>JAQPPZ010015288.1:0-1200000 GCA_028583015.1 Wollemia nobilis | reverse complement strand
AGTAGTTACATTGTTGTCTGTGTTCAATGCGTCCATAACTACAATGCCGCTGTTATGACCTTTTGGTAACTTACATTAGGGACACAGCCCTTTTGATGGTTTCAAAAGCTATGCAGGGGTCCACTAGTGACTCCACTCTCTTATATTAGTGATTCTATGACTTCGACTCTGACTTTACCAAACAATTTGCCTTCTATTGACCTTCACATCTTGTTGTAGCTTTATGAACTTTGCATCCTTTGCTGATTTTCTTCTGAAGATTTTGAATTTTTGTATGAAAAGCTCATCCATAACACTGAATACATCTAAAATGTTATCTGCATTAGCTTAACAGTCAGCTTTGAAGTGAATCTTTTACAATGAATTTAGGAGCAACACATTCAGATTATGGAAAAGTGGTTAATATGTTTTACAGTATGTTCCAGGCTTGATAATGTTGAAGCTGCAACAAAGTTGGGTATGGTTGGAATTCGTTTTGATAATGCTTGTAAGCTTGAGCAAGATATTATTTCTCTAGGCATTGAATTGAACTGTGCTCAGTAAATTGTTGAAAGGCAAAGTCACACATGGTGCAGAATATAGGCACTGCAACGACAAGGGGCTAGACAAGAACTTTCTCATTGTTATCATCATGTTTGATACATCAATACAAAGATTTAATCAATATTATTGGTGTTTGTAGTCGGGTGCATACTTAATTCTTTCTATTGTGAAATGCATTTAATGATTATAAAATGATATAAGGACATATATAACATTGTGCAGAACGCTCGTGTTGTTTTTGTCCTGAAGTACAAGCGTATGAATTACTCTAAGTGACATTATTTTTTCATATTCTCAAGAAATATATTATTTCTCATCTCTTCTACTTGAAGATGTAGTGTCTCAAGAAGATGAATGCTAGCTTGTAAGTAAATATGACAAAACAAATTCCTGCAAGTTTGATGAAAGATTAATTGCAATGTACTTTATCAGGAGCCCATGAAAGCTTGTATTTGTAGCAAGTAGATTTTTGAAATTGAGAAGCTAAAAAACAATGTGGTTTATAAGGAGCTTATGAAAGCTTGTATGTAGAGCAAGTAGCTTGTTGAAATTGAGAAGCTAAAACAACAAATTTATAATCACCAATTTTGTAGTTACATTTATTACCTCAGGAAAAGGAACCATTGGCTGTTAGGTTTCACTTACACTTAACTATTTTGGGATTTGTTAGCCTTTCAATGACAATAGTTAATATTTGAGATCTAAGTCGGAAATCAATAGATCTAACAATGCTGATTTTTTAAATAATAATAATAGGTGTCCAGAAGGTCATCGTTTTAGTTTTAGTTTTAGTTTAGCTATGACATATAATTAGTAAAGCAAATCATAGAACTTTTGTGCTTTAATTTCTTGTTCATAGATTGTAACATTTCAATAAAGAATTCATGTATTATTCTTTTAGTGGCAGCAACATGACAAGTCAATTGGAAGCATAATTGCTTCTAGAATAGGAAAGTATTCTCATCATGTGCAACATAATCATACAAATTGTAGCACAACACTGGGATTCCACAATTGAAGGAATAAGAAAGGATGTAGGGGAAATCAACAACACAGAACATCAACATGTAGTTAGGAAAACAAATGGTCTTGTACTTTCCCTTAGATGACTTGCACAACACAGTCATATCATGCATGACGACTCTACACACAAATAGGTTAAATGGCCTTGTCAAGAGCTTACACGACTATTGGCTATATTACACTATTTGGTACCATTGAGTACAATTGTAATTATTTAGATTAGGAGTGTGTTTAATATTTGTCAATAGTAGGTGTCAAGTGTGCAAGTGTCGTGTACAAGTGAAGAGTCCTAAGTGATAGGTGTCAAGTGTCGGGGTGAAGAGTCATGTGAAATGTGTCAAGATTAGAAGTATGAGGTTATGTAATCATAAGAAGCTTTGTCATAATGTGAGGCATGTGAAAGGTTGCATCTCTTGGGAGTTTGAGGAGAGCAAAAGTCAAGAATATTGAAGAGTCATTTGTAAGGTTATATATTGGAGACAAAGCTCTATGCTATGTAACATAATGAGAACAAGTTTGTATTAAGAGTATTTTGATTATCAATAAAGTTGTATTTTGTGCAATATTGGTATTGTGATTGTGTGAGATTATTTTACAAGTAATTTTATGATCCTAGAAACCTGAACCTGCGATATCTTTGGGTTCATTGGCTAACAATGACCTTGTTCAGCAACGAATGACTTGGTTCAACACTTTAAATGACCAAGTGTCATAGTCAAATGACCTTGTCTGTTCATCTATAACAAACATACAAAGGTGAAATAGTCTAGATGATCAACTACAACAATAACATTCATTCACAGAAACATGCACAATGCTCACATAAGTTTGCACAACAATGGTTGAATGTAAGCATTCTTATTATTTGCAAGAATACAACTCTGATATATCTTCGTGCAATGCAATTATCTCCCAACACATGAACATAATCCCGCTTCCATTGAATGAATGAGGGGTCTTATTCATACAATTTGGGAGGTAGTTACTCCCTCAACTTCCTGCTCGATACCTCATTCTGTACTTGAATTACATTTGTCATGCATTTGACTTACATTTCATTTCATGACTTATTAATTATACATACTACATTTTGCCAAACATTTCTTGTACGTATAACAAAACAACTCAAAATATCAAAACTACTACACAATAAAATTTCATGTGTGCATACTTGACTTTCGACACACTACATTAAGGTTGGGGTAGCACTTGATATGGAACAACGTTTAAACTAGCGCCTACATCTACCCTCCCCTCTAGATTGGTTGACGTCCTCATTGACGATTGTTGTTGCTTCTAAGGGCTTTAACTTTGTTATGGTTGAGGTGTTAGCGTAGGTACTCCCATATGTTAAATTTGCAATTTAAAGGCTTCATTTCTCCCTTTAGTCTCTTTGCATAAGCTTGGTAGCAAGCACACAAAAAGCCATAGTGTTGTGACTTTTGCTCAAATTTCGCAAACCTATTCTTCAATTTAGGTTCTCTCTTGGTTGCTTCAACCTCCATTGCAACTTTTGACAGCTCCTCAAGACACTCTACAATCAACTTGTCTTGGTGAGTGATCTCCTTCATCTTTGCTTCAAGTACTTGTTCCCTCACCACACTTTGATTTCAATTGACGAATCAATTGATCTTGCTCCTCTTGTACTTGCCTCATTTTATCCATTTATTGTCTCATCCATGCTAGTTTTGCAGCTAAATTTGGCCTTCCACTTACTGCAATTGTTCCTCTTGTTTCAGGCTATTGACCATCTCCTGAGATGTCTCTAGGCCAACTACCAACCATTAACTTAAATATGCCAAGAAATTCATTTTGGCATAAGATTTCTCCAATTATGATGCCAATTTGACTCTCTTAACACCCAACAATTCTAGAAATTCATCCATCTTTCCCTCGCCAATATAAACATGTGGTGGGTGTCAGTATAAAGCTTGAGTTCCTTCTAGCAGCTCCATCACTCCCAACATTGACTATATGTTGCTATTGCCAACTCTAAGCTCCCATTGTTACACTTGATGGATCTTCACAAATCTTCTCATCCGCTCTTCGTGTTGGGCCCAACTCATCAACTTGCCCAATTTCGTCTCTATCCACAAATGCCATAATTTCCATCCACCAACACATTCTATGTGGAACTCACTCCTCACTCTGTCATATAATCTACTCACTTTCTCAAAAATTTTATCAACCTACTTATTGATCCTTTCGTCGTCAATTGGAGGTTGCCTCATATTAGACACTTTAATGAAAATGTTTACTTGTCTCTCCATGCTTCAATTCATCATTAGTGTCGTATCCAGTGGTGGTCTCTTCAGTTTCTTCTTCACCATGACTCTTCAGGTCGATCTTTGCCTTGACAACTTTTCCTTCTTGAATTCTCGGTTTGTTCTCTCCTTTTGCATCAATTTGCTTGTTAACACTATTCATTGTCTCCTTTTCCCTTGTCTAGTTCATCTATTGACGATTGAATACTTCATCCCGTTTGTCACCATATGTGCTTTGATGTAGGCAATTTCCTTGTCATTCCCTTGCTTCCTTCCAACACTGTTGAATTTGGTGTCATATTATATATTGTCATAAATTTTACTTCAATTGTTGCCTCCTCATCCAAAGTGTAGGCAGACAAATTGACATGTCTACATAATCAATGAATAAGTGCATTGGAAGTCAAGTACACATGAAGAGTTTTGATATATTTGATATTATGAAATTGTGATGTAACATGGTATATGGCAATGTGTAATGTTAAGTATTAGTTATGTATGGATAAGTCACTAGTCATAAAGTGAGTCATGAAATATATTGTAAATGGAAGTCAAATGCATGCAAAATGTAATTTAAGAAAAAGATGAGGTGTCAGATAGTTAGAAAGTTGGAGTTGGCAACTATCTCCTTAGTTGTATAAATAAGAACCCTCATTCATTTGGGTTGTTGGCATGGTGCGTGGGTATCAAAGGTTGGCATTGAAGGAGAGGTTTGCATAGTATTGAGGGTTTGTATCAAAGGCTAGTGCTATATGTTGGCATTGCATATGGTAGTAGAAGTCGGGTGTAACCAGACATGTATTCATGAGATACTTGTCAGGAAATTTGAATTGCTACGTTGGGCAGTTTGAATGCTATGCCAAGCCATTTGAAATTGCTACGTTGGGTAGTTTGAATGTTGTGCCTAGCCATTTGAAATGTTGTGTCAGATCGTTTGAACTATTGTGTTGGGGAGCCTGAATTGCTATGACGAGGAGTTTGAATTGTTATGAGTGGGAGTTTGAACTGATGTGCCAAGTCGTATGAATTGTTGTGCAGGGTTGTTTGAACGTTATGCCAATTCATCTGAACTGTTGTGTTAGTCGTCTTATATATGTTGTGTCTGAATGCTATGCTAGGTCATTTGAACTACTGTGTTAGTTGTCTTATATATGTTGTGTGTGCGATGTATGCGTTGTAATTGCCAATTATTCACATTGTATATTTTGTTCATTTAGGTGGTAATGGAATTGTGTTGCAATATGTTGTATTCCATTTCTACACAAAGGAGGTGAACCACACCTATCAACTTCCTTTGCAAACTATCGAAGTGGTGTCGTGTTGTAACTTTCTTGCTGGAAAGTTGGCATATCCAAATTCATCATCATCGTTATTTCACCTACATATTCTTTCGAAAGCATCACATGTGCTTCCTTCAGTAGCAATGATGCCTCCATTGCATCTACTGCAATTTGCATCTTATCTACATCTACAACGGTTGGTGTCGCTTGCGCTTCTTCCTGTGCAATTTTCCTTCCTTCTGGCCACTATGCTTCCTCTTTCGCAGATAATACTCCTTGTGCAGCTACTCCAACTTGCTTTTGTTGTTGTCATCCTTTTGTAGCCTTTGTTGAAGCCACTTTCTAGGTACCTATAATAGCACCTCCAATGCTTCCTTGTATAGTCTAGTCTCCTAATTGTGTGGGAGTGCCCAATGACATTGCAACATATGTCATCCAATGCGACTTGTAATGTTGACCTACCACCAATCCTTGTGTGTTTTTACCAGCTATCCCTACCATGGTGGCATCTTATGGGGGTCTCGAAGTTGGAAATACTTTGGTTATTTGATTCATTGGTTGACATTGATGATGCTTTAAGCAAGGTTGCTATTGTTGTTATAACTTTTGTCCCATCTCTTAACACTGCTGTTCCAATTGCTTTTCCTCTCTTGTCGGCTCTTTCGCACTTGGCAACTATTCATATGATCTATTTGAATTTATGCTCAAATAATGCATCAGTGTCTCCTTCATATTCTTCATTAGACAAATCTAATGACAAGACCTTCGCAGTCTCTCTCTTATTTCTTGTCTTCTTCTTCCATATTGCTTTTCCTGTTGGGCCATCCCTTCGGTATTGTCCGAGGAAGATCCACATCCAAGAAACTGGATCTTTTTGTATGTCGTTGCATCTAGAAGTAATTTAATGGCATAAAACACCATTAAAAAAATTGTGTACCACAACAAAAAATTATGTATGCAATCTAATAGAAAAATTGCCCAATCATATTTCTCTTGCCATAACTCCTTCCATGTATGGTATAAGCCAAGTAGGCTCTTAGTTCATCGGATAACCTGGACATGATGGTGTTCATCACACACTACAACTCATTGGATTTGATGTGTTGCATCTTCAGCCTGCGACTCCATGCTGAGTCTGCTTCGCAACTTTCGTCGAATTGAGGTTGGTGAATTTGTCGACAAAATTCTCAAATCAGTAAGGCTTTACTCCTTTCTTTTTTATTGATTTGATATTATTTGTATCAAGTATTCCAAAAACTGAAAATTGTTAAGGGAAAAATGATACCTGCACCTCCTTGTCACCCAACATCACCCTACTCTACTTCTCTACATCATACATCTACAACATTTCCAATAGGTACCTCTTGAAAAATCTTTATTGAAACTAGAACATGCAAAATATACCGAACTCCTATGTTTTGAAAAGCTATTCTTATGGATTTTCCAACTACCACGTCGTGCAAAACTCATTTGCATGCGTCGCCCAGGTCATTTCATACAAGGAAATTTGCATTCGCTCATTCCCTTTGTGATGGCAAGCCGAGATTCACACAAACAACACTTCAAATTAATTTCTGTAAATTACTTGACACAGTCTTACAATCCTTTCCAGGCATAGTTCTTCCCCCCTCAATCTCAAACTCACCATCCCTCACTTACAATTTTTTCGAGTTTTTATCGAGGTCTCGGCCCTCTAGGCAATTAATGCCCCACCTGAGAGAAATTTTGAAACAAAGAAAATTTGCTTCCTTCCCGCCATGTTTTCGAATTTCTTCCATTAATGTCGCCACCGCCCGATCCGCTAAGAAGCTCGCATTAAAGACCCCCCCTTGTCCTGCAATCGCCGTTTCACCCATACTGTCCATGGCCTGCAACTGTCGCCTTGTCAGAATACTTCCTTGCGATGGTTATTCCCGTTGAATACACGTGGCCGTCCTCTCTAATTTAAAATACGTGGCCTTCATCTTTGTCTAATACACGTGGCAGCCCCGTGTCCTTCATCTTTGTTAAATATACGTGGCAGCCCCGTGTCTACTTCGGCCTGTCTTCAATTTGGCCGTGAAATTTTAATCCACGTGGCAGCTTCCAATTGGCCGCGATATCGCGACATGTCGCGATATCGTGACCCCCCACGCCCTTGAGCCTCAGCAGCCTTCAACTAGCCGCGATATCGCGACATGTCGCGGTATCGCGACCCCCCACGCCCTTGCGCCTCAGCAACCTTCAACTGGCCGCGATATCGCGACATGCGGTATCGTGACCCCGCGCCTCAACTAGCCGCGATATCGCGACATGTCGCGGTATCGCGACCCCCGCGCCTCGTGCCTTAGCTTTGTAAAAATTCGTCGCGATATCGCGACCATTTCTGCTCTCGCCTTCGGAGTCGCGATTTCGCGACTCCCCAACTTGCCTTACAACACTTGCTTTACAGAACTTCCAGCCTTGGGAAAAAAACTGAAATGAATCAAAATACAAAGTACTTGGAAAACTTAGAGAAAAAAATTTGGAGGATGCAAGATTGCTCTACTGACACCGGATGCTCCTGCATCAGACACCCGGGGTAAATAAAAAAAGTGATCCTCACTTTTGTTTTGTTAGGGGAAGACCTAGGCGGTCAACCTCCGTCTTTGACAACCAAGTTGCATCTTCAACAGGTCTGCCCTTCCACTTTATCAAATATTCAGAATACTGTTTGTTTCTGGTGCTTCTGCCTTCACGAGCGTCTAATATTTCCTCGACCTCGTCTGTGGTTGGATTAGATGCTGGAATTTGCCATAATTTCGTACTTGGTACCTCTGTATTTTCTCCCTCATGATATTCCACTAAATCTGAAATGTTAAAAACAGGTGAAATGTCAAGCCAACTCGGCAATTCCACTTCATATGCATTGCCTGACTCCCGTTTTTCCAATATTCTGCATGGCCCAAACTTCTTCATCTTTAATTTGTTGTAAGTTTTGGCTGGAAACCTTTCCTTCCTGAGATGGACCATGACTTCATCTCCTACTTCGAACTCTTTGAACCGTCGCTTTTGGTCTGCTCTTGTCTTATATTGAGTATTCATTTTTATAATTTGTTTCCTTACTTCTTCATGCAGACTTTTCATATGTTCCGCAAATTCTTCTGCCTCGACACTGCACTTTTCTCTCTTATCCAACTTTCTCAGTTCAGACACATTTCTCGGGCTGTTTCCATATATTATCTGGAATGGAGATTTATTTGTGCTCTTATTGACTGAATTGTTATATGCAAATTCCGCCTGCGGTAAAACTAAATCCCATCCCTTGGGTTGATCTGCTATCAAGCATCTCAGTAAATTACCCAGGCTTCTATTTACCACCTCTGTCTGTCCATCAGTCTGCGGGTGGTATGCAGAACTGAATTTCAGATCTGTCTTCAACTTCTTCCATAGAGTTCTCCAGAAATACCCAACAAATTTTGTATCTCTGTTAGAAACAATGCTCTTCGGTAGACCGTGAAGTCGTACCACTTCCTTGAAAAATAACCCTGCAATGTGAACCGCATCACTTGTTTTCTGGCATGGAATAAAGTGTGCCATCTTGGAAAATCTGTCAACTACTACAAATACAGAGTCATTTCCCCTCTGTGTTCTTGGCAATCCGAGGACGAAGTCCATGCTGACGTCCTCCCATGGCCGCTCAAGTACTGGTAACGGCTGATACAATCCCGTGTTCTGTCTTCTGCCCTTTGCCATCTGGCATATTCTACAACTCTGTACAAACTTTTTCACATCTTGTTGTAGTTGCGGCCAATAGTAATTTTCACTCACCAGGGCAATTGTCTTATCCTGGCCAAAATGTCCGGCCAGTCCTCCGCTGTGTTTCTCCTTGACTAAGTTTTCCCGCATGGAACTCCTTGGAATGCATAATTTACTTCCTCTGAACAACATTCCGTCTTGGATTAGAAAATCCAACCATTTTGTCCTGTCCACAATAACAAGTGTCAAGCAAGCCGTCCAGGCTTCTGCAAAATCCGGATCTTCAGGGTACAAACCCTTCAGTTCTTCAAATCCCACTACTTCCACTGTCATTTTAATCAGTAAATTCTGCCTTCTACTTAAGGCATCTGCAACTCTGTTTGATTTCCCGCTTCTGTGCTTCAGCACAAAGGTATAGCTTTGGAGGAACTCCACCCACTTCATGTGCCTTTGATTCAGTTTTGTTTGACTGTTAATGTATTGTAAAGCTTGATGATCAGTAAATAGAACAAACTCCTTTGGCAATAAATAATGTCTCCACTTCTTCAGAGCCTGAACTATAGCATAAAATTCCTGGTCATAAACTGAATACTTTTTTCGAGCATCATTTAGCTTCTCATTGAAATAAGCAACAGGTCTGCCTTCCTGACTCAGTACAACCCCTATTGCACTGCCACTGGCATCACGGTCTACCTGAAATACTTTGTTAAAGTCCGGGAGTGCCAAAACAGGCTGTTCCGTGACCCTTTTCTTTAATGCATCAAAGCTCCTTTCAGCCCCTAATGTCCACTTGAACTCTTTCTTATCCCCTCTCATTGTCTCTGTGAGAGGTGCACAAATTTTGCTGAAGTTCTTTATGAACTTCCTGTAAAAGTCGGCTAGACCATGAAATGATCTTACCTCTGTTGTGCTTCTTGGGGTAGGCCATTCGATGATGGCTCTCACCTTCTCCCGGGTCCATTTTCAGACCTTCTGCTGAGATTACAAACCCCAGGTACACTAACTCCTTCTTGACAAAATTACACTTTTTCAGATTTATTAATAAGCTGCTCCTCCCGCGACTTCTCAAAAACCCTCCTGATATGCATTAGGTGTTCCTCCAGGGTTCTGCTAAATATTAATATATCATCTAAATAAACAATGACAAATTTTCCCAAAAACTCTTTCAGTACTTCATTCATCAGCCGCATGAAGGTACTTGGTGCATTGGACAGCCCAAATGGCATGACCAACCACTCATACAAGCCCTCTCTTGTCTTGAAGGTTGTCTTCCACTCATCTCCTTCTCGGATACGGATCTGATGATAACCACTTTTCAGGTCAATCTTCGTGAAGTACTCAGCTCCACTCAAACAGTCCATGATATCATCCATCCTTGGCAATGGGAATCTATATTTGATAGTGATCTTGTTGATTTCCCGAGAGTCTGTGCACATTCTCCACTCTCCATCCTTCTTGGGTGCTAGTACTACAAGCACTGCACACGGGCTAAGACTCTCCCTAATCAATCCTTTCTCCAGCAACTCCTGGACCTGTCTGTTTAACTCCTCAGTTTCTACAGGTGTCATTCTGTGTGCAGCTTTATTTGGCAAGCTTGATCCTGGCACCAAATCTATATGGTGGCTGATCTTCCTTCATCGGGGTAAACCCTCGGGCATATTATCCGATACAATATCTGGAAATTCCTCCAACAGATCTAGGACTTCTGTCGGGGTATCTTTGCATTCCTCCTCCCTAACTCTAGGAATTATTGCATAACACAAATGTTCATGCTTCAAACCGTCCAAAAATTTTCTCCCTTCAACTAAACAGATTCTGGAGCTGTTACACACCTTTTCATCCGCCTCCTTCACGGGTTTCAGCTTATGGCGTACACCATTCTTTGTCAATGAGTAGGTGTTGGCACGGCCGTCATGCACTGCACTCCGGTCGAACTGCCGGGGCCTTCCCAGCAACATATGGCAAGCATCCATAGGCGAGGATGTCGCACGAGGACCTCATCACAATAATTTCCAATATTAAATTTAACAGAGAACTACTCATTGACCAAAGCCCTATGGTCCTTTTGTAACCATGCGACCCGATATGGATGCGGGTGCTTCTTCCTCTCTAATTGTAACTTGGTAACCATTTCTTCTGAAACCAGGTTATCCGTGCTACCATTATCAATAATAATATTGCAAACCTTGCCCGCGCATTTACACCTTGTGCGGAATAAACTTCTTCTCTGATCTGTGTCCTTCTCCTCATTCAATAGGACTCTTCTTACGATCATTGCTTCCCCTCTCTCCGCTTCTTCCGAATGTTCAGACTCAACATCTTCCTCTGCCACAGCAGCTCTGGCTGGACCCTCAGGCCTCTTGTTCGTCCTTTCTCGGTGTTGTGGACACTCAAATGCTCGATGTCCTTCTTCACCACAGTGGAAACATGTCCCACGAAATACTCCTCTTCCAAACCCTCGTCCAGATCCACCCCGTCCTCTTGGGTAGCTGTTCCGATCACGGGGCTGATAAACATCCTCTTCCCTTTGATCCTGGTTACTTACGGCTTCACTAGTCTTCTTCAGATCTTTATATTTTTCTCCACTGGTTCTCCCACCGGTTCTTCCACCATGGCCCCTTCCTCTTTGCTTGCCTTCAAACCGCCTATTCAGTTTTTCTTCCACCTTTAAGGCAAACTGGTAAGCATCCTCAATGGTGCTTACCCGAACTAGGCTCGGCTCTTCCTGGATACCGAGTCTCAACCCATTGATATAACGGGCTACCTTTTCTTTGTTTGCCTCTAAATGTCCAGTTCTAATAGAGATCTTGTAAAACTCCTCGGTGTATTCTTGGACAGTTTTGTTTGTCTGTCTCAAACTCTGCATTTTCCTTAGCAGATCCAACTCATAATCTGTCGGAATAAAGCTGTCTTTTCAGCTTTTCCACCATTCTATCCCATCTTGTTATTCTCTCCTTCCCTCTTCTGTTCCTCTCCAACTGTATTCCCCTCCACAAAATGCTGGCATGACCCTTCAACTTGGTCTTAGCAAATCTGACCCGATTAGGGTCTTCAACCTCCTCATATTCGAAATATTCTTCTAAGTCATTTATCCAGTCAATCACCTCTTCCGGATTTAGGTTTCCCGAATATGTAGAAACCTCCATTTTTGGTTGCTTTCCAATCCGAGAGATGGCTTTGTACAACCTGGCTTGTGCGGGATCCACGACCTCTTCTTCTTCCTCAAATTGATCTTCTTCTTCATCAACTTCGTCTTCACTTCCCTCATCCCTTCCGGGCTCGTGCCTTCTGCGTAGCTCTTCTTGCAGGGCTTGAACTTGCCTCTGCAAGGCTCGGAAGTCTTCGACCGGCACCACATTTCCTACTCCACCACATTTCCTACTCCACCACGGTTTCTTCGTGGAGGCATTTTTCTTTCTTCCCTTACAAATTCCTTCCACAGATCTTGGTGTAACTGCCTCTCTTCCGGCGATCTGTTACACGCTCAGGAGCTCCCGCTCTGATACCACTTGATGGCAAGCCGAGATTCACACAAACAACACTTCAAATTAATTTCTGTAAATTACTTGACACAGTCTTACAATACCTTTCCAGGCATAGTTCTTCCCCACTCAATCTCAAACTCACCATCCCTCACTTACAATTTTTCGAGTTTTTATCGAGGTCTCGGCCCTCTAGGCAATTAATGCCCCACCTGAGAGAATTTTCGAAACAAAGAAAATTTGCTTCCTTCCCGCCATGTTTTTGAATTTCTTCCATTAATGTCGCCATCGCCCCGATCCGCTAAGAAGCTCGCATTAAAGACCCCCCCTTGTCCTGCAATCGCCGTTTCACCCATACTGTCCATGGCCTGCAACTGTCGCCTTGTCAGAATACTTCCTTGCGATGGTTATTCCCATTGAATACACGCGGCCGTCCTCTCTAATTTAAAATACGTGGCCTTCATCTTTGTCTAATACACGTGGCAGCCCCGTGTCCTTCATCTTTGTCAAATATACGTGGCACCCCCGTGTCTACTTCGGCCTATCTTCAATTTGGTCGTGAAATTTTAATCCACGTGGCAGCTTCCAATTGGCCGCGATATCGCGACATGTCGCGATATCGCGACCCCCCACGCCCTTGAGCCTCAGCAGCCTTCAACTAGCCGCGATATCGCGACATGTCGCGATATCGCGACATGTCGCGGTATCGCGACCCCCACGCCCTTGCGCCTCAGCAACCTTCAAACGGCCGCGATATCGCGACATGTCGCGGTATCGCGACCCCCGCGCCTCAACTGGCCGCGATATCGCGACATGTCGCGGTATCGCGACCCCCGCGCCTTGTGCCTTAGCTTTGTAAAAATTCGTCGCGATATCGCGACCATTTCTGCTCTCGCCACTTACCTCGCCTTCGGAGTCGCGATTTCGCGACTCCCCAACTTGCCTTACAACACTTGCTTTACTGAACTTCCAGCCTTGGAAAAAAAAACTGAAATGAATCAAAATACAAAGTACTTGGAAAACTTAGAGAAAAAAATTTGGAGGATGCAAGATTGCTCTACTGTCGCCGGATGCTCCTGCATCACTTTGCTTCCTTGTTATGGGGAAGCTACTACTCCTTTCCTATTTCTCACAGGTCTTTCGGAGTTTTGGTTCTAGACCTTAATGTAGATTGGCCTCCTTCATGTTCTTGTGTCTTCACCCGTTCAATGTCCATCTCGCACACTTTTTGCTCTTTGTTGTGTGTGTGCTCCTTGTGACTCCTTACAACACCAATGCCAACTCCATGAGTTTAGGGTCCTTGTCGCAACACTACTTTTGGCATGAATCTTGGAGGATGCCTTCTCAACTCCACTTGTTGTATCCACTTAACAATCCTTGGCTACCGTTGCATTCCCTCTATAGTTTGCTTCCTCGGATTTGGGTTTTTATCTCCTATGGTAGCAACTACTCCTAACTGCCTCAACTATTTTTCGGCTAACTTGGCCTCCAATCGCAACTTCACATGGCATGCTTGTACTTTGTGTGTCTTGCTTTTTTGATCTATGTGTCTTTCCTTATGTCTGTCTAGATGGTTTTGATGGTTTGACTATTGATAACCTTATTCTAGACAGCTTGGTTTTAGACAAACCGGTTCTAGACGACCCAACTTCAAATGGCTACAACTCTAATGATCTACTCTCGAACAGATGACCCAACTCTAGAGGACCTCCTTTCTGACAAATGGATTTTTACATCTTGCCCCTGAATGACCTGCTTCCAAACAACCAACCTTTTATAGTTTCCTCTTTGTCGAAAATCTTGCCTCTATATGACCTCTATTCTTCCTTATGTTACTACGACCTCTCCTCATATGGTTTGTATGTCTCAATGCATCAAATTTTTGCATTCCTTGATAGCCTATTGTATAACCCATACAGTCATAAAATTTCTTATGCGTAGCAACTATACAAATGCCTGTATCATTTGTTTGAATTCTCCCTTTGTTTTGTGTAAAGTTTTTTGGTTTCTTCTTTGTTCTACTTTCAGTCATGCTTTGTTGAATAATTTCCACTTGCATAGAGAAAACAAAAATTGCAACCAATGGGGAGGGGTTTTCAGCAAAATCCTTCCTTGAGCATGCCCTTGTTCAATTTTGCCAATGCAACTTCTTTCTTAATGGCAGAATGCTTCCCCTTTTTCTGTTTATGATTTTCATTTTTCTTCTTGCTCTAGAATGCGTTCAAAGTTGTGTCATACTTCTTTGCAGAGCTTAGTACTAGGGAGATTCCCCTTGTGCTCCTCGCTCTTGTTCTTCAACTCTGAGCACTCGAATGAGCAATTGCAAGCTTCTGGTACCTATTTATAACTTGAAAGAGGTAAGTGGACACTTGGCCTACAAGTAGCAACTTGCCCTTAACTGCCACTTCACCTTCCATAAGTAATTTGCATGTAACTATTTGTTTTGCATGTTCTTTTTGTCTTTTTTTGTTTGCTTAGCTTCTTACACTTTGCACATGGCAAGCCTACTAGAAAAGTGTGCACACGTGTGTTAGAACTATTCTTCATTTTCAATCAGACAACCTAGGCTACCAAATTGGCTTTCCAATCTACTTCTCCCCTTGCTCATCTAGGCAATCCAGGGTGCCAAATGACTTGCTTGTTGGCTTATAGTGCTTCCCGTATAGGACTAAATGACTTATTTTGCCAATCTTGTTTGCTCAAACCTACTTTGATTCAAATGGCCTCTCTCCATCTCAACTACCTTCTCTATATTTTACCTTGTTGTAACGACCTCTTAGACTCATTTTCATTTCCATTAACAACTTTATTTACTGGTAGCTTGGCATCCACTTCCTCAAATGACTTGACATAACTTTCCTCCAAGTGTGTTTGTCTATCAGAAAACCCTTCCCTTTTTGCCCATCAAACTGATGTTTATGATGGCCCAAGGGTAGTCAACAATCTAGGTAGTCTCCCTAGATGACCTATTTTCCTTGTCGGATGACTAACATGTGGTCTAGGCAACCCACCTTGTTGGTTGGATAATTTATGGGTTGTTTGGCACAAATTGCTCCTCCCTAGAAGACTAAGGAAGAGGCCATATGACCTTCCCCTTTGACTAGACTACCCCAAATGGCTTGGGGGTCTTGATGACCCACCCAGACTACCTGATTAGTCTCTTTCATATACCTACCTTGAGTGGTAAAGTGACCCTCACAGACCACTCAAACTTCTCAAGGAACCATTCAAATTATTGGTAGATGCCTATATCTGGTACTTTGTTCTCTCCTATTCTTCTGCCCTCTTACTGCTACTACATCCTCATAAGTGTTTTAAGTGTTTCTTCGAGGTACTTCTTGCAAAACAACATTTGATAGTGTAGATTAACATTAACTATTGGTTTATAATTTTGTTGCCTCCTTGGAGTTCTTTGTCTACCTACTTGATGGATAATTGATAGTCTCCACCGACGTATCAAAGAGTACTCATGCAATAAGGGTAGGTAATAGCATATGGATCCCAAAATCTCAAGACATATGAGTAGAATTACTCTTCACATGAGTTGGAATTAACAACTATTATGCATTCACTACAAATTTGGAGACATTACTTAATGAGTAAATTGTTTGAACTGAAAAAAAATGATAAGGATTGTGGTATATCTTCTTGCAACCTAATTTGAATGCACGACAGTGAAGGTGGCCAAAGTTTATGAGTAAAAATTTGACATATGTTATAACAAAGATAAGGAAAATAAAGTTGTTGATTCTTTAAGTCAAATAAGACACGTTCTAACCCATACTGCAATGAGATCCACCTTCAAGAAATAAGTTTTAAACCATTCAAAAGATGCTTTTCATATTAATGCCATAGATCACAATTTTAATCAATACAAGTTTGAGATTAAAGGGTTGCATGTATGCATCAAAGGAAGGTAATTGAGGGATATAGTACTAAAGGAAGGACATTGTTACCATATTCAAGATATTCAAGAGTAACAAATATTGTGGTTGATTTGACAAAGTCATATTTCATGCTAGGATTGAAGAAGGATGTAGCAAATTTTATTGCCAAGTGTTTAGAGTGTCATCAAGTTAAAGTTGAACATGTACACCTAGTAAGGATGTTATATGATTAAAACATACACGAGTGGGAATGGCAAGCTATCAATATGGACTTGTGCAAGGACTACCTTTGTCCAATAATTGACACAATGTTATCCTAGTTGTAGTGGACAATGTCACAAAGGTAGCACATTTCATACTAGACAATCTCAAAGATGATGCTCCCCCAATGACAAAAAGGTTTGTTTAGAATAATTTAGATTATATAGAATACTAGAAATAATAATCTTATATAGAGTTACATAAATCACTTCTAGGTTTTTGCAAACATATACAAAAACACTTGCTTCTAAATATAACATTAATTCCTCTTACCACCTTGAAATAGATAGGCAAAAAAAATGTGTGAATCCGATTTTGAAGGATATACTCAAAATGTACTACATGGATCAATAGTACCAATGGGAAGAATACCTAGCACTACTAGACTTTTCTTACAATAAGTCCTACAACTCTAACATAGGAATGACACCATTTGAAGCATTGTATGGCAAGAAATGTAGAACACCACATGGTTTGGATGAAGTGGAAGATACATTAGTTGTGAGACCAAACATGCTAAAAAAACAGAAAAATAGGTTAAAATATAAAGCAAATATTGAAAGAGGCAACTGATAGTCTAAAAAGTTATGTAGATAAGAATAGAACTCCAAGGTAGTTCTTAGTTAGGAATAAGGGTTTCCTCAAAGTAAAACCAATAAAGAGCTCTATTAAATTTGAGAAATCAACTAAACTAGCTCTAACATTTGTACGACCTTTTGAAATACTAGAAGTAGTAAACCTAGTAGCATACCAACTTGCTCTACCTCCTACTTGTTGAAAATATGAGCAAGATTTGTTGTCATTGATGTCAAAGGAATGCTAAGCCAATGCAAAATAAAAGGGTTGAAAATATATCTCTGTTCCATGGTGATTGAAAGCAAATAATATGGTTATTTTGGCTAAGGTGATGATGGCAAAAGGTTCTCCCAAAAGCACAAGGAAGTTCATATTTTATTTTATTTAAAAAGGCCCAATGGACATTTAAATATTTAAATTATAATATTTAAATTCATTTTTGAATTTAAATAATTATAATATTATTTTCGAAATGCAAAGTCTAAAGTTATATATTCGTCGATGTGAAGGTAAATGCCTCGAAAGACATAAATTAATCCGTCGACGTGAAGGAAAAATGCCTTGAAAGACATAAATAATAGCCTTAATCAAAGGCTTAATCGATCATTTTGAATTCGTGCAAATATTGACTGTGCTCGTCGATCGAACGCGGAAGTAGGAAGGAGTGTGTGTAGTGCTATCCCAGCGGAAGAGAAAGATATAAAGGAAAGAGACGCCAAGCTCATAAACCCATCCAGGTGGGTAGCCCAGACGACACTTGGCTTGGGCGCTAAGTTGCAGCAGAGGAGAGGTCTCGGGTTCGAGACTCTACTACAGCGGAAGGGGGAAGCCTTTTGGTTTAAAGGTTTTTGGCGGCAGTGTAGGGAATAAGTGTGCGCGGGCGCACTTAGGTCCCACATGAGCGTCCAGCTCACGTGGTAGGCTGATCGCGGTGAGGGCGCTGGTAGGAAGAGAGTCGTGGGTTCAAATCTCGTGCTCGCCATTTTGCAAGGCAAAAAGGACAAGCATTTGCATGGACATGTTGCAAGCGGAGGAAGAAAATAATTAATTTTTCAAAGGTATGAGGGCTTAACTTTATTATTATAAAGTATTAAAAGGTTATGTTGTGTGGAGAAATAAGGAGTAATAAAGTTTAGTTGGTTTATGATTTTTGAAGTCAAATTTTGGAGTAATAAGGTGTTAAAAAGGAATATTATTTTGTAATATGCTTTTTAATATGTTGAATATTAAATTGAGGGTATTGGAGTAATAAGGTGTAAAAGGTGATGTTATTGTTTTAAAGGGAATTTGTTAAGAGAACTTGTGTGGGTTAATGCATGGTCCTTGAGAACAATAAAAGAATTATTTTCAGAATTATTTGAGCATAATATTGGAGAAAAATATTAAGGACAAATATTTGCTATCTAACCCTTGTGATTGGAAAAGAGAGTGGTTATGATTAAAATAGGTGTTTGAGGTCAGATCTTCTTCAAACAAGAGGTAAGGGCACATTATATTTGAAAGTGATTGTTGGATGTTATGAATGCTAAGTTGGAGTGAAAATGGTTGTTTTTATGAGCATTGTTAAGAGTGATTGATAAAGGCTTTTTTGAGTGAAAGTTTGCAATAAAAACCTTGTTTGATAAGCATTGTTGAGTAAACCTTTATATGCATGATTGGTGGATGCTTGAGTGAGAACTTGTGAACTATCTTGGACTAAGGTTTATACAAATATCATGAGTATTATTGTTATGTGAATGTTGAAACATCTAGAGTTGAGTTGGAAGTTCCATTATGAGAGTTGTTGAGAGAATTGAATGAAACATTGGCTTAGGGTTTTGCAAGCAATTTGGTTTCATTGATTGAGTTGATTGAGCTATAGTGATTGGAAAGTGTTGGAGTGATAGTTCAAGTTCTGTGAAACAAATTGTCCTATATTCTAAATTGATTTGAGAAAGAGATTGAGTAATTGTGAGTGTGAAACATATTGAGTCTCTAACCATTCTCTATATGTTTCTAAGGTTAAGCAAGAGAGGTTGACAGTGATTGAGTTGTTAGTGGAAAACATAATGAGTCTCTAACCATTCTCTATATGTTTCTGAGATTCAAACGAGATTCTGTGTGAAACTTGTTTAGGTAATTGAAAGAGGTTTTCTATGAGATTGAATTGGTTTGTGTAAGCAAGTTTGCATTTGTTTTGAAAAGCTTTTGTGAAAGCTAGTGGCTAATTTGAGTAAGTCCTAGAGTGGACTTAAGGACAAAGGTAAGGCAAGTCTTGGTGAAGACTTGTTGGACAGATTAGTGTGAGCTTTTGTGGAAGCTTACAATCAAAGATTGGACAAGTTCTAGTGAGGACTTGTTGAGCAGACTGGACAAGTTCTAGTAGGGACTTGTTGAGAAGATTTGAGACAAGTCTTTGTGAAGACTTGAGAGCTGAGTTGATTGATTGATTTGTTCAAACCTTGAGTTAAGGTTTGGGGCAAATCTAGCAGAGGTGATTTGTGATTGATCAAGCTTTGTGGTAAAGCTTGAAGATAGATTGAGGACAGATTTTGGTGTTGATCTGAGGACATATTTGTACCAGACCAAGAGATAGAGATTGAGCAGGTTTTGTGCTAGATCGAAGGACTGAGTTTAGTGTAGAACAAGACAAATTGAGCAAGTTTTGTGCTAGACCGAAGGACTGAGTTCAGTTCTGAACAAGATAGAGATTGAGTAGATTTGTGCTAGATCGAAGGACTATGTTTAGTGTAGATTTGTGACAGAGATTGAGCAGAGCTTTGGAGGTGACAGAGTAGAAGATAGTAGTCTCCAGTGGACAGAGATCCATTAGCCAGTGTAGAGAGGACAAAGGTCTTCAGTGGAGAGAGATCCATAATCGAGAGCAGTGGAAGCAGTAGTCTTCTAGAGGATCACCAACCATAGCAAAGGAGAAGGAGTTCTCCTGTGGATAGAGATCCACAAACCTGATTAGGGGATTGGTGTCTCCATTGGACAGAGGTTCATAAACATTGTAATAGGAAAAGGTTTCCCAAGAGATTCATTGAGAAAGTTTTAGTAAAATATTTTCTCTGTGGAGTAGCCCACATTTGGTGAACCACGTTAAATTGGTGTCTCTATTGTGTATGGTGATTTGTGCATTGCTTTGATTACTGCTGTTGACATTGCATTGATATATTGGATATTATTGTTTGAGAAAAGAAAAGTAAAAAGTGATCTTATACTGTTCACCCCCCTCTCAGTATAAGCTTGTGTTCTTCACTACTCTTTGCCATATTCATGATGTTTTTCATGTATCTTTGTTGAAACCATATCATTTTGATATTTCACACATTTTGGATTGTAAATACATGCAAGTTCAAGACCCAAGCATACTTCTGGTTGAGCCAATAAAAATACTAGAAAGTCATACATTGCAATTAAGGAACAAAAAGGTGTCTCAATGTAAGTTCCAACGAGAATAATTTTTTTAGACAATGCAACGTAGGAGAAAGTTGAAGGCATTCAAAAAATTTATCCCCTATTTTTTTGCATAATATTGCAAAAGACATCTCTTTAGATTTTAATTATATAATAAATTTTATTTAGATGTTGTAAAGACAATAAAATTTTGATATGATCTCAGTTATGTTGGAGTATATTAGATAATGAATTATTGACAACTACTAATAGTTTTTTAAGCATTAACACTACCATAAATATCACAGGATCAAATATAATATAACCATAATACAATAAGATCAAGATAATGGTATGAGTAGAAAATTAATATGTAGAGTAAGACTTATAATAACTCAAGTAACATTCAACAATAATCAACAAAATGAATGTAATAGCCTTAATCATTCATGTACTATGCATGAATAACAACTTACAATATTAATTTTTCAAAATGTATGTAATCTTTATTACTTCTCTTTCTCTTACAAATATGATAGAGATGTTCTCTTTTCTTCGTTCTTTCTCTATGGAGTACTATCTCCATAATATATCCATAGTAGTATGACTCTTTGGATACTTGACTATTCCTTTCCATATGCCAAGTCTCATGACTCTTGGCTTCTCTACTTGACACTTGCATACTTGATGAACACATGACTCTATAATGTATGCACACCTATACATGACTCTTGCACTTCTATAACTTGCACACTCTAACCTAAGACACTTGTGCACATATTTACATTACATATTTGATCTCATACATATAAGACACTTGTGCACATAGACTCAACTTACACTTGCACACTAAATCACATGACACTTGTGCATTTCTTTCACATTACAACTTTACATGACACTTTTGCATTTCTTTCACATTACAACTTTACATGACACTTGTGCATTTCCTGCACATTCACACTTACACTCTAAACTATGACTCAACCCTAATCTATTATTTACAATTATACCATGAAGGTACCATGAGGGTGCATTTGCATGTACCAAATAATATAATATACTCCAATACCTCCTTGTATTACATTATTTGGTTATTGAAGACTTTAGTCTTCAATCATGGTCTTCGTTTTCATTCTTCAAGTGACCTTGGAATGCATGTGATCTTTTGCTTGAGCTCCATCAGGTTCTTCTTCTTGCTTGACTTCATATTTAGTTGCTTTGAGTTCTTCTTTGGATTCATGATCTTCAATTTTTGTAGCTTCAAGATTACAAGCTTCTTGAACTCTTTCATTGTCATCAGATTCTTGTATAAGAATATTTCCTTTACATTTACCTTTAGATCTACCTTCTTTGTAAGACAAATTTGGACCATATTTGATCCACCTTCCTTTTCCTTGTTTTCTGAATGTTTTCTCTTCCTGTGTTTTAGAAATTGTACACTTGGATCCATTGTTAGAAGATGCTTCAGAAATGAGTATTTGAAAAGATAATATAATTTGAATACTAATGCTCTTTCAAATATTCTACAATACTTGTCCTTGTACCAACAGAAAATAGAAGAATGAGATTTTCTTCCACAATATTTACATGGATGAAGATTTTAGCAATTTACCTTTTCATGACCAATTCTATTACAATAAATACATCTTGAACATATTTTTATTGCTTTATTCATCCTTCTTAGAGTTTCAAGTTCATCTGTCTTCTTGGTAAAATAACATAACCATTTATGTACTTCCAAAGCTACTCTTTCCTTATTTTCCATGTAGATAAGTTGTAGATGATGAATATCTTCAATATTTTTAGTAGATTTTGATTTTGTAATGAAGTTTATTGATGAACTACTAGAATAATATTTTGTAGTAACAAGATCCAATTTTGTATCCTCAAGAATATTTTGTGATCTTGTCATTTTCTTCTCTTTATCAATATCATCTATTTTTTTTTGAAAATAAAGTTTCAATTTATTTACAATATCTTCATTATCTATATTGAATGCATTTTTAATTTCTTCCATGATATGCAATCAATGCTATGATCTATTTCCTTTGAATTAGACAACCTTATATCTCCTAGGTTTTTTAAATAAATCAAATTATCTAATTTAACACCTATGAAGTAGAAAACCTTATGTCTCCCTAGTTTTAGAAACTAAAGAATGAATTTTGCAAATTTATGTTTTCCTAATATTTGAAGTTGAAATCCTTTTGTCTCCCAAATAAATAAATTTGCAAATATTCAAAAACTTTAAATTTGAAAATCTTTACAAAATTAAATAACCTAGTTGAAAAACCTTATTACTCCAACCTTATGAAAAATATTTTAAAAAAATAACTTATGAAAAATACTTTAAAAAAATAACTAACTTTTTTTGATTGATTGGATGAGGGGGTTTTGAAAGAGACCCCAAAACCTTTTACAAAAGTGGAAACAAAAAGGTCTCCACAAGACCAGGATCAAAACAACAATACATCAAAAAAGCTAAGGAGATAACCTTGTAGCAACACAAGGAGATCATCCCAAAATGACACAACATGGAGAATACCCTGAAACAACATAACATGGAGATCACCCCGAAATGACACAACAAGGAGAATACCCTGAAATCGCACAACAAAGAGAATACCCCAAAACAACACAACAGACACTAGCCTGAGGGAGGAAACCACAAAGAGATGCCACCATAAGAATAGAGGAACCAAGCAAGAAGGAACCCCAAAGGACATGCAAAAAGAAATAGTCGGAGTAGACTTGGCTAGATAGAAATTTTGGCCACTTCCTGCTCTTCATTGGTTGCCTGAATGCACCCTTCATTCTTGAGGTCTTCAACCATCTTCACATCTTGTTGAAGGAGAGTCTAGCATATGTACATTAGTGTCTCTTCTAGGAATACAAGGGAAATTTGGTTTGGTCTTTGTTGAGTGCGGCTCGATGGTCCACTCATGGAACTCAAGGGAATAGCTCCCTTTTGGGGGGAAGAATGAGTAGGAAGACCTTCAACCTTTAATTTATTTTTTAGAACTGGATAATCTTTCGATATTTCTTTATCTTTCTCAATGATAATGGGTGTCTTGCGCTTCCCACTTGAAGATTTTCTCTTGGAATATTGATGACAAGGCTCCAATTTGACCAAATGGGGAGTGTTGCTAGAGCCAAATTCTAACTTCCTCTCAGTTTTGATGGTCTTCGCCGAAGCGTTCTCCATGGATTTACCATCAACCGAACGAGGGTTTTCATAGCTTGACTTCAGAGTAGAGGGATGAGCAGGGGGACTACCAATGCATGAAAGAACGACCTTTTGGACCTCCTTCTGAAGAGCGTGCTTATACAAAATGAGGTGAAGTCCTGGGTACATTGGATGGGTGGAAATACATTTTTTGATGTTGGAGATGGAGCTATCCATAGACCTAAACAAGTACTCTAGTACATTGATGACCTTAATATCCTTGAGGTGATTTAGAAAGGTTGTATGGAAGCTTCTGAGGGGGGATTTGGTCTCATCGATAGTGAAATACTGCATAATAGGAATCATGACCCTATTCCAAGGCTTGGGGAGGGACTCCCTGATGATTCCCCCCTTTTCCTTTTCCAACTTCGTTTCCTTATCCCTAAAGAATCTCAACTTCTTATCCAGCGAGTGCTTGTCATTCCAAACGATTTCCCTGTCAACGAGAAGGCCTATCACCTCTACGAGCATGTGAACACTGACAGTGAATTTGAGACTGTCAACCGAAACTCCACTATCCTCCCAAGAATGGGTAAACTCTTGCGACAGGTCAGGGTCACTATCATTGAATTTTTTGAGGAAAGGGATGAACCCATGAGAGTTGAGGACTTCTTCAGCGATGGGATCAATTTGTAGAATTTTTGGCTCTAGAAGTGCCATTGGGGAATCACACCAACCCATAACAAGTCAAGAAGAAAAATTTCCAAAGATCTCACTTCATTGAAGGTAATTTGAATCAATTCTTTTGCAGTGAATAGGACTAATTTGATGGGCGCATTTAAAGAATTCAAGACCAGAGGAAGTTGAGCGGGCTATAGCTTCCTAGATACACATGCTAGCAATTTTGGATATTGTCATGCTCCAGAGCCATTAATGATTGCCTTCGATTAGAGATATCCTCCAAAGCATAAGCTGAAGTGCCAAATCAGTTTTGGGAGAGACACAACCAATGGTGTGAAGGACAAAAAAAATAACTAACTTTAATCTTAACTCTTCTAAAAATTAAATGACTATAAATAATCCTTATTACTCCAAATAAATAACTTTAATCTTAACTTATAAACTTATCACTCCATCCTAGAAAACTTTAAGAAAATTACTTAATTCTATTCTACTTATCACTCCACTTAATAACTCAAATTTATTCTAATTTAACCTTATACTTGCTAAGTCAACTTATTAATAAAAACCTTAGCTTTTCAAAAAACCCTAAAAAAAAAACCTTCTAAAGAACTCCCTTCTTCTACACACTCATCTTCACGTTGTTGTTTTGCGAATGTTGCTCTAGTGATTATTTGTGTGTACAACTCTTAATGGGCTTTAGACGAATGAGGTGTGCCACCACACGTGTTGAGATGTTTCACTTCCCAAGCATTGTACTCAAAGCTATGGCATGTTGCACTCCAAACGATAGGTGTAAATGGATTCAAAGCACTTATGCATTTCATAACGTTCTAAGCTTATACATTACTCAAGCAATGATGCTCTGCATTTGAATGTGTTGGCGTTTTGAGTTCAAAGATTCACCAACTATTGCTAACATTCCATTTTCCTATCTCGCAACCCTGTCTAACAAATGCTTTATCTTCCTTGTAGTTCCTTCTATCGAACGATTCGACTTTCTTACTGTTAGTGAGCGCTTTTGTTGTTCTCAAGGCACTATTCCTCTTAGGACACCATTCTTAGATTGGTATTACTAACATTCTCAGGTTGGTGTTATTCACCTTAAGACGATGTTATTAGGTTGGCACTACTACCAAGGCACTGCTCTTCTCAGGATAATTTCCTCAGGGTGCTACTCTTTTCAAGATAACTTCCTTAGGGCATTGCTCTTCTCAGGATAACTTCCTCAGGGCACTACTCTTAGGATACCTTCCTCAGGGCGCTGCTCTCAGGATAACTTACTTAGGGTGTTGTTCTTAGGATAACTTTATTTTCCCTTTGCTTTTGTTTTCTACTTAGAACTTTATTCTTTAGATAGCTATTCTTTGTGAGCACTAACTTTGTGCACTATAGTTGGTCCTGTGATGGTCTACATCCGATGGTATACATTCAATTAGCTCTACATATTTTTGGCTTTGTGTTATCTCTACGTCTTGTTTAGTTGTTCATATGGTTGGATTACCCTACAATGGCTTGTTCTGTGTAGGTCGAATGATACTTTATTCCTTACAAGCTTCTACACTAT
Source organism: Wollemia nobilis (assembly GCA_028583015.1). Taxonomy (NCBI): domain Eukaryota; kingdom Viridiplantae; phylum Streptophyta; class Pinopsida; order Araucariales; family Araucariaceae; genus Wollemia; species Wollemia nobilis. The sequence continues at coordinate 1,174,172 of JAQPPZ010015288.1, read as the reverse complement.
GAACGCTCAACTAAATAATTCCTCTTCTCTTATTTTTCCGAGTAATATTCTTTAATTTATTCAGCTAAACTCAAGGTCTATGTGACTTGAATCTTCTCTTCTAATTTCTTTGAATCATTATCAAGGTCGTTATGACCTAAATATTTTCCTTATCTGCGTGCTACCAATGCCAAGGTCAAAATGACCTGAATCTCTATCTCTTTCAATATCAAGGTTTGGATGATTTGTATGTTCTTCCTTATGTCAAGGTCAATATCCTTATGATCCGAAACTTAATATCTTGCAACTCTTATCTATTAATCCACTTCTCAAAGTAAGCTTACTTTAAGACTGATATATCTATCTCAAGACAAATGTATCTTTCTCAAGACTTGATATATCTTTCTTCTGGTCTACTTTATTTTGCACTTAGAAGCTAAAATTCTTCTCTATATATTGTAGGAAGCTTCTCACACTTCTAAAGATTAATCTTTACTGCAACTCTATCTCTTAATCAGTAATGTATTATGTTGCATCTAAGAACTCAAACTCAAATCTCTAATGTCAAGGTGATGTTGAATGTCCCTAAATCCTTATCAATGTCAAGGTGAATTGAATGTCCTTGATTCCTTCAGTCAACTTTCTATGTCAAGGGATATATATGTTCCCTAAATCCTTTTCTCAATGTCAAGGGTTGACTATGTCCTTGAATTATCAATTATCTCAAAGTTGCTTCACCTATAAATCAATATAGTTGAGTCCTGGTCTTCATTGATTATTCTGCAACCATGGAAAGACTAGATTTTTGCTCAATATGACCTTAAAATAGAATCCGAGTCTCACTGCCTTCAAAGTGGACAAACTCTTAATCATCTATTTCAAACTAGAAAAAATCAATTTCTATAAGTGGCTAAAATAACTCTATTGACCTTGACAAAATTTGGTAGTGGCTCTGATACAACTGATGGTTTTTTATGACTTAACACTAACACAAATATCACAAGTTAAATATCACATGATCAAATATAATATAGCCACAATACAATAAGATCAAGATAATGATATGAGTAGAATATTATGAGAAAATTAATATGTAGATTAAGGCTTAGTTATAATAACTAACATTCAATAATAATCAACAAAATGATTGTAATAGCTTTAATTATTCATATACTATGCATGAAGAATAAATTACAATATTAATTGCTCAAATGTATGGAATATTTATTACTCTCTCTTAAAAATATGGTAGAGGTGTTCTCTATTCTTCATTCTTTCTCTATGGAGCACTATCTCCATAATATAGCCATAGTAACATGAATCTTTGGATACTTAATTACTCCTTTTCATATGCCAAATTTCATGACTCTTGGCTTCTCTACTTGACACTTGTATGCTTGATGAACATATGACTCTATAATGTATGCACACCTATATATAACTCTTGCACTTCTATAACTTGCACACTCTAACCTAATACACTTGTGCACACCTTTACATTACATATTTGATCTCATACATATAAGACACTTGTGCACATAGACTCAACTTACACTTGCACTCTAACTCACATGACACTTGTGCATTTCCTGCACATTCACACTTACATAAAAGGGAAATATAACTCACACTCTAAACTATGACTCAACCCTAATCTATTATTTACAAATGTACCATGAAGGTATCATTAGGGTACATTTGCGTGTACCAAATAATGTAATATTTTCCAACAACTTGCCAAGTCATTGGGATGATGACTCTTTTAAGAGGGGTATGCATGTCACATCCCAAGAATTTACTTGATTTTACTAAATTAATTAATTTAGAAAATTAATTAGTGTTTAATATTAAATAATATTTGTGATTTTAATTAGTTAATTTTTAACTATATTTTCCAAGAATTTATATATAGGAAATTGAGTTCCTTGCAAATTGTCCGTAGTGTTAACGAGTCACCCTCAAGGAGATGGAAGAGAGAAGATACCATTGGAAGAAGGTGACAAATTTGGATAAATAGCTAGAAGAGAGAGATCACAAAAATACACCACATTTAAAACACATGGATAAAATGATAATTCATGTTTGCTTGAATATGCATTTGTATGATGACTACAAAAATAAAGAAAATGTATGATTTAAATTGTGGCATTTTTAAAAGTATGACTATTGGAATATACTAGATGATCGTGAGAAATTTTGATATAGTTGCACAAGATCTTGCATGTATTTTATTTTGTAATCTTGACCTCCTTGCATAAAATGGAAAGAGAAACATTGGCTTTAAATGAATGCCTTAGTTGCAATATTGCTTGCTTCATAAATGTATTTTTTCTTCTTTTTAAATGCATTAAAAGAGATTAAATTTTAAAATTTCATGAGTTTGAAAAGGTGCATATATTGAATATTTTGGTTGGTGAGGTGCCGCAAAAGAAAAAAAGGGAGTTTCCTATTTTTTCATTGAGGATATCTTGAGTAGAATGGGAAACCTTACATCTTTATTATCCTTCTTTGGTGAGTCTTGTTACCATTCTTGCTAATAATTGAATATATATTCTTGAGGAAAAGAAGATGCATGATTGTTAAGCATTGGAGTTTTTATGGGATCTTAAAGAACACACAAAAGGGAAAGAGAGGATGATGGGGAAATAAATGATGAAGGAAAGCAAGAGAAGGTATGATAAGAGTTCAAAGGTGAAAGAACATTTTTGAGATAGGTCAAGCCTATTCCTTTTGTTTGTGAAGCATTATAGCTAGGAAGATTGCTTTTGGGTACCTATAAAATAGTTTTCCTTGTTATACCACAAATTTATTGATGATTAACTACGAAGCAAAAATATTTTTTTTCATACTATCAATGTTGAAAGAATTCATTTTGCACATCTGAACTGGTAAAATATGGGGATTATCCTTAATGCATGAAGTTAAAACATTTTACGATCTCCTTTGTAAACAAAGATGTTAGCAAATCGCTACTATGCTAACATGATTAACAATCTCTAGAATCAAATAACATCTCAATAACATGCATTAATCAATACTCAACAATGAAAAACAAACACAATGAAATATTTTTTGAAAAACTACTATAAGCCATGCATAAATGCAATGCTTGTTCAATAAAATATTACATGGCTTTGTCTTCAATATATACACACATGATACTTCATATACATATGACTCTTGACTCACATAAACTCTTCATTTTTCATTCTCATGGGAGATCCAACTTTTCATATTTCCCTATTACATAATAAATCTCACATATTTCATAAAGACAAAGTCTCTTATGATTTCTCATAACTCCTCACTTCTAAACATGACACTTCACTCACATAAATCACACTTACTAACTTGACATCTCACACACAACTCCTTACTTATTTACATGACATATACTCAACATGACACATACTATAGACTCAAATATTAAATACACCCTAATCCAAAATATTTACAAGGTCCTTGCATTAATGTTGCAAGTTACCAAATAATGTAATACCTCTAACAAAGGATCTTGCTTTAGTTTCATAGCTGCCCCTACTTTTGAAAATGTATTTACATATGAATTAGGGCAAAATAAATCATGTTTTCTACTTTATTATTAAAGGGAAATTATCCTTCATAGATAGGGAGTTTGTTTTTTTTCTTCTACTTGCTTAGTAGTTATTACCTTACCATGAGATGCTCTATTCTAATAGATAAAGTTACGTACTTTATTCTAAAAAGGAGGTATAGAGAGTTTGATAATGATTTGGTTAGAATATACTTGATTTCATGAGTGCCTTTTTAAATGGCTTTGCTTTGGTTTTATGGATGCATTTGAATTGGATGTATATTGAAGTGGCTAAACATTGCATTGGCTACACATTGAACTAGTTGTACATTAAGTTGGCTATACCCTTGACTTGGTTGTACCTTGCTTTGGTTTATGAATATATTTTGATTGCACTTTACTATGAATTATGGCTGCATTTTTATAGGTTGTATCATGGCTGAACCATATATTTAATTAAGGCTATACCCTCCTATGGTATACTTTAGATAAGGTTGTAATCTATCTTGATTACTTGATTGATTCTTAAATTGAAAAATGATCATCCCTTGATTTGGAAGCTTCTTGTAATTTGTAACACCATGAATTTATTATCTCTGACTAAAAGGAAGAGCTCTATTTTTAATTATAAGGCAATACCCTGTACATGCATGTAGATGGATAAATTATGGTAATTGTTATGTGAAATTATTTGTGAACAAGTTCTTATGCACTATGACTATAAAAACCTATCATATGACTTGATCTTAAGTATGAATTTTATATTACATTAAATATAACTATAGAAATTTGATGTGTGATTATTGTGGAAAACATGATCGTGGCTAGAAATGAAAAACCTATGTGCTTGTACTGACTCCTAAAATGGGGTAAACTGTCATATTAGTGTCCTTTTCTCTTCTATGGGTAAGTTATAGAATTTTGATTGCTAGTTAAAGTGAATGAACAACTAGAGAATGAACATAATAGTGAGGATGAAAATCTAGTGTACCATTAAAGTGGGAAGTATATGTACAATAGTTGCATTCCCGAAGTGCAAGTTGACCATTGCGTTAGAAATTGGTACTAGCATGCGTATATACTCATGAATATGGAAGTATGCATAGAGCATTACGCATGTGATGTCTAGTTGGATGGTTCTACATACTTGTCCCTTTGTAAAGGGTTGGAGTTCCATAATAATTTGATACAAAGATATTTGAGGAATATCATTTGGTTGGTCAATAAAGCGTTTGGATGATGCCTTCTCTTCTTCAAGCATAAGCACATGATTTTAAAATTAATTTAAAATTAATTATGGATTTAATTAATTTAATTGTATATTTCCTAAATGTTATATTTTATAATATCAATAAAAGCAAATTATTTTTTATTATAATAATATAAAATAAAGGTACTCATACCTTTTAGTAAACACATAGGGTCTTCTTAGCTTGGGAAGTATGTTTTTCTATGTGAAGCATGGGTCCTAATATTATAAAAGGGGATATAATCTTTTAAAAAGGGAAGCATGCATTTTTAATAAAGAATAAAGAAAGGATTTTCTAAGGCACATGGGTTCTATTATTTTAAAAGAATAAAGAAGAGGTCCTTCTAGAGGATAAGGGAGGGGAATTTTAACTTGATCCATCGGGAGGAACTAGAGAGATACCGGGGAAGGAAAAACAGAGCACCACCAGGGGTGAAGAACATACTGCTCTACCTCCTTTCATTCTTGTGAAATTAGACATGCAATTAAGTGCAATTAGGTTGGATAAATCCTCCCTTTGCACGAATGTTTACTTATGAATATTAAAATTGATTCCACGCTTGTGTAAATGTTCAGTTTAAACCAATACCCGTTATATTATGTAAGTAGTATCTTTATCGATAAACCACACTCACAAGGATGTGTATAAGAAGTATTATGGTCAAACTTATCCTTTGAAGAAGCTTTTAGAGACTCTCCATTGATTGGTGCTAGCTTCATGAGTATCATTAAACCGGTGTAGTAACCACGTTCATGTACGCGAATGCTGCTTCACAGGTTTGTGTTATACAAGTGCGTCTTGGTACAAGCTATTACCTTGTGCTGAATGGACGTACTTTACTATGCTGATATGGGTGTATTTGCTTTAATATAAGGCAATATGAATTGGAAAACCGTATTCTCTGCCGGGTAAAACCAAAACTTATAATTCTGAAATTAGAGCCTGAACTTAGAATTGGTGGAAACGTTCGATCTATCAGATTGTGTTGATGGTAATAGAAACGTTGTTCAGTATATGATATTATTATGCTTTCAGTTTTTGATCTATAGCTCTATCTGAATGCAAATATCGCCAAATGAATGAAATAGATGTCAAAGCCTTGGGTATTTAATATTTATAGAGGTTCCTTTCAAATGGTTTCTAATTTTGAGCCACCCAAAACCTGGGGGAGTAATAATGTTTGGCGGGGAAATTTTTCCCATTACCTATAAAATGAAAAGATAGATTTGATTACGTAGATAGCATCCGCCTGTATCTTGTTTCAAAACGTATACCGATCCTTTTCCTCTAGCATCAAAAACCATTATTATGGCCTTTGTTTTCACTAGCATCCGCCTGTATCTTGTTTCAAAATGCAGACCGACTGATATGGCAAGTGAGAAAAATTAAATTAAGCCTAAAGTAAAACCTTAGCTTGCTAATTTCCATCACCACCCCGGCATGTGGCACTACCTATACGATGGTAGCTCACGTGGTTCGATTCAGGCTAGCAAGATTAGTGGCGTCACTCCTCAGTTTAATCCCATATGGGATGGCGGGAGGTGGTTGGGCGCCTTAATCCCATAAGAGATACCCCTTTAACCCGACCAAGCGGTGGTCAGGAAAGCCTCTACTTGGGAGGCCAAAGCCTGACACATGGTAGTTGACGGTCTTTTTCTTTTCCGTAAAGATTTGAACCTTGTTGAACCTAATGTTATGTTTAATTTTTTTTTTTTTTTTTAAAGATTTGAACCTTCTATTAACTTTTGATTTAAACTTTCTGATCCTGGTTGAACTTTCTTTTGACCTTTGATTTAAATTTTCAGTTGATCCTTGGTTCGTGCCTTGATTCCATTTTATGTGCCATGCAGTTTTGTTGACCTTTAATTTAAACTTTTTGTTGATCCTATTGAACTTTCTTTTTATCCTTGATTTAAACTTTTTGTCGATCCTTTGTCTCGTGCCTTGATTCATTTTTATGTGCCATGCGGTTTTGTTGATGGGCGGGTAAGATTTATTTTGTTAGATTCATGGGTTGTTATCCCACATTGGGCATGTGGGGTGCTAAGGCACCACAAAAGGAGTGTTTGTTGATCCATGTTGAACCTTATGTTGATCCTTGATTTAAACTTTCTGTTGACTCTTGTTTCGTGTCTTGATTCACTTCTATGTGCCATGCAATTTTGTTGATGGGCGGGTAAGATTTATTTTGTTAGATTCACAGGTTATTATCCCACATTGGGCATGTGGGGTGCTAAAACACCTCAAAAGGGGGAGAACACCCCTTATTGCATGACCACCACAAAGCTTGACACATGGTAGATTTTGATTGTGTTGTTTTGTTGAGATTTGAACATTCTATTGATCCTTGATTTGAACCTTTGCTTGGCCCTTGATTCATGCCTTGATCCACGTCTATGTGTCATGCGGTTTTGTTGATGGATGGGTAAGATTTATTTTGTTAGATTCATGGGTTACTATCCCACATTGGGCATGCGAGGGTGTTAAGGCACCACAAAAGGGGGAGAACACCCCCTATTACTTGACCACCAAGAGGTGATCATGGAAGCCATCACATGGGGTTGGGCATGGGAGTGCTAAGGCACCACAAAAAAGGGAGAACACCCCATATTGCCTGACCACTGAGCGGTGGTCAGGGAAGCCACCACATGGGGGCTTCTTAGTAGTGCTAGTTGGTGGTTACGGAATCCACCACATGGGGACTTCTTAGTAGTGTTAGTTAGAGGTGCTAGGGGAGCCTCCTTTGTAGGGTCAAAAGCCCCAATTGTTGGACACGTAGCCTGTGTTGACCATGGACTATTGACTATATGATTGTTGACTGTGAACTCGGATTGTGGGCTAGTTGTGACTGAGTTGACATGTTGAACGTCGAGTGCTTCTAAACCTATTGACCATCAAGTGCTTCTAAACCTTTTTTTTCAAAAATACCTGACTTTGATTATATTTATGGATGATTGATTTAGAGACAAGTTTTTATTTAGAGTTTATAAAACTTTGTTTTTTTGAGGTAAACATCTATTTATAGATTAAGAAAGAATGGGTTGGGAACCTCAAGAGGGAACCGTTCCCTCTATGTATGAGGTTCCTTTTTAGGTGTATGCCTTGGAGATTAGAAGCATAGTTGCTTAAGAAAATCTCTTATGGATTTTGTATCATGTTTGATTAAGAAAAAATAGATGGGGAATGTATTATTGAGAGGAGTATGTGATCCTCTCTATAAGGAGTCTTATGAAAATATATTGCTTGTTTTGTAAAAATATTGCAGAAATATATTGCTTGTTTTGTGAAAATATATAGCTTGTTTTGTAAAATATATTGTGGAAATATATTGCTTTCTTTGTGGAAAAATGATTAAGATGAAAGAATGGGTGGGGAATCCATTCTTTGGGAAATTATAGGTTTCTTATCTTTGTTGAATCTAAAAATGAATGATAAATGTATGGTTACATTGTGGTATTCATTTAGTATATGCATATGTTGCAAAATGAAAGACTATTTAGCAATTGCATTTAGTTGCATACTACATGGAAACAAGAGTTGTCCTGATTCCTTACAACGTCACCTTGAAAAAAGGATAAGCAAGAAGGGAGAACCATAGGAGACTTATATTTCAAGATATTGACCCTTGAAATTGTGCAAGTTATTTGTAATAAAGCTCCTATACAATATGGGAAGCTTATTGTAAAATGTAGATTCTAGTATGGATTTACTCCTAGTTTGGATAAGATGTAATATTCTATTCTTTTAAACCATGGTAGTTCCATACAACTTTCACCCTTCATGGAATATGAAATGTGTAATAATGAATTAGTATATGCTCATTTGTGATTATGAGATGTAGCTTTTGCTTATGATTGAAATGAAAGACTTATGATGAATTGATAATGCTTTAAACAGGGTTTACATCTTACTCGTGATGCTTTGTATTTAATAAATTAGTGATGTTAGTTATTGTTTAGTTAAGTATGTAAACTTAATAATACTCTGTTTAAGAAAGAGAGTTAATCAAGGCTATGATGTTGATATTTGGGTAAGGTCCTAAGCGATGTAGCTTGGATCTTACTTCCTATTGCAGAAGATAGGAAAGTCTTATGCAATCAAGTTGGTGATAGACATTTCGAGCAAAAGTTCAAAAGTGTCTGAGAGTTTATCACACAGAGTGATAACCTCCTTAGTTATCCCATGTGGAGATGAGGATAACTAAGCATCACAATGTTAGATATTCCACCACGGAGGTGCAATGTCTAATCTTCAAGGCATACACCTAAAAAAATTAGCATAGACAAACTTAGGTTTTTTAGCTTTTGATGCTATAAACTTAGAAACTTAAAACAAAATAACGATAAGATCTAAAATTAAGTTGCAGGATGAAATATAAGATAATGGTAATATTTTAAAAATATAAAACTTGGTAAATAAATTCTACAACAACTCATAAAATAGCCACTAATAAATGCTCACGAAAATAGTATTCTCATATAGAATAAAGATCTTCAATACACCATACTTTCACACAATCTCACTCTACATATGGAATATGACTCTTCATATGGAGTACTCTTGGCCTTCACTCTTCTTGAGACTCTTCATCTTCCTACCCTATGGACTCATGTGCACATGGACTATTATGCACATTTACATTACCAAAATACTTTGCACACTCTAATCATACTTGTGCATTTATTACATTGCATAAAGTAAATACTCACACTCTAATCTAAGACACTCCTAATCTAAAGATGTACCCAAGGTGGTACATTAGCATGTATCAAATAATGTAATATACTCTAACACCCCCTGTATTACATTATTTGGTTATTATGGATCTTCATGTTTCATAAGTCCTTCAACTTGATCAGGTTCTTGTTCTTCTTCTTTAATATGTAGATGACCAAGTAATCCATAGTATTGTTGTCCTTTCATCTTTCTCATTTTGAATCTTTGATTTACTCTATCGACTTTTATGATAAATATGTTTTCCAATTCTTGCAATTTGTTCCTAAGAGAATATATTAGTGTTGTTTTGAACTAAAACAATATCTTATGAAATCCTAATTGAGTCTAAAGCATTTTTATCATTGTAAAGTGATTATGTAGCTTCTATCTCATTTTGATTTATAATGAGACATTAATTGACTCCATTTATATATCTAAAATCAATCATCCTTTTGCTCTCGACCAATTTGGCTATTGAAAGAAGATTTGATGTTAATCCAGGAACATACATTACACCATGTAACAAAATATTTGGAAAATATGTACTAGGTGTTACACACCCATATCCATGCACAAGATAGGTTTTTCCATCTGTAATTTTCAACCCAAGATTGTTTGACTTCAAGGCAATCAAACCATTGTAAATTTCCTATCATGTGATGACTTGCATAGGAATCAATAAACCAAAGGTCTTTACCATTTTGATTTGTAGAATTATTTGTGCTTGAAGTAATTTTACATTTTTGATATGAAGTATTGTATGGACTTTGATCTTGGATCCTTTCATAATGTGCTTTGTGATGATATGTTCCTCTTGCTAGTTTATCCATTACTATCTTCAAAAATAGTTTTATTGTTGTATTCCTTATGTCTCCCTAGTGTTTGGATGAAATACAAAATATCTTATGTTATAACCTTATATCTCCAAATCTTGAATATTTTGAATATAATAATCAACTTTGATGAAATATTTTCAACTTCTAACCTTTGAGTTGAATTTGAGTATATGATCAACTACTAACTTTCAATTCTTCAAATATTGTAGTATATCTTGTATTTCCTAATGTTTGGATGACAATATTAATATAATCTTCAATTTCTATTCTTCAAGATAAATATCTTATTTCTCCCAATATATGAATAACAATCAATAATTTTGATAAAGGTTTCTATTCTTCAAATCTCTAGGTTGAATTCCTTTTATCTCCCAAATTTCAATAATATAATTTCTCAATTCTAAATTTCCCAAAATCTAATTTGATGTTGAAATCCTTATAGCTCCCAAATAAGAAATTTAGAAATTCTATGATATTTGCAAGTTTTGTATTCCTAATTTGATGTTGAACTCCTTATTTCTCCAAAATTATCAATTTGCAAATATTTCAAATTCTTTTTCAAACTCAAATAATCAAATTACAAAACTTCAAAATAATTTCTCAAATCTTCAAATCAATTTTCAAATTCTTCATAAAGCTTTTCAAATAGCAATAATAAAATTTCTATTCTTTGTTTTTCACTCATAAACCTTATATCTCCAATAACATTAATCAATCAATGTGAAAAACTTATAAATCAACTTCAATATTTCATAAATTATAAAATATTCCTTATTACTCCAATCCTTTGTATAAATCAAATAGTAAACTTGAGAATTTACCTCAATAATATGGATGCATGCTATTCTGGGTAAAATACTATGTCTTCACTGTTGAATAGTCAACAATATTCCTTGTTGCAAGGTACTCTCTCAATTCTGCAACCCAAACTTCATTCCAAATGATCTCTCCTTGTGCTAATTTTGGCCCATGCAATAAATGATGATTCCAAAATGCTTTGACTCCTTTCAAATATGTTTGGTGCTCTTCTATTTCAAGTGCCAAGTGGCACGTAAATACTTTTCCTCTTCTACAACGTTCTTTGGTGCTCTAAGTTGTTGTCCTTCCCATAACACTTGGCTGGAAATATTTTCAAACTCTGGTAGGTTACATTCAATGATTTTGTAACATCTTGGGTATTACATTCCTTGCAATACCAAGTGGTAAATAAACTCTACACCTCCTCAAATGAGTACTCTTTCTTTTGATAACGCTCCACTTCTTCTTTGCAATACGTTTGATAACACTCCACTTCTTTTCAATGTATTCCAATGTACTATAGCGCTTGGCCTTCTACATTCTCTCTTCTCCTTTGACGTTTGGCTTTCTAGGTTCTCCTTTGTGCAATGTGGTGGCTCTTCCAATGGCTTTGCAATCTCCTCCATCTAATGTGGTGGCTCTTCCAATGGCCTCTCCTCTCATGGTGGTGCAACCACAACTTGGGTGGATTTTCTTCAATATGGTGGCACCTCCTTGGCTTCTTTCTCAATCGAATGGTGGCTTCTTCTTTCCAACATGGTGGCTCCTCCACCTTTGCTTGGTGATGGCTTCTTCTCACTCCTATTCACCACTATTTGTTGTAGCTATGATTGTGTTTCTTTTGGTGTCTTTAGACACTCTAAATCTACCTTACTCTTGTGCACTATTCGATCTCCTTTGCTTTAATAATATTGCACTTTGTTGGCTTACTAAAAACAACATTCACTATATAACTTCTCTCCTTATTACTCCTATTCCAAGCAATCTCTAACTTCTCTTTTGCTATTATATTTTGTAGGTTCTAGGATGTCTCCTTCCTTGGCTTGGAAATAATATACTTAGAGTTCTCTTTTCCTGATTTTAACTCTAAAAATATGGTGCTAAATAAACTTGAATTAAATCAACTTTTTCATAAAAATGAAATACTCTTTTATGCACCTAATTTCAAACCTTTTTGGTCTTATTTTGTAGCTTGCCTCTTTGCCTTTCTTGCTACTTAAACTTGTTGTTCTAGACCTTCAAATTTGTAGCCTTAGCTTGCTGCCCAAAAATATGATTTTTGCAGCTTTAATTCCTTTTACTTTGCTGCTCCAAAATCTCTAAAACTTGTAGCTCTTAACTCTTCTTAAATTGTCTCAAGCTTTGAAACTTGCAGCACCAAATGTTGTCCAGTATGCAACCTTTTCGCTGTCCAAAAATTATCTCTAACTCCTTTTAAAATGCTACCCAATAACTCTGAAATTTGCAGCTATACTCCTCTTCAAAAAACTTCCCAAATCATTGTCTTCTTGTTGTCCAAAAATTTTACAATTTGCAGCTTCAATTGCTGCCAAATATTCCTTCGCTTTGCTATCCAAAGCTCTCTCAAATATACCTCAAAATTCTTCAAATCGTAGCTCTACTATCTCCCTCTAATGCTGCCCAAAATTTCTCCAATTTTCTGCCTTAGTTTGCTATCAAGCCTTCCTTCAATTGGCTATTCAAGGGCACTTCAAAATCTACCCAAATATTCTCCAATTTGCAGCTCTATGTCACCTTCAATTTTTTTTCTTGTGACCCTTCAACTTCTATCATGAAAATCAACAATTTTCTCCTCCATAAATCACCTTCAAATTCTTAATGGCTATCTTCAAATTTCTCAAATTGGTGGCCTCTTCTATCTTCTTTCTCCTCCTTAGCTCTCGCTGAATTTTATCTTCAAATATGGCCTCTTTGTTGGCCTCTTCTTCAAGAATCTAAATGTCTTGAAGTCTTCAAAAATACTTTCTCAAATTTGGCAAACTTCTTACCAAAAATCTTCTCCTTGAATCAGTTTCACAAATCCTTTTGGGCTTGTTGTTAATTGACAATAATTTTCCCAATTTTTATGTGATTACCTCTTTTCAGGAGCTTCTTCTTCTTGCAATCTTCTTCCCCAAACTTTCTTCAAATCTTCTCCAATGACCACTTCTTCAATAAGGCTTCTCTAGCCTTCTTCTTTCTCCTTCCAAATTTGCTTGAGACCTCTTCTCTTGGGTCTTCAAATTTTACAACTCTTCAATTGGACCTTTTCTTAGTCCTCCTCTATATTCTTTCTCAAATCTTCAATGGGGACCTCTTCTCTTGGGTCTCCTCCTCAATCTTCAATGGGGCTTCTCTAGCCTCTTTCTTCAATCTTCAATCTACAACCTTCAATCTTCAATGGGGACCTCTTTCTTGGGTCTCCTCAATATTCAATCTCCACTCTCTTGCTGCAACTCAAAAAACTAATCCCTGCAATCAAATATATCCAAAATTCTAGAAATCTGAAATCAATAAACTTCACTAGTTGTTCTTCAAACTAGTGGAAAATAAATCTATGTTGAGTCCTAGTCTTCACGAGTTTTTTTGCAACTCTATGGAAAGACTCTAGCCAAATTGCAACTTTCAAATTCTACAAATGAAATCTCCCTATCTCCTCTCAATCTCTCTTGTGGCTCTCCCTATATCCTATCAATCTCCCTTGTGGCTCTAATACCACTGTTAGCTTTTGATGCTATAAACTTAAAGAAAAATAACTAGAAGATCTAAAATAAAGTTGCAGGATGAAATATAAGATAATGACAATATTCTAAACATATAAAACTCATAAATAACTTCTGCAACAACTCATAAAATAGCCACTAATAAATGCTCATAAAAATAGTATTCTCATATAGAATAAATATCTCCAATACACCATACTTCCACACACTCTCACTCTACATTATGTCTCACACACACATAGACATATATATAATGGAATGTGACTCTTCATATGGAGTACTCTTGGCCTTCACTCTTCTTGAGACTCTTCATATTCCTACTCTATGGACTCATGTGCACATGGACTATTATGCACATTTACATTACCAAAATACTTTGCACACTCTAATAATACTTGTGCATTTATTACATTGCATAAAGTAAATACTCACACTCTAATCTAAGACACTCTCCTAATCTAAAGATGTACCCAAGGTGGTACATTAGCATGTACCAAATAATGTAATATACTCTAACAAGGTTGGTATGGAAAATAACATCCCTTTATCTAAATATTGAGAAGGGATAATCCCAACACTATGGTCAAGATATCTTACATTTGCAGAGAATGTAAGAAATGTGGGGTGACCATTTGAAGCATCCTTTTTATATCATGGAGGCATGCAAGGTAAACCTCTATAGGTCCTATGGGGGTTTGACCACTCCTATCCACAAGAGTGACGTTGAAAACGTCATAGAATCAAAATGTGTTACTTGCCTTGTTGAGCTACAACTTATTTGGATACATCTTTAGTGAACCTTGATTGTGGTCTTTACCTAATGTGTAAAAAAATTACTCTCTCCTAGGTTGGTTAATATTTTGGGGTTGTTACATAAAAAATTATATGTTAGCTAATTACTTTGATGCACTTACTTTGGATTTGATGTTAAGTTAGTTAAAATGGTTATGATGAATTGATTGGAAATTGTTTGAAAGTTATTTTCTTTATGACTTGGAAATAGTTCTTTGCTTTATTAAAAAAATGTTGCTCTCTTCTATTAGAGGAAGTCTTTCTTATACCTAAAACTTGGAAAAGATCATAGCTTAACCATTAACATATGGTTATTAAAAAAATAGAATTCTAGAATTAATAGGTTGAAATATTAATTATTATATTGTTGTACTTTTTTATGAGTACCTCTTGACTAGAGTAGACCAACTTCTAAAACTAATAAAAAACTGACTTAAACTAGAAAAGAAAAACCTAGCACTCATATATATACTAAAAAATGAGAAGGGTGAGAATACCTATCTAGTTAAATTAACTCAAGATGACTTATTCTTTGGTATTTAGGTCTGGTTGTGGAAATAAAGGTGTCATCATAAGTTCTATATAGAGAGTAGATATCTAGGACTGACATAGGTAGTGGAATTCCTCACTCATAGTAAGTTATTATGGATATCATCCAACATCAAAATTAATTTATGAAAGTAATAAAAATGATATAATTTATAGATTGATTTTAAAATAACTTTTGTTTTTGTTTATTTATTTATTTTACATGGTGGAATCGGTAGCTGCCATGAATCCGAGCAGGTTGTTCGACTTTTTATGGCCACCATATTATTCTGTGTTGTTCACCTCAAAAGCCGCCACACAGATCTTTGCATAGTCCACCCCTATAACCACCATGCCATGATCATTTTAAACCTTTTACACTGCTGAAAGCACTAGGAAAGGGATAATCATTCAGTCCGACGAGGCCAAAGGTTTGAACCTTGGACCTCCACCCTCCTTATAGGGTTTGGAGAACCAATTGGTCTACACCTCAAATCTAAAAAATAACTATTTTATTTAAAATTGGAATAAGAATTATTTTTAGATTGTGTTGAGTAAAATATCTCACTTAATTATCAAACCAAGATTAGATTTAAAGAATAGTTATCTCGTATAGATATTCATAATTATGATCTTTCTATTTATTTTTCTTAGTTTCTTGTATAAAATAAAGTTTACAATAAATAAAGATATTAATTCGAAAATATGCTTATTTTAAGGAATGCAATTATGAACTAAACTAGGTGTGGATCCACTTTTTATGATTTTAATTATGCATTATTTATTCTGATATATCTATGATATGATAATTTTCAAACTTACGTTCTAATATTATTCTATATTCTAACTAAATATACTATACTTTTGGAGGAAGAGATCTAGGGACTAACCTTTTGGAGTGGGACCTACCTCATCAAGGTTAGTATTAACCTCCTCTTTTTACTCTATTTTATCTTTTAGAAATTTATATTCATTAAACTAATTCTATGTATATTAATTCATGTGTGCAGAAAATGAAAGAAAGTTACAAGAATCACAAATAAAACATGTAAAAGATGAATTTCATTACCGCAAAAGATGAACAAAATGGCTCTAATTTACCCTTTTATTCCAATTCCAAATAAATTCTTACAATGTAACATGGATGTAACAATACTCCTCCTTTCTTCTCCTGTGTATCTAGATCCTTCTATCATTGAGGGCTTTGTAATATATACTTTTACATTATTCCCTTACAATAGAAATTCTAATATTTTCTTTGTTACACGGTTTTGAACAAATCTTCTCCATGTGGCTTGGATACTAAAAATGCATAATAGGACAATCTATAATCTACATGACTTAATAACAATATAAAACAACTTCTTATCCCTTTCTTAAGGAAAGGATAAATTCGTTATTCTCTTTCGAGTTACATAATATCAACCAAATAACAAATTACACAAAGTCAACAATAGTCCCACTATAGAAGATAACAACTATACTTGCTTGACTCTCTCAACAACACACGTGGCATTGGTTGATGGTAATATGCATGGCATATTTATTGTATAAAGGATATTTTCTAACAATAACAAGTTTTTGTAGACTATTTATGTAGACAGTTTTTGTAGATTATTTTTGTAGTTGCTTTTAGCAACACTTCTATATAGCAGTAATCCATGGATTACATATGTAGATTTTTCTAGGTGTGTTCTTCTGTAGCAACATTTCAGATATCACCTGTAGCATTTTACCTACATAAAACACAACACTTTCCATGAGATTCATGTAAATTTGGGGTTATTTATGACATACGACTATAGATAATATTTATCTCAAAAACATGTAAAAACGTATATATTATGGATCAAAATGCAAATATGTCCTAGAAATTACCACTTAAATGCACAAAATGAACTTTACATAATGGTTAAATTATGTCCTCATCATTTCCCCCAAACTAAAGGGAGTGCATGTCCTCATGCACAAAATAATTTAGCTAAATTAGAACAACAAAACATATCATATACAAATATTCAAAATAATTATAATCAATAGTCTATAGTTTATGATATCTTTCAAATAACATTAAAAAAGTTAAATATTTTTGGCCCTAATCCAGGATGAAGCATGGACTAGATCCAGATTATATTCTATCTTTAGTCTCTCTTGTTTGACCTTTTAGACCTATGCTCTAGCTAATTTAGGGTTTGGTGGTTGCTTGGTGGCCACAGTATTCAAATAGGCCACATCTTCCTATCCTTATCCTATACCTGTTGTCACTTGGGTTGCATCACGTGGAGATTTCAATTTTATTTTTCCTATTGGTGGGGATTTTTGTCCCACCAATTTGTTGATCGTATTGATCACTATCAACATCCAACAAAATTTCAAGCTCTATGATTGGGGTTAGAGGGCTGATCTACATGCCACATGTCAGAGGAACAATGCACTTTTGAAACCTAAATTCTTCCAACATCAAAGAGAGCGTTGGTGAGTTGTACCCTTCAAACATCTGGGATAGAGCAAAGTGCTTGCTAAAGTTGATCGAGTGCCTTATCTTCTTCGTTGAGTTCTTATTGGATGAGGCATTGGAGATCGACAATTGGGAGACTTGTTTAGCTAGTTTGGTCACCTTTTAATTTATTTTCATGAATATTTGCCTAAGAAGTTTATTTTAAATGGAGGTAGCTTTCTACACTAGGGCTACGTGTTCCAAAAAATTCTTGTGGAAGCTTTCTAGTTGAGACTGCAACTGGTTCTACTAGGTTCAGACCTAGGCTAAGACATCGTTCGATTTCAATTGGGGACTTGTGGTCATAGGAGTCAATTGAGGGCTCATAGGTGGTTTTGAAATCTCTCCCATTTTCTCTTTTTTTTTTTTTGGATTGAAAACCTCAAACTTTATTTTATTGATCTACACATGTGAGGGTGACTTTAAAGACTTGGAGGTTCTAGCCCAACTGACCCTTTTACACACAAGTGATTTATCTTCCTCCTCACTAGCATTGGATTTTAAGCTATCCTCCTTTCAATCTCTTCTTTAGATGAGTAAACTGAAAGGTTAGAATCTTCCACTATTTTATCCCATGTGATCCCAATGTCAAACATTTTATGTAAAATAAGCGAGTTTGAATAGGCCATGATGGGAGATGAGGTGGAGTTTGGGTTTAACTTTTGACTTTTTCGTTTGCACTCTTTCAATGGTAGCTTTTAGATTTTTATATAGGAAGTATGGAAGATTTACTATGTAGTCCTCTTGTTCATGATAATTGAGATTGATATATAGTTTTAGATGGTATCGTCCACACACTGATAATCTCCCTTCAATAGTAAATAATTTCATAATAAGGATAACCACTTCCTACCATTTGAGCAAGAAGGAGGAGGTTACCACACCTTTTATCCAACCTTCCCTATTCTGGATTACAAAAAACTTCTCCCCAAAGTTTTCAACCCACTAGGAAACTCCTTTATCATTGATCTTAAAGTATTTTTTTCCCCACCTCAAGCAAATTGAGGACCTCAAATATTAGGCTAGGGGTTATCACTACCCTAACTCCAACAACCTGTGTGACCATGGATGTGGGATCATATTTTAGAATAAACCATTCAACCACCCCCTGGTCATGGCCTTAGAATCATGTTAGGGCTTCCCACCACCTTGCCCTCTCAAACAGGTTCTTCAAAAAGTTGCTTGACATATAAGTTGTAATGGAGGAGGGTTTTTTTCTCTTATAGAATGAGGATTTTGGCATGGTTGGGGAATTTTACTATGACCGTAGAGGTAGAAGGTTTAAGATAAGGTTTAGGTGTTGGAAATTCCTTTTGCATTATACCCTCAGACAACCTCTTTCTACAAAAAATTAATGATGAGTACCCTACAATTTTTTTGAATATATATAAATTTTACTACCATTCCTATAGAAGCCATAATTTATATAGAAAGAATCCACTACAAAATTCTTAAAAATTAAAAAATTTAGACCTCATTTAGCACTTACAATTAGTTCATAAGATGACCACTTCCTCTATGTGAACGCTTGTTATTCTTCCATCGTATCTCCTCAATGAAATAGATCCTAGGCCATAGTTTCAATTGATTATGCAAAGTTCAGGGTGAAATCATGCTTTAATCAACTTGTAGGGTGAATGTTTTAGAAAAAACAAGTTTGAAGTCATCGTTGATCATCCAAAATTCATCCTAATAGATTTGCAAGAGTAAAAATGAACTTTGACATGAAATTAAGGTTTTCTTCAATATCCCTAGGTGTGTTTTGCTTAAAGAAATCATGGTCATTGATTATTTTTAATCGATGGTTTGGAATTCAATATGAGGTATTTGTCCTTATTGCTTTGTGGTAGTATTTGTTATCTACGTTTGATTAGGTGTCTTGTGTTTGATGTTTGATTTCGGAGGTGGTTGCCCCTTGAAGTGGGCATCGTTGCTATCATATCACGAAAATTTTCAAACCTTAAGTTGCAATTCCTAAGGTGTAAAAATTACTAAAAACCATTGTTTGACAAAGAAGCATTGTAACATGCAGCACCACAATAAGTTTGACCAAAAATATAATTAAATATCATATCTTGCAATAGTCCATTGTGTCTAGTAATATTTGCTTCAATGTTGGCTTCCAAAAAGAGGTTTGAGATGCAAATTGATTATAAATATGAGGTATGAGTGGTGCCTTTCAAATGTAGGAGTTCCTTCTATGGTGATGTCACATTTGTAGATGTAAATATTCACTAACATATCTTCACAATCAAGGCTCTTGGTGTTTCTACTTATAGTTGAGAGTTCCCTATGTTGTTTGATTACAAACCATACATGGCACACACTTCCTGCACCTCACAAATGGCATCAATTTCACGGTCTCATGGTGTGTCCTGATAGAGCCCATGAGTAGCGTAGGGTTAAAAAGTAATGTTTGAATGGCATTCATCACAAGACATTCAAGACTTGTATCCATATTCCCCCATGATTTATATCATAATATTGTTTATAGCGTTATACTTGTATTCGAATAAAAACTCTCTATTGAATCATTTTTAACCCTTTTAACTCATGTTGATAGCTTTGTTTCTCGACCCATATCATGATACATTTGTGTATATATGGTATGTCCATATTATTCACTGATAAATATTTTAAAGTAACATTAATATCTTAGCCAACTCTATCATTATTATTTCACGAGTTGCAAATCCTTGAAAGCTAGACACATCTCAAATCTTCCAATAAGTACTCCTTTCCTAGGTGATAATCAAAGAATCACACTTCACATGAATTGTTTGAATTGTGGCATAAAAATCATGTGTGAAGGTTGGTCTAGTTGTTCACTTAGGGCACTTACGTGAGGGCCACTTCTCCAACTATTGGCTTAATGGCATCCACGTATTTTCCTTCATATATTTTGGATAACTTAAAAAAAAGAATGGGATTTTCTTATATTTATGTTTGCATCATTCGTGATGATATACAGTAAAATTCTTAAGAATGAGTGGTGTGAGTTTAAGTTTATGCCATTTATGATGATAAGTCGTGACCCTCCTAACATCCGTGCTTAGATTCCACGGTAGGGCCTATGTTCATAACATCCATGCTTAAGCTTTCATGGGAATATTGCATGTTACACACACACATATATTATTAATTCTCTTTTTGTGCAAATGATTTTAATCTCATAAAGTAACATATCCTCGGGCTTTCACAGATGCTCGACATCTCATTAGGATTTTATGTGTATCGTTTTTATAAAGTCTTATTACCTTTGTTCTTATTAGACACATGCCTTAGGTCATGGTATTTTTAATGAAGATTCATTATGGTCATATACTTGGAAAATTTACTACGAATATTGCTTACAAAAATATACTACGAAAAAATACTATAAAGACTTATTACAAAACTAAACTACGGAAATGAACTACAAAATTAATCTACAAAAATATACTATAGAAATGAACTATAGAATTATCCTACAAAAATAAACTATAGAATTAACCTACAAAAACATGTTACAAAAACATAATATAGAAGAGAATATTATAGAAATATTTTTATTGTTTCATTTTTTCTTCTTTCTTCGTTCAAACTATATTATAGCAAATGTTATATTACTCTGCTTTTCCTTTCTCTCCCTCAAACTGAATTTTTGGCTATATAGCCAAAACATACAAGAAAGGAAAATTTTATTTATCGGGATTTACATTATGTGTGTGTATATATATTCTTATATTTTATTTTTATTATTTAAATATCCCATTTTGTTAGTTTTATTTATGAATATGGGGTGTTTACTTATTTATGTATATCAACTACTTATTCAAGCTAAGCCATTAAACAAGATCATAGGATAATAAATCTTCTTGAAATAGGATTGTTTGTTCCCAATATCAAAGATGTTCTGCAAACAAATTGATGTCCTCCTTGATCTTTGATAAAAAATTCCATGGGTTACATAACAAATATTTCTAATATCCTAGAGAGATCATTTTCTATGTTCTACTTTATTTATTATCATTATGGAGTTCATGATTAAAAAATGATGATAAGATTAAATTAATGTCAATCATCAATACTTTGGTTTGCAGAAATACGTCTTATCAACTATGGATACATTCAAAACCTATTTAGAAAAGAAAGTAAGATAGTCATTCTAGTATCACTTTTGTTTTATAATTTTAGTGCCCCATTTTTCTTATATATATATATATATATATATATATATATATATAAATATTTTTAAATTCAAGGGTTGCAAATCTTTGTGGAGTCGAATTTTCAACCACTCTATCAAAGGCCTTATGGGAATTATCACCATATCCTTACTACTTTGCTCCCTAAGTAAGAATAGTTAAGGCTTTGGGGAATTGGAATACATAACCATATGGATGGAAATGTAATTTTATCCTTACTACCCTCTCTTTTACTTGGGGAAGAAATTAGAACTTTGGGGAATCAGATTGCATAACCATCTGGATAGAAATGTAATCCTATCCTTATTATTATTTTCCTTACCTTTATTAATGTGGGCAACAAGTAACAATGTATTTCACTACCTTGTTTTATTAATTTATGATACCATTATGACTATATGACCTCTCATATGTAATACAAGAATATATCTTCACACACTAAATTGGAATTCTTCCTTAAAACCTGGTATTGTGACTTAAAGTGATGAATGGTAAGATGAATAAAAATATTTTATACTAGAAATCCATCATGAAATAAATGAAGCACATTTAAAGAACATAGTGTGACCTTCTAGTTTATTTTCAAGAAATATTATTATTCCACCATAATCTTCTTTCATTGGTCAAGTAGTGTAAAGATATTTGTCATTCATCTTATTTACTGATACTTATACATCCAAACAAGAGGACTGATTAGACCACATTCTTTTAATGGCTGAAATTATTTTCTTAGTATATACTAGACTACAAGGCAACAATTTAATTCTTATTTTAATAGTGTTTTGTTGCCTTGAATAGAAAAAATAAGTTTTTATTTATTTATAGTTGATTGCATTTCATAAATGAACTGCAAATCAACTTGTTTCTTAAGGCGGTTTAAAATTTTGTTTTAGATAATGGGTTCCTATAGAGCTTAAGACTATGTCCATTAACCAATAACCTTCATGTTGAATTATGAACAGGCTTAAGTTTAAATGTAATATTCTTGAATATTTCTTCAACCTCACAGGGTCCAAGCCATCTCATCCTTAGCTTTCCTTGTAAATATTGGAAGCATGAATAAAATAGCAAGGCCCAATATCTTGGTTGAAATATTTGTGGTACAATATGTTTATCATGCCATTTTTTTCTTTGTGCTTGTATTAGTTCTATCATATATAGTGCCTCTAGTATTATTTTATCTAGAACATTTAGTTGTTTCAACCTAGACTTTTGTGATTGATCCAAGTCCATATCAAGTTTTACCATTGTGTGAAGGGTTTCAATTTCAAAATTGATAGACATAATGAATTGCTTCCCATAGACCATTTTATAAGTTGATAGTCCTATGGTGGTTTTCCAAGTTGTGTTATAGGCCCATGTAGCTTCTTTCAACCTCTCTACTCAATCAACCTGATTGGTGGCTACAATTTTTGTTACAATCTTTTCAAGTTCTCTATTTGTAACCTCTACTTGCCCATTAACTTGAGGATGATATGGTTATGTCTTCTTATGCTTTATTTGATATATTATAAAAAAATATTCAATCACTTTGGAGATGAATTGAAACCCTTGGTCTAAAACTAATTCTCTTGGTGCTCCAAAGCATTGCATGTTGTGTGTATAAAGGAAATCAGCTATGGGCTCAACTTGTGCTTGTGGCAAGGCTTTTACTTTAGCCCACTCATAATTTGTGCACACAAGTATATGTTTATTGCCTTTACTTGGAGGATCTATTGGCCCAACAAAGTCAATTATCCATTTCTCAAATGGTTCAAACATTATTTGTGGTACTAAAGGTATCTCCATTATGGGTGTAGGTTTGTTATCCCTTTGATAAGCATCACATTGGTAAACACACTTATGAGCATCTCTATGCATAGTAGGCTAAAAATAACCTGTTTGAAATATTTTACTATCCTTTGAGGAACATAATGGCCTCCAAAAGGTTCTTCGTGTGCTCCTTGAATGATGTCATATACATTATATTCTTACACATATCTTCTAATCACATGGTCAAGACAAGATTTGAAAAATGCTCCATTGATCCATGTATAAGGGACACTTTGATGTACTAACTTTCTATGCTCATATGGTGTAAATCTCTGTGGAATTTTTTTGTTACCAAATAATTTACAATATCAACATACCAAAGAGTGAAAGCTGAAAGAGAAAAAAAATGTTCATCCAAAAAATTATCAATAACTAATTCATCATCATCAAATATCTGCACATGAGATAAATGATCTGCAATGACATCATTATTGCCCACTTTATCTATAATTGTGGCATTAAATTCTTGCAACAAGAGCAACCATTTAACCACTCTTCCTTCGACTGTAGTTTTATTCATCAAATATTTGATGGCAAAGTGGTCAGTATGGACAAATACTTTATATTCTATTATGTAATGTTTGAATTTATTAATGGCATAGGAGAAGCAATCTTGCTGAAATCTTCAATGAACCTATGATAATATCCTGCATGTTCCAAAAATATTCTTACCTCAGTTTGTGTATTTAAAGGTTGGAGGGATTTGATGACCTGGATCTTTGTAGGATCTACTATAACACCTTCCTCAGATATATAATGTCCTAATATGATACCTCCTCTCATCATCATAAAGCATTTTTCATGACTCAAGGAGAGATTTTATTCTTGACATCTAACAAGAACCATTTACGCTTAACAAATTTTCCTCAAAGGTGTTACTATAAATAGTGAAATCATCCATATATACTTCTACACATTCATTGATTAAATCAGCAAAAATAGCCAACACAACCCTTTGAAAAGTGGCAAGAGCATTACATAGTCCAAAGGGTAGCACTCTATAAGCATGGGTACCTATGGGGCATATAAAAGTTGTCTTCTCTTGATATTTTTTTGCTATTGAGACCTAGTTGTACCCACTAAATACATCCAAGAAGCAAAATTATTTCTTCGTAGCCAAGGTATTAAGAACCTGATAAATGAAGGATAAAGGGAAACAATCCTTCTTTTTAACTTTTTAATTCCCTATAATACACACAAATCCTCCATTTTCTATTTTTTTAGGGTCTATCACTAGTGGTGATACCCATTGGCTATCAAATATTGGGTATATAAATCCTGCATTTAATAATATCTTCTTGAAATATGTCTTTCATGGTGGGATTCAACTTTCTTTGTAGTTGTCTCACTGGATGGCAACCTTCTTGGATTAATATACAATGGGTAAAAACATTTGGGTGTATTCTTTTCACATCATCTTAGTTCTATGCAAATTTTATTTGATGTTGCTTGAGTATGTCTACCAATTGTGACTCTTGTATGCTTGTGAATGCATTGTTAATGTTTAGAGTTTTCCCATGTGCAATATCTACTTGTTTACATATCTTGGTGTTTACATCTATTCCCATTATTTCATGTGCAAAAATATTTAACTGACAATTATAGGGCACCACTTGATGAGATTGATTTGTTATTTGAGCATCTATTTCATCACTAGATATGGTAGATCTAAGTGGACAAATAGTATTTTATTCTTGATCTTCCTCTTGATCATCTAACATAGGCAGTAATGGTCCTTCAATATCTTGTTGTAAATGGCCACTTAGTACATTAAATGATAGAGTTTGAATATCATCCAAATCATCAAGAAAGTCATACCAAAGTTGTCTTGAAATTATTTCATCCATTGTTGACTCTGGAAATAAGCTAATAGTCATATTTCCATTAGTGTTTTTACCATTATAAATAGTCATATTTCTAGACTTACAACTAATGTAGGAATCAACTATTTCAAGCCATGGGTATCCTAGGATTAAGGGATGTCCCCCTAATTTCTTCTTTGGTTGTAAAACCATAAAGTCTACAGGATACTCCCATGAAATTACTGAAACTATAATGTCTTCTATCTTTCCTTCTGGTTTGAGAGTGGACTTGTTTACGAGTTGAAGCACTATAGAAGTTGGTTGTAATTTATATATCCCTAAATATTTTACTGTTTCCTTCATCATTACATTTATGGTAGCCCCTAGGTCCACTAGGACATTATGCAAGGTTGTTTCACCAATATGGACTGTGAGTATAGGTACCCTAGGATCTACGTATTTTTGTAGCAATCTCCCTCTAGTCATTATTTTAGATAACTATACAATAAATTGGATAGTTTGAGGTTCATTTTTCTTTTTCCATTCTATATTTTTTGTGCACATACTCTTTATTAGTTTGGAGTAGATGGGAATATCCTTTATGGCCTGTAAAAGAGGAATTTTGATGGTAACATTTTCTAGTTCTTGTAGGAAATTAAAAGTTGGTTTAGAAGATTCTTTATTTATTTCCAATATTTCAAGAAATGGGATTTCCAATTATTTTCTTTGAGGAATTTGAGTTTCTAGAGTATCATTTGATAGATTTTCTATCTCATATTCAAAGTTTTCCTCTTTGTCTCTCTTTTCAGATGAGTTTTGGATAGGTTACTCAATTTTTGTAAAGGTGAATTTATTGTCCAACACCTTTTCAAACCATAAATGGATCTGTTGGCAATGTATAAAAGATTTTGAACATGCTTTGTTGGCTTCATAAAATTGTTGGACTATCTTGTTGTTATTAGGATTAGGTATCGAATGAGCTGGTAGGGGTGGTTATTTAGGAGGATTACTCACATTGTTTGGAGATGGCATGAGCCTATTTGAGGTTGGTTTTGAGGGGTCTATCCCCTAAATTGATTTTGTAAATTATATTGTTGGGGTCCCCCTTGATTATATTGGTAATTTGTGTCCCAATTAGGTACATTCTAATTTTGTCCTAACATTCCTTAATTCTAGGGAGGTGGACTTCCATAAGGGTTGGACATAAATTGAGCCTATGGCAGCATATCCCAATCTTGAGTAGATGTATTTTACCTTGTATCTATGCTTAACCACTATGTCTTATATTAAAACTTGAACTCCCACGGTGCTTTGATGCTTGATCCTTAATTTTTTTGCATCCCTTAGAATTTTGCACACTCTTGGTTGGTGCTCAACCTCTGCTTTCCTTCTCTACTTTGTTCGATGGCTTCTGCTTGCCTTTAATTTACCAATGATAGCTCTTGTTTATATTTGTTTTACCACTAATGGCTCCTAATATTATTTTACATTCTAGATTTATTTTACATGAGGTAAAACACTCCTATGTTTGGCTCTAATTTTACTCTGTATAATTTTGAGTCGTGGCTTCTGTGTTCTATGCTTGAATTTGGTGCTCGTAGGTTGGATTAAGTGCTTAGCTTATTTTTTATGCTCAATTAGACTCCAAAACTTAGCTTAAATTTGGCACTTAATTTTGTCTTTGATGCTCTAGTTTTTGTACAATGATGTCTTCACTTTTTATTGATGCCTTGAATATCTTAAGACTACCTTATTTTTTTGAAACTTGTCTTCATTGTGCAGGTGTAGGCGATATGTGGTGTTCTTGAAAAACTTTGCTACTTTTTAATGCTTTTACATAGCTTCTTTTGCACTTTAATATGATATAATTATTGCACTATGGGGTATCTCCTTGCTAGCTATATGACGTCTAAAAAAAATCACTATCTATACATTTTTTTCTATATAAAAACTTTCAAGTTGCCCTTAAATCCAGCTTTATCTTGTTGCCTTACATCCTAAATATTGTAGTACTTAGCATCTTTAATTTACTTCTATTTATGTCTTAATACTTGAATCTTGTTGATTTTGTGTTGCATTCGACTTTGATGAATGACTCTTCTTCACTCTATCATTATTTCATTTGCACTACATTATCTTATGCTTATTACTTACTACCAATGCTTGTTGTTCTAATATCCTTTACACTTTAATCTCTCTCCCTTGTGCTCAGTTCAATTTTGAGCATCACTATGCCTAACTAATATATGCTATTCCTTGATCTCTATGCATGTTCAGGCGCACTACTTTGATGTTCAAGAATTTTAAGATTCCATCCATAATAAATATACTTATAGTACTGTCATAGGTACTTTCAACTTAACTCATTCCTTATTACAACTATGGTTGTCTTGCAGTAGTTATATTATGATATTCTATATTGAAAACAAGATTACATATTTCTAATATTTACCTTGTTTTCTCCTAAATACTATCTTGCCTTGTGTTGTTCTTCAACACTTTCCTAAAAACCTTGCGATCTTATGACCTTATTATCTTGCTGCCTTATTGATGCTCTATCTCCAAAAACTTATCCTATATCTCAAAATGTCCTAAAAAATTCTTGCTATCTTGAAGTCTTCTATGTCATTCAAAATTTTGGCAAGATACTTGCCTTCCAAAAAATTTGTCTTCAAGTCTTTCTTGCTTGAAGTCTTCTTGCTACCTTCAAGTTTTCTTACTTACTTTACATCTCTATAGAGCAAGCTTTATCAATGGTCTCTTTTCTTGCTAAGTACCAATATATCAAGGACCTATTTTAATGGATCTCTTATCTATGCCTTAAATATTTAAGGGGACCTTCTTTAGTTGGTATTCTTTTTGTCTATCTTATGTGCTTGTTGTCAAATAGTAATGATTGTACCAAATCCATAGCAAGTACTCTTGCTTGATATCTTCTAATGGATCTTCTATATCTTCCTTTTATATTAAGTCTTCTAGGAATTTTATCCTTATGACTCCTTCCTTTCTCAATCAAAATATTACCTCTACTAGGGCCACTTTTCTCTACTATGGACCTCTTTCTCTAAAGGATATCAAATCTTTGGTTCTTTGAACTCTATCTCTTAATATTGGTCTCTTATCTTAGATCAATTTGTCAAGGTTTATCTTTAAGACTTGAATCAATATTATAGATTGCCTTAAATTCTAAATAGATTCTTGGAATAGTAAACTCAATCTATCTTATCAAGATCAATATCTTAATGATTTGAAACTTTTATCAAGGTCTATCTTTAAGACCTAAAAAATATACTTGACTACAAATCAAATCAATCCCTCAAGCAATCAAAGATGAAATACTTATCTATCTATTGTAGGAAGCTTCTTAACTTTTTAAGATCAATTTTTCACTACAAAAATATATTAGATAGCTTTCTTTAGCATTACCTAAGAATCCAAAAATATGAATGACCAACTTTCTTCTGTGTTGGTTCTTCCTGCAATATTCAATTTGCAAAAAAAATCAATTAATAATTATTCTCTTTTCTTGAGAGAAATATCAATATAAAGGAATTTTTATTCCTTCAATATCTTTTATCAATATCAGGGTTATCAATTCCCTACATAATAAACTATATTCAATTTGATCTCCTAATTTTCACTAGTTTTATTGAACCTAGTGGAAATACTTATCTTCATTGGTTTTTCCTACCCCACGGTAATATCCTTAATTTCACTATTTTTTCTTACCCAATGGTAATATCCTTAAACTTCTACAACTTTCAAATCTTGTGCAATCAATCTTATTGTAGCTTTGATACCATTGTTAGCTTTTGATACTCTAAGACTTGATGTAAATCACCACATGAAAATAATCACAAGATCTAATATAATGAAGTTGTAATATAAAGAACCAAATAATATCTCAGAATGAAATAGCAAATTGAATAACTCATAATAATACTCACATAAACATGTTCACAATATTGCACATTAAATAAAGGTCTATTAATGCAAGCATACAACTTTTCACATTCGATTCATCTTTATAATATTACAATGCTTAGTTACAAATATATAATTGTATATGACTCTTCATATGCTACACTCTTAAACTTCACTCTTCTATATAAATCTTTATTTTCCAATTCTAAGGATACATATGCACACTTACATACTAGACACTTGTGCATTTCCTGCATATTATTACATTACATAAAATAGTAACTCACTTACTAATATAGGACACAATCCTAATTTAATATTTACAATAATGTACCAAGGTGGTACATTCTCATGTACCAAATAATGTAATATTCTCTCACACAAGGCATGGATCTAAGAGACCCATAAACAAGTTTCAAGTAGCAAACCAAATAAGAGAAGCCTTCTTAGAAAAATAAAAAATGGTTTAGAAATCAAGCAATACTGACACTACGGAACATCCCCAAAATATATCCACTATGGAAACCCTTTTCAAGGGTAAGTATTTCAAGGATTCGACCCCAAAAATAAATTTTAGGGATACGCTCCATGGTAGACAGTTGTAGACTAATGCTAACATTAATATTAAGGCTTCTCATAAACCTCTAAGAATGCCTAAGATTGATCCTAGAAAAAATGATTTGGGATGTCTAAGAGCAACTAATGGAACCCCACTAGTTAAGCTAAAAGTCGATGACATTGAGGATGGCATAGAAGATCTATAGAGAAGAAGATTGCTTTATTGTTTCTTGGGTTTCTATCTAAGACTATTTGCTTTCAAAGTGTGGGTTGTAAAATAATGGAAAATAAAAGGTGAGACACAAATTTATATTTATCCCAATGGTTATTTTCTTGTTATTTTTACTAATGATGAATATAGAGAGAAAATATTTCAATGGGGGACCTAGTTCTTTGGAAGGGTGGGGATTTTCATGAAGCCTTGACACACTAAATTTAAAACTGAAGAAGAGATGCCTTCTATAGGAATTGTGTGGGTTAGACTCTTTGATATCCTAGTTAAATTCTAGAATTTCACTGTATTTTCTATAATAAAAAACTCCCTTGGATCTTTCATAATGATTGCTAACTATACACACAAATTTGAACATATTATTATGCTTGAATTTATGTCTTAATGGATTTTGATAAACCCCTTCCAGAAAATATATCATTAAAATTTGGTGAGGATACTTGGGAGCAGGTGGTGGACTATGAGAGCATTCCTTTCCATTGTAGAATATACCATGAATACCGTCATTTAGCTAGTGTTTGTCCAAATAATATTCCAGATCAAAAGAAAGAGGGCACAAACTTAGCAGGTTTCCAAATGCCTAAAAAGAACACTGAAAAAATAGTTATGAAGAATCAAGTGTTGTCAACTATTATATTTGGAATTATTTCCATAAATAACCTCTTGGGTGATGAAGAGAACATAATGGAGACAAAAATCTTAGAAAAACAATATAAAGTTGCAAGGAAGGACTCAGAGATAAACTAGAAAGATTTTCAACAAAGAAATAAGGGAGAAAACATTGAAAAGAAGAACAATATTTTAAATGCTAGAATTAAAATAATTTACACCCTAAGAAAGACTTTTGTTGAACCTTCCAATAATGCTTTGGTTTTGTATAAACACACTTCAGGGTTAAAAGCTATCCCAGATTCAATTGGGGTAAGATAAGAAACAAACAAAAAAATGAAGATGGACTCTAACCAAAAAGGTAGGCCACAAGACTAATCAACATCATATGGTAAAAGAAGGTGAAAATATTGTAGAGGAAGGTAATATTAATGTCCTTAATAACATCTTTAGCCTCATTATTAGTAAGCATCATCACTTGGAATATTAGAGGACTCAAAGGGAGTCTATCAAAATAGGATTGTTGATGCTTTAGCTAATTGGGTGTTGGACAAAGTTGATCTTACTTGCTACAACCACCCTCCTATATTATTTCTCTAGATGTCTCCAATACTAAATGCACCCAATTAATTTTTTCTTTGCATTAATTTTTCTTTAGTTCAGTCAGGGTATTTCAGTTCCCTAGCTTAGAAAGATCATTCTTAGGTTTCCTCTGTTGAATCTTGGCTAAAAGTCTTGTTGGCTTGGAATGACCAAAGAGGTAATATACTTTTTTCTTCAATTTAATTTTTTGGTGTGTGTATTTTTGTGTCTTTGTGTTCTTTTATTGTTTTTGTGTTTTGTTGTTGTTGTTTGTGATTTTATTATTTTAGGCATGCTCTTTGAGTGTTCTGAAGGGTGCAAGCTAGGTGCGAGCCCTGAGTGTTTTTTGGCATAATAGATAACCCTACCTCTTTGGGACTTACCTCAAAGTGGTACCTCAAAAGGGGTAAATTCCACAAAAAAATGCTTGTAGGGTTTGTTAATCCTATTAAAGTCCCAAAAAACCACTAAACCTGCTTCTATCCACTTTAAGTAACCACCAAATAGGGTTGGATAATACGTAAACACTTTATGGTAGATCTTCTTAGCTATATGATAGGTCCAAAACATATGTTTTTCTCAAGGTGACCACAGTGCACACAACCAGACATTTATATTACAAATTTAGCCAACTTAACTCTATAAGGTAGTCTAGGTTGAGCAATACTCCAAGCCAATACTGTATAACTCAAAGCAAATATTTTACTATATATTTTTTCAACTTATCTAAATTTTTAACTTGCTTTCTCATCCTTATTTGTTCTTAATTTTTTTACAATATAAAATTTACTATAGATAAACCATTATATACTAAATGATTCATTAATTAGTCATTACTCAAAGGATTCCATCTTGATCATCATTTGAAAAATAAACATTAATCTATTTTTGAATATTTACATTTATTTCCTAATAGAATACAAAATTATTTATGTGTAAAATCCAATCCAAAATTAAAATGAATAATGACAAGGTTACCATATTTAAATTGATAATACCATAGTGACCTTCTTATTGGATTTTGTATTTTTATAAAAAATAAAAATTAAATATTTACATAAATATCATAGGTAGAGGAAATAAAGAGTGAAAGGAGACAATGACTACATATAAAGATAGAGGATTCCCTTAGATACCCACCATTATATGATAAAGATAAATATCACACATCGATATAATTGACTAAGTAGTGTAGGTGTATAAATACATCAATAATTAATTATAAATTTCATATAACCCATAATTGGCATATCCTTAGGATTAGGGTATAAAAAGGTTAACCATAAAAGGTTAAATAATCAAGTTGTAGGCCAAATAGATATGTCCTTATTAAATATTATACATATAGAAGTTATTATAACATACAATACCATATTTGACCAAATAAGGTTAGATTATACAATTTAATACTCCCTATAATCTAAGCTAAGTTACCAAGGTAGGAAGATATTAATGATGATGTATTTCTCTTAATGAAAACTCTATTAGGTCCATTCACTATGATATGAAGATGACCCATCAAAATATCCTTCACCATCTAGAAGGTTATCTTTTACCTTATTGAACATAGATCCAATCTTTTGTAATCCACAAGGAAAATCTTGGTTGGATGACCTTTGCCTTTATAATATCCATAATAGGTTTTTGAATTTTTTAGAGGCCTTGTTTTGGGCTACTTAGTTTTAGCCTTCATAGGTTTGAAATTCTTTGCATGAGATTGTACTTGAGAACAATCACAAGAATTTTATATATCCATAGAAAAATGATCAAGAAGAAAAAATAAAACATTAAGGGTTTACATTCTTTTAAGAACATTGAAAGCACATAAAATAATAATCCAATATTTTAAAATATATAATAATATTGACACATTTATTTCATTATCCTTCTTTTTGCTTCTTTAAGATGCACTAATTACCCCTAATCTCTCAAATCTCAAAATATAATCCTTAATATTATTGAACTCTATAATTTTGAAAGAGGACATCTCTATCTCCAGCAAACTAAATTACATTGCATTGAATTTTCCAAATAAGTATTACAATTCGATTCACATATTTGTGGGGTCACTCTTATCATCACTATCAAAACAATTGTGTGATTAAATCAACATAAAAATAAGGCTAAGGATCCCCTCTTATTATGATAGTGACTTGCTTCATTAAGGATATTTATAATTTATTTTATAAAGATGCACCAAAGGTTCTTGATTATCAATAAATTGGTTATTTGAGCGGACTAAATATTATAATCTCATTCATTCAAGCAAGTAACATAGGATAGAAGATTTTTCTCACATAATTGTATCATATTTAGTGCAACACATAGTTGAGTTTATGTCACCAATATAAAGAACTCAAACTATTATGTGATCTAAAAAACTAGGATCAAAATACATTAATTTATGAAAATTATGGGCTTTGAATATTTTTCCTAATAGTACTCAAAGCATAAAAATAATTATATCTTAAAATGTTATAATTGCTACATAACAAACTAAAAATCACCAATTGTCACATCCACAAGGTTAGAGCAATTATTTTGAGTAAAGAGTTTCACACCCTAAACCAATGTTAAAAACTTATGGGTGAACCTTAATATTTATCAAATATTATTAGCTCAATTGGTTATATTCCTTGACTTTCAAGGAGACCTAGGTTTGAATCTTTCCAAATGATACATGCATAGTTGTATTACCACTATATGGTCATGATTTAATACAAGTGAGGCCCATTTCAATCCCATATAACCCATTTAAAAATATCATTTTCAAATGGCATTTAGTACCACTTGTATTCCATGTGTGGACTAAGCAATAGAGTGTAACTTGGTTAGTTATTATTCATTGACCATGCCTATATCTATTAATTTTTTTTGCATTAAATTGCCATGTTGTTAGCTACTACATTTGCTAACCCAAGTATAAAAGCATTTTAATGGAGAATGGCAAGGCTTGAATTCTTGACCTATGAGTAGGAAGAAACTTAGGTTACCTAATCTATACAACCACTCCAAGTTTGTAGAACCAAATAGGTTCCCCAAACCTTAGGTTAGGATAGAGTGAAAAAATTGTGTATCCTTTCTTCTACGACAAAGAGAGGGCCATTTTAGCTAGATTAAATCGTAGGTCCTATTATCCAGGATCAAATATAAATTATATAAATTAAATGAAGGCTCATTCACAGAATAATATCAATTATATATAATACTCATAATATTATTGATGAGTCAAATTTACAAGATCTCTGTGATAATATTTCTTTGATACAATCCATGGAGCTTTGTCACCATAATATAACTTTAGAGGTGACCTTTTCGTTCTTTGACTATTGCTCTTGTAGCACCCTAAAATTGGCGCAGTGAAATTGTAATAATTACATTCACCTTAGTAAATAATTTAAATTCAAATTTTAACCTCCCAAACCGCCCGTTAACCATCGGGTAATCCGTTTCCCCTTTTTCGTGCCATTTTTAGAGGTTGTTTTGACCGTTTGACGATATCGTCGCCGATCAGACGATATCGCCCCAGATCTGACGATTTCATCTGGGCTAGGACGTCCAGACGATCTTGTCGCAAAACTGATTTTGCACAATTAGCTTCTGTTCCAACGGGCCTCTAATCCGGGCAGAAGCGTGTCTACGCCGTTAGAGACCCTCCCCCATTGGAGATCTCCCAAATAGGGATGATCTCCAACCTCCTAACTACTCCCCTAAGCCTATTTAATCATTAGGACCTTCCCTTCCCAACCCCTGGCTGAAATTCTCTGTAACTTAACTTCATACACGTTAAATCATCCCAAATTCACACTTGCAGTAGTCCTATATCAATTTTGTTGCAGGTACATTAGTGTTTTTCAGCCGAAGCAAGATTTCATCATCGTCGATGAACCTGTTCAGATCGGAGGCGATCCTGTCGAATCAGAGATGATTTCGTACCGATGTGGGACGATTTCGACTGTAGTCAACATTGAGGCAATCAATGCCTGAAGTTTGCATTTCTTCTCCCCTTTTTTGCTGTTTTATGTTGTAATTAGCAATTTTATTCAGTATTTTATGTTATTTTGCATTTGGAGTTCACCCATTTAGCTTAGATTGCATAATAAGATCATGATTTGTCACTAGAATATCATAATTTGTTTGAATTTCTATTCATAACTATTGTTCAGTATTCATATTGTCATTTTATGTTGTTTCCCTCTGTTATCATAGGGGTATTCTCTGTATTTTGCATCTATTTTTCTGTTTGCAGGTCTCTACGAATTTGTCTCGATGAATTCGTCAGATCTCAGATGATCTTGTCTGATCTCAGATGATTCTGTCGAATTCCAGATGATCCTGACTGCTTCAACATCAGAATCTCCATCAGACATCCGGATCAGGTATTCTTCATTTGTATTCTATAATTTCTCTATTTTCTGTCTTTAAATCTATTTTCTGTATTCATTAAATCTGCACTTTCATATAGATTAATTTAGATTCATTTGGCCAAACCTAGGATATGAATGCTTAAGACTAAAAACGAACACATAAAAACACATTCCAAACCTAGGCGTGGAAACTGCCATTAAATGTTTCCTGGTGAACCCACCATCCATCGAAAAATCACCAATATACACCTCCCTTGAGAGGCGGGACCTTCGCAAGTCCTCTCAGTCCGAGGTACCACGACATCCTTTTCCCATCCTCCTTTCGGGCATGGATCCTATAGCCTGAAGGTAAGGGTGCAAAAAATTTGGAGCGATACATTTTGGTGAACCCGACGTGAATGCATCATAACCTTTTGAAAACAAAAAACAAAAACAGAAACAAAAAAAATAGAACAACTAAAACATAGATGCATTTTAAATCATTTAAGTTTAATATCATGTTTAGATGGTAGCTCCTAAGAAAATATTAGCAGTTACTATAAATGTAGAAAACCAATTGGCAGCCATAGAAGTCAACTCTATGCTTAGTGTGCCTGAAACAAATAGAAATCAATTCTTGTGGAACGAACTTGATAGGAGACTTAGTGTCATCTCATCTAGGTCCACACAACTTAAGCAAATCAAGAGGCTAGTCCTAGATAGAATCCTGGATCCTCATCAACTAGTCTTTTATCATGAACTTCAGAGAGCCTGCCATAGATGGTTAGCTTATAGGAGAGCTCTAGTATCTTCAAAATTGTTCACCTTCGAGGAATACCTCGAGAACGCAGCCATTGTACACCAGTTCCTAGGTTGTGTAGAAGACCAAGAGGTTGTTCTTACAGATAGGGAAATATGGAATAGAGTTCCTCGAGCTGTGTTATATCGAGAGTATTGCCATGAGCTTTACTTCTATCAACCAAAGATCTGAGACAGATAATATCACTATAGCTCTTTTCATCAAATTTTTAAAAGAAAACTTTCAATTTGAAGAAGAACACTTCATGACTCCTGAACAACTCGAGCCTATTAATGATATTTATAAATTGTTTATAGAAAACTAGATTATTACTTTCAGTCTTATTTCTTGCATTTATTGTGTTGATTGTCTTTACAATATTATTTCAAAAACAAAGAAAAACTAAAAATTAAAAAATTAAAAAACTAAAAACATAGCAAAAACTTAAACATTTCATTTCAAATATTGTAGTAGGTATATAGTAAATATATACCTCTTAATCTTGTTGCATATATATATATATATATATATATATATATATATATATATATATATATATATTTTTGCTGAAATCAAAATTTAGCACCATGCCTAAACTTAGGAATGGTAAAGAAACTTTAGGAGAAGAAGAAGATTGGTTACAAGATACAACTAGAGACCCAAATATCCTTCCCGAAGATCCAACTTCGGAAGGAAAAACTCTAGCTCAATCAGAACATGACCTAGGTGAAGATAATGAACAAGAAGGAAGTGTTAAAGAGGATGGATCCTCATCCCCTAGAGTAGCTCCAGATGGAACTATTGCTTTTGACAACATAGATCATTTCAAGAACTTTCTTAATGATAACATTGATGCCCTTAATGTGGCAGTTCGTATTGATAAAGGTCAAATTAGTAACACTCAAGCAGCCTTGGAACATGCGTTTGATGTACGCACTAATCCCTTGTCTTTCATTGATCAAGAAAGTGATAAGGTTGGACCATCCAATACGGATATGGTCACTATGATGCAAAACATGTCAAAACAATAGGCTATCCAACCTCCTAAGGAACCTGTTATTCAACCTAAAATCACTCCCACACAAAAGAAACCTTCCTTCACTACTTTATTCCGCCAAACTATTGAGCAATATGCTTCAAGTAAACAAAAACCTAAAACGAAACCAAATACCAATTTTCAACAATCTGAAATACATCATAATACAACTTCAAAATTCCTTCATAATACTTTTCCTACCAATAATTTACACAATAAGTAACATGGCATCTAATCTTCATGTTCCTCCATCATATGCCCATAAAACCCATGTCAATGCCCTACCAAACCAATATTGGGGGCAAACTAGTAATCTGGAAGCCATGGTGAAACAGTTAGCTTCACGTATGGACCAGATAGATCCCTACCGTCCCTCGTATAATTATCGAGAGATATGTAGTCAACCTTTGGATCCCATAGTTGTAGCTCAACCATACCCTAAGCATTTTCCCATGCCCATCTTGCCTATATATAAAGGAACCGAAGATCCCATAGAGCATCTTCGCATGTTTAGGATAGCATGTCATGACATATCACATGATGACTTGCTATTACTAAAAATGTTCCCAAAAAGTTTAGGTGGAATGGCATTAGAGTGGTACTATCAATTGCCCACTCATTCTTTGAGAAACTTTGAAGAAACAATTGAATCATTTGTCCATCAATTTAGTGCCTACATCGAGAGGCATGTAACTATTAAAGATTTATACAATTTAAAACAAGACAAAGATGAATGTTTTGCCGATTTCTTAGCTAGATGGAGGCAATTGATAGGAAAACTGCACTTTGTGCTACCTTATAGGGAAATGTTGGACATTTTTATCAATAATTTGCAAGAACAAATATCTTATGAGCTATCAACTGCTACCTTAACTACCTTCGATCAAGCTATAGATTTAGCTCGAAGAGTAGAAGATGCCCTCATTAGGAGAGGCCAACTTAGGAAGAAGGATGATGAGAAAACATCCAGAAATCAATATAAAAACAAACAAGTTGTCGGTGATGGAGTCACTGACAACAAAAATGTTGCTAATATCAATGCAACGAAGACAACAGAAAAATTTATATTGAAACCTCCTGATAAGCCTCCTCGAGAATTTACTAGATTAAATCAACCCTTATCAACTATTTTACCTCAATTACTCGAAAGAGGTTTGATCCAATTACCAGCTATCCGGGAACCCGATCCAACTATACCCGGATACAGAGCCGACTTACACTCGTGATTTCCATAGAGGACCCGGACACTCTACCAACGCTTGTAAAAGGTTGAAACATAAAATACAAGATTTGATTGACAATAATGAAATGGAAGTGCAAGCCTTCCAACCTAAACAAAACCCTCCTAATAATACTCAAAAGACCGTTCCCCAAAATCAAAATCAAAATGCTAATCAAACATTAGACATATTTCAACACCCTTTACCAAGACATGGTAAAGAGGTAGCCAATCAAATCGAACATCATAATGTTCCCCCTCCTACCCGATATGTAGGAACCATTAGCGGACAATTACCTGTTCAGGATCCTCAAATATTTGACACAACCTTATCCCTGGTTACGACCAGGCCCTTACATAATTTTCAAACTTCTGATTCTAGTGATGTAGAATCAGATAGTGAAAGTGAACTAGACATTACTTCAAACCAATCGAATAGTTCTAAAAATGAATCAGATCCTATTCAACCCGTCACAGATGCTATGGTTCCAGAAGAACCATTTCCTAGAAGAGTTACTACTCGACCTTCTTCTAATATATTCCTTTCTAATGAACAAGCCATAAATGCTAGACCGAGACCAGTTCAACGTCCTCATTATAACATTGTAGGTACCATTGGAGTCGTTACCCGACAACAAGCTCAAAATTCCCAACAAGAACCAAACCAGAATGATGGATCGGCTCCATTCGTTTTGAAAAACCCCAATAAAGGGAATCATGCTCCTAATGTTCAACCTAAACCCCCTTACAATATTAATGAGCAATTATCCAATACTACAGCCAGAATTTCCCTTTTGGATTTATTAAGATCCTCTCCCACCCATAGGGATGAGTTGATGCTTACATTAAGCCAAATGATGGTACCTCAAAACATCCAACCTGAAGCTATGGCCAATACTATCATCACTCGAGAGATTGATTGTATTGACTTTCGGGATAAAGATATCCCACAACACAGTTTACATAAGGATAATCCCTTATACATTACTGCTCTAATTGGGGATGTAGCTATCAAACGAGTCTTGATTGATAATGGCTCATCTCTAAACATTTGCACTTTTGACTTCTACCAAAGATTTGGCTTTAGAAGTGATGAAATGAAGAAAACTGATATGATTATCAAAGCTTTCAATGACGAAACACAAGAAACGTGTGGAGTTATTACCCTCCCATTGCAAGTTGGTCCTAGAACCCTAGAAACAACCGTGTTTATTGTACATTGCCCAACATCGTACAATATACTTTTGGGTCGCCCTTGGATCAATGCCATGCGAGCGGTCCCATCAACCTTACACCAATGTGTTAAATTTGAGTTTAAAAATCAGTTGGTCACTATCCATGGTGACCCTAGACCTTTTGATATGTGTGCTTTGGCGGAACCCGTTGGAGTGCAATTTTGCCCTGCTCTGTCATCCACACATCCTAGTTCTTATTTTTCATCTAAAACTGTGAAACACACACCCATAACTTCACCTATTTCCCCTCCAAGTAATTTCATCCTCCTATATAGATCAACAACCCTCTAAACAAATCACTCTAGAACCTCAAAAAGATCTTAAATCTACAACCAATCCTTCATGTTCTATCCCTATAAATTCAAAACCTACAGAAACATCAATCATACCTTCCACATCTCAAGATATAGGGAATAAGCCTTCTACATCTTATGCCCTTTTCGATGAACTTTTACCAGATTTATCCACAACCTTAATATCAGAAAAAACAAATGCTTTCATGCAAGATTCAATTCTTTTGAATAATTTACCGCCATCTCCTCGTACTTTGGGCCTCCCACAACCTATGGGAAGTACTTACCAAGTCGGGAGTTGTGCCTTCATTTATAAAGGATATGACTGGGGAAGAATCCCTCGAAATATCAAAACTCATCATGAGGGATACGCTCGGTGTTATTTTACCAATGATTATATTAAAGCTAAACCCATGATGCTTAAAATGGGATATAAAGGGAAAGGCTTGGGACCTTTCCAAAATGGCATGAAAGAACCTTTCGAGGTAGAACCGTGGCCTGCCCACTGTGGTGTGGGCCTATTTCCTAGTAAGGGTCAACCCTTTCCTTTTGAAGATGATGATCAACTCATATGTTATCAAGATTATTTGGATAGGCATGTTGATTTGCCTCTTAAAAATTAGTCGTTTTCATGCAACATGCTATCCATAGCTTACCCTGAAATGATTGTTGACCCCGATGAAGAGTTGGAAGGAGATATCTTCCATGATGTCTCTGTTGAAGAGATGTTACACAATGGATTTTATTTTGATGGTTCTATACCAACTATAGCCCAACTTGAGGCCACTAATCCTCAAGATGAATTATCTAAATTAACCTTACAAGAATTACAAGAATTGGGTGTTTCACCCGCCCCACCTAATTTTGAAAGAGATCTACACATGGAGGTAGAAAACGTCATTAAAATTAATATTGGAACTGAGGATAATCCTCACATAATCAATATTGGATCAGAATTAAGTCAAGAAAAACAAGAACAATACATTGCATTCCTTAAAGAGTATGAAGATGTCTTCGCTTGGACATATGAAGATATGCCAGGTCTAGACCCTTCTGTAGTCATGCATCATCTAGTGGTCCATCCGGATGCTAAACCGGTTAAACAAAAACTTAGAAAAATGCATCCCAAAGTGGCTCTGCTAGTCAAAGGGGAGTTAGAAAAACTCCTGAATGTTATCTTTATACAAGCTATTGATTATGCTGAATGGATCTCAAATGTAGTTCCAGTCACCAAGAAAGAAGCTACCAAAGTTAGGGTTTGCACAGATTTTAGAGATATTAACGCTGCATGCCCTAAAGATGACTTTCCTCTTCCAAACATGGATCAAATCATTGACTTTACTGTCGGGAGTGGGATGATGTCCTTAATGGATGGATTCTCCGGTTATAATCAGATCAAGATAGCTCCTGAAGATCAGGCTAAAACAACATTTATCACCCCCTGGGGTACCTTTTGTTGGAAAGTGATGCCATTTGGCTTAAAGAACGCAGGTGCAACTTATCAACGAGCTATGACCTATATTTTTCATGATATGATGCATGATATCCTACATGATTATGTAGATGATATTATAGCTCGCTCTATTATTGAAGACAACCATTTAGATGATTTGAGAAAAGTTTTTAATCGATTACGAGAATATCTTATTCGATTAAATCCAACAAAATGTATATTCGGAGTTAAGTCCGGTAAACTATTAGGGGTTTTAGTTTCTTTACGTGGTATTGAAATCGACCCTCTCAAGATTGCGGCCATCACTGATATGCCCGCACCTACTAATATATCTGAGTTACGAAGTTTACAAGGTAAACTTCAAGCTATCCGTCGCTTCATCGATAAGCTAGCGGACAAAACTGGTCCCTTTCTTAAACTCCTTAAGAAGGATGTCCCTTTTAATTGGGACACCGAATGTAGAGAAGCTTTTGAACTTCTCAAACAATACCTCCTTAATCCACCTGTGCTTTCACCACCTAAACCTGATCGCCCATTTCTCCTATATATTTCAGCTTCAGATTCTGCCTTAGGAGCTATGTTAGCTCAACTTGATGATGAAAAGAGAGAACGTGCTAATTATTATATTAGCCGAACCTTCATCAGTTATGAAACCCGCTATACAACATTAGAAAAACTATGTCTAGCAGTCGTGTTTGCTACGCAAAAATTACGACACTATATGCTTAGTCAAAAAACTTATGTCATTGCCAAATACGATCCCTTAAGGTATCTCATGAGTCGACCTTATTTATCGGGTCGCACAGCCAAGTGGGTTCTTGCTCTAAGCGAGTTTGATCTCACATTCATAGGACAAAAGTCAGTTAAGGGTCAAATCATAGCAGATCAATTAGTCGCTGCACCCTTAGAGTCTACCCATCCCCTCATCATCGAGTTTCTCGATGAATGCCTTCAATTAGAGGCAGACCATATTGAACAATGGTCCTTATACTTTGATGGAGCCCGATGCATGAGTGGGGTTGGTGCGGGTATTATTTTAATATCCCCGCAAAAACATCTTATTCCTCTGTCCTTCAAATTGACATTTGCTTGCACCAACAATACTCATCGAGTATGAAGCTCTAATCCTTGGATTACGAGATGCTTTAGCACTCAAAATTAAACACCTTTTAGTTTTTGGTGATTCTCAACTGGTTATAAACCAAATTAATGAAGTTTATCAGACCAGAGATGATAAGCTGCGCCCGTATAAGGCCTATGTTTTACAATTAATGTCTCTATTTGATCAAGTTACCTTGGAAGCTATTCCTCGAACTTGCAACCGTGCAGCTGATGCTATGGCCGCAATTGCATCTCTCCTGCCCTTGGAGTTAGATGACGAATATGCCACTATCATTATTCGTCGACTCCAGGAACCCGCTTCAAATAAGTCATGCTTAGAGCCTTTGGATGTGTTTCTAATCAATGAAACTACTCCGAACCTTGGTATACGGACATATTTGATTTTCTCCAAAATGGGACTTTCCCTGCCAATTCTAATAGAAACCAAGCGTCGGTTATTACGTAGACGAGCAAGTCGATTTGTAATAATTGGCAATACTTTATATAGGAGATCTTTTGAAGGTATCCTATTAAGATGTTTAAACTTAGAAGAGTCTAAATCAGCCTTGAGTGAAGCCCACGATGGATCTTGTGGAGGACACTTTAGTGGTAGCGTCATTGCTAAAAAGCTCCTTCGGATAGGATACTTTTGGCCTACCATGGAAACGGATGCACATGAGTATGTGCGCCATTGCGACA
Source organism: Wollemia nobilis (assembly GCA_028583015.1). NCBI lineage: Eukaryota > Viridiplantae > Streptophyta > Pinopsida > Araucariales > Araucariaceae > Wollemia > Wollemia nobilis. The sequence continues at coordinate 1,130,613 of JAQPPZ010015288.1, read as the reverse complement.
AGTGCCAGAAACATGCTGACCTTGTCCATGCGCCTGCACAAGAGCTGCAGGCTATTTCATCTCCTTGGCCCTTTTCTAAATGGGGCTTAGATATTATTGGCAAAATCAATCCCGTGTCATCTGATGGACACAAGTTCATCATAACCGCCACTGAGTATTTCACGAAGTGGGTCGAAGCTATGCCTTTAGCTTCCTGCACCGGCACACAAGTCTCTAAATTTATTTTTAATCAAATCATTTGTAGGTTCGGAATTCCTGCAAATCTCATCTCCGACAATGGAACTTGTTTCAAAAATAAAGATGTTAAAAAATTATGCCAAAAATATAAGATTCAACATCGCTGGTCCACTCCCTATTATCCTCAGGGTAATGGTCAAGCAGAAGCATCTAACAAAACCTTAATCAAAATTCTCAAAATATTGGTCAATAAAACTGGTCGTGACTGGCACATTCAATTATATCCAGCCTTGTGGGCCTATCGAACTAGTGTTCGAACCCCCACTGGAACTTCACCATTTGTTTTGGTTTACGGTGCTGAAGCAGTTTTTCCATTTGAATTGGAAGTTCCTTCTTTGGCTCTGCTACTTCAAGATACCGAAGTAGGAGATGAATATCATGCTGGCAGACTCAGTCAGCTGGAACTCCTAGATGAAAAATGCATCAATGCTTTGGAGCATCTCCGTGCCTACCAAAACAAGCTTAAAAGATCATATGCTAAAAAAGTTCGTCATCGATCCTTTGAGATCGGCGACCTTGTTTTAAAAGAAAATAAAAAAAATACAAATGCAACTAAGGACCTTAAAGGTAAATTTGAGCCCAACTGGCTTGGACCATACATTATTACTGCTAAATTTGAATCAGGAGCATACAAATTGTCTACCTTAGATGGTAAAGAACTTAAAGAACCCATGAATATTTTGCATCTTAAACGTTACTATGCATAAATTTGGTCACTTCATCCATGTATATATTTGTTCAAAATCACTATCTTGTATTTCTTTCAAATTTATAAAATCCAAAAACATCAAAAACATTCATAATCATCAAAATCTTCAAAACTATTTGTTGCATTTATTTATGGCACTTGTTAAATTTTTTGTTCAAAAACAAAAATAAAACCAAAAAACAAAAATAATGATAAAAAAAAAAAATCAAAACAGCAATATGCTTGACTCTTTCGAAACCAAAACAAAATAAAGAAGAAAGAAAGAGTCAGTATTCTCAAAATCTTCTCAAAGTATATATATTTTCTTACAAATGTTGTAGTTATATGTTTCAAATTATTTTGGATAAATTAGCATTTATTTGGAATCCCTCACTTGCACACTCACAAAAATAAATATCTTGATTTTATCTGGCATGATTACTAATCTCTCTTATATCAAAGTCCACAAAATTCAATTAAATAAAGTTTGAGCATAGAGAATTGATCTTGTTATTTACTTAAACCAAGCACATCCTTTCACAATAAAATGATTATATTTGTAATTTCCATGTTTTGCTACATAGTAGAAGTGATTTCTTGAGCGAAAAGTTTCCCCTGCTATCCTATCATGCACATGGTCTAGAATCTTTGAGAATTGGCAAAAGGACAAGCTCACCCCTACCCGAATAAAAATCCCTTGCTCTACAACTAATCCGAGCAAGTATCCCTAGCAAAGAAAAAGAAAAGAAAAGTTCAAGAAAAAGAGAAAAGAAAAATGTTATTTTATATCATTACAACAATATTTCAAGCACTATCTCAAAAATCAAGCAAACAAAAATACAAAAAGAAAAAGAAGCAAAGTTCAAAAGAAAGCAAAAAGCAAGAAAGCAATAAAATCCCTTTCCCTACCCTTTGAAAAGAAAAGAAGGGTTGATGAGCTTGAATCCCTGGAATTCTCAATTATTCGAAAATTGTGAGGTAAGCCCCATAACAGGTGGTTTGTGCCCAACCTCGCTTGGCCTTGGGTAACTCCTAGCGTGGTGATATGTCAGTCACATTAGCGACCTTCTTTTGTACAGACCTATGTCTGCTTATGGATTAGCTAGCTCTTGATAATCCGACCTACATAGTAGTCTAGTATGGTTATATGCATCTACATCATGGTTAATGAACACTTATTTGGTTTCTTCAAATCACTTGTATCATATTATCTTGCTCAAAACTGGTAAATGCACAAAGCAATTGCACACACATTTGTATTTGAGAGATTTTGTGTATCATTATGATAAATCAAGATCGGAAATGAATTCACATATGCACATGGGATTCCTTATAAATCTAACTTTTGTCTTCAAAATACTTTGAAATATTCTTTTTGCAACTTGTTTGGAATAAATCAAGTACAGTTGTTTAGCATAAAGACAACTATATAATAGAAAAATCAAAAATTTTCTTTTAAAACTATACAATCAAAATATATATATCTGGTTGACTTTCGCGACGATGGTATAGTTCCAAAACCAAAATTGGAATTTTATGCCTAGCGCAAGTCCTCATCTTCATATTTTTTGTTTATTAAAAATCAACCATGCAATAAAACTATCTCTTTTTGATTTTCGCGATGATGGTATAAGTCTATACCTACATATTCTATGCCTAGCGCAAATCATTGTAACAATTTTTATTCCCCATTTATTTAAAAATCATGAAAACCATATGACTTAATTCATTATGTTACACAAATTATGCTTTTAAAAAAAAACATCACATTATCATTATTTCATGTCATTATGTCAACCTTCAATTTTGCAATGATGGTATAATTCCTAAGGAATTATCCAAAAAATTTATCACACTTAGGAATTTATGCCTAGCAAAAATCATTTTAACATTATTTCATGCATACTATTTTCATGAAAATCTGAAAAACAAACCATCATCACCATCATTTTCACCATTGCACCAAAGTCTTAAGACAGTCTCTTAAGCACTCTTTTACTTTTAACAATATTTCTATAACTGGGATTAGCTTGACGACCGAGTGAGCAGCGACTCCATGAAATGGTCTATAATAGCGACAATGTCCTTTGAAATTATTGTTAGAAGTCTCTTTTTATTTTTTATTACATCACATCATAAACAATCAATTTGTTACATCAGATTATTTCATTTAAAATATTACCGCATGACATCAAAATTATAAATTTTCAAAATGACATAATTTCATGAATCCTCAATCCAATTATCAAATCAATCAATCAAACATAAAAGCATCATAAGCATACACATAACACAAGTCATATGATCAAAAACATATCATATATATATCAACAAAAATATATACATCATCAAAACTGGATTGGTATGCCACAATCTATACCTCGGCATACTCAATCCTCTATCAACAAAAAAATAATAATACAATGCTATCATGTCAATCTGTACAAAGCTGTGCAGTCCTCTAGCCTCGAGAGCCCCTCGAGCTCTCCGCCTCATCTCCTCCCCCGCCCTGAGGTGGACGAGGTGGCCCCATCGTAGTCTGAGTAGTACTGTGAGTCCTAGTCCTCGATCGGGACGAGGTCCTCGATGACCCGATCCTGATCGGATCTGCGATGTTGGCTGGCAGGGGTAGTCTATCCGCCTCTGGCACCAGCTGATAGTACAAAGTCTGGTAGAAAGTAAGTTGGGCAATAGCCCGTGTCAGCTCCCCAGTGCTCGCCCCTCCGCCCCGTGCCCTGAGGCATGCAATCTCATCTCGAAGCTGTGTCACCTCAGCTCGATGGCGTGCAGCCTCATCCTGCAATGTCTGCACCTGTGCCTGGAGATGATCTCTCTCCGCTCGAAGAGTAGCGGTCTCGCTACTCTCCCCCGTGTCAACGCCCTTGCCCTTATCGGGCGATGGTGGCCTCTCCCTCTGTGGAGATGGGGGTCTCGCCTCCCTCCTCTCCCTCTGTCGTGGCCTCTCCTGTGCCTGTGGCCTCCTCGGCTCTCTCCCGCCGTGACCCTGGGCCGCCTCCATAGCCGCCTAGCACCGCCTCCCTATCCGATGCACGACCGCATGTATCGGACCCTGTGCCCTCGTCATCCGAGGAGGGCGGATGCCTGCATACCAGGCATCGTAGCCATCGGCTACACTTGCATCGTCCCCATCCACTGGCTGAATGGGGGCATCGTCTGTGTCCTGACTCCAGAACCGCTGCATGTCTGGAGCCCCGCTAACTGTGGTGTTATCCCGGACAGTCCGGGAAAACTCATAATCCCTCGAGAGATGGGATCCCCTACTGCAGACCGAACTGACGCAAAACTCGGTCATAGCGATGGAGCTCCACCTCTCCCCTCTCCATCCGAAGCCAACAAACTCGCCTGACGCGAGCCAACTCCTGTCCATCCTCGGCCCACCCTGGATGCTCCCTCCATGGCCTCCAGGTAATCTGGTCTGGGACTAGGTCATCTAATAGTCTCCGGGACATAGGAAGGTCGATCCGCCGCTGTGACCCTCTTCGGAGCCACCAGTAGAAGACTCGGGGCCTCTCCCCATCAACCCCTATCAGAGGAAGCCCTATCGGCCTCCGCACCGCAATGTGCTCCCAGCACCAAACCTGTAGGAGCGATGTCATCACCAGACATCGGCCGCCCTTGTACACGACCCCATATAGGATCCTGTACAACCGACATAGTACATAACTGCCCCAAGAGAACTTGTACCCGTGGTCCCGCATGTCGCAGATCACATCTGCTAGCATCCACGACACCCTGCACCCGCTCTGGTGGCACAGCAGAAGTCCACCAACCACTCCAGCTAGAACCCGTGTGAGTCTAGATGCCCCAGGCATCTGACGCAGTGCCTCGATATTAACTCCGCCCTTCTCCAGGGCGAAGCTCGGGTCACCACACAATCGTCCCATAGCATGGCCCTGATTGGCCGTAGGAGTGATCAATCGTCCTTGTATGGGGATTCTTAGAATCCTCCATACATCCTCTAGAGTGGGAGTCATCTCCCCTATCGGTAGCCAAAAACATGAGGAACCCGGATACCATCTCTCTCGCTAGGGTCGTCGGTAGCCCCATATCTCTGCGACACCTGTGGCATCTCTGCCACATGCTGTAAGCCGGCCTGTGCCAGCTGATCCCGCTCTGCCTGTGTAAGAGCGGCCAAGTCATCCCTCAAACCTCCATACTTCCATTCCCTGCTCTTTAGCAAACCTCTCTGCAACATAAACAACAAAACAACAAACAATCATTAATAAACAATTCAAGTAATTAAAAATGCAAGTAAAATAAGTTCAATTTAATGCAATTGATGATATCGCCCACTATTGGACGATATCGTCCCAAATTTGAGCAGAATCGTCTCCGATTTCGCAAGCCGAAATCGTCTCTAATTTGACGAAATCGTCCCCCTTTCGTCGATTTCGCCCTTGGACGAAATTGACGAAATTGAGACGATTTCGTCGAAATCGGGACGATTTCATCCCGACGACGTCGACGGCCCAAAAATGGCCGCGATGCTCAAAATTCATCTAAAATCTACCTAAAAAGCATGTAAAATCAAATTAAAGCATTCTAGTTAAGTCTAGACTCTTACCCGTAGACCGCGCCGGACCTCTGTTGATCTGTGCGTCGTCTCCACCATTTTTGCTTCAGAGCTCTAAAAACCAGTAAAAATGAACAGTAAAAATGAATTAGGGTTTTACCCTATTTTTCTTAATTTTATTCAAAAATAATTTTGCTTTTTCGCGTTTTTACCTCAAACGTTCGATTTGGGTAAAAACACGGAGGGGGCACCATAGTAAGCTGTCGTACGATTCGACCAAGAATCGTCGCCTAAAAATGGGAATAATTTTTGCTTTCTCGTAGATCGAGAAGAACTCATCTTTAACGCATTTTCTTCGAAAAATTCGCTAAAGAGGGGGCAAAATGTAGCACCCTAAAATTGGCGCAGTTGAAATTGTAATAATTACATTCACCTTAGTAAATAATTTAAATTCAAATTTTAACCTCCCAAACCGCCCGTTAACCGTCGGGTAATCCGTTTCCCCCTTTTTCGTGCCATTTTTAGAGGTTGTTTTGACCGTTTGACGATATCGTCGCCGATCGACGATATCGCCCGTTCGCGATCCGACGATTTCGTCTGGGCTAGGACGTCCAGACGATCTTGTCGCAAAACTGATTTTGCACAATTAGCTTCTGTTCCAACGGGCCTCTAATCCGGGCAGAAGCGTGTCTGCGCCGTTAGAGACCCTCCCCGTTGGAGATCTCCCAAATAGGGATGATCTCCAACCTCCTAACTATTCCCCTAAGCCTATTTAATCATTAGGACCTTCCCTTCCCAACCCCTGGCTGAAATTCTCTATAACTTAACTTCATACACGTTAAATCATCCCAAATTCACACTTGCAGTAGTCCTATATCAATTTTGTTGCAGGTACATTAGTGTTTTTCAGCCGGAGCAAGATTTCATCGTCGTCGACGAACCTGTTCAGATCGGAGGCGATCCTGTCGAATCAGAGACGATTTCGTACCGATGTGGGACGATTTCGACTACAGTCAACATTGAGGCAATCAGTGCCTAAAGTTTGCATTTCTTCTCCCCTTTTCTATTGTTTTATGTTGTAATTAGCAATTTTATTCAGTATTTTATGTTATTTTGCATTTGGAGTTCACCCATTTAGCTTAGATTGCATAATAAGATCATGATTTGTCACTAGAATATCATAATTTGTTTGAATTTCTATTCATAACTATTGTTCAATATTCATATTGTTGTTTTGTGTTGTTTCCCTCTGTTATCACAGGGGTATTCTCTGTATTTTGCATCTATTTTTCTGTTTGCAGGTCTCTGACGAATTCATCTGACGAATTCGTTAGATCTCAGACGATCTTGTCTGATCTCAGACGATTCTGTCGAATTCTAGACGATCCTGACTGCTTCAACATCAGAATCTCCATCAGACATCCGGATCAGGTATTCTTCATTTGTATTCTGTAATTTCTCTATTTTTTGTCTTTAAATCTGTTTTCTGTATTCATTAAATCTGCACTTTCATATAGATTAATTTAGATTCATTTGGCCAAACCTAGGATATGAATGCTTAAGGCTAAAAACGAACACATAAAAACACATTCCAAACCTAGGCGTGGAAACTGCCATTAAATGTTTCCCGGTGAACCCACCATCCGTCGAAAAATCACCAATATACACCTCCCTTGAGAGGCGGGACCTTCGCAAGTCCTCTCAGTCCGAGGTACCGCGACATCCTTTTCCCATCCTCCTTCCGGGCATGGATCCTATAGCCTGAAGGTAAGGGTGCGAAAAATTTGGAGCGATACAGCTCTCCTCACATATTTAGGAGATGCATCCTTTCATATTCCTCACATATGACAAACCTCTCATGTCTCTTCATATTACATCTTGACACATATCATGTGTCTCTTCACTTGTATACATGACACCTACACATAAATATTGACTTACTTATATGACACTTTGCGCACTCTTACACTCTTCACACTTGCACACTTTGATACATGACACTTGTACTATTTTCACACATTGAAACATACTTTAGAGAAATATATATTACACACTCTAATTAGCAACTCACACACTAGTTTAATATTTACAATAGTATAAATGTACCATGGGGGTACTTTCACATCTTACAATAGTATAAATGTACCATGGGGGTACTTTCACATCTACCAAATAATGTAATATTCTACAACAACCATGATTTGGAATTGGATATTTAAAGTATTTTAAAAAAACACCTAGCCAAATACCATGTACTAGCCAATGGGACAAGGAAGAGAGCACCTCCATGAAAATATCAATCACTGCTTATAAACCTGACAAATAAATGCATTGTTGTTTACTTTGATAAAATGAAAATGTGGGAAATTTGAACTAAACGTCCATTCAAATAGAGTATTACTAGGTGAATGATTGATTGGCCTAGCTACCATTATTGGTGAGAAAGGGTAAAGCCTTACCTAGAGAAAAAAATTCTCAATACCATCCTCGAGTGCATGCACATGAAACTATCTAAAACCCTAAAATAGAAGCATAGGAAATAAAACATGGAAATTTATGAGTTATATGCAAGTGACTTTAACCACTCTTGCAAATCCCATTATATGGTGAGGATAAGTGTTAGTTTCTTGGAAACAAAGGTCTTTTCAAAAGTAACATTAAAATATTATTATCTAATAGGTATTTTAAATCCTAAATGTCTAAATAGAGTAAATAAATATAAACTTCCATTAGTTTAATCAACTAAGCTACAATGTTAAGAGGAAAATAAATGGAAAACCTTGGTAATATCCCTCATCCCAAGTGTCAATAGTAATGAAAATCAAATGATTAAGGAATTGTCATTCTGTAAATGGAGGGAGAATGATATAGTTGGTCAACTCTTCAAAATTTTGAAAATTAAAGCTTGAAATTTTACCTTTAAAAAGATACCCATTTTATTAACTTCTAGATAAGAATATAACCATTTGGTGTTTCATGCATCATTATGGCTATGACTTAAAATATGTCAAATAATTTATCCTTTTGATCAAAAGAATGAAACATAGGATTTAAACAAGAATCCTTTGTATGACAAAGTAACTATATTTTATACTTGATTTGATATCACATTGGATTTTATAATAAATTATTAAAAAAAATAAAAATAAAATATTTATTTAAATCTTATAGTAAAAACAAATAATGAATGTAATGAAAATAATTACTTATAAATATAGTAAGATACCATGATGACCTAATACTAAAATTTCAATATAAAAAACATACATCAATTCAATGAAAAGGATGGTAAAGGTGTTATAATTATTTTTACATTTATGAGATTTGTGATGCAGTCTAGAGAATAGGATCTAATGAAAGACCACCTCTTCTTGCAACACAAAATTTCAGGGCAAAATCACAAGCCAAAAAATAAAGAAAAACAATCTGTTATTATATTTCTTCTCTTCACATCTAACATGCTGTAATACATCATTTCTATGATTTTTAATTGATGGACATGAAAGTAAAATTTGGAAGGCCAAAAGTCATGTCCATTTGTATTCAGATTCTTCCCCAACAAATTTTATTATTTTTTCGTTTCTATTTTTCTTGCAATTACTGCATGTTTTTATGACATGCTCAAACAATAGTATGACATGCTTAAATGGTAATACAACATGCTTAGATGATAGTAGAATGATAATAGTAGTAGGATGATAGTAGTAGGTGGCAACAAGAATAGATGGAAGTAGTAACAACATGGTGATAATATAATATGACAACAACAACAATAGATGATAGTAGCACGACAACAACATGGTAGTAGCAAAATGACAACAATAGACGGTAGCAACATGATGACAACATTAGATGATAGTAGAAGATGGCACTAGCATGATGAAAAAAATAGATGACAATAATAATAGTAACATGATAACACTTGCATAACTGTTACAACAACACTTGGATGATAGAAACAACAATAATTTGCATGACGATCATATTTATTATAATTTACTTATTTATTACTTTTAACTAGTTGATGTAGAATTATCTATACACCTATATGCTTCAACATCATACACATCGTGTAAGAGGAAATGTTTCATGAGAAAATGCTCATGAACATTTTATGAAATACCCAACTAATATTCCATACCTAGCAACCTCATAAGCATTCATCCACATTGCTTCTTTTGTTGCCTAATTTTTACACTTAACCAAATACTCATAAGAATATTTACCTCTTGCCCTCTTGGCTAATCTAGAATCTATCACAACTTCAATGTCATCATATTCTTTCTCTAGAAACTACTATACCCACTCTTCTATTATAAAATTAGAAAAAAAATTATATTTATCACTATCCATTGATATATCATAATGTAGATATAAATCAGCCATATTAAAAGTTGGTGACATGTCTACTCCTTTTGAAAGATTAATTTCATAGGTATTAGATACAATTTTCTTCAAGACCTTATAAGGTCCAATACTTTTCCAATTTATTTTGTTGTAAGTTACTTTTGAGAACTTGTCCTTTCACAAATATACCAAAACCAAGTCCCCAACATGAATTCTTACTTATTACACTTGAGATCAACATGTTGCTTATATTTCATAAAATTCTTCTCCAAATCATCATTCACCTTCCAATGTAAATCATGAATGTAACCAACAAAACCCTTTGCTATAACACTTGGCCTTCTCAAATTAGTTGTACTATGCAACTCATCCACTCCTCTTGGATAGATTCCATACACAATTTGGAATGGACTCTTGGTTGTACTTCTATTTACCAAATTGTTATATGCAAATTTTTTCTATGCTAATTTGGTATCCTATAACTTTATATTCTTGTCAACTAAGAACCTCAACAAATTTCCAAGGCTTTTATTCACAACTTCGATTTTTCCATTCATTTGTGGATGATAGGCTGAACTAAAAATAATTTTTCTGCTCAATTTTTTCCACAAAGTTCACCCAAAGTGACCTATGAACTTAGTATCTCTATCCGACATAATACTTTTTAGTAAACCATGCAATCTCACAACTTTTATAAATAACAAATCAACAATATGAGTAGCATAATTTATTTTTTTGCAAGGTATGAAATGTGTCATCTTCAAAAATCTATCAACAACAACAAAAATGGAGTCATTACCTCTTTGTGTTTGAGGTAATCCAAGAACAAAGTCCATAATTATTTATTTCCATGGAATTTTTGGTATTGGTAATGGTTGATACAATATAGTGTTTTGGATTCTTTCCTTTGCATGTTGACACACTTGATAACCTTGTATAAATATTCTTACGTCCACACTCATTCTTGCCAATTATAACTTTAATCTACTCCAAAATGTCCAACAAGTCCTCCACTATATTTTTCTCTCGTCAAGTTCTCTCTCATTGAGATATGTGGTATGCATAATCATTGTCCATTGAATGATAATCCATATTAGATAAAATAAGCCAACCATGGTGTTCTATCTCCTATAATAGGGTTATTACAAACTCTCCAAGCTTCTTTGAAATCCAAATCATCAACATAAAATTCTCTCATAGAATAAAAACCTACAACTTCAATCCTCATTGCATTCATCAAAAAACTTATACTCAAGTTATTAGCTAGCTGATTTGAACTACCACTTCTATGCTTCAAATCACATGAATAAATTTTTAAATATTCCACTTATTTCATGTGTTTTTGGTTCAATTTGCCTTGGTTGTAATGAATTTCAAAGCATAATTATTTGTAAAGAACACAAAAACTTTTGGTAACAAGTAATGCCTCCACTTCTTGAGTGCTTGCACAATAGCATAAAACTCTTGATCATAAATTGAATATTTTCTGTTGGTATCATTTAAATTTGTGTTTAAATATGCAATAGGATTACCTTCTTGGCTCAAAACTCCTTCAATTGTTGTCCCACTTGTGTCACAATCTACTTGGAAAACCTTGTTAAAATTTAGCAATGCTAAAATTAGCTGCTATATGACTTTCTCCTTTAAGACTTATAAACCCTTTTTTGCTACATTCATCCATTTGAACATATGCCTACTTTTCTTTATTGTTTATATGATTGGAGCACAAATCCCACTGAAGTTTTTACACTTCCTATAAAAACTTGCTAAACCATGGAAGCTTCTTGTCTCAAACATACTTCTTGGTGATGGCTAATCCACAATAGCTTTTACCTTTTTTAGGATCCATCTGATAAACCATCCTTTGAGATGAAAAAACCTAAATATACCAATTCCTTCTTCATAAAACTACATTTCTTCAAATTAATTAACAATTGCTCCTCTTCCAACCTTTGCAATACTAGCCTCAAGTGCATTAGATGTTATTTTTCTTTGCTAAACACCAAAATATCATTGAAATAAACCACCATGAACTTATCAAGAAAAATATTCAAGACTTTATTCATCAATTGCATAAAAGTGTTAGGTGCATTTATCAACCCAAATGACATGACCAACTATTCATACAATCCCTCTTTAGTTTTAAATGTAGTATTCCACTCATCTAATCCTATGATTTAGATTTGATGGTAATCACTCTTTAAATCAATCTTTGTGAATTACTTCACTCCACTCAAAAAATCCATCAAGTCATTTGTATGAATGGAAACCAAAATTTTATTGTGATCTTATTAATATCTTGGGAGTCCATGAACATACATCATTTTTCACCTTTCTTGGATGCTAATACGACTATTACTACACATGGGCTCAAGCTATGCCTAATTAACCCCTTGTACAATAGAACTTGGATTTGTCTTTTCATCTCTTCATTTTCCATGGGTGTCATTCTATAGGTTGTCTGGTTTGGTAAACTTGCTTTGGGTATAAAGTCTATGTTATGGCTAATGCTTCACATAGGTGGTAATCCATTCGATAATTCTTTAGAGATAAGTTATGTAACTTCCTCCAACATATCAACTATTTCATGAGGAATTTCATCCATTTCATTAGATGCCCCAACTTTCGCAGGTTTGGTAATGAAGGCAAAGCACACTTCCTCCTTCTTCAAGCCCTTCAAGAATTGGTTTTTTGAGGTTAGGAAAAATTTAGGACTATTGTCCACCTCTTCTCCTTTTTATGTCAATGGACACAATGTATAACTTTTACCATCCTTGACAATTGAATAAGTGTTCATTCTACCATCATGTACTACTTTCCTATCAAATTGCCATGGTATATCCAACAAAATATGGCATGCATCCATTGACATGATATCATATAGAATTTTATCCTTATAAGAACCAATCTAAAAATTCACCATATATTGTTTGGTTACTAAAATTTGGTATCCATTTTGTAACCATGACATTTTTTAAGGATTTAAATGCTCGATTCTCTTCAAGCTATTGGAAACCATAAAAAAATAATTATGAAAGTAGAAATATATACAATGCAAATGTATCATATTAGCCTACAACTGAAGATTGCTAATCTGATTAATTTAGCTAACTAAATATTTCTCCTATCATTAACTAGCCTAAATTAAAATTGATCAAAGTTTACAAAAAATGCATGTTGGCTTCTAGATTTCCAAATCACAATGCACCATATTATTAATTAAATAATGAAATATTAAACTATAGCCTAACATCCCCCCTTATTACATTATTTGATGTACATAGAGAATTGTGAAACAACTTAAATTTGACACGTGCAAGTCCCTTAGTGAAAATGTCTACAACTTGCTCATTGGTGGGAATGTACTTGAGTTGTATCTTAAGTTTTGGAACTTCATCTAAAATTAAGTGGCATTGAGTGTCAATTTTCTTTATGCATTTGTGGAACACTGGATTCTTGACTAGTTTTAAAACACCTTGGTTATTGTAATTTAAGTGTTATGGAAGATTCTTTGGAAGACCCATACTTGAAAGAATGAGATGTAATCATATCACTTCACACTACTCCTCGTGTTGCATGATATTCTACCTTTGTATATGAAAAAGTGCACCAACTTGCTACTTTTTGTTGTGCCAAGATATATGTTTAGATCCAAGATGTATTATGTATCCTAATGTTATTTTTTTCATCGATAGATCCAACATAATACGAGTCTATGTATCCTTGCAAGAATAACTTATCATTCATCTATTATTCTAGGCCATATTCTACTATGCCATGGACATAGTGTAAAATTCACTTCATTGACTTCCAATGACTAACCTTAGGTTCTTTCATGAACCTCAAAAGATAGCTCACAATAAAGTTAATATCCTACCTGGTATTGATCAGATATATGAGACTCCCAATCAAATATCGATAGAGAGTTCCATATACCTAAGGATATTTGTCATATCAAGATAGTTGTAACCCTATTTCCATTGGAGTTGCTTTGGGCTTACAATCTATCATGCGATATTTTTCAATTAGTGCCTTGGCATATTTCATTTGTGTGACCCTAATGTGGTTCTTTTTCTACACAACTTCCAAGCCAAGAAAATAATGTAGAAGTCTTAGATCTATAATTTTAAATGACTTCTTCAAGTCATCCTTCATTGCTTTTATCATTTTTTTAGAACTGCTAGTGATGATCATATCGTCAACATGTAGCACAAGTATCACTATTTTAGAACCAAATTTCATGAAATAGAGATTTACATTTGAGGGACTTCTCTTGAAACCATTCTATAGGAGGTGATTATAAATCTTAATGTGCCAAGCTCTCATAGATTATTTCAACCCATACAAGGACTTTATCAATTTGCAAATATTTTGCTCTTGTCCTTCAACAACATATCCTTTATATTGATTCATGTACACTTCTTCTTTGAGATCACCATTCAAGAAGGCACTCTTCACATCCATATGATGAAACATCTGTCTGAATTGAGCTACCAATGCATAAAGTACATGAATGGTTGTCATCTTTGCCATTGGTATGAATGTATATTCATAATCTATACCTTCTTTTTGAGCATAGCCTATTGCAACAAGGCAAGACTTATGCTTATCAATAGTTCTATATACCTTATACTTGACTTTGTATACCCATTTACAACCAATGGGTTTCTTTCCAGCAGGCAGATCAACTAGCTCACATGTTTTGTTCTTTAAAAGAGACATGTTTTACAAGCATAGCTACCTTCCATTGAGGCACACTAAGTGCTTCTTGCATTGAAGTGGGTTCATGATCCACCATTGAAGTCATAAAACCTCTATCTTCCTCTTCACTCATTTCTTCTTCTTCATATTTTGCATCTTTTGCATCTTTGGATTCTATTTATTGGTGAGACATACTTTGAGTACATGGTCAATATGAATTGAGATTAGAAGGTGCATAAAGTTTCACATCTCTTATTGTGCTTTTATATCATTTTGGAAATTTCTTTTATTTTGGGGGAGCTATTGCTTCAGGCTCCTCAAATTCCAATAGCACATCAGGAGATGTGGCTTTGCTATATTCTAGTGTATCCAACTTGGGAGCTTCATTGAATACCACATCTCGAATTATATGAGTTTTTTTGGTTATAGGATCAATCAGTCAATACCCCTTGTATTATTCATCATAACCAAGAAATATGCATTCTAGAGTTTTTTATCTAGCTTGCTTATTTTCTTCTTTGGAATGTGCATGAAGGCTTTGCATCCAAACATATTTAGATGATAAATAAAGGTATTTATTCCACTCCAAGATTCTTTTGGTGTGACTCCTTGAAGAGATTTTATTGGTGTTTGATTCAGGAGAAACATGGTTGTAGTGACAGCTTCTGCCCAATATTGTCACCCAAGATGTGCACCTATGAGCATGCATTGAACCATATCCATGATATAATTTTTTACCTCTCAAAAATTTCATTTTTTTGATGAGTATATACTATAGTAAGTTATATTTTGATCCAATGTATGGTGAGAAACCTTGAAAACTTGTTGGAGGTGAATTCACCCTCGATCTGAGTGGAGGGCCTTGATAAAATATCTTGATTCCTTCTTAGTATGTTTTTAAACTACTAAAAATATATGAAAACATATGAATTCAACTATAGAAAGAAGACCCACATCTTTCGAGAGTAATCATCAACAAACAACTAAAAATACTTCTTTCCACCACAATTGGCTAGCATGGGTCCACATTGATCGATGTGGATTCACTCCATTAATGATTTGGCTCAAGAAGAGCTCAACTCAAATGGAACTTGATGTTGCTTCCTTGCTAAGAAATCTAAGCATATAGGAAAATTATGTGAGAGGTTAGATAGACCTAACACCATATCATGTTTACTCATTTGAAGCAAATAGCCTAAACTTATATGCCCATACCATTTGTGCCATAGTGAGGTTTCTTTTATGTTGGTAGCCATGGCAACATGAGAGGTATATATGGCATCTAAACAAAAAACCCATGTTTATAGAAAGTTTTTGCAATGTGTTTACCATGTTTGGTAATGAAGCAATGCTTCTATCCATCAACACTTTAAAGTCAACCACCATATTTTTATCCACAATTTGGGGTATGAACAACAAATTGTTGGCCAATCCTAGCACATAAAAGACCTTCTCAATTTTACATTGTCCATCTAGAAGTATCACTGAAACATCTCCTTCTCCTTAGACTTTATAGGTCTTATCATCAATAATTGCCATAGGTTTACCTTCGTTGGATTCAATTGTGTCAAACCACCCTTTATCACTAGTCATGTGTTTTTTAGCACCATAATCAATATACCAAACATGATATTTTTATTGAGATTAATTTGAGTCATGATCACCTTGTGTGCTCTCTTAGAATCTGAATTTGATTCTTCAATAGCAACATTTTCTCTTTTTTGCATATTTCTTGGTCGTGGTTTAAATAACTCCTTATTTTATGGTTACTTATTTTTGTCACATTTGTTGGAAGATTTCAACCAATATTTATTGGTGTCATGATTATCCTTCTCACAAATGTGGAAGTACATCTTTTGTTGTTGAGGTGTCTTTTGTGAAGAGGATGTGGTGTTAGAACTCTGAGAGGAATATCTCCTCTAAAAGTATCCTTGTTTCTTAGTTCTAAATTTCTTAGAAAAAAATGTTGTGTTGAACATTTGGTCTCTTAGGTTGTTATTTGCTTCTTCTTGTTATAGTAAATTAACCAACTCCTCAAAAGAGTCTTATCAATTGGAAACTTGAAGGGAAGTGACAAGCATTCTAAAAGAATCTAGTAAAGATCTCAAAATGATGGAGGTTAAGAGCTTATATTCCACTTTTTCTCCAATGGCATGCAATTTGGCTCTGAAATCAACAACTCTACAAAGAAACACCTCTACAATTGCTCTATTATTCATGTTAAGAGTGTGAAGTTGGGATTGAAGGTTAAAATGGTTGATTGATTCTTTATTTTATAAATGGTGGTCAATGTATCCCATGCATATTTTGCACTTTATTTTTCACAAATATGCAGTTGAATCTCATTAGAAATGGCAAGAACTATGATCATCAATGCTTTTGTATTTGCATCATCATAAGTTTCTCTATCATCATCTCCAATTTTTGGGTATTTGACTTTGCAAGTCATGATGTCCTATAAATTTTTAACCTATACTATTGTCCTCATATTTGTCTTCTATGGAGAAAATTTTGAACCTTTCAAGAGCTGTGAATCTGAAAGATAGGCCTTTACAATGGGTACTGTGAAGGTTCCTTACAACCTTATATGGAATAAGTTGGTCCCTTTCTTTATATCGCTAGTTCAATAGACCTAATATGTTTGATATACTCGCTTTTTCTATAATACCTATCGATATGTGGAATAAGTTGGTCCCCTCAATATATGTGATCGTATGCAAGGGAGACTTTAAGGTACATGTAACAGATTTATCCATGGCACATAAGTAGTACTAAAAGGGATTCACTCTATCTTTGACACCTACTTAAAAAGACTTCCACATACGTAGGGCAACAAGACCCTTAAATACTTGGAAGAACTTAATTTTAGGATTTATGTCAAGCGATAGTAGTGAATAGGGTAATAAATGGAGTGAATATCATTATTAAATT
The DNA here is from genome assembly GCA_028583015.1 of Wollemia nobilis. Taxonomy (NCBI): domain Eukaryota; kingdom Viridiplantae; phylum Streptophyta; class Pinopsida; order Araucariales; family Araucariaceae; genus Wollemia; species Wollemia nobilis. The sequence continues at coordinate 1,113,175 of JAQPPZ010015288.1, read as the reverse complement.
TCCTTACCTCTTACCTATAGTTTATAGGAAAAAATAACCCAAACATTGTTGTTGCAACTATATTAGACATTAGATATAGTAGCCCAATCATGATAACATCACTTGTAAGTGTGGGCCAGAGGTACCATTTTTACCGAATGCTACTTTGCACAAAATTGCACAAAATAGGGTATAAATTTGGGGTCTTTTGCTGCCACAATATATATTTATGAATAAAACATAAATTGAAATGGATTCATACATTCATCATTTTTGAAGGTGTCAGATTCCACCAAAAATGCACCTTTTATAATGCCAAATTTGTAAATTATTTTTGTAATAGTTTTGATTTACAAAAAAAATTGATATTCACAATTGTTTTGCCTTGTTTTGTAGCAAAATCCAAAAAAAATTGTGTTTCCCCCTTTAATTTGGTTTTGCACAAATAGCAAGACTTTTGTAGCCCCTTTTTTTTTTTTTTGAGTTTTGAATTTCAACTTTGTTCCTCCTTTGTGATTGCAAAAAACATCAATTCAAAATAGTTTGATTTGCCCCATTTGTTTTGGAATTTGAAGGTTCAAAACCCAATTTGCATTAAATTTAATATAAATTAATTTATCCTTAACTAATTAATTAATTATTTTTAAAAATAAATATTTATCTAACTAAAGTAATTTAATTAAATAAAACAAATTGTGCAAAATATTGGTTTATTATTATGAACCTGAGTGGGCACCGACTCCTTTAACAGGAACCAATCACATTTGGTCAGCAAACAACAAGGAGGTCAAACCGTAGCAAATTCAATAGCAAGTAGAACCTAAGTGGGCACTAACTCCTTCAACAAAAACCAATCATATCTGGTCAACAAACATCAAGGAGGTCAAACCATAGCAAAGTCAATATCAAGTAGTCAGGTACCACCAACTAGCAGCGCAATAGCTAGCGCGTGGTCCCATGTAGGGGCAAGCATTGGGATTTTGGTTTTATTTTCATCCATCAAATGGAGAGCACAACACGTAGAGATTAAATATGCACATTCTCGTATATAAACAACAACACTATATCCCACATCACCAATGTGGGATAAATCCCCAAAGAAAAAAAAATTCTTCCTCCGCTTGCACTAGACCCAGTCACAATTTGCCATGTGGTTTTGAGTGGTTGGAGCGAGTTTCATGCAACATGATTGGATGATAATAAAACCTTAGAAAAGATTTTAATTTTTCATTTTTTTTTTGTGCCACGAGTTTACGATTTTTGTAACAAGTTCCATGTTGCTACAATCAACTATAAGTGAGTTCCTACACGTGATCTGCAACGAGTTGCAGAGGTGACATGGGTTGGACTCACCTATGTTATTGTGGCCTGAGATGGGTGGCGCTACACTGTGCATGATCTACGAGTTGTGGTTGATGGCTACGAGGGAAAATTTTTGGCTAAAGTAGCTCTACACGATGGAGAATAGAGATATGGCCCCTATTATTTTTTTTTAAAATAGGGACAAAGGGACTACAATGCAGAACTATAGCATTTTATCACATCAACCTCTAAAATTGATTTTTACCTAAATCTTCAAAGGATCAAGGCAATGCTCTTATACCACTATTGGAAACTGTAACAATTTTATTATGAAAGTGAAAATATATACAATGCAAATGTCTCAGATTATCCTGCAATTGAAGATCACTAATATGATTAATTTAGCTAACTAAATATTTCTCCTATCATTAGCTAGCCTATATAAAAATTGATCTAAGTTTAAAAACGATGCATGTTGGCTTCTAGATTACCAACTCATAATGCATCACATTATTAATTAAATAATGGAATAATAAACTATAGCCTAACACAATCCAAGCTTCTTCACCATATTTGTTAACACCGAGTTGTATGTGTTTTTGCTATCCATGATCACCTTGCAACATTTACCTCCTGACTTACAAATTATTTTGAACAGACTCCTTTGATTAGGTTCTTGCACATCTTTTGTTGGTTTTAACAATACCTTTTTAGTCAAAAGTAACTCTTCTTATTTTGGTTCCTCCATGTGCTTTAGTGAGGCTACACTTTATTCGTACCTAAACACTTACCAAAAAAACCACATCCTCTTCCTCCACCAAAAGCACCTTGTCCTCTCAAAGATCCCTCTTTTTTAGGTACTAATTGTTTACCAATAAGTTTCTCCTACATCACGAGCTTGCTCCCCTCTTCATGAAATTGTCCTTTTCCTCTTTAAGGTGTTCTCTTCCTCATGCATTATTTTATTACTTGCAAACCAACTTCTCTTCCACCTTGAGTGCATATTGATATACATAAACTATTATAATTCAAACCATACCAATTTCATCTTGTATAGACAACCTTAGTCCATTGATGTATCTTGCCACTTTATCCTTCTATATACTCCACTCCTAACTCCTTTTGCTTAAGGTTTTACAATTTTCTAAACAACCCAATTTGATAATTTACAGGCAAAAATTTAGATTTTAATTTGGAAACAAACCTATCCCAAGTTTGAATTTTCTCCTCACCCTTTCATTACCTCTCCATTTGGACATGATCCCACCACTCAATGCATGTCCCTTTAGTTGTATGTAGGTAAATTTGATCCACTTTGGGTTCATCGTAGATTCATAATCAAAGAATCTCTCCATGATCTATCAACTCTTCTAGGTTTAAAATTCTATTAAACTTGGGAGTATCCATCTTCAGCTTACTTCTCATGTTATATATTTCCTGAATCAACCGCTGCTTTAGTTCTTCTCCTCTCTCTTCAACTTAAGCTTTTGGGTGACTAGCATCTTCCTTTTCAATATCACTCATATCTTAAATATGAATGCCTCTTCTTTAGGCAATCTCAATTGTATCTAATCTGGTTGTGATTCCCCAAACATCTTGGCTATGTTCACTGGCAGGGACACAAGGCCATGCAATCTTCCTCTTGCTTGGTGTGACATCTCTCCTCCAATATTTATTGTAGACCTCTAAAAATTGGCCTTGATAGCAAATGATGCAGACTAGAGAATGGATTCTAATGAAATATTATCTGTTTTAGCAACACAAAATTTCATGGTAAACTCACAAACCAAAAAATAGAGAAAAAAAAGCTTTTATTACATTTCTTCTTTGTCCCCTTTGACATGTTGCAATACATCACATTTATGCTTTTCTATCAATGGACATGAAGGTAAAATCTGGAAGGCCAAAATTCAGGTGCCTTCGTCTTCAGATCCTTTCCCAACAAATTTTATTATTTTTTATTTTTAATTTTTCTCACAACTGCCACATGTTTGTATGATAGCCTCACTTGTACGACACGCTCAAATGGTAGTATTGCATGCTTAGATGGCAATACAACATGCTCAAATGAAAACAATAGAATAATAATGATAAACAACAACAATATGACGACAACAATAGGACAATAATCACAAACAACAATAATATGATGACAACAATAGGATAATAATAACAAACACCAACAATATAACGATAACAATAGATGACAACAACAAACATCAACAACACGGTGACAACAAAAGATAGAAGTAGCATGATAGCAACAAAAAATGATAGTAATAATAGTAGCATAATGACACTTGCAGAAATGTAGTAACAAGAACTTTTGAATAATGGCAACAACAATCATTTGCATGGTAACCATTACTTTTATTATAATTTATTTATTTTTAACTATTTGATGTTAAAAAGATATTCTCTCCTTGCGGGTTATATTGGGAATATAAATACCCTTCTCAACAATAGTTCACTAAAGGAGATTAGCAGTTCTAAACTGGCTATATTTAAAGAAATTGCACCAAGAATGGAAAGTCAATTTGAGATTGTGAGTATGTCTTATATTATAGAAATAAAGGATAGCAGTCTATATTATATTATAATATGCTTTAGAAATTAAAACATTGCTCAAGTAGAAAAAGATATTTTCTCCTTGCGGGTTATATTGGTAATATAAATACCCTTCCCAACAATAATATCACTGAATGAAATTAGCAGTTCTAAAAGAAATTGCACCAAGAATGAAAAGCCTAAATGCCATCTAATACTTAGATGCGATAAGCAAGGGGATTCCCCACATATGCCAAATAACACTGTCAAAAACACATCGTTTCCTCGTAATCTTAAGCCACATGACTCAATTTAACAATTTCAGAGTTAGATACTTCAGTTTATTAACTCTTGTTGAAATGTGTCTAGCAACTCATCGTTCAATCTGTCTTCTTAATTCCTTCGAGATATGTTTACATCTTTAAGTTCTAAATTAATTCTCCTTATTTTCTAGCCTTTCGCTTTCGTAAATGGCAATGGTGGCAATGGTTGAAATTTGATTTTAAGTATAGTTAGTCATTTCGTAGGTATTGCGCTGACATGCTTTGATAAACCCGTAACGCACTTCTGAAGATACGTGAACGAACGTTAATTTGTTTTTGTTAAGGATAATTTAACTCAGTTCTCCACGATCCCATATATGTTTCCTCTCTCCTTTGATCGAGGTAGTTATTTAATTTCCATGAAATTCCAATATGACAATATCTCCATTATTGTGCGGTTCATTTCTCGTTGCAGATAGCAAGCTAATGTAAGTAACAATTTCATAATCATATACTTCAGGGGCGATTACAGGTCACAGTCATACACTCTCAAATTTTAAAACTCAAATTGGCTTACTCTCTTTACAAGCAGAAGTGAAGCATAACGATAGGTTTTTCTTGGGCTTGTCGAAAACAAGGTGGGTAGCGTTTAAACTTGTGCAGCTGCCGGTTATGGAAAATTTTGGCTCGTGCAATCTTCGTTAGTCTTCTGCTTGTAATTAGCGTTGCGGATTTGTTCAGCACGAAGGAGAGAGTTGCACAACATAACAGCCTCATTCACTGTAACAAAAACCCATTTGTGGCCTAGCACCTCCATAAATTTGCACTTGTGGAGTTTTTCGGTCACAGGGCTTGTGGGATTTGCCAAAACAAGCTGCACGGTTATCAAGCACACGGACTTCATAAGTATGGAGATTGAGTGCCAATGTTCAATAGTGTGGGGGATGGGGATGATAGACCGTTCACCTGAAGTTCTCGACGCTGTAATGTCTTGTTGAGTTCCTCGAAAGAGTTGATTCCACTTGTGTCAATAGTTGTTACGGCTGACATCACAATTAATGGCAGACTCTTAGAATATGCCAAATCTAGCCTTGTGAAGTGTAATAATAATCAGATCAAATGGGCAGATACTCACAACCCATGTCAAGCACTACGTAGCGCAAGATGTCTTGATTTAGCTTGGCTAGATTTCCTTCTTCGTCCTCGATCCATCTCAGTATTCTGCCAAAACCAAACCCAGAATGTTTGATCATTGATTTTTGTATGTATGTCATGGAAATGAGAACTAGGTATTACAGTGGATAGAAATTTCATCTTAAGCAGAAAATCTTAAAAAATAATATTAAAAAATGAGTAAAAATAGGAAGTAAGAAGGTCATCTACCTAAGTAGATGTCTAACAAATATGTTAATAGGGATCCAAGGCTTACAGGTGTAAGCCTATTAATAAATAATAAGACTTATAAAGCATTCAAATTTAATTCTGATTAGCTATTCAGATAAAAGAAAATCTGTCAAATATTAATTGTTGACGCTTGTTTTCGAAAAAATCTGTCACAACCCGCAATGTTCACATCTATCATGCTGCTGTCCAAAAGCCCAGTATTTCCATGAAATTAAACAATTGATCGATTCTTCAAGACGAGATGGGTAGAAGATTATGAGAAATAAACCTGTCTTTCAAGTAGTTGGAATTGGCGAAATATACTGGGGAATCGATTCGCAAGATTAGAATGCCTGGGACTTTAGTGGCGTCCGAATACTGCTCTGTGCTTCTGTACATAGTTGTTCCAGGAATGTTCCCCAGAACTGCAGTATGAGGCCTCATTACGTGCATCACTACTCTTAGCAACGAGATCACTACCTGCACCCAACAAAGTGGACAAAATCCTTAAATAAGTTCACCATAAACTCTGCTAAATTTAACTACTGTCTATCAGTGTAAAGTAATATTGATCAAACATATAAAAATCACATGTTAGTCATGATATTTTAAGTTTGAAATTTGAATGTGTCATCCGGTTTAGCTGAAGTTTTGTTGAAATTTGAATCTGTCATCCGGTTTAGCTGAAGTTTTGTTGGATGGTTAGTGTAAGTTGAGTATTACAAACCTTCTTTTAGGTTTGAAGGTGAAAGTTTTTGGTTTTGATTATATAGGACTCTTCACTTTTATTAATATTTAGTTGTAGTATATGAGGATAGTTGGTTCTCTTACTTTCTAATTAGTTTATGTAATGTTATTCCTATTACAAGCTGCTTATTTCCAATAACATATTCTTATATTTGAAATTTGAAATTTCATCCTAATACATAACATACATTATATGCCAAGTAAGCAACAAGTATGGAAGCATACCGCGATGATCAAACCCGTTTGGACGTCGACGAAGACGACGCCGAAGTAGCCTGCCATGCAGACGAAGAAATCGATTTTGTCCACCTTCCAGAGATGGTAGGCTGCATTGACGTCGATCAAGCCCAGCATAGCCGAGGTTATTATGGACGAGAGTACCACCATTGGAGTGTAGTAGAACAGAGGGGTCAAAAACAGAAGAGTTATCATCACAGCAATGGCCATGACGATATTTGATACAGCTGTTTTACATCCCGCACTGAAGTTCACCGCTGATCTGGAGAACGGACCTGAAAGACACGTTCTTCAATACGTTATAGCAGGCATTGTGTAAAGTATGGCTTAAGGTATAATAAGGCTTACCTCGCTCTTCTTTGTTGGAACTTGGTTTCCTGATGCAAAAACATATCAAGTCATCTCTTACATATTACTATTGTTTCATTAAAAGCCTCTCCCTCTCCTCCTCCAATACTATTTCTTGACTTGCTAAACAGCAGCTCTAACTTCTGATGGTATACAAAATTGAAAAGTGCATAATGGCATATTAGCATGTTTGGTCATTTGAATCCGATCGACCGGCTCTAACTACACGTTAGAGTTGAGAAGAGAAGATTTACATGTTGTAGGATATGCATGGTTTATAAGTCTCAACATTTATTAAGCTTTTTGTTAATGGATAGCACGTGGAAGGTTTACACTTTTATAGTTGTGGGACCTGAATGGTTTATAAGTCTCAACATTTATTAAGCTTTTTGTTAATGGGTAGTAGGTGGAAGCTCTTGGTCACGCTCTTGTGAGACTTTTACCCCTATTAACATGGACTCTTAGCATGTGTGCCCTCTTACTTTCTAACCAGTTCATATGATATTATTTCTTGTTTATTTTAAAAGTTGTTTATTTCTAAATGTTGAAATTTCAATCCACTTGCTGGCAGAATTTTTGGTAAAAAGGTTGACCTATAAACCATTGAAATCCACAGCTACATCAATATAGATTTTTGATCACACAATCACTACACTGCTTAACGTGGAACAGAATTAGCTGTTGGGAATATGCCACCGTTAAAACCTAACATGTATTAATAGCAATCATCATAGACCCCTCCAGAAATCAAGAGGGCTTCAGACAGGTTCAATGCTTTACTCATTGATTTACAATAGTTTATGCACATAAATGAAAGAGTAATAAAAGATAACCTGTAGTAACATAACAACTGGTCCAGGAGCCGAATAAGTTCATCGTTCCAATGGCTATCATCTCCTTATTGCCATCAGTATGGTAGTTCTTGAACAAAGCAAATGTTCTCCCGGACGCTAGTCCTTCCTGCAATGCAGTTGAATATTAAACCGTATCACCTTGCCCAGAATCCGTTGGACAGAATAACAATGTCTGAACGAGGACAGGAAAGCGCTACGGTTGTCTTACTGTTAGGGAGATGAGACCGCATATGAGTCCTGCCTTCAAAGCGACCTTCAGATACGGGCCATGAAAGATCAGCATGTTAACCGACGAGGGGTTTAGACCTTTTTTCAAATGTCCCACCTGTGATTAGACGGCAAAAGTCAGGTGTTGGCATATCATCCAACGGTAAATTCACAGAAAGGAATGTCAGGTGTTGGCATATCATCCAACGGTAAATTCACAGAAAGGAATGTCAGGTGTTGGCATATCATCCAACGGTAAATTCACAGAAAGGAATGGAGTGGGTATTGTTTTCTTATCATACAATTTGCACTCCGTGCTTCTCTGCATGAGTACAGAAAACCAGTAGGCTGCCCACTATGACAGATGTGAGGGGAGCGGCAGCGGATATCCAGAAAAGCCGAGGCGTTTTCTTGCTCTGTCAGTGCATATCATATCTGTCAGGAGAATATCAGAGAGGACAACATATCCCAGAAACTAGTTATATACATATTTCACACTACAGTACTCACGATGAAACGAGCAACCAGGAGGAAAATTAGGAATATTATTCCGAGCACAATGCTTTCCCATCTCCACTGCACAAAAACAGGTAGAATTTCTCATGAGAAGATGTTAAATCTCTGTAGGAACCTTAATTATCAAAGCTATAGGAAGAAATTTGAGAGGAGACCTTGTGAACTTGTTCTGAAACGGAGCGGAAGACAGAAACTACGTCGGTTCTGTGTGTGAAATGGTCGAGTCCGAGGATACCTTTGAGCTGCTGGAGGGACACCACTGTGGCGGCGCCACCCATGAATCCTACTATAGTTGCATGCGAAAGCATGTCTATGATGAATCCCAGCCTGCTCCACACAGCACCCCAATGGCTTCAGAGAGCTTACCAGACTTAAAAAAAAAAAAAAAAAAAAAAAAGTTACATGCACTTTCAAATTTGAATAAAAGGACTGAATTTATAGTTTGAACCTGAAAATGCCCATGGCTGCCTGGAACAGGCCCGCAAAAAATGTAGCAGTCAAAGCCAATTGTATATACAGTTCGGAGTTGTGAATGGGAGAGACCTCGTTGCTCAGTATTGAGGCAAGCAGAAGGGATACAACAGCCACTGTACCCACTGCTATATCCTTGGAGGTCCCCAGCATTGCATATATCAGAGGAGGAACAAAGCTTGAATCTGTGAAAACAACCATATTTGGATTACCCTTATAATTTTATTTTTTGGTAATGAAAGCAACTTCCAAATGCTTATATGATTCGAAACAAAAATCGATAGCACAGCACAGACTGCAATGAGGGCGGTCTTTCCCAAAACTTTGAATTTCTATGTTCATATGTATATATGATTAAAATTTCATTCATCTTAATACTACTATCTAAGAACAAGGTCTCACACAGCCTATAATAGTTGCACCAAAATCTTGACTAAAGTTTCTATTGCCCACGTCAGAATTAAAGAATTTGAAGGGATAATGGGCAGACACTGAAATGGGCAGCGGAATTAGGTCGTCGACAATGATTTGTCATCGAATATAAATCACATTCCAAAATTACATATGCAATTTTCAGCTCTTAAAACGAAACAATTTTGAAAAACCATTGATATGCTATTGCAATGAAGAAAATTGTAGCAATACTCACATAGTCCCATCAAGGGCGGCAGATTTGCAAGCTTTGCATAGCTTATCCCCTGCACAGAGCATATATATTCACTACATATATTAATACCCAAAACGACACCTGCACAATGATCTTCATATACATTATTATTATTATTGTTGTTGTTTCTTTTACCTGTGGTATGGCAAGGCTAGCAATGGTGATTCCGGCTATAACATCCGACTTGAACAGACGAAAAGTATATTTTGGTGCCCACTCCAGGATGGGAAACACATATTGGAGACCAAGAATACACCTTCTTCCTCTGGGCTGATTCCTAAACTGCCTCAAGGGATCATCAGGAAACAGCGTTTCCTTCACGGCGTTACCCACTTCTCGCATGATGCCCGTGCGTTGGGGAGACGGAACATCAGTTTTGTGAACCACCACCATCTCCACATCATCATTCTTTCCTCCTCCTTCCATTGCAATTGCAGTTGGTGTGAGTGAGTGAATGATTCCTTAATACCCACTTCACAGAAGTGAAGCTTAAATATTGTTATGTTAGTGTTCATGAGATTGTGATGACGGGAGGGTGATTTATAGGAAAATGTAGGTGAGAGGAGTCCACCCATAGTGGTCTCAGGGACCCACGGGGCATTTGCAACCTCCTCCTCCGACGTGCTAGAGCATCAGATTCTGCAGCCATTAATTCATAAATCTACCCCAAAAATCCAGACGATTGCATCTTCCCACCATATTCATTTCAAATTTTCTTCCCTGCCAATAGCGGTGAGATTACTTGCACCGGCTTATCTCTCATGCTGGTGGACTTTACGACAAAGATATACAGAATTTGTGCTACGTCTTGTCTCAATCACTGTTGCTCAGTCGTGCATATGCATATACTGCAGTATCTTTGCTGCAAAATGTTCTATCAGCTACAGTTCCAACGGACGCTTCCACATGATGGTGCGGTTAAAGATAAAAATATATAAAAATATGATGCGTGGAACTCGAAGAGGGCTGTGGAGTGCAGGTAAATTCGACTTGGAAGGCCAGAGTTGGTTATCTGAAAGGACATTCTCACCAACCTTATTATATAATTGCATTGGAGGTGATGTAAGAATTGGTATGATACACGAATGCCAATGATTCATCTTCTTCTACCGCTTTGTTGTTGAAATTATGGTCAAATCCCAGTTTAGAAGACATGAGGATCACCCACCCCTTTTGGTGGAATGTAATATTAAGAACATTTCTTTGAATTCTAGGTTGTGTATTCACATCACTGTACAACAAGAACTCGTTTCTATATGCACAGAGCACTTTGGAACGGTGAGATTACCCATCAAAGAATTTCTTCTTTCTCTGGCTTTGCCATATCAACATCTTTAAAGAACAGGTATGAAGTTTCTATCATTAAATATAGGTCAAATCATTTGAAATTGTTTTCATAACTTTTTTTTTTTTGTAAACACTTTCAGGAGTAAAGAAAACCTTTGATGGTTCAAAATTGGTACTGCCATAGTCAAGTTGGCACACATTTAGAGGACTCAAATCAGGCTACTATTAGATTAAGCATGTTCCAAAATTTGAACCCAAGTCTCTTCTTATTAAATACTTAAAATCTTAATCTATCTAATCCTTGAAACCTCTAACTTTAGATTTAACTATATAATTTTTTTAATTTATAAGTATTAAATAAATCCCTTTGCCAAATCACAGAGACATTATGGTTTTTAACCCTTACAAGTTAATAAAAGAAAACGTCAACGATAGGACTAACCATGGACAAAGTTTCTTTCCTTCCAAATTAACCATGGACAGATTTTGTTTCCTTCCAAATTATGCTTAGAGTTGATGACATCATAACTTAATGAAAGCAATTGGTAAATTGTTGTTAACGTGTTATTGTTCTGTTACAATCATTTCTTTTTCATTGTACTAACTTTTTGGTTGAAACCTTTCTTTTAAGAAATGTATTAGTTTCACATGAAATAAAGAATTATATTAATTTATCTTTAAAAAAGAAATTAAAAGATAGGTTGATTGATAAAAGATAAATTGATTGATAGCAACCCAAAATTTTCCATGATAATAAAAAATCTAGAAACTATAAAATTTTTCCACAAATAGACTTTATTTGTAATAGATATTACAATGTTCAGCTCTTTTTTAATTGAGGTTGGTACTAAAAAAAATTGAGAGGCATACTTAATATAAAGTTTTATTAGAAATTTATTTGATTTAAATGTTTAATTGAATATTCATTTAATATTTTAGTAATATGATATTTATTTAAATTTAATAATAAATAAAATTAAGTTTGTATGGTAATAGATTATTATTTATTTTAATGAATTATATGTGATTTTTATTAGGGATTATTTTTATTAAAATATTATATTTGTTTTTAAATTAATTAGATAATATATTTTATTAAAGATATTTTTATTTTTTTTAATTGGTATTTTTTTTTGATGAGGAACCTTTTATATACAACATATCCGCAACATGTGAGGGGAGAGATTTGAACCTGGGCCTCTCGATAACCTGGAGAGTTTTAACTACCCACTTGCTCTCCAACTCCTCTACATGAGCGGATTAATTGGTATTTTTTCTCTATCAATTTTTTGATTTCATCTTGAATAAGAGATAAAAACTTCATTGATCAATTATTTTTTGAAATTTAAATTTTACCAAGACAAAGATCAACATCATCATTAGCTAAATTATATATTGTCATATTTACTTCTCTATTTTTATGCTATATTTTCAATATGTTATCTTCAATAATAGTTGGTGAAGATAAAAAGTAATGTTATTGTTAATCTTATCCTTACATTCAATTTTCTTTAAAGCATTTATAATAACTTGTGAATCTCCCTCACTTGAAATATATCTCCATCATTTTTTAGTTTTTAATTTTTCAAACTAAAACAAACCAACACAAGCACAACAAAATATTAACTGATTTCCAAATTCAAAAAGGGTCCCCTTAAAAAATAAAATTTAATATTTTCAAAATCAGAATTTTATTATTCAGTGGGGTGTGTTGCTTCTCAATAGGAAGTAGATCCAAGAATTGATTCAAAAGAAAAATGTTATTCCAAGTGCTCCATCATTAGGTAGTCCAATTGTCTTGGATCCAAAGAATAATGGAACATGGAGACTCTATATTGACTATGAAGCTTTGAATAAAATCATTGTGAAAAAATTTCTATCCACTCCCTTAGATAGATGACTTGCTACAATAGCTATATGGTGCAAAGTTCTTCACTAAAATTGATCTCAAATCTAGCTATCATAAAATATCCATAAAACGCACTAACGTATGGATGACTATAATAAAATCCAAGGAGAGTTTATTTGAGTGGTTGGTTATACCTTTTGGCTTGACCAATGCACCTACCACATTCATAAGGATGATGGATGACATCCTATGTCCCTATACCATCTCATTTGTTATAGTCTTGAAGAGACAAAAATACAACACCAAACAATGCTAAATAAATTGAACTCAAAGAACACATAATTACACAATAGATGATATTATATTAATGGGGGGAGCCTAAAAAATCCATTGATACAATGAGGATCTTTAAATTCTTTTTGATACAAATTTACAATGGCTAGGGTTCTATGAAACCCTAGCAAACAAGGCTGGTGGTGTCTTCAAGCACGTCCTTGCGCCCAACAGAAGTGAGTGGGCTTTTAGTTATCTGATGTCGAACCACTCCATCTTAAATAGCTATCCAATGCTGATGTAGCACCTTCAGATCTGCACACAATAACACAATAAACATATTAGTAATACCTGTGATCGCTCCACAGTGTGAGGCCCTCTATAAGCAATATTAAAACCCTAACTATCTACTGTAAATGAATTGAACAGAAATAAAAGTGCATGTAATAAAATATTAATTAGTATATTTACCTTACGTATTTGTTGTATTCTAATATATGAGATTTGTTGCAGTGAATCGAGGCGACAATGTCCTAGCATCACTCGGAGGCTAGGGAGACTTTAGGATCTCTGACGTAAAATGGTCGTAGGTGCTTGGTGGTTGCAAGAAACACCCGTGGGCACTTGGGAATGATGGGAAGGCACCCAAAGGTGCTTGGCAACTGAGAGAAAGTGCCCAGAGGCACTCGATGGTGATAAAAAGTGCTTGAAGGTATTCGGTGGTTGAGGGAAGAGTCTACAGAAGCAGATTTTGTGAGGCAAGATGAACGATGATGGATGCGAGGGTTGTGACGAGTGAAGACAGAGGCAGAAGACTCAGATACTCCAAGGAACTCAAGGACTTAGACTACTTCCAGATTCAGGGATTATTTAGGACTTAGGGATTCATGGGTTGAGCCATCAAAATGGCTCTTATTAATAATCCAACCTAGGGCATACTTAGGGTTTCAATGATACTAATTGTGTGGTTGAGATAAAAGCATATCAAATGGTGGATATTAAATCTAGGGTGTGGCATGGATTGATGAAGATGGATGGATAGGATTAAATGAAATCGAGTGGTTGGGATTAATTCACTTATATAAATATACATTTATTAAACATATATAAAATATAATATATTAAATATATATAATAAATATATGTAAATAGTGGGCAAAAAATGGTGGGAAAACATGGATGGAGGACAAATGGCTAGGTTTTGGTGTCTATATATGCTTCTTTTTGTACTGCGTTGCATGAAACACAATGTAGTGTAAAAATACGAGACACCTGTTTTGTCTAGATGTAGAAGTAGCTTCTCTTGGGATGTGGAACATGAGCTTAAAGATAAAAGAATAAAAGAATTTGAATTTTGCGTAGCTTACCCCCTCAAATGGTGAATGAGTTTGCAGATGAATCTAGGAGAAAATTAAAAAATCTATGCAATTAAATTATGCAAATGTGATACTATTTTTGCCCCAACGGTGGGAAGGGGATCGGTGAAAAATGTGATATGATGTGTCTATTTTTGCCCCAACAGCTAAAGGGTTTTGTGAAAATGTGTGATGAAAAATGTGTCTATTTTTGCCCCAATAGATGAAGGGATTTTTTCCAAGTGTGGATGTCATGATCATGTAAGATGTATCCCATTGTGGGAAAGTCAAACCAAATGTGGTCACCCCAAATTTGGGGTGATTCAATGCTATTGAAGAATATGCCTTCTAGCGTCATTGATATGCAAAGAATAAAAGTAGTCAACTTCGAAGGACCAACTAGTGACTGTCAGATAATTTCTATGATCGAAACCAATCATCCTAGCTAAAGCCAATCACCATGATGATTGTGAAGGAAATGTGTAATGATGAAAATGTGATTTTGTCCATGTTTTAAGACCCACAAACTAGGCCATCAATGACAACTTTTGTGCAAATTGTTCTTGGCAATGTTTCACTCAAAATGTGAAGTACCAAATATGATTATGATTTCGAACAACGATATATGGAATGATAAAAATGACCAAGTTTCCTTATAGTAGATTCTTCATCTTACCAAATTGCATGGATGCATATCGTTGCAATCACCAAGTATATAGAACAACCCACTAGATACAAGGTTCACTTAAATGTTGCTTGACTTGGAAAATATACAAATGATGATATGGAATGATGTGAAAATGATTTATGAATGATTATATCAATGATTATGGTATTTTTATCAATATTTAGGTCATTTTTGAGTACTTTTGTAACTTGTCAGGCAAATTTATAATTTGTGGTCATAAATAAAAATTATGCATAAAAATATGTTGGAATCTTCACAAAACCTGATAAAATGATGGAATAGATGCCTGGATGCAATATGAAAATATTTGGTGGGGATAAGCCACTGTTTTGTAAAAAAATTGGTCTTTTGTGCAATTTGACACCAAACGCCCGTTGGTGCTTTTGGCCTGTAGAAATGCTCGTCGGTATTTGGGTATTCTGTAAATGCCCATGGGCACTTCAGTGCACCAAGAAATGCCCATGGATGTCTCAAGGTGCTTTAAGTAGCTATAAATAGTTACTTAACTTGTCATTTAATGAAAATTTAGGCCATTTTGGAGTACTTTTGTAACTTGTCAAGTAAATTTACAATTTGTGGTCGTAAATGAAAATTATGCATCAAAATCTGTTGGAATCTTCATAAAACATGATAAAATGATGGAATAGATGTCCGTATGCAATATGAAAATATTTTGTGGGGATAATCCATTATTTTGTAAAAAAATTGGTCTTTTGTGCAATTTGACACCAAACGCCCGTTGGTGCTTTTGGCCTGCAGAAATGCTCGTCGGTATTTGGGTATTCTGAAAATGCCCATGGGCACTTCAGTGCACCAAGAAATACCCATGGATGTATCAATGTGCTTTAAGTAGCTATAAATAGTTACCAAGATGAGAAACCAAGATAATTTATGCATTTGAGAGTTTGTGAAGCTGCATTTGGGAGAATGGAGGGAAGTGAGGTAAAGTGATTTGAGCACGGAAGCTATAGTGGCAGAGGAAGTGGGTGCGGAGTTCAGGGCTGATTCTAGAGTGCAGGCTCCTGAGGTAACTTCCTTTTTTGTTATTGCATAAAATTTTGTGTGTTTTTTTGCAAAATTATTGATAAATTTTGTGTTATTTTGTAGATTGGGATTTTGGAGGTTGGACACCGTTTCTTGCCATACATTCCTAGGATGAGGAAGGTGGTGTTGGATGAGGAGTGGGAGTTTTTGGAGGATGTGGAGCTAGCAAAGGTAGCTCGGATTGATGTGGTTAGGGCTGATGGGGGGTACGTCTCTACCTTGACAAAGAGGTGGGATAGAGATAGGGGGACATTTTAGCTCCTCATGGGAGAGGTGACCATGACCTTGAAGGATGTATATCACATCCTCAAGGTGCTAGTGGAGGGTATCTAGGTTGAGGTTGGGCTCAATCAAAAAATGAAGATAATGAGGATGTTCGGAGATGCATGGTAGGGTGTGAGGGTGTAGAGTGGGGGTATACCATATTTTTCCATGTATGTGGACAAGAAATTGGATGCCCTACATGCCTTGGTTATGTTTGTATTGGCCAAAATCATGGCCCCAAACAAAACTGGGTGTAGGTTCCTTTGGAACCTGATAGGGGTAGTGAGTGATATGCTCACTAGGTGATAGGTGTACGCATGGGCTCCTGCATTGTTGGTGCAGGTATATCGGGAGCTATATGAGGTGATAAGGTAGGGGAGGAAGGGATTGGGTTGTAGCTTGCTACTACAGTGTTGGGGATGGGAGCATTTTAGCGTGCTCGGATGGAGGGCTTTTCGATAGGAGGCTTGGGAGACTTCAAGATCTCTGAAGTAAAATGCTTGCAAGTACTTGACAGTTGTAGGAAACACCCATGGGTGCTTGGGAATGATGGGAAGACACCCAGAGGTGCTTGGCAGCTGAGGTAAAGTGCAACATCAAACAATGCTAAATAAATTGAATTCAAAGAACACAAAATTACATAATAGATGATATTATATTAATGGGGGGAGCCTAAAAAATCCATTGATACAATGAGGATATTTGAATCCTTTTTTATACAAATTTACAATGGCTAGGGTTCTCCAAAACCCTAGAAAAAAAGGCTGGTGGTGTCTTCAAGCGCGTCCTTGCTCCCAATAGAAGTGAGTGGGCTTTTAGTTATTTGATGTCGAGCCACTCCAACTTAAACAATTGTCCAATGCTGATGTAATCGTTGACACTTTTTGTCACATTATACAAGGGGTAGAAGAATAGTAGAATTTTGTATAATATTTCCTTGTTGAAAGTTTTTCTTTTATTTTAAGTTACAGCAATTTTGACTCTCCCTATCGCCCCTTTTATAAAATGAAGAAGAAAGAGCTTCGCTACCAAACAGGCCAAGGAAAATAGCTTCGCCGAAGGAAAAGAAGGAGAATGTGGAAAGAGCTTCGGGCCCGAAGCACTTCAAATCACCACTTCGGGCGAAAACCTTGCGAAGTAATATCGCCAAAGGAAATACAAAGATAACGCTTCGCACCCGAAGCATTTTCAGCAGCCGCTTCGGGCGGAAGTTTTGCGAAGCAGCATCCAAACGACTTCGTCGAAGGAGGAGAGCATAATCCAAATCAGCTAAGGTAAGGAAACTACTTCGGGCCCGAAGTATTTTCGACACCTACTTCGCCCAGTTTTCACCCGAAGCAGTGGTGCCCGAAGCAAAATGACAATGTTTCAAAAATAGAGAAGTGCTTCGGGAGGATATTCCCCGAACCGCAGTTTTGAGAAAGAATCGGGCCGAAACATTTTCCAGCCGAAGCAGTTTCGCCAGCAAAGGACAAAGGGCCCCATTTCAAAGATGGAATCCGCTCGGCACTCGACATCCCCGAAGTAGTTTCTGCGAAGCATTATTTTGCGAAGAACAAATCAAGGAGAATCTACTTCGGCCCAAGGCTTTGGCGAGGCGGAGATGTAGCGAAGCACTTTTCGGGCCCACGTTCCAAGGCGGGCAGCTTCCCAAGGTGATCGAAGGCCCCTTATAAATACCCCCTTTCTTGCCCGATAAGTCCGCTGACCATTTTTGGCAAACGAAAGGGACGTAACAGTCCTCGAAGTAAAACCCGACGGGCGTAACGATCACTCAAGCACAGCATCCAGAAGCCAGGGACACTCGGGCGGTGCATTAAATGAATGTTTCCATGGTTGACCCAGTCACAGTTGCCAGTTTTGGTAGCCGATTTGAGAGATCATTCGCAGCAACAGCGAGGCACCGATTTCTCAGGGCCCGAGGGTGTACTCCGCCATTTTTTGTAATAATGACTCAGAGGGTCGGGTCCTCTATAAAAACCTAGGCTTTGTAATGTAAAAAGGGGGGAACTTTCTGCTAGAAAGTTGTTGTAACTTGATGTCCTGCGTTTAATACTAAAGACCTTTTGTGCTCTATTTCTCTCTTTTATGCTGCCTTCTGTGCTTAATTCTTTTGTCTTTTCTCGTTCGCGTACCGAGACTCTGAATCCTGAATCCGGTGTGCGATCGGGGACTGAACCCCTAAAATTTGCCCTGAAGGATACATAGGAGAGGAAAAATGCCTTGTCGCTTTCCTTTATGCTGCCTGGTGGATCGAGGTTTCTGTTATTCCCTTATCTCAATCGCTGTTACTCTGAATCCTGAATTCCAGCGAGAGAGAAAGGAGAACCCTGCGAACCCGTCCAGAGGATACATAGGAAGTTCGGCATTTCATTTCTTTCATGTTATTCTTGGTATTTCTTGCTGCTATTCGAGTTGTTAGCGAGTAATCGTGCTTCCTGTTCTCTCCCACCTTAAATCATCATCTTCTAACCCTTACTCTTTTTATTTCTTTCTCTAACCCTTACCCCTTTTTATTTCTTTTCCTAACCCTTACTCTGTTTATTTCTTTCCCGCACTCTTGTCTCAAACCCCAAAAGTAGATTAGTATAGGAGTCGGCCTTTCTCCGGAGATTGGCACGAGGGGCATCTCTTCCCTTCGGCCTTTCAATGTTGGTCGCAGGTCCAGGGCACGCAAACCCACCGAAAGTCCTTTCCTATGCGGATTTGATGACCAACAGTTTCTGGCACGCCCGGTGGGACCCAAGGTCCCATATTTGAGAAAATTTCTAGCCCGTCTTCACCGGAGCCAGTAGTTCTAACAAGTTCCCGGTGAGATCCGGTCAGTCTCATCTTCTGAGTAGTAGTGAGAATCGATGCTCTCATTACTAAAAGACTCTTAGCATCTGGCGACTCTGTTTTACCCGAGAATCTCTGAAGTCGTGAAGACCAGTGCCTAAACCTGGTTTTCGTAACCAGGACTCCCCGTGTCTTAAGAAGGTCCGAGTTCGGTGAATCTCTGGCCTGTCTTCATCTGATAAAATCACCTGGCGACTCAGTTGAGTTGAAGATCCAGATTTCCTGGTCGTAGGCGCCTTTCAAATCTGAAAGAAGATATCCCAGAGGAATCAAGGTTCGGTGAGCAGCCTTGACCTCATAAGCGGAGAAAGAATGTCCACCTAACGACTCCGACTCAGCGGCGACAACCGCGATTTCCACAGTCGCTGTCGTAATGGTCGGGAGAAGCTTTCCTAGCTGGAATGATCCAGGCCCCCTGAATATCCAAAGCTACCACGAGATTCCCAAAAGTGCTTTGAAATCATTGACAAAATACAGCGGCACCGCGGGAATGGCCCGAGAGCACCTTGAAGATGTTGCCGATTTAGCGACCCTCCATGACATTATCCATGAAGATGTCATGATCAGACTTCTTGTTCTATCTCTGGAAGGAAGGGCGCTGCGGTGGTACAGATTGCTCAGGCCCAAAAGCATCTGCTCATGGGATGACTTAGCGGGGGCATTGATCGAAACGTTCGATGGCTCTCAGGACCCCTTCCATCTCTTCGCATACCTCTCCACCATCAAGAGAGCACCTTCGGAGGGTATCACGGACTTCAATGTCCGATTCTATAGAAGTTGGAAGAGAATCCCACTGGAGATCCAACCGACGCCCGCCCAAGCCCATCTCTTCTATGTTCGGGCCTTCCACCCGGACGTAAGCCTCATTCTACTGCAATCGGGGGAACGAAGGTTCCCTCAAATATTTGAGGAGGCAATACGAGCGGAACGACTTCTGCTCCTATCGAGAAAGTGGCAGTGGAGAGAAACTCCGTCGCTTCCTCCGATAATTACTGCTCCTATCCGGCCAACGCAGTACTCATCATGGGGCATTCCTCACACTGAGCCGAGGCCTGAGATGCAGTCATTTGGAGCTCGGGAGGCGGACCTCATACTAGTCCAACAATGGGAATACGCAAGCATGGCCCACCCAATGAACAACATGGCTGCTCGCGATCTCCATCAAGAGGTGAACCGAGGAGAGAAGCAGACTCGAGTGGTAGAACCCGAGAACAAAGAGGGCACATTTTTGCACCCTTTTTGTATCCCAAGAGATGGCATGCAAGTGTTCAGCCAAAGCTCATCAAGCCTGTCCGATTCAGAGGATGAGCCCGAAGGGATTCTGGAGGACTACTCTTCGTCGGAGGAACCTTGTTACCATATCAGTGGGATGGAAGAACCTGTACCCGGCCTTCATTTGGAAGAATCTATAGAATTTTGGCATTGGGTCTGGTATTGGTTTCGGCTATCCCTAAGACCGATGCCCCAAGAAGGCTTTCAAGTGGCGAACTTCTTCGCCAACAATCTGGGCACTAGCAAGGATGAAAATCGGCTGCGTTGCTTCCTCTTCGCAGCATGGACAACTTCAGGTAGAAATGATCCAAACTTCGAAGGTCAGCTAAAGTTCAACCTGATCTGGTCGGGTCACTGCAGGTTTACCGGATAATCACCTGAAGTGAATCCATGGTGGCGGCATGCCAATTATGCCGCAAGCTTGTGTAGATACTGTAAATAGTTCGGCTGATAAATAAAGTGTTGCTTAGGGACTCAGGTCGAGTTTTACTTCGATGGCTAAGCTCTAAAAAAAAAAAAAAAATCTCCTTCGGGAAAAGGTTCCCCGAAGTAGCCAATGGAAAATGGCTCGCAGCAACGACTCAGACCAGGGTCCGAGAGATACTTAGCCAAAGGGATTCCAAGCGAAACAGTTTTCGAAGGAGGACCGGCGAACCACCTTCTGCGAAGAGAACTACTTCGGGCCCGAAGCGTAGAAAACCGGCTCGCACCAAAGGTTCGCTGCGAAGCATTTCAACCCTGACCTCGACTTCACCAACCCAACGACGAAAAAGGCAGGGGCATTTAAAACGTGCCTAGGGGAACGTGTCGACAACCGCCTTCAAAAGCGTCCGAAGTAGGTGAGTTAAATGAAAAGGTGGTGGGTACGTCCTCTAGGGATTCAGTTAGGAGAAAAGTTCATGCTCGGGTACAGAGTGGCAGAGGGTCACGCTTCCAAAGCAAGCCGTAATCATCATAACACACAGCCCTATGTACCACTCCACCATGCGGCGAATTAGATGAAGCGACGCAGATTTAATTATGGTAAGTGCCATAAATATGGGTAGTTGCCTTCTAGGGCTATATAAGGTAGACTCCAGTAGTAAGGAAGCTATTTGCTCGATAATTCATGCAAACTTCGCTGCTAGCCTTCAAGCTCTCCTATCTTGCGCTTCGAAGCCTCCAATCCCGAAGCCCTCCGCATTGTTTTCTCCATTACCCCTAGCACTATGGGAAAGAAGAACTCTAAGGAAAAGGGGAAGGAACCAGAAGTGGCGGCCCTCGAACAGCCAAAGGCAAAGGGCCATGACAAAGGGCCGAAGAAAGTTGATTTTAGCCGCCGCCCTGAGAAACAAGTCATGGGAGAAAGAGAGGATTCTGAGGATGAGCAACCTGAAGAACCGCCAGTTGATGCGTGGGATAGGATCAGAGACACCAAGCTATCGAGGAGCATAGCTGAACTCAGGAGCACCATCGAGTTCATGAAAAGTAGGCTCTCGACAGACAACAAAAGAGCTGCCGCTTACTACTCCCAGATATACTGGTATCTGACGCCCCCCACGCATCACTGCCTTGAGCTGATTGATGCCATCGCGTGGAACTATCAGCCCACCTCCAGGCAAGTGGTAGATGCCTCCGGCCACAAGCTGTTCTCTATTCTGAAGGAAGATGTCCAGGCAGCCTTTGCACCACAACAGGGCCCTCCTAAGGGGTACACAGTTCGCAACGTTATTCTTAGCGAACAAATGGAGAGGTTCAAGTCCTCCAATTACATGATCAATTTTTTGCAGCAGAGCCTCAAAAGCGGGCTCCCTTCGGGCAAATTGCCCCAAATGCCCCTACCCTTGGAGGCCTTCAAAAATGTCGACATCTTCTCCATCATTGCATGGGTGGCAGGCCTATCTACCGACGCTTCGGTGCACCCGTGGCAGGTGTCTTTGGCTGAGTGTATTTCTAGAGGGGAATTTTATGCCCCTGATGCTTCGAGGCCGAGCACCAACCCAGTATTTTTTGACTGGGCAGAATGGGTGGCCAGGACCCTACATACGCGGCTCACCAGCATGAAGAATGCTGGGACAAATAAGTACTTCTCGCCCTGTTCTCTTCTTGTTTGGTTATTTTTCTTTCATGTACATAAGAGTTTCCCTTATGTTGCTATTATGGCAAGTGGCGAGGATGGAAATCCTCTGCCTGTATACCAGTGGACCCTTCTCCTATTGAAGACGGAGTCCTATTATTCTTTTAACCAACAATTTTTGGGACCCGCAATGCACATGCTAACAGGGTCTTCCCCTCGGGTTCCCCTCCTCCTAAGGGACAAGGTGGTACAAGAGAAGAGGGGAGACATTTTTCAGCTGACATAGGGGCTCGTAATTCGCATATTCGGCTTCATAGGGAAGCCTTTCCTATTGCCAGTCTATCCCTCCGAATACCAGTTCGCATTGGAGGTCGCTCGACAGAGCGATGCAACAAACGCCATTTATGGCCATGGACGAAAATGGGCTCACACCTACGATTTCCCTTTCAAAATGGGAGTTATCGAGGTGTTTGCCCTCAAACAAAATGTTTTCTTGGAGGAGAAACTCACCAATTTTGGCCTAGTCCAGCTTCCTCAGCAATGGCTCTATGACCCCTTGGGGGTAATGAGGGACCATCTTCGATTTAAGAACTTCCACGCTTGCCCCTATCCAGAAATCGTAGAGCAGAGGAACAATCCCAATGGGAGGGATCTGGAGTGGCACTTGGAGAAAATGGAAATGCTACCTCCCTGGCATGAGTTCTACCCGATGGAGGTTGCATATGACCCAGTTCGGCACCCTCTCCCAAGCCCCAACTCCACCTTCTAGAAGAAGGCAAAAGATGATTTGAAAGAGGCAATGAAAGATTGGGACGTGGCCCAACTAAGAGAGTGGTGGATAATGAGGGTCCACCACCAAAATATGAACTCTTACGGACTTTTGGCGACTGACAAGGACTTCACGGCGGTCTATGAGGCCAATGCTGGAACATGGAAGCCCCTGTCCTTCGCCGACCTCATTCCCCCGGCTATCCCAGGTTCGAGCGAAAGCCCAAAGAGAGAGGAAACTACTTCGGAGCCGAAGAAAGGGAAGAAGGCCAAAGCCACGCCATGGAGGCCACCTCAAGTACCTGTGGGAGGCCAAGACATGAGCTTCGAAGAGTCGGAGCAACCACTGGTGAAAACAAAGAGAAAGAGGCCAGAATCAGTCCAAGTGCCTCCAAGCCATCCAAAGCGGCTCCGTACAGGGTTTCAGAGCCCTTCCACTGGACGACCTACATCGGGCCCGTCCGAAGCAAATGTTGAGAGTGCGACGCCACCAAGCACCGAAACCATCCCCGATATCAACATCGTCAATGTGGAGGAACTCCTCCAATCCGAAGGGGATGCCGAGGCAAAAAAAGAGCAGGAGACGGCTGCACTTGAAGTCACTACAGCCGCTTTGCCAGGAGGGCACTCAGGTATGCATTCTCCACCCTTTGCTCAAGACTCACCCATGTCCCCTGTGGCCACGGCCGAAGGTTCCCATCAGTCTCCCCTGCAGGGCCACTCATCCCCTCACGCGTCACCCGTGGCTAGTCCAAGTCCGTCCCACGATATCGACCAGGATAAGTCCATTGAAGTCACTTCACCCACTCACGCTGCCACTCCCTTGATTCTTAGCAGAAGTGGAGGTATCGCTTCGACGCCGAGCCCCACCACCCAATTCCTCGTCTCGCATGATGTGGCCCCCATTGCCGAAATGCCCTCCACACCCACCATCGAACCTCCTTGTGAAGCATCCCCCATACACTCCCTGTATTTGTTCACTCCTTCGGCTGGTGACCCAGCCTTGTTTGAGTCTGAGATGTCCTTGATCAAGGAGCGCCCCCTTGCCGAGAAGTTGCTCCAAGCCCGACAGAATACCGACAAAATCCTGAAGGAGGCGAGAAAGAAAAGAGGGCGAGCGACGGCTCAAGTTGAAAAATGCACCGTGTTTGATTTGAAAGCTGGGAAGATGCACAAGATCAAGAAGGTCCCTAAGGTACAAAAGCCTCTGGATGAAATGACTCCAACAGACTATGATTACCAGGAAACACCTAAGGACCTGGTGCATCTAAATGTAGACAACGAATCGGCATCCATGCATGTCCGAATTGAGACCTTTAGGGCTCATGCAGTCATCGCCAACCAGCGCAGGATCGAGGCCGAGGTCGCCAACGTCAAGCTAGAGGAAGATTTGGCGAGGGTCCGCTCCAAGTTGGCAGAGGCCGAGGAGCAGTGCAAGGCCATGAAAAAGGAAACACGTGCCCTAAAGCTGCAAGTTCTACAACTCCAGAATACTGAAGAAAATCAGGCGTAGAGACAAGCCAAAAATGATCTAAAGGCCAAGGAGCTGGAAGGCAAAGTTGCACAAATGCAAGCCCAGTTGTACGAGAAGGAAGACCTGACGGTGTTT
Source organism: Wollemia nobilis (assembly GCA_028583015.1). Taxonomy (NCBI): domain Eukaryota; kingdom Viridiplantae; phylum Streptophyta; class Pinopsida; order Araucariales; family Araucariaceae; genus Wollemia; species Wollemia nobilis. Next base: position 1,088,351 of record JAQPPZ010015288.1, on the reverse strand, counting down.
GATAGGAGCAGAATTAAGGAGATTCGTGCCCATTTGCTCAAGAATTTTAGGTCTCGGTGTTCCAGCGCCCTCACGATTCTAACCTTCATCACCGAAGCCCAACACGCTATTGCCGAAGGAGGGCCAATCATTGATGAAGTCACGCAGAAAGCCAGGAGCAGGCTCAAGTTAGCCTTCGACGTCCAGAATGCGAAATATCAGGACTTGCAGGTCACTGCGATGACTCGGACGGCTAGGGATTGGTCCACGGCCCAGGCCACAGTTCGCGCCTTCTTTTCCAAGGTGCAAAAAGCTCAGAAGGCGAGAAGGCTCCAAGACATTTTTGACAACGAGCAACGCGCCTCGATGAATTATTTTTAGGACCTCTCTTCCTTGGGTTTCCCGAGTTTCACAGATGATGACGGGAACCTTCTGACTAAAGATGACCTCAAACCAGTCTGGCTCCAGTTCGAGGGCGATGTCTCGGAGATAGACGGGTGGGCGGAGCCGATCTCGGAAGGGCAGATAACCGACTTCATCTTGAGATACTGCAAGATGGTAGCATGCCTAAACGATTTATTCATCAGGGCCAAACATGCTGACATCGGGCAAATTGATCGGTTTCACGTTTTGGTTAAGGCATTACAAGATCAAGAACCATTCCAAAAGGGTGCCTGGGCTCATGTCCGAAGAACGATGAAGCGCATCCGTGATCGCCTCGAACCATCACCTCAGCCAGAAGCCACGCCGAGGAAGAAGGAGAAGAAGAAGGAGAAGAGGAACAAGAAGAGGGACAGACCGTAGAAGTAGGGTCTGGGGAAAACCAGTAACTCTGCAGCCCAATGGATCAGGACTAAAGGGTTCTTTTGCCGAGACGAGCTCGTCACCCCGCGAGCCGCCAAGAATGTTGACACTTTTTGTCACATTATACAAGGGGTAGAAGAATAGTAGAATTTTGTATAATATTTCCTTGTTGAAAGTTTTTCTTTTATTTTAAGTTACAACAATTTTGACTCTCCCTATCGCCCCTTTTATAAAATGAAGAAGAAAGAGCTTCGCTACCAAACAAGGCCAAGGAAAATAGCTTCGCCGAAGGAAAAGAAGGAGAATGTGGAAAGAGCTTCGGGCCCGAAGCACTTCAAATCACCACTTCGGGCGAAAACCTTGCGAAGTAATATCGCCAAAGGAAATACAAAGATAACGCTTCGCACCCGAAGCATTTTCAGCAACCGCTTCGGGCGGAAGTTTTGCGAAGCAACATCCAAACGACTTCGTCGAAGGAGGAGAGCATAATCCAAATCAGCTAAGGTAAGGAAACTACTTCGGGCCCGAAGTATTTCTGACACCTACTTCGCCAGTTTTCACCCGAAGCAGTGGTGCCCGAAGCAAAATGACAATGTTTCGAAAACAGAGAAGTGCTTCGGGAGGATATTCCCCGAACCGCAGTTTTGAGAAAGAATCGGGCCGAAACATTTTCCAGCCGAAGCAGTTCCGCTAGCAAAGGACAAAGGGCCCCATTTCAAAGATGGAATCCGCTCGGCACTCGACATCCCCGAAGTAGTTTTGCGAAGCACTATTTTGCGAAGAACAAATCAAGGAGAATCTACTTCGGCCCAAGGCTTTGGCGAAGCGGGGATGTAGCGAAGCACTTTTTGGGCCCACGTTCCAAGGCGGGCAGCTTCCCAAGGTGATCGAAGGCCCCTTATAAATACCCCCTTTCTTGCCCGATAAGTCCGCTGACCATTTTTGGCAAACGAAAGGGACGTAACAGTCCTCGAAGTAAAACCCGACGGGCGTAACGATCACTCAAGCACAGCATCCGAAGCCAGGGACACTCGGGCGGTGCATTAAATGAATGTTTCCATGGTTGACCCAGTCACAGTTGCCAGTTTTGGCAACCGATTTGAAAGATCATTCGCAGCAACCGCGAGGAGCCGATTTCTCAAGGCCCGAGGGTGTACTCCGCCATTTTTGTAATAATGACTCAGAGGGTCGGGTCCTCTATAAAAACCCAGGCTTTGTAATGTAAAAAGGGGGGAACTTTTTGCTAGAAAGTTGCTGTAACTTGATGTCCTGCGTTTAATACTAAAGACCTTTTGTGCTCTATTTCTCTCTTTTATGCTGCCTTCTGTGCTTAATTCTTTTGTCTTTTCTCGTTCGCGTATCGAGACTCTGAATCCTGAATCCGGTGTGCGATCGGGGACTGAACCCCTAAAATTCGCCCTGAAGGATACATAGGAGAGGAAAAATGCCTTGTCGCTTTCCTTTATGCTGCCTGGTGGATCGAGGTTTCTGTTATTCCCTTATCTCAATCGTTGTTACTCTGAATCCTGAATTCCAGCGAGAGAGAAAGGAGAACCCTGCGAACCCGTCCAGAGGATACATAGGAAGTTCGGCATTTCGTTTCTTTCATGTTATTCTTGGTATTTCTTGCTGCTATTCGAGTTGTTAGCGAGTAATCGTGCTTCCTGTTCTCTCCCACCTTAAATCATCATCTTCTAACCCTTACTCTTTTTATTTCTTTCTCTAACCCTTACCCCTTTTTATTTCTTTTCCTAACCCTTACTCTGTTTATTTCTTTCCCGCACTCTTGTCTCAAACCCCAAAAGTAGATTAGTATAGGAGCCGGCCTTTCTCCGGAGATTGGCACGAGGGGCATCTCTTCCCTTCGGCCTTTCAATGTTGGTCGCAGGTCCAGGGCGCGCAAACCCACCGAAAGTCCTTTCCTGTGCGGATTTGATGACCAACAGTAACACCTTTAAATCTGCACATAATAACACAACAAACAGATTAGTAATACCTTTGAGGGCTCCACAATGTGAGGCCCTCTATAAGCAATAGTAAACCCCTAATTATATACTACAAATGAAATGAATAGAAATTAAAGTGCATGTAATAAAATATTAAATAGTAGATTTACCTTATGTATTTGTTGTCTTCTAATATGTGAGATTTGTTGTAGTGAATTAAGGCGATGATGCCCCAACATCACCTGGAGGCTAGGGAGACTTCAATATCTCTGACGTAAAATGCCTGCGAGTGCTTTGCAGCTATAGGAAATGCCTATGGGTACTTGGGAATGATGGGTAGGTGCCCATAGGTTCTTTGTGATTGAGGGAAAGCACCTAAAGGTGCTCGATGGTGATAGAAAGTGCTCGAAGGCATTCGATGGCTGAGGGAAGAGTTTGCAGAAGTAGATATAGCGAGGCGAGATGAACGATGATGGATGCGGGGGTTGTGGTGAGTGAAGATGAAGGTAAAATTACTTAGATACTCCATGGAACTCAAGGACTTAGACTACTTTTAGATTTAGGGATTTTTAGGACTCAAGGATTCAAGGGTTGAGCCATCAAAATGGCTCTTATTAATAATCCAACCTAGGGCATACTTAGGGTTTAAATGACACTAATCGTGTGGTTGAGATAAAAGTATATCGAAGGGTGTATATTAAATCTAGGGTGTTGCATGGATTGATGAAGATGGATGGATAAGATTAAATGAAATTAGATGGTTGGGATTAATTCACTTATATAAACATATATTTATTAAACATATATAAAATATAATATATTAAATATTAATATTAAATATATATAAAATAAATATATGTAAATAGTGGACGAAAAATGACGGGAAAGCATGGATGGAGGAAAATTGGCTAGGTTTTGGTGTCTACAAGTCTACTTAGATGGCATTCTCATCTGTAGTAAGACATGGGAGGACCATTTACAATATGTTTGATAGATGCTTTAGATTTTTTGAAGATAAGATATATGCTAATTTGGAAAAGTGCGTATTTAGCATGACAAAAATTTAGTTACTATGGTATATTATTGAGAAAGAGGGAGTCCATGTTGATCCTGAGAAGATTTAGGTAATTAGAGATTGGCCTACCTTAAAGAATCTGATAGATTTTTGTAGCTTTTTGTGTCCTTTCAATTTCTATCAAATATTTATGTGGGGTTTCTCACACATTGATTTTCTACTACACCAAATGACCAAAGGAGGTACTAAATCCAAGATCCAGTGGGGCGATACATAGAAAAGGTTATTTGAGAGGTTGAAGGATAATAATGGTTAGATACTACACTTTTCTACTTGATCTGCATCAACCCTTTGAGGTAATTATTGATGCATCAAAGTATGCATTGGGATTTATCATCACACAACATGGGAATCCAATTTCCTATCACCATGAAATACTCAATGAGCATGTTTATAATTTTTATTTGTAATATAACCTTCTCTACCACATAAGACATTTGTGTACTAACTAGTGAGTGCTCAAAGATGATCTAGGAAGCACACTTTAAAAAAGTAGATCACTTTTGGGTGCAAAAATGTTGATAATACTTCAAAATTCCTTCTATTGGCCCAAGATGAGGCATGATGTCAAGATATGCATCATGTCATATACCTCATATGTTATTTCTAAACCAACCAACAAGAAGTAATGATTGTATACATCATTGTCAATGCCATTCAATCCTTAAGAATCTATCTCCATGAATTTCCTCTCAGGTTTGTTGACATCTAAGCATGGTAATGATTGTGTTTTATAGATTTTTTTTTATTTTTCAAAAATGGATATCATAATTCCTTGTAATAAATTTGTTTCATCTAAGAAAAATACTAAGCTTTATTTTTATCATGTGTGGATCAACTTTGGCTTACCAAATTCCATTGTATCTAATAGGGATAACATATTTTTGAACATTTCTTAGTCCTCCTATGGAGCATGATGGATACCAAGTTGACCATAACCATAACCTTCCATCCTTAGACTGATGACCAAACAAAATTTATGAATTGACTGATTGTATCTTCTTTGAATATACAATTCCAAGCATCTATGTACATGGGATGAGAGCCTCCCCTACATTTAGTGATGTTTTTGAAGTCTTAATATTAATGTAAAGTTATAGGATCAAATATAACGATAGCCATAATATAGTAACATAAAAACAATAATTTAACTAGAATAATATGAGCCAACTAATATGTAAAATCAAGGCTTACAATATATCAAATAACATTTATTAATAAGCAACAATATGAATGTAATAGCATGAATCATACATATACAAAGCATGTAACACAACTTACAATATTAGTTGCTCAAATGTATGTAATATTTATTACTCCTCTTTCTCTTACAAATGTATCATAAAAATCTCATATAATAACAATGTTTTCTATGCTCACTATGTAGACAATGTAGACTATGTAGGTAATGTAGGCTATGGAGTAATATATAGCCATTGTAGGATGACTATTTGGTTACTTGACTCTTCCTTTCCTTATGCCAAGTCTCATGACTCTTGGTTTCTCTACTTGACACTTGCATACACATGAATCTATATTGTATGCACACCTAGACATGACTCTTCACATAACACTTCCTAATCTAAGAACACTTGTGCACACTTACATATGAGACACTTGTGCACATCTACACACATTACACTTGCACACATGACACTTGTGCATTTTTTGCACATTATTACATTACATAAAATATTTACTCACACTCTAATCTAGGATACAATCCTAATCTAATATTTATAAGGTTGTACCATGAGGGTACATTAGCATGTATCAAATAATGTAGTATTCTACAACATTTAGCAAGGGTACAATCGATCTCTACATAGCTCTACCAACCACAACCTATTTCATGTTTATTTTGGGTTCCAACCCTTGACACCTATTTATGCAGCTCTCTATGCAACCCATGGAGTACTCTCATAATAAAAAATCAAAAAATATGATAATAGGTCCATGACATCTTGGAAATGATAAATAAAAAATACAAACAATACCATGGCCAACATTGGGTCCCACATCAATTCAAGGTTGAAGATAAGGTATGGTTACATCTTCATAAATATAGACTTCGAGGACCCCATAGGAAGATCAGATCCATTTGTTATGGACTATATACCATCACCAAGAATGTGGAATAAAATAACTTTGAATTGAATTTTCCATCAAATCTTGGTTTGCATTCAATCTTCAATGTTGAACTTATTCAAACTATCATCCACATTTTTTGGATTTTTTTGGAGTAACATAATAGTTGGACATTAAAGAACTTAATACAAATAACTTAACACTATTGTAGGAGGATCAAATTGTTGACACATCGACCAAGACCACTAGAAGATATTCCACTCAAATGTATATAGTGGTCAAGATATGACAACTTGGTCACCAAGGGGAATGATCCACAAAGAATTAGATAATGAAATAATTTTTGTGATTTATGTCAAAATTTGACCCAATATGGATAATTTATTTTCAAGGGGAGATGAATGATCCAGACATATGGCCTTCTTGCAACATGGTTGTATGCGAAAAATTGCCTAAATATCTATTTTTTTATCATAACTATCTTGTAAGGGGCACAACTTTTTGCTCAAGACTTTATGTTGATCTATTCAAAAATCGTTTGAAAATACTAGAGAGAGAATAAATTTTTTAATATGCAACTCTATCATAGACATATTTGCTAACATGTTTATGGAAAAATACTCTGGAGGCCCTAAAAAATGCAAGACAAAGTTCTTACAAAAAATAGTATTTTTTTTATTTTTAGATTTTTGTAGCCAAAATGCATATCTAAATATGTTGACACATTAGTAGAAGACAAAACACAAAGGAAAAAGTCACATGTATGTAATTTTCATTAATAAGCACTTTAAAACTCATGGAAGATGAATCACCACATTTCCATATGGGTGACCTTCTAACTCACAAAAGGTGAACCACAACATTTTCTTATGGGTGACTTTCCATATTCAATATGGTGGATTTCCAATACACCAATTCTTGTATAAAAAAGAGATGAAACCCTGATTATGAAAGGCATGAGTAATGGATACAATGTTATAGCCTCACATATATTCTCAAAGATTGCTTACATTATACTATGTTTTTTTAGTAATAAAACTATTATGATATTTTTCTTATTTACTTTTGTGTTTTGGTTTGCTATACTCTATTGTTTTTAAATTGTGCTCTTTCATGATCTTCATTAATTTAAAAATTTGAGTTTTGAATCAATAAAAATTTTAAGTTTTTGATCACCTACATGCACCTAAAATAATAATTAACAATAAAGGCAATATTAGGTCATATGTGGGTAAGGTAAAGGAGACCTCCCACAAGAGACTGATATGGAGTGACATCCACCAAGATATTTATACAATTAATTGAAAGCTTTAATCCTAAAGAAAAAGGAGTTTGAGTGGACTTACAATCCTCCATCCTAAAGAATTGAAGGAGATCCAAGGCATACTTGGGTTATAGGGTAGTTATCCTAGAAGTAGTCTAGTTAATCTAAATACCCAAAAAATAGTGGAGCCATAAATATATCATATAAAAGGAGACACAAAGTCATGAATTTATACCCTAAACCAAGATAAGAGAGATCCATAATTAGAATATAATCCATACATAGAAAAATCACCAAGGTCTCTCCATCTTGATGTTTGATGGAAACATCATATTCAGCCTCACACCACCAAAAACTATAATTGAGGAAGAAAGAGTGGATCTTCTTATATCAAGCATGAGGGGCCTACTTAAGTCCATACATGGACCTATTCAAGTGACAAACCAAGGTAATGGGACCCTAAAGTTTAAAATTAGGTGGTTGTTTTATGTTAGATATCCTATTGAAGATCACCAAGGAGGAAGGTACTCTTAACATCCATCTGATATACCTCCAACTAAAGAAAGTAACTATAGAAATAATTGTCTTAACATAATCCATCCTAGAAACTGAAGCAAATATCTCTAAATAGTCAACTCCCTTCTTCTAAGAAAATACCTTAGTAACAAAGCATGCATTATGATTTTTCACCTAATTTTTCAAAGTGTACTTTGTCCTATAGACCCATTTGCACCTAACCACATTCTTCCCTTCTAATAGAGGAACAATATTGCATGTCTAATTTTTTATCAAGGACTCATACTCTACAGGCATGGTATATTTTCACTCTAGTTGGCCATTTGCTTGAATATATGTGAGAAGATATATAGAATATTCCCATTCAAGAGCAAGGGTCTTCTAGTATCACTCAAAAGGTAAAATAAATTGAGCATCCTATAGAAGTGTTTAAATCCACTTGGGTGTTGGATGGACTATGGAAGAAATAGGAATATCCTATGGCAAAGCAACATCAAAATCCAAACCTAAAGAATCCAAATCAAACTCACCACTCACCTCACCATCCAATAATGAAGCATACAAAACTAGTATGTCAAGCTCAACATTCCTTGAATCTAATACTAAAGGTGTTAATGGTGGTGCTCCTCGAGGAGGGATTAAATATATAGACATACATTCGAAGATAAAGAAGATACCCTAATAGTAATAGAGCTTATAGGAATATTTAAAAAAATTGTTAGATCAATAAAAGAAGCTAGAGGATCTTATACCAAAATCTTAGGTGAAAATTTGGATGGATCCCCTTGAAGAACCTCATCAAAAATTACATCTCTTCAAATGAGGATCTCACACATTTAAAATCTAATGATAGCATGCCTTAGAGGTATCATAATACCCCACAAGAATGCATCTATGACTCTTTAGTTCCTCATTTTTTTAAAGATCTTTGGGCATGCAATATCATGCTAAATATCCAAAGACATGGAATCAAGACACATCAGGCTTATTTCTAGTCAACCTCTCAAGAGGTGTTATAATATCAACTACTCTAGTGGGAACCCTATTGATGATATATGCTTCAAAAGTGATAACCTCATCCAAGAATTTGTGCTCCATCCCCTTGGCATGAATCATAAAATGTGTCATCTCCATGATAACCTTGTTCTTCCTCTTAAGTACCCCTTTTTTCTTTGGGGTATAGTCAATAGTCCTTTGATATTCTATTCCATGAAGATTCAAAAATCCATGAAAGGTATTTTCTATGTACTTACCTTTGTTGTTTGACTTGAGACACTTGATCTTCTTCTCTAGCTATTTTTCTAACAGTGCTTTGAATACCTTGAATTTATAAAAGGCCTTATTTCTTAGTATGAATACTATATAACCACACATGTTCAAAAAATCATCAAGAAAGAGAAGGAATTACCTATTTTCAATAGTGAAGGGTGTACCCATTGGTCCATATCTATCACTGTGTATGATCTCCAAGGAATGTGTAGCATGTCTTGCTTTTTCCTTTGAAAAAGGTCTTCTTATGATGCTTTCCTAGAATGCATCCCTCGCATGCACCACTCAGAGAGGAAATATAAGGATATCCAATAGCCATATAACAACAACTCATGTATCTCAAGGATCCATAACTAAGATGTCTAAGCCTATAGTTCATTTCTCTCATAATCTACATGATCCACCATGGCGATAAAATATTTCTTCTAAAAGGAATAAATAAAAATATTTGATCTTTCCTAGCTTATACATTTGATCTAAATCATCACAATCGCAAGAAGTAATTGTCTTGAATATATTGTCTATGTTCTTGATTACCCAATAATTAGCCAAAATTTTAGATTTTTGTTCATATGAGTAATGCAATAGATAGACAAGAGATTGAGTATAACACTAGGAACATGAATTTCATCAAGAGAAGATGTAATACTAACCTCTCCATAAAAAATCACTTGTAAAGAAGAGTCATCTCCAATAACAACATGCTCCCCTAAATGTAATTTGTTGTAATTCTAGAGAAGATGTATGTGCTTTATAATGTGCATTGTTGCCCTTGAATCTACAATCCACTCGTTAAAAGAGGTGGATGTACAATATGTTGAATGAAAAACTACATAAACTTGTAAGGTTTCTCCATCAAAATTATCCATACCTTTTGCATAGAAAAGCAACATCAACACCCATATTTTGTTTCTTCCTCAAGCTTCTTGATGTGAATTTGGCAAAATTCTACTTTGTCTTTTCTTACAAAACTCACATGTTGGTTTTTTGAAGAGCTTCCTGGGATTCTTTTTATTGTGCTTCATCTTCTTATCATTTTAATCTTTAATAACTTCTTTTGGATGGGCTTGGTTGATGAAGTAATTATAAAACTAGAATACAACATACTACAACACAATTACAATGTTACTTAATCAAGACATTCTCTCATGCTTATACAAGAAAAACATTGTTAGGTCATTTTACCAACTTTGTTAAGTGGTTTGAAGGGCTTTGTCATACACAAAAGTATGTCCACTACTTTTGTGGCACCAGGAGTGAGTCAAAAGGTGCTCAACCTTTTTTTTAATGAAGACCAAGTAATCTATCCTCTCATCACTGTTGTTATTGAAAACAAAATGCTAAAAGAGAAAAAAAATGAAGAAACTCAATCTTCAAACTAGTGCAAGCATCTCACGATCGATAAGATCGACTCCCCCCTTCGTAGTTTCCACTTGGCCTTCTTGAACCATCTCAGGGGCATCAAGGCCATCAATGTGCTTGATTATCTATACAAGTCAATGGAGCTTTCCATTGACAATGTCAGAAAATGAACATCCATGCATCCAATTCATCGAGGCCTGCACCTAATTCTTTACAAGCACGCTCTCTAGAAATAGGCTTAAAAAGCCATTGTTTCATGTGTTAGTAGTCCCATTGACTCACATATTTTGGGTCAGAGTTAGGAAAGCCCGCAAAAGGACGTTGGGAGTGAAGGCGGATCTATGGAGATAACCTCCCCTATTATTTCCAATTCTAGCAGAAAGTTGACTTTCGGATCAAATTTTGGTGATACTCCACAGTTGGTTAAAGCGGAGCCTCGATGCTAGTCTTCCAAAGGCAAAACACTAGGAGGAAAGAGAAATACTCCCACCACTTCTAAGCATGGCCAAGAAGCTCTAGAGGACTCCCTTACCAAGGCAAATAAAGTGAAGGTTGAAGGAATCCCTATTCAATCGAAGGAGACAGAGTCCCCAAGGGGACCCTCAACTCGTATCTAGGAGAGGTCCATATTTGACCTCTTAGTTGGTCTAGAAATGACATTGACCTCTGCATCCAACACGTCCAAGACAGTCTGGATCCTTCTTCAACAAACTGCAAAATTGATGGATGATCTCAAACGTCAGAAGGAAGAACACTCTTAGGTGGCTAACGAGGTGCATGATGCAAGTGACGACGACCCACAATTCAAGTGAGCTTTGGTTGTCCTCCGTGGATTTTTCAACTCTTGTTTTACATTCCACTAGGTTCTCATGTTCCTCTTGCTTCCAGCTGATGTTGTTTATGCTTCTTCGAGATGGTCTCTTGAACCCCTCTAAACTGTTGTTTTTTTGTTATTGTTATTGGTCCATAGAGACCATCTCCCTGCGTCCACTTTTGTAAATGGTTTTGGGTCCCTTTCCAAAAAAAAAAAAACCTCCTCCTACTAAAAAAACTAGTGCAAGCAATAAATAAATAAATTAAAGGATTGACTCGCAAGTGAGAATATTCCATGTTATCCATTTATATTTAGTGAGAATATTCCATGTTATCCATTTATATTTAAGTGACGGTGAATCCATCATTAACGGGCACAGAATAATGGTTGTTTAATCTTTTGTTTTGATTTGTTATGTTTTGGTCATTCAGCCTGAGATGGATTCGTGGGCTGTCTCCATCTCCGGTTGCTGACTTCATCGAGAGGTCCACTACCCACAGGGTGGATCTCCAATTCTACCAAGAGATGTTGACTTCGGTCACGAAATTTCCATTTTCTGCAATGTAATTGTGACCACGCTACAAAGAGTTTTGACGAATCACTCCATCCACAAGGAGAAAGTCGATTCCAAAACTTTTAATATACAGATCGCTATCAGCTCATATCTTATGGACAGAATGAGTGCGAGTGCTTCAGAAAAGAACAAATCTACAGTGAACCAACTCAACGCATGAAACACATCAATCATTCTACACCCAAACGAAGATATGCCCGCCTGGATCATTTGTTTGTTCAGTAGCGGCTCCCTCTACAGAAACTAGTGGCGTTTGGTTGATGCACAGAATTTTCATAAAGTAGCAATACACTTATCAGACAACAAAAGAAGGGATGGATAGTTGACCGCACCCCAATGTAGAACTAGGTTTATTTTCTTGAGATTTCCATACCTTTAAAATATCGGCACACAGAGCTCAGGGGGCCTGCGATGCTTACATGCGCATCTGAAAACCATTCAAATTTCATACGCGCCTTTTACTTTCCTTCTGTGGATCAAATCCCAACTCATTTCGCCGACCAATTCCACTTTCTCCTCTCTTTCTGCTCCTAATACGGCTTTCTCTGTGTGGATGTCATTTGGGTCCCTCCCATAGCAGAATATATATCTGAAAAGAGAGAACAAAAATAGGAGGTTGATATTCCCTAGGTTGTCTGCACGCAGGCATGGAATTTGTCTGAGAACCCATCTGTCAAAAAGAAAATTATTGAAAGACGATCCACTTAAATTTTTTTATAATTTAAAATCTGAGTCTGTCAAATGAGAAATCAAAATTTGAGTCTGTCAAAATGAGAAATCAAAACCACATTACTGTGATTAAAGAAAATTAAAGAAAAAACTATTCACTTATATTTTCTATAGTTTAAATTTGAATGAGAAATTAAAATCAACATTACTGTGATTAAAGAAAATTAAAGAAAAAAGTATTCACTTATATTTTCTATAGTTTAAATTTGAATGAGAAATTAAAATCATATCACTGCAATTAAGTCCAAGTCTATCTAAACATGTCAGGAAAAAAATCCACTTATATTTTTTTAAGTGTAAATTTGAATCTGTCAAATAAAAAATCAAACCATATCTCTGAGATGTGCCAATGTGATAAACTTATACTGTTGATATGTTCATAGTAGGGTCGTTTTCTAAAAAAGCTCTTGAAAAGACATTCACTAGAAACAAGACGTGAGTCGAAATGTCAGCCATATTCTATCATTGCAGAGTGCTGAATTTAATGGCCATTTCATTCAAATACCCATTGACCTAATGTGATTTGCAGGGATTTGAAGTTTCCATATCAAATGATGCTTGATCACATACGCACTTGAGGAAATCAGGCCAATTGTTGTCTGTAAATGGGACATGGAAGAGTGGATGTCATAAGCTAGCCATTACAGTCAAAGCTCATTCATTAAACTATGCCCCTCCTTTGCCACTTTCTGGAAGAAGACCTGTAATCATGAGATGGATAGTCTTCTCCATTATGCATGTAGATATATACCTTTATGTCTTATAGAAGACGTACAAATTTAAAAAATCTAATATTTAAGATAAAGTATTAGAATATCTTTATGCTATTAATAAAAAATTAAAGTTTTCAATGATATAATAATTATATATATATATATATATAATAAAATAGTTGTGTTTGGAGGTGTACCGTGAAAACGTATGTTTATGATAGAATGGCTATGGCCCGGGTATATCTATAATCTACAATCTAATTCAATATTTTGGTGCTCATTAATTATAAAATCCAAGAAAATAAATTGGTCAAATTTGTCACTTCCATAAATGGTCTTGGGGAGAATACTACCTCGTAGAATTAAGTGCTTAGAAAGGGGGAATATGAAAAAGAGATTTCTTATACCATAAAGGTGTTGGCTTTTTTGGGTCAATATTCAAATTTGATTTATGGAAGGATATCAAATATGCTTTCAAGTAAATGCTTTAAATGCTTTGATTATTACGGTATATTTTAAAGATATATATGGTGTGAAATTACATATAACGCATGCTATAATTATCTAGTTGGGTTAAGGAATACGCGTATAATCTTAGTACATTTGTTTGGATGTTGATTTTATATATATCTATATATATATATAATTTAAATATTTTATTATTATTGTAAAATTTATTAAATTTGTATATCTATTTTTAAAGAGTTTGTGTTAACCTTTTTCTTTTCTTTGTTAAATTTGTACTATATGGAATATTTACCTTATTTTTATCTTTCTAATTTTAGTGAGTTCATTAGAACATTCATGAGATATTTTTAAAATCCAGGATGTATACTTCTTATTTGATAGTGTATATAGGTGATGGCATTAAAATTGTTTAAGTTTTTTAAAAATATTAAATTAAATTTTAATATAAAATAATATTAAGTGTTGTATATGTTTAAATATATAAGTATTTTTTTTATGTTTAAAAAAATTAGTAGTATGCAAAAGTTACTACATGCTCACTCACAAAAGATTTTTTGATTAAAGTTTATAGGAAAAAAATTTATATTAACACAAGATGATGGTGTTCATCGTTATTACATTTTTTATGAACAATATTTTATACATACTTTTATATGCATGGGTCTGTCTTTTTTCGAGTCTACCTCTTGAGAGTTAAACCTCCTCCTAACTTCCACCCCACATTTACTTATTTTTACATATTTCCTTTATGTGCTCAGGCATATTTCTTAATATATGTGTACTTCTGTTTACTAGAACTTTAATGCTCTTACCTATCAACTGTTTACTCATGCATATAATTACACTACATATAAATTTTTTTTAATAAAATTTTTCTTACATTCATTTTCATTCTCGCCATCTTATTCAATGTGTGTAATATCATTTTTTTGCTTTTCTAGAGGTCTTTTGCATCTAGTTTCAACTAAAAACTCTTTTATTTATAAGGTTTGTTTTCTTTTTACAAGTAGGTTTACCTTTTTCCCCATTTTTTATTCTCTATCTCTTTCATGGATAGTTCTTGTCCTTTGGTTGTATAAATATCTCTTCTAAAAGGTTCTAATTTTCTCTTACTTTTGTAATTTTATACTTTTCGCATGTTTTTCTTTATTAATTTTTCCATTTTGGAATCATGTACCTTAGTGTCATTCTCTATTATGCTAATGGCTCAATGGTTTATTTTGTTCCATGAAAAACTTATTTGTTTTGTTTATCAAAAGTGTTTTTTTCTTTCTTTGTATAATATTATCGTTGTTTGTGTTTAATTTCATCATTTTTTCTCTTTTTCTGGTCTTACGGTAAAAAAAATTGTCATATAGGTCAAGGATGTGTCATGTCTAAGATTTTAATGTAAAGGATATTTGTCACACAAAGTTTCTTGACGATAGTATAACTCATATGAGTTGTTTTTGCAAGGTTGTTTAAGTTTTTAGGTCTTATTGTGAATGTTATCTTACAAGGAGACAATAATTATTTTAATTTAGTTTCCCTTTCCCAAGTGGCATCCTTGGATGACCATGTAATGTCTAACTAAAAATTTATAAAATTTTATAAGTATTGTGCATTAAAGTCTTGCAAACATGTTAACTCAATGTGTACTTGAGTTTAGTTATAGTCCTTTTAAGAAAATATTCTTTGCATAGGTTAACCCCTACATCAAAAAAATCTCATTTACAAGCAAGACTTGATGGATTTATTTTTATAGATATATATTTTTTAAATGTGATTTCATGCCTTGTGCATGTAGTCCTCACAAGCATGGAAGTCCACATAAGGATGGAAGTCTACAAAGGCAATAGTTGCTAAGTCATTTTCCTTTTCCTCTATAGATAATTATCATTTTATCCATTATTAACACTCCACCATTTGTAAAGAATATGAAGCTCAAATACATCATGTAGGAGGAGACTAAGGCAATATTTTAGTTATCAAAGATCACTAATACAAATATGGTACTAGGAGACTATGAAGCATTGGATAAATATATTGATGTAGAGGGGAAATATGCTCCTTATGCAACTTTATATTGGTTGAAGTAGAAATATTTGAGGAAATCTTATATTGCTCTGAGTTGGTGATTGTTTGTGCCAGATATTTAGAAAGAATTACTGGAAATCTAGTCTCCATGAAGTTAAAGGTTTTTATCTCCATCAAACCTTAAGTGATTAGGCTAGTGTTTGGTATGGAACACCCATCAGAAGATATAATAATTACCTCCAAGGTTAAGGTAGTGGAGGCTTAGGAGAACAACCAAGAATTTTTTCTCAAATTTATTACCACTCACTGGAAGAAATGCCCTAAGAAAAAGAACCTCTACATAATAGAGAAGACTCCTAAGGTCAATTTCAAGAAGGATATTAGTGATAAAATCATGCTACTCAATCGTGTATGGGGATATCCCAAGTCTAGATATTTAGAGCTTCGATATTATCACTTTTGAATCTAATTTTATAGAACAAATTATTGGTTGGGGTAGCTTTATTTGTTATTATTTAATCAATAAGTTGCATAGAGTCCTCATTGATAGATTAATTTATATGACCTATTTAATTTATGTTATTTTAAAATTTATATCAAATAAGGATGATTTAGGAGTTAAGAAAAGGATTGAATAGGGATTGCTAATTTCCCTATGTTACCCTACATTCTATGCTAATAATTGGAAGCAAAAAGAAATTTTTGTACATGATAATTTTTTGAGGTACATTTTGAGATCCTAAGGACAAAAACATAAAAATTTTAGAGGATGCAATGAAGTAAATACAACATTACCTAGATTGGTTTGCACTAAATGAAATATATTCATATGTTCTATTTTTAAGGGATATAAGCCAACCGATGGTGCTTCCCATTAGACCCACCAATAATATTGTTCTTATAAAATTCTAGTAATGGTACCTCTTAATTCATTGAAGTATTATTGGAAATTATTATAAGAACCTAGCAAAATTTTCCTTTTTTGTTGGTTACGAATGAGTCAACCAAAGACCTAAGTAACATGGAGGTAAAGATTCAACAATTTGGCTTCTTGTTTATGTATGAAGAGAGAGAGTTTTGAAATAAGAACAACAATTTAGGAAAACTTACTCCAAAAGGGAAGATTATCTTCAAGGATGAAGAAGACAAATAAGATTTATGGGAAACCTATGATGGTGAAAAAGTATTCATGAAAGAGTTAATGGGGAATCAAGTCTCTCATGTGGATTAAACTTCATAATGACCAAGAAATAATTGAAAAACCAAAACTAATGGAGTTTGAAGGTTCACCTAGAGGGGTCATCACCAAAGGTGACTTAAAGGAACATTGTCTATTCAGTTTTTAGATGAAATATTGCATGCCCTTGAGGGAAAAAAATTACCTTTATGAAAAATGCTCTCGTGGGTGAATCTTCCTTTGAAAAGGAAGTAGGAGTTGATGTAGGATCCAAACTATCAAATATTTGTACTATCAATAAAGATTTCCTAATGACTCACCCATTACATTATCCACACCACGATGTAAAGAAGCAATCAAAATACCAATTGATTCCTTAAATATAGAATAATTTCATAATAATCCTCCTCAAGGATGGGTTTGAAATTTGCTATTGTAGGTTCATAGAGATAAGGCTCAAATAGAAGAAGAGATAAGGTTGTTGGAGGTGGAAACACAGACAAATATGGTAACTAAGATAATGATGATAAACTTAGAATATATTGCTAAAAAAGAGCAAGAATACGAAGAAGAAAAGTAATGATGGTGGGAAGGAGACACGTGATGATGTTGCTCAACCTATAGGTAAGACCATGTTGAAATCAATTGATGGGTATGAAGGATAAAAGGCCTTGGTCTTGGTAGAATAAAGGATAGAGGACCATGAGGATTTCTTCACATAAATATTGTTGAACTAGCAAGGTATTGGATAAGTTTTCATTAGCAAAAAATGTGAATATGTATAATGATAAATATGGTGGTTGGTTTAGATAATTGACTAATAGCAACCTATAAAGGTATGAATTATAAATACCTAACTAATTATAATACATGATGTTCTAAATTTCTCAAATTCCCCCTTATTACATCATACTTCAAACAAGAGTAGGAACAATAACATATTTCTAATGAACACAAAGTTTATCAAAGATACAAAAAATCATGGACTAGGACACACACAATAGTCCATGATATAAATCATCATAAGTAGAAATAAACTTAATTTCTCCTTAGTGGGACTGACCATACTGGAATCAATCAAGGATAAGAGCAAACATAATTATCCAATATTTTATATCATAAGTGGATAGGGATGTATATACTATCCATATATACAGTTGCAAATAGAGATATACTCATATTTCTACAAAATTCTATGGTACATACTCATCCAATCATAGGTGTAATTGTTTGCTTGTGAATAGGGACACACACAACCATTCATATGATTATATACAAATAGGAGCACACTCTACTATCTGCAAGATAATGGATATCCACTTCTCTCAAATAAAGTGTTATATCGAATAGATAATTTAGTCTAATTCGATCTTGAAAATGGATCACAGTTGAGTCAATCATATGACCCCCCTCAAACTGAAGGAATCTTTAATCATATGGTCTTTGATAATCCTCTACATTTTTTCAATAGGACAATTATATCAAGCTTGAAAAATTCTTTCCAATGAGTATAAATATGTGTATCTTCCACAATAAGATGGAAAAATAATTAATTTGTATTCCTTAAAAGTCTTCAAAACTTATAAAATTAATTACAAAAATGGAGGTATCATCATTAAAAAAATGATTTAGGTTCATCAACCAATTAGTAGTAGGACTCAAGTTTGAGAGTTTGGTTAGTTGGTAAAGTGCCTCGTTTGACATGTACCTTGGTTCATATATCAAGATTTTGTATAATAGAAAGGCATGTCATAGCAGTGCCATTAGCTACATTAAACATTTTACCTGACATAATTGGAGGTTATAGTGGTAGCAAAGAGCGGGATTCAAACCCATGAAGAGGAGATGAAAAATGTAACGAGATACCAATTCCTCTAGTATATACAAAAAAACATCATTCACAAGAGTGGAGAGAACATCATTCTACACATCACAAACTTCTATCATGACATGAACAAAGTATTATGTACTATATGCACGTCACTCAATGTGAGAAAAAATATAAATTTGGCAAAGCACCATTTAAGTGCAAATGATCTCTTTCATGAAACAAATATGGGATAATAAGAATACTTATTCTTTAAAAAAATAATTATCATGTCACTAAAATTGTAGTTAGCACCAACAAACCAACCAATTAGTCAAAAGTTGAATTATCATACTAGGGTTTTCTACCATTGAACCAACTGACATTAACCTAATGATATTGAAACTTTCTTGAAGGCTAACGACATATAAATTTTGAAAAAATATTTTTATTTGTAAAAGATAATATTTTATTAAACTTCAATACAATGATACAATACATCTTCAAGTACATATCATTTTTACACGAGATCACCATAAGAAATATTGTAGAAATTGTTAAACTAATGAGATAATGGGAAAACCTAATTAGTAACTAGAAATATTTTGACATAGAGCTTCCCAACATATAATGTAATAATATCATGTAATATGAATAAGATATAATCTTAATATTGAAACTATAGCCTAACATCCCCCTTTATTACATTATTTGAGAGAGAACATGATGTAATAGCTACCCCCTAAATTTATAGATAAGTTGGAGCTCTCATTGTATCATATTTGTAATTACTTATGAATCAATATATTGGGTTTTTTTTTGTAGTGTACATGAAGCATATCTTTTACCTAATGTCATTCCATGATGTCCATCCATCCATAATTCAACTAGATTTTTATTTAGTTTCCTTTAGGAGTGTTCTAATATTTCTCTATTGCATATTTAAATTCATGACAATATGTACACATATTTCTTAGTAAAGACATATATTGTGTTGTAAGGTTAACCTATAGTTTATTTTATACTTGTTCAATATGGCCACTATGTTTTTTATTAATCTGTACAATATTAGTGATACACCTTTCTTCTGCTCTAGTGTTGTTTTCTCAAAAAACCTATGAGTCCTTACTGACACAACTAAAGTCCTTTGTTTCAACCTGTAAGTTATTAGTATCACAACTAAATCACTTTGTGTATACATTGCTTGTATTACAAACAATATTTTTCTTTATGAAAAGATCACCTATATCACACATCACATTTTCATCAAGTTATATGTATTACAACCAATTTTTCTATGTAATAAGATCACTTGTATCAAACATAACATTTTTTAATATGTGATCTTGAGTGCTCTTCCTACTCTATCCTAATATACAAGCTTTAGTAAAAAAGGGTTAGAGAGATTGCAAAAAATACAGACAATAGAAAATAAAAATCCTAAGCTATCCTATTCTAATAGGGGATAATACACAAAAGTCAAAATAATATTCCCCTTCATAAGATTCTTGAATGTAATGTGTCGATAACTCAAAGGTAAAATTCTTCCTCTTTTTGGCATGTTAAGCACAAGTTTGTATATAAAGGAAATGAGATAATTTTGTTAGTCACGATCTCAAGTCTACACACATAAACACATACACATACATGAAATGGGATATAAATAATAAAATAGTCATGGCCTCAAGCATATATATATGGATATAAAACTTATAGGTGATGCTAGAAGTGGGGGCTTGAAAGCTTACCTATAAGACCATTTAGAAATCCAAGTACTACTATATAGAATAAAATGAACGAAAAGTTATACAACTTCTTAATCCTTTACAATGATAAAACTTCTACTATTTATAGATTACAAGGGGGAAATTTTCCATCTAAAACTATGCATAGATTTCAATAATAATTATCCTTTTGTATGTCAAGTCATGTCTTTATTCAAGTCATTTATTCCTTCAAGATTTATGGATTTGTGCTCATTAATTTTGGATGGTTCTAGGCCTTAGGATGTACAATTATTGTTGTCATTACCATATATCCTTCATAAGGGTTCCCAAATTCTAAGCATAGTAAATATCTATAACTAAATACCCCTGATATAAAGTTGTCTTTATTGTAGCTCTCATGTTATTACATTTAATGTTCCAACTATTTTTTTGGGCTATCAGGCTTAATACGTGTAAGTAGTTGAGCTTGAGTCTTTTCTACCAATGTTGTCTTTATAAGCTAAACTATTGCAATTAGAGATGTGCTTGAAAATTTTTAGACATGTCACAAATATCAAAACTTTTCTTCTTTCCTCTCATTCAAAACTTTCAAAACTTTCGATATTTAGACATTTTTTGTTCTTCTTGTGCTTTTTAGAACTTTTTCATTTTTAACTTTTAGCACTCCAAATATCACAAGTCATTGAAACTTTTACTTTCTTCCTTCAGTTGAAACTTTTATAAATTAGAACCAAATTTGGATTGGAAGTTTTCTTTATCTAAGCAAAATCATCCCTTGGAAATTTTCTCCACCTTTCAAATTTTATAATTTTTGATCAAAACCTTTGTTCGCTCTTGTTTGATACTTCATTCTTAACTTCTCGTCCGATTTTATTCCACTAAAATTACCTTGTGAAAATTTTACTAAGGCTTTCTCCATCTAAGTATAGTGATAACTCACTATAGTTTTGGCCACTCATAGGGGATCTTCATCTTGATGAAGATAAAGAACCAAGCGAATAAGTTGCCTTGTCCATTGAATGCAAAGTTAAAAAGAACCAATATTAGGGAAGAAAATAGAGGAAATTGGAGCAGTCTTCACATATCCATAGCTCTTAAAATCTTTGTGGTCTCACAAAACCTATAACACTCCCCATTGATGGTTTTTAAGACCTACTATAAAAATAAACTTATGTTACATATAATACATATATAAAAGGGTTTCCTGAGTGGCCTTATCCATTGGGCATGGATTCAACTAAGACCTCATAATTATTGCTAGTCATTTACCCCTTCTTTCTCTTTTTCTAGTTCCTTGGGTAAAACACTTTTACCCTTAAAAACTAGAGATATTGAGGCAGCTCCATTGTTGTAGGAATATAAGAACCAATGATGATCCCCTCTCTAATCTTGACCTTGTTAGAGTGCATCTTCCATCGCCAACTCAGATCCTTTACCTATTTTATATTTTTGGAGGTGGAGGAGCTCTCCCTTCAAATACAATAAGTGCCCATGCTTGTTTATTTGAGAATTTCAAAAGGATATGAATCTCATATTTTAGTCATTTGTTGTTCCATTTAATCATTCGACTCAACTCATGCCTAGCTAGATGCCGAAGTGCCCATTTTATTTGCCTCTATGTACATTTCTTCTTCATCCTAAATTGTTGTAGTCTGGTCAAAAGGCATGGCACCTATCCTTGAAGAATCATATTTAGTTTTAGCTCAAGGGTATAGGCCTTGCACTTAAGCATTGTCCTTAAAATGATCAACACATTATTGTGTAGGAAGAGTCTGGGAAGTGGAAAGCTATATGGATGGAGTTAGCTACTCTCCTTCTCTAAGTCTATATATAAACATGGCAGCAAGATGGTCTCATTCAACAATTGAGTGTAGAGAAAGAATTTCATACCCTTTATGAGCTTTGCTCTAAATGACACCACCAACAATCTTCGAGCCATATTTTTATTTGTATTATTATGCAATTGATACAAGTAGACCATGTTTTACAAATGCTCTAGGGGGATTGTTAGACATTCTTCGGTATAACATGTCAATGATTCAAATGCTAATGTTGTAATATCATCCCATCTATCTAGAAATATTGTGGGTCACAAGGGACTTATTTTGTTCCATGCGAAAAAAAAATTGGGTGGTAGAGTGGCAATGTCTTTAGGGAATGGTGAGTGGAGGTAGTAGCATGTGCAAATTAGCAGTAAAAAAGATCTGGTGATAGATATTTTATTCACAACTTTTGGGTATTTTGGTTGGAGTGGATTCACCATGTGAATACAAAATTTTCTCTAAGAGTAGAGAGATTGAGGTTTTCACTAGAACATCAATCTAATATCCTTCATAGTAGTTTTTTTGGATTTTCATCTTGAGAATATTCACTAGCTGAGATTATTAGGTGCTTCACACAAGCATATGGATAGGGAACCTCACTAGAGTCTTAGCATATATGTAATTTTTATTATGGGACCAATGATGAATAAGTTGGATCCCATTGGGAGTGCCATTAAACTATTGTCCTCTTCAATTATCCTAGCCATATGATGTAGAGACCATATGGTAGGACTATCATGCCTTACATGGAGTGACATAGTAGGGCAAATCCAATAGCACAGGGTTTGGCTCAATCAAGTTCCTCTAATATTTTTTATAATACCAACTCTTTTTAATATGTGATCTTGAGTTCTCTTCCTACTCTATCCTAAACTACCAACTTTAGGGGAAAAAATTAGAAATATTATAGAAAACATAGAAAATAGAAAGGAAAAATCCTAAGCTAGCCTATTCTCACTGGGAGTGATGCACCAATATTAAAATAAGATTCCTCTATATAAGATCCCTAAATGAAATGTGTTGATAGGTCAAAGGTAAACACTTTCTCTTCTCAACATGTTAAGCAAAATTTTGCATATAAAGGAAAAAGTATAAAGTTGTTAGTCATGGCCTTTGGTATATGCATATAAACACATGCACATACATGAAATGAGATAAAAAAAAAGCAAATAGTCATGACCTCAAGCATATATATGAATATAAAAATTTATAGGTGATGCCAGAAGTGGGGGCTTGAAAGCTTGCCTGCAATACCATTCAAGAATCCAAGTACTACTATACAGAAGAGAATGAAGGGAAGGTTATACTAATGTTGATCCTTTACAATGATAAAAATTCTACTATTTATAGATTACAAGGGGGACATTTTCCCTCCAAAACTATGTAGAGATTTAAAAAATGATTGCTCTTTTATAGGTTAGGTCATATATTTATTCAAGTCACTAGTTCCTTTAGGATTTATGGATCTACACTCATTAATTTTGGATGTTTTTGGGCCTTAGGATGTACAACTATTATCGTCATTACCATCTACCCTTCCTAGGGTTTCCCAAAGTTTGAGTGTTGAAAATCACTTTAATCAATGCCCAATATCTAAAGTTGTCCTTTTTACACTTCCCATGATGTTGCCTTTAATATGCCAACCATTTTCTTGGGTTGTGAGGCTTAAGACATGCAGGTAGGTAATCTTGAGGTTTTTTTGTCATTATTATCTTTATGAGCTCAATTATTGCCCTTGAGAGATGTGCTTAAAACATTTTAGGTACTTCATAGTTGTCAAAACATTTCTTATTTCCCACCCTTGATAAATTTTAAAACTTTTTATCTTTAGACATTTTATTTTTCTTGTGCCTTTCAAAAATTTTACCATATTATGACTTTTGAGGCTTCAAATATAGCAAGTAATCATTTTTTTTGGTTTTTGCCTTTAGTCAAAACTTTTGTAAAGTGGCACCATATTTAGATTGGAACTTTTCTTTATCTGAGTATCCTCAACCCTCAAAACTTTTCTTTGCCTTTCAACTTTTGGATTTTTTTATAGAAATTTTTGCTTGCACTTGTTTGATACTTCACTCTTCACTTCTCATCTGGTTTTTTCCACCTAGTTTATCTTGTAAAATTTTTGCTAAGGCTTTATCCTTTCAAGTGTAGTGAGAACTCACTATAGTTTTGGTGACTCACATGGATTATTCATCTTGATGAAGATAAATAACCTAGAGAAGATGTTGTCTTGTCCATTAGACATAGAGTCAATAAGAACCAAAATTGGAGAAGGAAATTGTTGGCAACTTTGGGTACTTTGGGTATATTGCCTTTGCTCAAGTATATAAGTTGTCATTGATGTCAAGAAGATTTTGAAGGAATTTGATTTGATTTCAAGTAATTTGTTTTGATGAATGTTACGGCATGACAGTTTCAAAGGTCTTTTGCAAACCCCAAGTTGACAGGTTCGAAAGAAAGTAAGTTGGAAAAGTGTCGCGATATCGCGACATGTCATATTTTTGCGACTTAAGTAGGAGAGAGAAAGCATTTTAGAAAAGTGTCACGATATCGTGACATGTCACATTTTCACGACTTAAGCAGGAGAGAGAAAGCAAGTTAGAAAAGTGTCGCGATATCGCGACATGTCACAGTTTCGCGACTCAAAGAGGAGAGAGAATGTACGGAGTCAAAAATGTCGCGATTTCGCGACATATTGCAAGGAAGGTTGTACGGATGAAAAAGTGTCACGATTTTGTGACATGTTGTAGGAGAGAGAGTTTGAAAGAAAAATTGTCGTTATTTCGTGACATAATGCAGAAGAGAGAGTCCGTAGTGTGAATTATCGTGATTTCGCAACAAGTTCGAAGAGAGAGAAAGTAACACGAAAAGTGTCACGATTTCATGACATGTTGAAGAGAAAGCGTACAGATGCAGAAAGTGTCACGATTTCACGACAAGTTGAAGATAAAGCTTACGAATGTAGAAAGTGTCACGATTTTGTGACAGATTGAGATGGCAGCATACGGTTGGAGAAAGTGTCGCGATTTCATGATAGAAACAGAAAGCAGGTCTTCAACAGGAGAAGAGTCACGATTTCATGACAAAAGCAAAATGAAAGAGCATGGAAGAAGAAGCGTCGCGATTTCGTGACAAATTCAAGGAGGAAGAGCTCAAAGGCAAAAGCGTCGCAATTTCGCGACATGTTTCGTTTTCATAGGCGTAAGGCAGAGAAAAGTGCAAGGAAGTGAAAGTGTCATGATTTCGCGACATGTTCTGCTTTCGCGGGTGCAAGCCAAGAAGAGGTTAAGAAAGTGAAAAGTGTCGCGATATCGCGACATGTTGTATTTTCGTGGCAGAAGCTATAAAAGAGTTACAGAGGCAGTGAAGCCAACAAAGTCAAATATTAGCCGATGAATATTAGGGCTTGCAACCGACGAATATTAGGGTTTGCATTTGTTATAATAGCCGACTAAGATTAAAGTTTTCATCTTGAAAATTTTGTTATAAAAGGAGGGCTGTTTGGAGAGTTGAAGTGTTAATAACTGGGTCATTGATTAGGTGTTGAAGTGTGCGAGATGCAGCCGAAAGAGTGCAGAGAGCACAGAAGTGGTGAGATGATGTCGAAGTGTGCAGAGTGAGTGAAGAGTCATGGCGAATTGTTCTAAGTGCCACTGTGATTGCGCAAAGAGTGCAAAGGTTGAAGTTCGACCAAGTGTGGTTGTGATTACGTAGAGAGAGCAGAGGGCGTAGAGAGCACAAAGGGCAAAGATGATCACGGAGTGCTGCTGTATGAGGACAGAGGTGCACTGGTTCTTTGAGAAGAACCTGAGGACATATTTGGTTGCTGAGCTATTATGGACGTGATCATAGAAGGCAGAGGTCTCTTAGGCTAAGCATTGAGGACAGGAGGTCTTCGGTGGAAAGGAGTTCCACGTGCTGGCAAGAGGTAGAGGCGGTTGATCTTCTGAGGGATCATTTCCAGAGCAGAGGGGAAGGTATCTCCTTTGAGCAAAGGATCATAAATTTTGATTACTGGGGAAGGTATCTCCTTTGAGCAGAGGCTCATAAATTTTGATTGGGGGAAGGTATCTCCTTTGGGCCAAGGCTCATAAACATTGTAATTGGGAAGGATTCCCAAAGAACTTTGAGATAAATTTTAGAGAAAAGTTTTTGTGGACGTAGCCCAACCATTTTGGGTGAACCACGTTAAAAATGGGTCTTCAATGTGTGATGCTTTTTGTCTTGATTAATGTTGTGTTGATGCCACTGCTATCTAAAGTTAAAATTATTAATTGGTTAAGTCTTATACTATTCACCCCCCCTCTTAGTATAAGCTTGTGTTCTTCAATTGGTATCAGAGCGGGTCTCTCCAAAAAGAGCCTAACAGCTTGGAGAAGGATCTATCAGAGGAACATACAGATTCAGAAAGAGATGAAGAGGTTGAGTTCGATCTCAAAGGTGAATTCTTCTTGGCTTTGAGAAAGCTTGAGAAATTTAGGGAAGAGAATTCTGTTCTCAAGCATCAATGTCAGGAAGAAGAGATAGCAAGATCAGAATTGTCTCAAAGTGTTATAGACTTCAAAATTCTAGTTGAAGAAGGGAAGAAGGTTGAACAGGATCTGAAAGAGGCTCTAAAAGGAAAGGAAGTTGATTGCGAGAAACTAGAAGAAGAGGTTATGTCTCTTAGAGTGAAGTTGGAACAGTTGGCTCTCATACAGAATACTCCGTGTGAAAAGCAAAAGAAGGATGGTATCACCATTCATGAAACAGGGTCTTCGAGCAAGATCAATCTTCATCCCGAAGAGTAGTGGATTCCAATTGGTCACAAGAAGAACAATCATCCAAGGCATCAAAACAGGTTACATAATACTTTCCATGGCTATTGTTTTTCCCGCAAGAAATTTGGTCACAAAGCTATGCATTGCAATAAGTCTTTGAATAGCCATAGTAAGGAAAATGTTAACTCTTTTGCACCTCTTATGAATAAAAATGTCATGTGTTACAAGTGCAAGAATTTTGGGCATATAGCAAGGATGTGCAGTTTGGATAGATCTAGCCTTGAGTTCACTAAAAAAAAAAATGAGATCAAATCTAAGTCAATGATAGTTCAAATTGCTTTTCATGCTCAAGACAAAGTAGAAAAATGGTATCTTGATAGTGGTTGTTCAAAACATATGACTGGTGAAAAGGAAATGTTTTTGGTCTTAAAAGAAACAAACAGAGGAACAGTCAGTTTTGGAGATAACAGGTCAGCCAAAATTTGTGGTAAAGGGACTCTTAGTTTGGATGGGAAATCCAAAACACAAAATGTGCTTTATGTAGAAGGCCTAAGACATAATCTTCTAAGTGTGAGTCAACTTTGTGATCAAGGGCACATAGTATCTTTCTTTTCAGATAGATGTGAGATAAGTAAAGAAAAAAATGGAAAACTCATTGCGAGTGCTACAAGGACTCCAAACAATCTTTACATGCTAAGTGAGATAAAAAAGGAAAAGTGTTTTCTAACTCAAGAAGATGAGAGTTTGTTATGGCATAAAATATTGGGGCATTTGAGCTTTGATAATCTTGTCAATATTAGTAACAAGGAAGCAGTTAGAGACTTGCCCAAAATAAAAAGGCCCCATAACATCATTTGCGGTCCTTGTCAACATGGAAAACAGACCAAAACTAGTTTCAAATCAAAAGGGTATACTTCTTCAAAACCATTGGATCTTATTCATACTGATTTATGTGGCCCTACCAGAACTCAGAGCATTCGGGGAGAAAGCTACTTCATGCTTGTTTATAGATGATTATTCTAGAATGACTTGGGTTACTTTTCTCAAAGAAAAATCTGAAGCTTTTGAAAAATTTAAAGCTTTCAAAGAAATGATTGAAAATGAGACTTGAAAAGAGAATCAAATGCTTAAGATCGGATAGAGGAGGAGATTTCACTTCAAATGAATTTGTGGAATACCGTGAGCAACAAGGAATCAAAAGAGAATATTCAAGCAGACAAGAACTCCTCAACAAAATGGAGTAGTTGAAAGGAAAAACAGAACTATTGAAAATATGGCTAGAGCTATGTTAAATGAGTCAAAACTTTCAGATGGCTTTTGGAAAGAGGCAGTCAGTACAACAATCTACATTATCACCAGGGCCCAACTTAGAGTCAATCATCATAAAACTCCTTATGAGTTGTGGAAAGGAAGACCAACTACGATAAAATACTTCAAAGTGTTTGGGAGTAAGTGCTTCATCCGAAGGGAAGATCAGAATTTGGGTAAGTTTGATCCTAGGTGTGATGAGGGAATATTTCTTGGATATTCCAATAGAAGCAAGGCCTACAGATGCTTCAACAAAAGAACTCATACAGTTGTAGAGAGCATAAATGTAACAGTTGATGAAAATACAAGGATAAGAGAACCAGTCAAGGAACTCAGTGATGAAATTTGTCAAGAAGAATTCAGAGAGGTTTCAGATGAAGAAGAGGAAAGACAACAATTGCTTCCCAAAACTCCTTCATGATATGTTTGGAAACATCATCCCAAAGATTTGATCATTGGTGATCCAAATAGCGAGGCAAACAAGAAGAAGAGTCATTCCTTCACATGATTCTTCAAATGTTTCATTATTATCTCGGATTGAGCCAAAAGATTTCAATGAAGCATGTGCGAGATAAGTTTTGGGTAAAAGCAATGGATGAAGAGCTAAATCAAATAGAGAAAAGTGAAACTTGGGATTTGGTTCCAAGACCTAAGGACAAGAATGTCATTGGCACAAAATGGATATTCAGAAATAAACTCAATGAGGATGGAAAAATTGTCAGAAACAAATCTAGGTTAGTCTGCAAAGGTTATGCTCAAGTAGAAGGTGTTGATTTCGAAGAGACGTTTGCTCCTATTGCTCGTCTTGAAGCTATCGGAATGTTTTTGGCCCTTTCAAGCTTCAAATCATTCAAGGTATATCAAATGGATGTAAAGTCAGCTTTTCTAAATGGGGTGTTGGTAGAAGAAGTCTACATAGAACAGCCAGAAGGAGTGTCTCTCTCAGAATAGTCAGACTATGTGTGTAAACTAAAAAAGGCCTTGTATGGGTTAAAGGAAGCACCAAGGGCTTGGTACTCAAGACTTGACAGTTATCTTCATGAGCAAGGCTTCAGGAAAGGCATGGCAGATAGCAATTTGTATATTAAGAATGAATATGATGATATGTTGATTATGGTTGTCTATGTTGATGATATTATTTTTGGGGGAAATAATACTCAGATGTGCAAAGTTTTTGCTAACACCATGCAGAAGGAATTTGAGATGTCTATGATTGGAGAGTTGTCATTATTTTTAGGTCTTCAGATTGCTCAATCAAAATATGGTTTATTTCTCTCTCAAGGAAAGTATATCAAAGAAATGTTGAAGAAATTTGGGATGATGGATAGCAAACCAGTGTGTACTCCAATGATTACAGGGTGCAAGATGAGTAAATATGATGAATCTCCAGTGTGCAGATCAGAGGTTGTACAGATCTATGATTGGCAATTTATTATATATTACAACTACCAGACCAGATATCATGCAGGCAGTTGGGTTAGTAGCAAGATTTCAGGCAGCTCCAAAAGATTCTCATGTTATAGTAGTTAAGAGGATATTCAGATATCTTAAGGGCACTATGGACTTTGGGCTTTGGTATCCCAAAGGTGATGATTTCACCCTCATGGCTTATATAGATGCAAATTGGGCAGGCAGTATTGATGACAGAAAAGCCACTAGTGGTGGAGCATTCTTTCTGGGAAAGAGTTTGGTTTCTTGGCTAAGTAAGAAACAACCTTCAGTTTCCTTATCTACAAGAGAGGCTGAATACATAGCAACGATGGATGGGTGTACACAAGTTTTATGGATGAAAACCACCTTGGAGGATTTCAAAGTCAAGCATGAACAACCCATCTCCATATTTTGTGATAATACAAGTGCCATAAGTATTTCCAAAAATTCGATAATGCACTCAAGGACAAAGCATATTTCCATCAAGTATCACTTTCTAAGGGAGAAAGTGCAAGACAAGAAGGTCAAGCTAGAGTATGTGTCTACTAAAGAGCAAATTGCAGATATCTTCACCAAACCTCTTCCAAGAGATACGTTTGAGTATCTAAGGGAGAAATTGGGAGTTGTACTCCCACCCCAGAATTAATCACCTCATCAGGAGGTGGGGGAGGGACCAAGCTAAGAGGCTCATTCTTAGTCTCGAGCCCCAAAGGTGACCCTTTGCCATTGATGACAAAGGGGGAGAGATATGAGTAAGGGGGAGAGCTTCAAAGTGAAGAGGAAAGATTCAAGTCAGGGGGAGCAAAACTTCAAAGGAATATTCTCAGTTGTGGGCACAGTTGGTCAGTTGTTAGCACAGTTGGTTTCATTTTTGGCTCTTGAGAAGTGTTTTCAGTAAAGGTTTGCCATCAATGACAAAGGGGGAGATTGTTGGCAATTTTGGGTACTTTGGGTACATTGCCTTTGCTCAAGTATATAAGTTGTCATTGATGTCAAGAAGCTTTTGAAGGAATTTGATTTGATGTCAAATAATTTGTTTTGATGAAGGTTACGGCATGACAGTTTCAAAGGTCTTTTGCAAACCCCAAGCTGACAAGTTCGAAAGAAAGTAAGTTGGAAAAGTGTCGCGATATCGCGACATGTCGCATTTTCATGACTTAAGCAGGAGAGAGAAAGAATTTTAGAAAAGTGTCACGATATCGCGACATGTCGCATTTTCATGACTTAAGCAGGAGAGAGAAAGCAAGTTAGAAAAGTGTCGCGATATCGCGACATGTCGCAGTTTCGCGACTCAAAGAGGAGAGAGAATGTATGGAGTCAAA
Organism: Wollemia nobilis; assembly: GCA_028583015.1. Taxonomy (NCBI): domain Eukaryota; kingdom Viridiplantae; phylum Streptophyta; class Pinopsida; order Araucariales; family Araucariaceae; genus Wollemia; species Wollemia nobilis. The sequence goes on along the minus strand of JAQPPZ010015288.1, from coordinate 1,057,379 downwards.
AATGTCGCGATTTCACGACATATTGCAAGGAAGGTTGTACGGATGAAAAAGTGTCAAGATTTTGTGACATGTTGCAGGAGAGAGAGTCCGAAAGAAAAAGTGTCATGATTTCGTGACATAATGCAGAAGAGAGAGTCTGTAGTGTGAATTGTCACGATTTCGCGACAAGTTCGAAGAGAGAGAAAGTAACATGAAAAGTGTCATGATTTCGTGACATGTTGAAGAGAAAGCGTACGGATGTAGAAAGTGTCATGATTTCATGATAGGTTGAAGAGAAAGCTTACGAATGCAGAAAGTGTCACGATTTCATGACAGATTGAGATGGCAGCATACGATTGGAGAAAGTGTCACGATTTCATGACAGAAACAAAAAGTAGGTCTTCAACAGGAGAAGAGTCGTGATTTCATGACAGAAGCAAAATGAAAGAGCATGGAAGAAGAAGCGTCATGATTTCACGACAAATTCAAGGAGGAAGAGCTCAAAGGCGAAAGCATCACGATTTTGTGACATGTTCCATTTTCGTAGGCGAAAGGCAAAGAAAAGTGCAAGGAAGTGAAAGTGTCACGATTTCACGACATGTTCTGCTTTCACGGGTGCAATCCGAGAAGAGGTTAAGAAAGTGAAAAGTGTCACGATATCACGACATGTTGTATTTTCATGGCAGAAGCTACAGAAGAGTTACAGAGGTAGTGAAGCCGACAAAGTCAAATATTAGCCGATGAAGATTAGGGCTTGTAGCCGATAAATATTAGGGTTTGCATTTTTTATAATAGCCGACTAAGATTAAAGTTTTCATCTTGAAAATTTTGTTATAAAAGGAGGGTTGTTTGGAGAGTTGAAGTGTTAATAACTGGGTCATTGATTAGGCGTCGAAGTGTGCGAGATGCAGCCGAAAGAGCGCAGAGAGCGCAAAAGTGGCGAGATGATGTCGAAGTGTGCAGAGTGAGTGAAGAGTCATGGCAAATTATTCTAAGTGCCGCTGTGATTGTGCAGAGAGTGCAAAGGTTGAATTTCAACCAAGTGTGGCTGTGATTATGCAGAGAGAGTAGAGGGCGTAGAGAGCACAAAGGGCAAAGATGAACGTGGAGTGCTGCTGTATGAGGACAGAGGTGCACTGGTTCTTTGAGAAGAACCTAAGGATAGATTTGGTTGTTGAGCTACTGTGGACGTGATCATAGAAGGTAGAGGTCTCTTAGGCTAAGCATTGAGGATAGGAGGTCTTCGATGGAAAGGAGTTCCACGTGTTGGCAAGAGGTAGAGGCAGTTGATCTTCTGAGGGATCATTTCCGGAGCAGAGGGGAAGGTATCTCCTTTGAGCAGAGGCTCATAAATTCTGATTGGGGGAAGGTATCTCCTTTGGGCCGAGGCTCATAAACATTGTAATTGGGAAGGATTCCCAAAGAACTTTGAGATAACTTTTAGAGAAAAGTTTTTGTGGATGTAGCCCAACCATTTTGGGTGAACCACGTTAAAAATGGGTCTTCAATGTGTGATGCTTTTTGTCTTGATTAATGTTGTGTCGATGCCACTTCTATCTAAAGTTAAAATTATAAATTGGTTAAGTCTTATACTGTTCACCCCCCCTCTCATTATAAGCTTGTGTTCTTCAAAAATAGGAGGAATTGGAGTAGTCTTTGTATATCTGTAGCTCTTTAAATCTTCATGGTATCACAATACTATGAACAATACCCATTGATGATACCTAAAAACTACTATAAAAATAAACGTATATTACATATGATACATATATACATTGTATGGGTGACCTTATCCATTGGGTATGGAGTCAAATGAGGCCCCCAATCACTGCTAAAATAAATTATCCTTCTTTCTTTATTTCTAGTTCCATAGGTAAAACATTTTTACCCTTAAAGAATTGGGACTCTTGAGCAACTCCCTTGGTGTAGGAAAATAGGAACTAATGTTGACTCCCTCTCTACTCTTGATCCTATTAGAGTGCATATTCCACCTACAACTCAAATCATTTATCTATTTTATGTTTTTTGAGGTGGAGGGGATCTTCTTTTGGATCCAATAAATTCCTATGATTGTTTGTTTAAGAACTCCAAAGGGATATGAATCCCATATTTTAGTCATTTTCTAGCCCATCTAATCATTGAGCTTGACTCATGGCTAGCTAGATGTTGAAGTACCCACTTCGTTTACATTTGTGTACATTTCTTCTTCATTCCTAATTGTAATCCTAGGCTATGAGGCTTAAGACATGTAGGTAGGTGAGTTTGAGGTTTTCTACCATTGTTGTCTTTATAAGCTCATTTTTTTCCTTTAGGAGATGTGCTCAAAACATTTTAGACACTTCACAACTATCAAAACTTTTCTTCTTTCCTCTCCTTTGGAAATTTCAAAACTTCTAATCTTTAGATATTTTTTTCTTCTTGCATCTTTCAAAATTGTTTCCATCTTCCAACTTTCAAGAATCCAGATATTTCAAGTCTTCAAAACATTTAATTTTTTTTCCTTTGGTAAAAACTTTTATAAAGTGGCACTAGCTTTGGATTGAAATTACTCATCCCTCAGAACTTTTCTTTGCCTCTCAACTTTCAAAATTTATGATAAAAAAATTTATTTACACTTTTCTAATACTTCATTCTTCACTCCCAACCTATTTTTATTTCATCGAGGTTGCCTTATTTCAAGTGTAGTGAGAACTCACTAAAGGAAGCAATGTTGGGAATGGGACATGGCATATTCAAACTCTATCATTGAATTTTAATTATTGATCACCATGTCTTAGGGATTTAAAAGGATTTTCTATGTATCCACATATAAACAAGGAAGGTGGCATCCTAGTTACCATGAAGGATCTTACTCCTAGTAAATTTGATATTGAATCCCTCTTTCTAAAAATAGAAAAAAAATGATATATTTTTACTGATGTGGCAACCCTAATTGACTAGGTAACCAAGGTGGCACTATTTTTTACCACTAAATACCTTTTCACTATTTAAATTCCTTCCTATGATGAAAAAGTCCAAGTGTCATGGTCACCAAGATTTAGAAGCATTGATGTGGGAAAACATAAGTGGAAATAACCAATAAATTATGGATTTCTAAGTGGCAACAAGTAGTTGGTTCTTCTCTTTCAAATGTTTGAAGCTTTAATTTTTTATTTTTTGGGTCCATTAGCAAAACAATTCTAGAGGCCATAAATTTTGCACATAGAAGCATTTTAAGACCTTTTTTTTAATTGCATGAATTTTTATTCCTATGCATTGGTGGCATTAACTCATGGAGTTGATATGGTGTTAGGGATCAGATTATGTAAAATGGATCACAAACCCTTCATTAGTTTCCTTAATAGAAATAATTATAGTATTTTTTCAACCTAGATGATTGGTCTATTATGAAGCAAGAACCAATGGTGCATCTTTCAAGAGGATAAAGTAGTTATTCTTGATGATAAAACTTACCATCAAAGAGAAAAAGAGGCTCTTGGTTTATTTTCCTTGTTGATTAAACTAGAGTTTGTTTTCCACATCAAAGAGGAGAGTGACCCTATCAAGGTATGGTCAAAAGTGCATGAGCTTTTTGGGAAATTTAATACTACTAAAGTAAGTTGCTTAGAATTGGAGTTTTCTTATCTTAAACTAGTTGAGTTTGATAACATTAAGGACTATATTGTAAAATTTAGGCCATTAAGGGTAGATATTGCATCTTCTAGGGGGGAAAGGAAGGTGATACAAAATGCATAAAATATGCCCTTGCTAATCTCTCCCCCTATTTTTAGATGTTGAACCTAATGTCCATATGATTCCTATGGGGTTCCAAAATTTCTTGGAGGAATTGGCCTCCAAGTTTTCCTAAGGGTTTACCCACACTTAGATGATGAATCTTTGATGAACCCTCATCATTTCATGTGTTTGAGCCTTTGTTTTTTGTGAGGAGTTTTTAGGTTCACAAAGGGTTTTTATAAATTACCCTGAATCTAATTTTGTGTGTTCAATTTTTAAACACCTAAGGTTTTGTTCTATTCTAGTGTTTAATATGCAAAATCATGATATGGTGCATGTGAAAACAATCATGCAATAAGACAAGATGCTAGCCTATGTGTGATTTTGATTTCTTGTGCTATCTATAAGAGCTAAAAGAGATATTTACGAACTTAAAATATCATTTATATTTTTTTTTCAAAGGAATAAAGAATATGTATAGACAAATCCTAACCTAATGCAATATTACATATAATTTTGTTTTGAATGTCTAAGTAACAAAGGAAATAAAAGAAATAAAATGATAAGCTAAAGTAAATATTCTTTGATTTTTCCTTTTTATGTGTTGTTGCCTCTAAGAAGACATGTTGCTACTAATATGAAGTTTCAATAAAATGCATCAAAAAATATGCATGAAAGCAAGAACTATCATAATTATATTTTTTCTTTAAAGAATACTAGCCCTAATTTTGTAAGAAAATAAACTTTTTCTTTTTCTCTTTTCCTTATTTTTAAGGGCATACGAGGGATGCAAAATACAAAAACTAACCTAATGACTACATAAAATTTGATTTTGATGTCTATGTTATATTTTGATGCTATATATTAAAGGAAATGCAACCACAAGTACTAGAATAAGCATGCAATGTTATATCTATGATAATGACAAACTAGTATGCAAGTAAATAGCATGAGAAACTTCTGAAATAACTCATAAAATAGCCATTAATGAAAGCTCATGAAAATTGTAACTTCATACAAAATATGGAGTCCTCAAATGCTCCATTCTTCATGCTCTACATTGTGACTAACTTGAGCACTACTCTAATGTGCTCATTCATTCTCTCTACCTTACCCAATCACTCAACTATACTAATCTACTACTCAACTAATCTCCAAAGGCCAATATATAATGGATTATGAATCTTGGCCTTCCATCTTCCTATGACTCGTTATATTTATACTAGGCTCATGTACACATGGACAACATGCACATTTACATCATTGCATATTTTAATAATACTTGTGCATTTATTACATTGCATTAAGTAAATACTCAAACACTAATCTAAGATAAACTCCTAATCTAAACATGTACCCATGATGGTACATTAGCATGTACCAAATAATGTAATATATTCCAAAACCCCCTACATTATATTATTTGGCTATTGAAGACTTTAGTCTTCAATATGGGTCTTCATATTTTGAGTATTATTCAGATTGATTAGGTTCTTCTTCTTATTATTTAATTTGTAGATGGCTAAGTAATCCATAGTTTTATTTTCCTCTCATATTTCTCATTTTGAATATTCTATTTTCCTGTCGACTCTTATGATATATAGATTTCCATTTTCTGCAATATGTTCTTCAAAAAATGCATTAGTATTGTTTTTAAATACAACAATATCCTGTGAAATCTCGATTGAATCTAGAGCATATATATCTTCATGGATTGATCCTGTGGCTTCTATATAATTTTGACATATGATGAGACACTTAGTGATTCCATTTATATATCTAAAACCAACCATTCTTTTTTTTCTACCAACTTGGCTATTGAAATAAGATTTGATGTTAATACAGGAACATACATTACATCATGTAACAAAAAAATTGAAATGATGTACTAGGTGTTACACACCCATATCCATATATAAGAAAGGTTTTCCATCTACAATTTTCAAATTAAAATTGTTAGTGACTTCAAGGCAATCAAACCATTGTAAATTTCTTGTCATGTGATGACTTGCACCAGAGTCAATAAACCAAATGTTATTTTCATTTTGACCTGTAGAATTGTTTGTGCTTGAATTAATTTTGCATATTTGATATTAAATATTGGATGGATTTTGATCTTGAGTCCTTTCGTAGTGTATCTTGTGATAATATGTTCTTCTTGCTAATTTTTCCATTATCTTAAGAAGTTGTAGTATTTCTTATGTCTTCCAAAATTTTCAACTTCTAGATTATAAACTTCAATTCTTGTAGTATTTGATCAACAAATTTCTAAATAGAATTCTTTTTCGTTCTTTAACCTTGATAGAACCTTTTATCTTTCAAATCCTTTGAATTTATCTACCTTATGGTTTTGTATTTCTAAAGTGTTTTGAATGTACTATGATCTTGATAAAGTGCTTAGCTTTCTTAGTTTTCCTTTTAGTTGAATCCATTTTATCTCCCTAATGTTCAACTACTATTCTTTAAGATAATCACCTTATTTCTCCCTTTTTAAGAATAGAAAACTAAAGATATTTTAATGCACTTTCAATTTTGATGATGTTCACTATTTTTCAAGACCTTTAAAATTGGACTTCTTATGTCTCTTTAAATTTAGCAAGAGACTAATTCCAATGTGTTCTTTCAATTCTCTAGCAATTCTATGTTTTGCTTCCTTCAATTTTCAATGATATAGTTTCTAAATTTCAATAGTTTAAATTTGGTGTAGAACTCCTTATACCTCCCTAGTTGAAAATTTAGAAACAAAAGTATTTGCAAATAAAGTAATTCAAGTTTTGTGTGGTAATCCTTATACCTCCAAGTTTAGCTATTTGCAAATTTATTTCAATGCAATTTGAATGAGGTAAATTTATAACCTTTATAAATACTACTAAGGTTGTAAGACTATTCCTTATTTCTCATTTTTATTATAAAACCTTGAGTATAAAGCAATAATTAACTTGCCCTCAATATTATGCCTTGTATCCTTTGCAAAGGTTATAGGTTAGATTGAATATTTATTACCTCTTTAATAAAGCACTTCCAATGGCTTACTCTTGTTGGCTTTATACTATGCACCCTGCGTTCTCACGATGCTCTCCTTCCAATGTGACGTATTGAATTCTCTTTGTGCTCAAACTAAAATACTTTGACTACTACTTTCTCTTCCTATCATGATCCTCACTTGGCAAGCCTTTTTGTTTCCAAACATTTATGTGTTACTTATATTTAAGGATGGAATATTTGATTGACTTATTTTTGAATTGATGCAAAAACACTTATATTTTAATATATTAGTGGAATATGTTTATGATTTTTTAATGGAATATAGGTAATCTCATGCTTGTTTTTTGAGAGTTATATATGTATAAATGTGAATTTTATACTACTAATGAATAGCATTGTTGTAGGAAAAATATTTCTTGTAGGTGGAATAAAGAAGCAACCACCGAGAACAAGATACCTTGAGGGAAATGATGTGATGGGTTATTAGATGGAAAACTAATTTGGGATAACTTGGATGAATGTTCCCTTCATGGAGATGCATGTCATGATATGAAAAATTATTTGTTGCATAATGATCTTTCATGTTAAAATTGTTTTGTTTTGGAATATCTATTTGGAAAAGAAATAAGTGTTGAATTTATTATTTCCATTTCTTTTGAGAAAAAAAAATATATGCATATATTTATTTTGGTTGAAAATCTCTTTTGGTACCAAATTTTTTGGAAGGATCTTATTATTGAATTATGGAGAAAATAGTATGAAAGAAACAAATATATTTTTGGTTGATTGTGTGCTCCATAAAGAGTAGGCTTGTATTGTTTTAGGAAATAAAAATTTATAGGCAAATTTCTATGTAAACCCAAAGTGAACATGGTGTGGCCAGTCGGGCCATGATGGTCATGCTCGTAATGACCATAGGAGGTTGGTTAGTTGTTGAGCTATGTGCGTGGCTTGGAAAGAAAAGAGAGGTATGGAAAAATAGAAAAAGAAGAAAAAAATGCAAGAAGGGAGGATCATGATTGTGAAAGGAAGAAAAGGAGGAATCATTTTTGTGGAAGAAGGTTGGAAAGTGAACTAGTGAAGCTAACATTATAATAATATTTGGTGGAAGTAGAAAATGAACCAGGTGGACAAAGAAAATGAACCAGGTAGAATCTAAGTTTAATGGTTTAATTTGACATGAAGGAAGTTATCTAGAAATTTATTTGGTTCTGAAAATAAAGGTTTAAAACTTTGGAAGGGTAGATAAAAACTAGTTGTTTGTATGGTGTGGAAGCCCTCCATTTTATACCAGTGAAAACCTATCCATTGACTGTTGAATGTTAAATTTTTTAGAGAATAACTGGCGATTTTGAGAATAATTCTTCCTATGCATTATTCCTTCTTTTGGTAAAAATGTAGGAGTTTACCTCCTGGTTCATTTTAGAATAAGTAATATAATGTTTGAGCCTCATGTAGATGACGTCAAAGGGAAAACTTAGGATAGAGTGCCCTCCATGAAAGAAGCTAGGATAATATTTAATTACTTCTTGGCATGTTTACGTTATGTTGTGTTGTACATTTGGTTGGTAAGAAACTAGAAGGATATCACTTAATGATGGAAGAATGAATTGTTGTTTTCTTGTGTTAGGAATATCTTTGGTTTCACATAAATGTTGCTTTCCTCTAAAACATTGTTGAGTGTTAGCAAATATAAATATGTTGTGTATCACTTTTGGTTGATATAGTTTCTGTTTGTTAAGATGATCTTCTTAATGCTATTAGAGAATGTGCACTCTTGGATAATAGAGCTTTGGGAAAATTATATCTTTTCTAAGGAAATTATGGATTTATGATTGTTAGGGAAAGAATGAGGTTTTTCTATTTAAGTTAACAATTGAATGTGGGGAATATTAGTTAACCCTTGTTATGAGTATTGCTAAATCTCTCATAGGTTTTTCTGCGAATTTACTTTGAAAAAGACTTCAAGTAGGTAATGGGTAATTGTAAAAGGGTTATCGTTTGGGTGTTTATTTGATGTTAAGAATGCATGTTAAGAAAGATATAATGAGTTACTTGGAGTCTTATCAGATCCCTCCCAAGGTATTATTTTCTCAGTGGCTACTGAAGCTTCCACCTTTAATGAAATCAAGTGGTGGAAGGATTCCATTTAAGAAGTATGAGGTTATTGTTGCTATGAAGCAAGGACCCTAGGGAATGAAACCCTACAATAGAAGGATGTGTTACCTCTTAGATGTAGATAATACATTTTGTGTATCTATTTACTTGTAAATGATCGAAGGTCGATTGGAAAAGACTTGTGTTGAACTGATTTGTAATTTGAACAAATTAATGTCAATGGTATTATGATGAGCAAGTTGATTTATATTGCCCTTTATGCTCTAAAATCATCTATGGAAATATGATGTTTTCATGCTTTTATGCGATGATGCCTTAAATTATAATAAGTTTGATAAGTGAGCAATATATTTTTGTTATGATTAGACTGGAAATCTAATACTTAAGAACTAAGAATTAAAGTTTAACTCTTTGTAAAAAAATCCAAGAGTAGACATGGTCCTGAATATCATGGTTGGTTAGTTGGATTTTTGAAAAATTTACCACTTGTTATCTCATTTATTGAATGCATCAAAGAGATGCATTAATCTTGAGGTTCGTACACTAGTAGGTAATCAATGGAGTAACACTTAACAGAGGATGGGCATCTTGTTTTGAACTGGACCTTGACCTCGAATACATTATTATAGAGGGAAGCACACAAAGAAATAGAAATGGGTAATAGTGTTTTATGTTATCCAATAAAACCCCCCCTTTTCTGTAGTGAAAGGTGGATAGTGTTAGACTATGTAAGGAATAAATCGGAGAATGTCTGTAACTAAAGAGTGGTTCACTCTCATGCATATTCTCCATGCACCAGTCTAAACTACAAATAAATATAACCTTAGAAGCTTGTGTCTAGAGATAGGGTTAAATTAATTAAAGAGCCCTTGAGTTTTATAGGATTATTATCTAGGCTTGAGTTAATAAAAGACCATTAACTATCGAGTTAAGTGCTCTCCAATGAAAGGGATTTTAGACTAAAATATATTGTATATTCAATTAAATATATTGGACTCTCAACAATAGATATTGATGACTTGATCTTACCATTATTAGTGCACTACATAGAAGGACATATGTAGAATGTAGATATTAGCATCAACCTCTTTGATTGATAGAAGGAAAGAAAGGGTTGGCTGCATAGAATCACTTATGTGGTGGTTAAGTTTTGAAGTCACCATTTTGAAGGATAGGAAGTGGTATGCCTACACATGATATGCATGGAACCACTGCATAGAAAGAAGTATGTAGTGAATAGGGATCATAGCTACCCTTACAACGATGGGAAGGGGGGAAGCTATTTTATTATGCAGCATATGGGTGAAGCCAAAAGGAAATCCTCTCACCTAGTACAAATTCATAAATGTAACTATGGGAGTTGTAGGGATGGGTGAAGTGAGGTGTGGCTAAACTAAGAGTCGAATAAATGTTATACTAGTAGCTTGTTTTGAGGGTAGTGTATCTTCTACCTTCAAACTCTTGAAAGGGGCTTTGCTAGTAGGGTTGCATGCCTAGAGTTGAGAAGGGTAAAAAAAATATATGGTTAGGAATTTTGGGTTGTGACATTTGGTATCAAAGCCTAGGTTTGTAGTGGAATAGGCTCACTATGCAAGGCTAATTGGGGTGTATGATAGAAAACACACCTTAGTAGGGTTACTACTCTGCTAGGATAAAATGACTAGGAATATAGAATGACTAATAATCTAGTCACTACAATGAATTGGCTCCTAATGAATCTTTGTGTGTGGCCAAGGACAATACCACCAAATATAAGGAGAGAAAGTGGTTTCCCAATAATGAGGTAGACATGACAAAACAATGTAGAGGGTGAAAACCCTAGATGTAAGTTTAAATAACCTTAGTGATGAAAGAGAGGATCTCACAGCAATAATGGCCCAACTTTAGGAATGGGTAGAAACACAAAGATAAATATTAGATATTGTTCTAAACCGGGAAACACCAGCTAGAAATTCTAGAACATAATAGACAAATGAACCCCTCATGGAAGCTCAACATGCTAGGATTCATCTAGAAGATGAATTGGACAAATATATGAAGTATCTAAAATCTTCTAAATTTAATAGAGAAGATGATGGTGACAAGGCCGAATCTTGGTTGAAGGAAATAGAGACCTATTTTTTTCTAAATAACTACTCCTCTGGCACCCGAATGTCCTATGCCACTCTACACTTGCAAGGTGATGGTGCAAATTGGTGGGAGACCTATAGTCAAGGACTAGGACTTGCAGTTGTAGTTGATTTGAGTTGGGAAGCTTTTGTGAAGGTCTTTAAATATATATTCCTCACAGAACACTTTTATTCCTAGAAATTTGAGGAATTCACTAAGCTTCGACAAGGAATTAGGATAGTGGAGGTGTATCATCAATGATTTGTTAATCTCCTAAAATATGTTCCCGCATACAATGAGAATATGAAGATCCACAAGTTTATAATTGGAGCAGACCCAAGAATAGGTCGAGAGGTGGATATGTGAGAACCTACTACACTATAAAAGGCTTATGATCTGTCCAGGAAGGTTGAAACCTATCTCAAACCCATATTTGATTATGAAAGGATGGATGAATAGGACAAAGAGGCACTAAGGAAAAGGAATAGTGTAGGGTTTGTAAAGTGGGAAGGAGAGAATATTAAATAAATATTCTCCTAGATAGGATCAAAGGAATGATAGGAAGTAGGGGAGGTTCAAGAAGTGATTTCAAGGAAAGAATTGCAACTCCAACAATTGCAATAATGAAAATAATAGATCATCTTAGGTGCAAAATAGTCCTCCCATCATAGCAAAGAAAATAGTTGAGGGACATAAATAGAAAACACACCTAGGATCCAAAGCTTGATGTTTTTATTGTCGTGGACTGTATTATGCTAGTAACTATCCACTCAGAGTAGGAAATAATTTAAAAGGAAATGAACCAATATTCAAGGAATCTACAAATAGGGAACTGGCTCACAAGATTAATGCAGTAATAGGAAAGGATGATCTAGATGTAGAAGCCATTCCATTACTACTAAGGGGTAAGGTCTTTCGTAGAAATGTTAAGATCTTGATAGATAGTGGTGTTATGGGTAGTTTTTTTTCCACTAATTTAATTAAAGACCTCTCCAAAAGACCCAAAATATTGGCACATGGGTGGAATATTGAGTACAGTTTGAGACAAACCTACTATATGACTAAGTGCTATCCTATGGCATGGAATTACTTACATAGTTCAATGATACTAGGATGTTTATATGATACACCATTGCATGCCTTTGATGTTATCCTATTAATGGATGGTATGAAAGCACATAGGGTTATGGTAAAATTTCAAGATATATGGATAGATTACATGGAATATAGTGGGAAGGTGCAAAGGGTGTACAACCAACAAGGATATTTCCAACCCCAAATCCTTTCGATGATGCAACTCAAGAAAGCCATGAAGAAAGGGGGAATGGTATATGTTGTTAAGCTAAATGAGGTGGATGCTGAAAATGAAGGAAGAAGTTTTTGAAAGGTATCCACTCCTCCAAGATTTTAGGGATGCATTTCCAGAATATTTACATGGATTTCCACCTAAATAGGAGTTCAACTTCATGATTGAGATCCAATCAGGAGTAGAACCCATACATAGAGCTCTCTATAGAATGAGCCCCATATAAATGCAAGAGTTTAAAGTGTAACTGCAAGGGTTACTAAAGAAAGGACTAACCAGACCAAGTAAGTCACCTTGGAGTGTACCAATTGTGTTTGTTAAGAAAATTTATGGTTCCTTAAGGTTATGTATAGATTATAGGATTTTAAATAAGGCTATTGTCAAGAACAAATATCCCCTACCAAGGATCAAAGATATTTTTGATATTCTAAAGGATGTCATAATTTTTTTAAAGGTTTATTTGAAATCTAGATACCACCAACTAAGGATATAGGAGGAGGATACTTACAAAATAGCTTTTAAAACTCACTACAAACATTACGAGTTCATGGTTTTACCTTTTGGTTTAACAAATGCTCCAATAACATTTATGAATTTGATGAACAATATATTTAGGAAGCATTTGGACAAGTTTGTGTTGGTATTCCTAGATGATATCTTGATTTACTCCGAAATAAGGTAGAGCATGATGAACACCTTAGGGTTGTGCTGGAATTGCTAAGGAAAATTAGTTGTATGGAAATTTATCCAAGTGTGAGTTTTATGTGTCAAAAGTGCAATATCTGGGACACATTGTTTCAACAGAAGGGATCATGGTAGATCCTAAGAAAATAGAGGTTATTCTGAATTGGCCACCACCCACCAATGTGAAAGAATTCCAAAGCTTCTTAGGATTGACTAGTTATTATGGGCATTATGTGAAATACTATGCCAAGATCACTTCACCAATGATGAACCTAAAAAGGAAAGGAAAGGAATTCAAGTGGTCATATAAGTGTGAGTAAACTTTTGAAATGCTTAAGAAAAATCTTACAATATCTCCTATTCTAAAGGTACCCTATCGGTAGAGAAGTTTTTCTATGTGTACAGATGCACCATTGGAATTTTTGGGTGGGGTGATCTCCCAAGAAGAAGTAGTAATAACCTTTGTGTCAAGGAAACTATAGTGACACAATGTTAATTATATGACTCATTATTTAGAGCTAGAAATGGTGGTGTTTTATCTCAAGAGCTGAAAATATTATTTGGTAGGAAGACCATTTGAGCTAAGGTTAGATCATCAGAGTTTGCAATACATATTTACCCAACCTCTACTCAATGCTAGATAGAGAAGGTGGATGGAATTTCTCATTGAGTATGCTTTTGGCATTGAGTATATTAAGGGAAAGGATAATAAATTCGATGATGCGCTAAGTAGGAGGAGACAAAGACTTTACTTTCAAAGACAATTTCTTATGCTTCAAAGATAGGATAGTTATCCCTTTTTCTAGGAATTTAAGGAAGTTGTTCTAGAATGAAACACATAGGTTGCTATATTTTGCTCACCCAGGAAGGGTAAAGATGAGAGAGAATATCAAGAAAAATTTATTTTGGCTCTGGATGAAGAGAGATAAAACTGATTTTGTTGCTCGGTGCCTTGAATGCCAAAAATTTAAAGCATAATGTAAACATCATATAGGATTTTTGTATCCTCATGATGTACCTAAACAAAAATAGCAAGTAATAGCAATGGATTTTATCATAAGGCTACCTAAAAATTGGTTCTAGCATGATGTAATATTTGTAGTGGTCGATATATTAACCAAGGTTACACATTTTATATCGGGAAGAACTAAATATGATGTCATGATTATGGTTGATAGATTTTCCAAAGAAATATTTTGGCTTCATGGTTTTCCAAAAGTAATTATATCAGATAGGGACTCGAAGTTTACATCTGAGTTATGGCAAGATTTACATCATGCCATTGGTACCATATTGAATATAAGTTCTACCTATCACCCTAAAATTGATTGAATAGTTGAAAGAGTGAACTAAGTGCTAGAAGATATACTTCGCATGTATTGCTTGGACCAAAAGACCCATTGGGAGGATTACTTACACCTAGTAGAATTTACCTACAATAATGGGCATCATTCTTCTCTAAGCATGGCACATTTTGAGGCATTGTATGGTAGGAAATGTAGGACACCATTGTCATGGGATAATCCAAAGGATCAAATTGTGCTTGGTCCAGACATGGTCATAGAAATGGAGTAGTAATTAAGGATGATCATGGAAATGCTAAAGGAATCCATAGATCAACAAAAGAGTTATACTGATTTGAAGAGATCACCACGTGAGTTTGTTGTTGGTGAAAGAGTGTTTCTCAGGGTGAGGCCATTGAAGAGTACCATTAAATCCACAAAACTAGACTCCTAGTTTGTAGTATCCTTTGAAATCTTAGAGAAGATTAGTGTTGTGGCTTATTGACTTGCCTTACCACCCAGTTTGTCCTAGATTCATGATACGTTTCATATTTATTTGCTTAGAAATTATGTTGATAAACCTAAATATTGTGGGATTTTTCAAATATATAGATGACAAACCCAGATGCCATCGAGTTTTGACCAGTAAGGATCCTTAATTTTTTATCCAAATTGAGGTAGAAAGCACCTTTGGAGTAGTGCAAAGTCTAGTGGGATCGGTTCTTGAAATGAAATGCTATGTGGGAAAAAGTAGTAGACATGTGGAAGCATCTTCCTTTTATGTTTGATCTACAATGTAATTATTCGTATCTATTGGAAAACTTGGATGTAACACAGAGGAATATGTTAATACTAGGAGGGAGAGGATTTCATGACCCTCCCTTGGCAAGAATTTTTATTTCTAGAAATTTATGTTTTACTTCTGCTTGAGGATGGAATATTTGATTGACTTTACTTTTGGATTGGTGCGAAAAACTTATATTTTAATATTATAGTTGAATATGTATGTGATTTATCAATGGAATGTAGGATAATCTCATGCTTATGTTTTGTGAGTTATGTATGTATAAATGTGAATGTGATGCTACTAAAAAATATATTGTTGCAGGAAAAATATTTCTTGTAGGTGGAATAAAGAAGCAACCACCGAGAATAAGATACCTTGAGGGAAATGATGTGATGGGTTATTAGACAAAACCCTCATTGGGACAACTTGGATGAATATTCCCTTCATGGAGATGCATGTCATGATCTGAAAACTTGTTTGTTGCATAATGATATTTCATTTTAAAACTTCTTTGTTTTGGAATATCTATTTGAAAAAAATAAATGAGTGTTGAATTTATTATTTCCATTTCTTTATGCATATATTTCTTTTTGTTGAAAACCTCTTTTCATAGCAAAATTTTTGGAAGGAGTTTATTATTTAATTATGGAGAAAATAGTATGAAAATAGCAAATATCTTTTTAGTTGATTGTGTGCTCCATAAATAGTAGGATTGTATTGTTTTAGGAAATAAAAATTTATGAGAAAATTTCTATGTAAACCCAAAGCAAACATCATGTGGCCAGCCGGGCCATGATGGCCATACCCGTAATGACCAGAGGAGGTTGGTTATTCATTGAGCTATGTGCATGGATTGGAAATAAAAGAGAGGGATGGACAAAAAAAAATAAAAGGAGAAGAAAAAGCAAGAACGGAGGATCACGGTTGTGAAAGGAAGAAAAAGAGGAATTATTTTTTGGAAAGAAAGTTGGAAAGTGAACCAGTGAATCTAACCTTATGATTATCTTTGGTGGACGTAGAAAATAAACTAGATAAACTCTAAGTTTAATGGTTTATTTTGACATGAAGGAATTTGTTCAAAAAATTATTTGGTTTAAGAAAAGGATTTAAATATTTGGAAGGAGATATAAAACTAGCTATTTGAATGGTGTGAAATCCTCTACTTTTATATCGGTGAAAACTTGTCTATTTTTTATTGCATGTTAAAGTTTTTAAGGAATAACTTACATTTTGAAACCAATTATTCCTGTACGTTATTCTTTCTTTTGGTAAAGATGTAGGAGGAGCTTACATCTATGTTCATTATAGAATCAGTAATATAATACATGAGCTTCATGCAGACGATGTCAAAGGTAAAACTTAGGGTAGTGTGTCTTCCATGAAAGAAGCTATGTTAAGACTTAGTTATTTTTGGCATGCTTATATTTTGTTGTGTTGTATGTTTGGTTGGCAAGAAACCAGAATGTATATCACTTAATAGTGGAAGAAGGAACTATTGTTTTCTTATATTAGGAAGATATTTGGTTTCACATAAATGTTGCTTCCTAAGAAACATTGTTGAGTGTTAGAAAATATAAATATGTTGTGTATCACTTTTGGTTGAAATAGTTTTTTTTTGTTAAGATGAGCTTCTTTATGTTGTTAGAAATGTTGCACTCTTAGATAATAGAGTTTTGGGGAAGTACTATATTTTCTAAAAGAATTTTGGATTTATGACTAATAGGGAACAATGAAGTTTCTCTTTAGTTACCAAATGAATGTGGGGAGTAATAATTAACCCTCGGTATGAGTATTGCTAATTATCTCATAAGTTTTTCTACGGATTTACTTTGAAAAGGAATTCAAGTAGGTTATGGGTAATTGTAAAGGAGTTACCATTTGGGTGTTTATTTAATTTTAAGAATGCATGTTAAGAAATAAGCAATGAGTTTCTTGGAGTTTTCTTTGATCCCTCCCAAGGTAGTCTTTTCTCAGTGACTACTGAAGCTTCCACCTTTAACATCAAATGTGAGGTTGCTACTATTGTGAAGCAAGGACCCTAGAGAATGAAACTCTATAATAAAAGGATATGTTACCTCTTTAACTATAGATAATATATATTATGTATCTATTTTTACTTGTAAATTACTGATGGTCAGCTAGAAAAGACTTGTGCTATGAACCAATTTGTAATTGGATAAATTAATGTCAATGGTATTATGATGATCAAGTTGATTTACCTTACCCTTTATTCTCTAAAATCATTTGTGGAAATATGATTTTTTCATGCTTTTATGTAGTGATAGATATTTTTTATGATTAGATCAAAAATATAATCCTTAAGAACTAAGAATTAAAGGTTATCTATTTGTAAATAAATCCAAGAATAGACATGGTTCTAACGCTCATGGTTGGTTAGTTGGATGACCAAAATGTTTACCACTTTTTATCTCGTTTACCAGATGCGTCAAAGAGACATGCATTAAACTCGAGGTTTATGCACTAGTAGGTAGTCAAGGGAGTAATGCTTAAAAAAGAATAGGTATCTTGTTTGGGCTAGCTCTTGACCTCGGATACATTGTTATCGAGGGAAGCACACTGGGAATTGGAAATGGGTAATAGTTTTTTATGTTATCCAATAAAACTCCCCTTTTTTGTAGTGAAGGGTGAAATCTATTGGACTGTGTAAGGACTAAATCAAAGAATGTCCATCACCCAAAAGTGAATTTTCTCTCATGCATATTATCCATACTCCAATATAAACTATAAACAAAGATAACCTTAGAAGATTGTGTCTAGATATAGGGTTAAATGATTAAAGATCCCTTGAGTTTTATAGGATTTTTCGCTAGGGTTGGGTTAATAAATGACCATTAACTATCGTGGTAAGTGCTCTCCAATAGAAGGTATCTTAGACCAAAAGCTATTATGTAGTCGATTAAGGATATTGGACTCTCAATGATGGAGAGTGAGGACTTGCTCTTACCATGCTTAGTACACTACATAGAAAGACATATGTAGAATTTAGAGATTAGCATGAACCTCTTCGATTGACAGAAGGAAAGAAAGGGTTGACTACATAGACTGACTTATGTAGTGGTCAAGTTCTGGAGCTACCATTCCAAAGGATAGGAAGTGGTATGCTTACACATGAGATGCATGGAACCACTGCATAGAAATAAGTATGTAGTGAATAGGGATCATAGCTACCCTTACAAATATGGGAAGGGGAGAAGCTATTTTCTTATGCAGTATATGTAGGTGAAGCCAAAAGGAAATCCTCTCACTTAGTACACCTTCATAAATGGATCTATGGAAGTTGTAGGGATGAGTGAAGCAAGGTGTGGCTGAAATTAAAGTTGTTATTGATCAAACTAGTAAATTTTGTGGGTAGTGTTTCTCCTAGATCAAACTCTTCTTAAGGGCTTCGATAGTGGGTTGCACACCTAGTTTTTGTAAAGGGTAAAAAAAAAAGTGGTTAGGAATTTTGGGTTGTGATACTTCCCTTCTACATAGTGTATAAACCCTAATCTTTGGTGCTTCATTTACATCTTGACTCACTTCTATCAATCTCTATTTTTTAAGCTCACTGTTGACCCTTCAAATTACATCTTGACTCTTTGAATATACACCAATTTTAGCACATAACTTTGTCTTATTCATTGTGTTCTAACTGTGTTCACTATATATGCTCTGTTTGCTATGTTTACTATGTTCTCTTTGACATGTCCTTTAATGCAAGTGAAATGTGTTATATAAATATTGTCACGATTCTTGGTGATCAGTTTGGTGTTGTTCTTGGAGATACATTACTTACATATTTATTGGAGTTGTGCTTCTACTATTGTGCCTCACTTCTTATTGGTAATTGATGCTTGTATCTTTTATGACACTTGTCCTTCTATTTGCAACACTTGAAGATAGACATTATTACTTACTCCTATTTAATAACATTCATGTTATTATTGTACTTCCTTTTTCAGTGACTATTTTACTTTATAGGTGCTTAGAATCTCCTCTCGATAGTTGGAATTTTATGGTTAACATGCAAAATGGTAGATTGTAACCTTCACATATGGTTCCTATATTCTCCAACGCTTCTACTTCTAATGTAACACTCTTCAATGAGCAATCTCCAACCTCTTATGTTGCTCTTTCTCTTGTATGTGTTATGTTGATTGTAACTCAAGAATTATATCAAATGATGCTAATCCCTGCACTTTACTCCTTTGAATGGTCCTTGAGATGTGTTTATATGTAACCCTAATGGTGTTCACTAGTGCTCCTTGAATGTTGAAACTCTACCTAAACTTTATTCTTGGTTGTATGAAGGTGGTGCTCTAGGTAACATTTGTTGCTAAAGATGGAAGCTCCTCTTCTTTGACCTGGTGGTTCTTCCACTTATTTTTCCTTGGCTAAATGGTGGTGGTGCTTTGGATATCCATCCTTGATGATAGTTATGGATCCTCTTCATTTCCCTAGTGGTTCTTCCACTTATTTTCTAGTTGCTTAGTCTTTGTAATGGTTGATCTCGTCTTCTTGATGGTACTCTTACCTTGTTACTTAGATATAGACTTGCTTGGTGTCTTTCTACATAAATGGCACTACTCTTGAGTACTTACCTACTACTATATGTAGCTTAATAAGACACTAGCTTGTGCCTTTCAAATGCTTTCCTCCCTATGCATTCAACCTTCACCTTTGCTTTCATAAAATGGTGGTTTCTCCTCTTGAACGTGGTGGTGGTGCTTCTTCTCTTACCAAGTTGTGGTAATGGTGTTGCCTTTTCCTCTTTGGCAACTCTTCTACTACGTCTCCTTTTTGGCTCAATGCTTGGTGATTTTTCCTGTGATGACTCCAAGCTTCTAAATCATGCCAAAACTTTACCTTTTGGATAGCTTAGTATATCCAATCTTTACTATTGTCTTCTTTGCTTTCCAATAGATAGTAAGAAGTTGATATTTTCTTTTATATATCTAACTTCTCTTTCTTTTGTGCAGGTTTTAACTCCTTGTAAATACTATCTTCTGCACCCTTGAAGACATAAACTTGAAACCTTTCCTCTTGCAACTTTAAACCTCAAATTTGGTGCTTTTAAAAACTTAATAATAAACTAAATATGAATGTTCAAATAATGAAATTTTTGCACCAATGTTGCATACCTTTTGGTTTCCTTTTGTAGCTTGATTTCTTGGTTATTTGGATAACCTATATTATACTTTGATTTTGTGAAACTTGCTACTTCAATTTTTCTTACTTTGTTGCTCCAAAACTTGTAAATTTGCAGCTTTCTTTGTAGCTACTAATGCAGCCAATTTCTCCTCCGTTATGTTGTTCTTAACCCTCTCAAATTTGGTAGGAAATGCAGCTTTATAATTCCTATAGCTTTCTACCCACTCTTGCTTTAAGTACTTGAATCCTTCTTCTTTAGTTGTTGTCCTAAAATCCTCTATTTTGCAGCTTCCAATGCTGCCTATTTCTCCTTCAACTAGGCTGTCCAAGAGTGTGTATTTTGTTGCTATAATGCAGTCTACTTGTGTTGCCTTTAACCTCTTCCAATTTGCAGCTTGATTTCTAAAAATTTGCAGCTATTAGTGCTACTCAAATTCTGCCCTCTTGCTATCCTATAATCTCTCATATCTTCTTGGAAACTCCTCAAAGTTTTCAGCTCAATATTGCTTTCTAGAACCCTTCAATATTTGCTATAAAAAACAATAATCTTATTCTTGCAAATCAGCCTTCAAAGTCTTTGAGGATGTCCTTAAAACTCTCAAATCTGGTGGTCTCTCCCATCTCCTTTCTCCTCCTTAGCTCTTGTCAAATTCTAACTTCAACCTTGGCCTCTTTCTCAAGAGTCTAAATGTCTTGAGATCTTTGAAAAATCCCTCCAAATTTTGGCAAACTTCTTGCCAAATCCTTATTCCTTTTGGGCTTGTTGTCGGATGGCGATAATCATCCCAAATCCTTCTTTATCAATAACTTCTCCTTACTTGCAATCTCCTATCTTGAACTATATTAAAATATTTTCCAATGGCCACTTCTTCAACTTCCTTCAATGGGGCTTTTCTAGTCTTCTCCTTGTAGAGTAGCAAAAACTATACACCTATGTAATATGAAATCAAATTGACAAGATATATCATGCAACCATAATGACAAATAAATAGAAAAAATATAGTGCCCTTATCATTGATATTTAAAAATTATCTTTACAAAAGGTTACAAAATTCCTCTTAGGGATTAACCAATTTTATACAAATTATAAAATGAGACCCAAAAGGGTAGTTGTAATCCACAAAGTCTTTTGTAAAAACCCAGTCTACTCACTGGTTGTCAAATACACAAACATAAAATTTTGATTGAGAGCATAATTAAAGGTCGCACATATTTGCTATTTTACCCAACTAGATTTTAGTACAAGGTATAAAGTTATCACACTTCAAGAATATTTACCATTGTAGTTGGTGTCTTAAGTGCTCAGGACCGACCAACTTCTCGCAATACATTGCCTTAGTCATATCCTTACCCTTCCCATGGGTATCATTTGATCTTCGCATGGGGTTTGCCCTTCCAGGGCCCATAACACCTGAAAGGGTGGATGTCATAACTCCCCTTTTCCAAAGTATGATGGACATGGATTTTTAATCCCACTCTAGTCCATGAGAGTCTACTAAATAATAATAGAATGCTTTAGAAATGGTATAACTATGCTTATGACTGACCATTGACTTTCAACTAAAGTTTAGTCAGGGTCCACCATCGCATGGCTCCTAAAATATATTACTCAGTTCCAACTTTGATTGATGGTAATGTTACCCATACCATCTACCTCTGGACCTTCCAACCTCATATACTAGCTCTCTAGTTTTGAGTCTAGTTGGCAATTCCATAATCATAGTAGGTTGTGAGAATCCTCATGTACTATTCATGTGTTATCTAGATATAATATCCCATACTATAATCTCTTGCCCCCATCAGCGTGGAACCTTTGTTCATACACTTTTTTGAATATCAAAAAACACATATTCATGGTTGTCGCCATCGTTGACTACTAGAGTTTGGTTAGTGCTATCCTCCTCCATAAGCACTAGCTCTCAATACAATGATGAATTTTTATCCTTATTGACCCATTAAAACTTTTATTTCCCTAAGGAAAAGGTTTCCATATGGGTTTAATACTCAGTTTAAGCTTTAATTGACATAAATACCTTTTTGTTCCATAAAAGTATTAAAGTTCTCATATAACATAAACATTGAAGCTACTTCATTGCACAAATTTATAAAACTTAACTAAGTAAATCTAAATAATAATGAGGTTGTCCATTCAAATTTACTAGACTTTAATCACATAGTCACATAGCTTAACTAAAGAAGTCTATTAGCAAGTCAACGACTTATTAAAAGGAACACATACCCATTTACTATTCCTAACCACTAGAAAGATACATTTTAAAATTTATAAGCTCTATATAAAGAATTCTTTTTCTAAAAATTATTTATATATCAGCAGACACATCGATTTGCTCTATTTTGAATTCTATACATTATCAGATACGTATCTTAAGCAAGTTTTCCAAGTCATATCCACATCTTTTGGTGAAGGCCTTCTTAACTAAACATATCCTCATCTAAAGAAAGAATTTTTTTTAAAGGAATGAGACGAAAAAGTTTCCTAAATATAAAAATGGATCCATTATGATTATTTCTTCAACAATCAAACACATATCAGTTGGATTCCTACTATCATAGAGGTTGTTTAAAGCTGAGAGTATACATGTTTTTTTAAATAAAATTAAATGCCCATCTTGGAAAAATGAACTTTCTTTTTTCTTTATTTACTTTCCCTAATATTAATTCATCCGAATTCAAGAAAGAATTATTTCCTATGATTTCAAATAAATTTTCATCATATAAAAGCATCTGACTTCATATTATAACATTACCTAAATTTTCAAGTATCATTCCAATCCAACACAGTTCAAGTTTTCTCATCTTTCAAAAATTGAATAGCACAAGAAAATTATTTACAAATTATGAGGAGGTTTCTTTGATATTTCTAAAACATTTAAAGTATAATTCATATGACAGCGTAGTCATAGAGGAACTATGGGTAAACACAACATATGGCTTCCTTGTCCACATAAACTGAAAGTTTATATACGCATATCCTCAACAGAAATAAATACAATTATATCCTCATGACACATCTCCATTCATTCACTTTGAGAGACAAAAATAACTAGACTTGACTTATAACATAACTTCCATATAAGTTGTCAAAGTATGCATGTAACTAGAAGAAATCATTTGATTTATAGATAGCATGTTCACTGTTCTCCTAGATAACAACTTATAGCATCGTGGCTCCTTATGCAAGCTAGAAATCGGTAAAGCATATCCATTGCCATCCGCAAACCACCCGTTCAAATAGAGACATGAGTTTAAAGGGCTTGAGTATGGGATCATCTTGGCCACAACATGCAACTATATGCAAATGGTACTCATGTGAAGCACACACATGCTATAGAAACCATCTCAGATTTAATAAGAATTCACACTCACACAGAGCATACAAGTTATGGAACTTGTTTCAGAATTTAATAAAGGAATTCCCACTCATGCAGTACACAGAGCATGCAAGTTATAGAACTCATTTCAAAATTTAATAAAGGAATTCCCACTCATGCAGAACACAAAGCATGCAAGTTATAGAACTCATTTCAGAATTTAATAAAGGAATTACCACTCATGCAAAACATAGAGCATGCAAGTTATAGAACTTATTTCATAAATCGATGAAAATTCCCTCTCATGCAAGGAACACAAGCTATAAAGGCCATATCTAAAAATTAGTGGCTCATCAATTCATTTAAATATGTATAGTGGCTTTCATATTCGATAATATATCATCATGAAAGAGTTTCCAAGAATTTTAAAATCCAATAGCGGCAACATGGCAACAATTTATCACACAAAAATAATATACAATCCAACAACGACAGCATATGAAATCATACCACACACTCAGCATACATTTTTCTATAAGAACTCAAGCGTCTAACCTAGTTATGCAGTGCTCCAATTTGACTTCTCTACCATAAGCAAATTCCCCCAATGCTGCAACTATCTGTTCGACACCTCCAAACTTCCTTCGCATGTGACGTCCGTTTCCAAAAACACTTCCTCTTAATTCCTGGAAGTGACATGCATCTTCATCGCTTTCCATTATTATTAAAAGAAACTTCCCCACAATCTCAAGGTGACGCTTTCCATGGTTTGTTATGCCAGATGATTCCAATACAGACAAGTGGTAGCTTATTTTTCTCCTCATCCGAGTGGAGGAGAGTGGTCATAGTGGTTGGTTTTTTTTTTAACATCATTAAATTTGATGACTTAAAGACGCTTTCTTTATATGTCTATATTAGCTTTCATCATATAAACAATTATCAAGGTAATTCTCCTTTATAATATTCAATTTAAATATCATTTAAATATGTTTATTATTATTTATATTGTTTCCTATATATATGCATATACATATATATATATATATATATATATATATATATATATATATATATATATATATATATATATATTCAACACATGAGTTTCCTTCCAAAACAAAAGCAAACAATATATTTTTTTTTATAAACTAAACATTGACATTACACAACAACAAGGAGCACACAAACAATGTACACAACATCAAGGAATATGCAAGAAATGTAGTAATGACCTTGTACAAAATGCAATCACACACATGCGCTAATGCATCAACAGTCAGAATGATTCATATGCAATTTCTACAGTGGGTTTCCATGTACCCACTGGCCAAGGTGCAATGAGGCACAACATCATATCCCACCCGATGCCTTCAACCTCTATCTCCATTAGGGGTGGGTACTCTCTTCCACCTCCATGCATAAACCTAATCCTGCATCACAAAAATCAATGTAGAATCACATTCTTCCAAATAAAAAGATATCAAACAACAAGGATGTTACATCTTTGCTCTCCCAAAATTGATTATGGAGGGTTTCTTTGTGACCTTCACTTGTTCATGTAAATATTGGAGGATCTTTATGATGATTATCTCCTATGGAAACCTAATATCTATAGATAAAATCACTTACAATAAAATTAGTAGCAAATATAGAACCTCTCAAGATGAGGTCCATTTCAATTTTCCATAATAATCCTTAGATAAAAAGCCCTACCTTCATAAAAATAGAAGGACTAAGAGTTCTACCTCAGAAGCTTTGGCTCCACCACTCGTGGATGCTTCTAGCTAATCTACAATTATGGTGGATTGTGAGTTCGAAAACATTCCTTGTCAGAATTCCTCCCTTCTACCTCACATCTCACTTTTTTCTCACTACCAGCTATCACAATGATATTAAAATTTGGAAAAATTGCTTTTATATTTTCCATATTTTGTGTCTGCATTGGGATGGAATGGTTGCATTTTGGAACAACCATTGTACCCTGGGATGGCCCTAATATTTGTAAATTATGGCCACTCTACCCTAGGTTGGCCTCCAAATGGCAATAAATACGGTCATTCTATCAGTTGCATGAGCTTTGAATTGGAAGGACTGAGAGTTCTACCAAGCCCTACCTTCATAAAAATAGAAGGACTGAGAGTTCTACCTCAGAAGCTTTGGCTCCACCACTCGTGGATGCTTCTAGCTAATCTACAATTATGGTGGATTGTGAGTTCGAAAACATTCCTTGTCAGAATTCCTCCCTTCTACCTCACATCTCACTTTTTTCTCACTACCAGCTATCACAATGATATTAAAATTTGGAAAAATTGCTTTTATATTTTCCATATTTTGTGTCTGCATTGGGATGGAATGGTTGCATTTTGGAACAACCATTGTACCCTGGGATGGCCCTAATATTTGTAAATTGTGGCCACTCTACCCTAGGTTGGCCTCCAAATGGCAATAAATACGGTCATTCTATCAGTTGCATGAGCTTTGAATTGGACATTTAATCACATATAATGGTACCAAATCTCAAAATTGCAAATCACACAAGCATTTTTACCTCGAATGGGGTATTATCAGTATCATACTTTCCCCAATCAGTAATCAGAAAATCAAGCAACACAAGAAAAATCAAGGTAGTGCACATTCCTAATCAAAGATCTAATTCAATTCAGTCACCAATTCATCAATAAACTACTAGGTTTCCAAAATATTACACCCTTTGCCTTGCATATAATCATAACAAATCAGCTACTAGATTTCCAAAAGGTTGCACCCTTTGCCTCGCATTCAATCAATGTGAACATTTCATTTGT
The DNA here is from genome assembly GCA_028583015.1 of Wollemia nobilis. Classification (NCBI taxonomy): domain Eukaryota; kingdom Viridiplantae; phylum Streptophyta; class Pinopsida; order Araucariales; family Araucariaceae; genus Wollemia; species Wollemia nobilis. The sequence continues at coordinate 1,031,127 of JAQPPZ010015288.1, read as the reverse complement.
TGGGTTTCCAAAAGGTTTTGCCCTTTGCCTTGCATTCAATCAATGCAAACATTTTAGATGTTGGGTTTCAAAATGTTGCACTCTTTTCCTTTCATTAAATTGATCATAATAAATCAATTACTCGGTTTTCAAAAGGTTGCACCCTTTGCCTCGCTATCTCAATCTCAAAAGTCTCCAACGATGCCGAGTTTCCTTTGGTTAAATTTCAAAAGGCTCTAAAGATGCCTAGTTTCCTTTGGTCAAATCTAAAAATACTCCAAAGCTACCTAGTTTCCTTTGGTCAAATTTCAAAAATCTCCAAAGAAGCCTATACCTTTGGTCAATTCAATCAAGTCATATTGGTCAAGCAACTCATCGCTTTTATCATTTCACCTCTCCATCGATGTCCCACTTGATGGGGTATTCATAATCATAACAATCATAATTGAAGTCAATAATCAAGAACGTAATCATGCTAATTGTTTTCATCCATTAATCATTGCTAAAAGATATCATAAGCTTCCTTATTTTTTGGGGAAAAAATCAAAAATGAAAAACAAAACCTTTGCTAGTTTGATCTAGTGAAACATGTAGTTTTACAACACTACCCAATTGTCTTCAAATTCATCAAATTTTAACACAAATTAAGTCCACCAAAGTGTTGGAGGCAATTATTCTTATATGCATACTTTTTCCATGACTAGGGCATCTAAATTTGACCATATCAATGAACATCAATCAACCTACAATCTAACGTTAGGTTATCTATTTTTGCTCAGTGTTGTGCTTTCACACAACACATCTCAAAAAGGGAAATTTGTAGACACCTAAAACATGTCATGTTGAGGAAGTTATCCATATGGACACCTTTTCAAGCCATAAGACTCATCTTGGGCCTTCCCAAGACCTAATAGTGGTTCTAAGCACTCTAACAGGGCAGTTTAACCCTTTTTAGCCTAGACCGTCATACCCCGCCACCAAAGTGTTGGAGGTAATGATTCATATATGCATACTTTTTCCATGACTAGGGCATCTAAAGTTGACCATATCAATGAACATCAATCAACCTACAATCTAACATTAGGTTATCTATTTTTGCTCAGTGTTGTGCTTTCACACAACACATCTCAAAAATGGAAATTTGTAGACACCTAAAACATGTCATGTTGAGGAATTTATCCATATGGACACCTTTTAAAGCCATAAGACTCATCTTGGGCCTTCCCAAGACCTAATAGTGGTTCTAAGCACTCTAACAGGGCATTTTAACCCTTTTTAGCCTGGACTGTCATACCCCGCCTCTAGTGGTTGTTGGACCCTATGATGCCCTCCCAAAGTATGATATCTCCATGCTGGGATGGCCTCTCCTATAACAAACTCAAGCTTCTCAAGTCGAGTCTAATCCATTACATGGCAACTTGCACACAAAAACTAACCTCTATAAGATTCCAAAAGTGATGCTTGGGATGCCTAATCCTAATCGAATCCTGATCTTGGATTTCTTTGCAATCTCAAATGGCAATTGGGAATATTATAAAAAGATCTTAAGCCTTCATAAATCATAACATGAATCCTCCATAATGAAGTATTGTCAAATTATCTACTAGAGAGAAAAATATCTCATAAGCAACAAGGTGCTTCCCAAATCGTGTTATGAATATTGCTAAATCAATAATGGAGTCCATTAGAGCTTGAAGAGAAAAATATACCATTGTGCATTACAATTCATCCTAAATTTGAGTCAATTTCTACCTTTAAGTCATTCCTCATGAATGCACCAAGAACGTCAGCCCATTTGACAGATAAATCCAATGCTATCCTGCATCGAGCACGAAGAAAACTTTCTCTGTTCAACAATTGCTTCATCCCAAAGTGGCCCGCAGGCATGGTCGCTAGACCCTATGATGGCTAATAGAGCTAGCCGCTATACCCTACAATGGCCTCTTGGTGATATTTTATTTACTATATTTTCTTAGTTATATTAGCCTTACCAACTTTCAATTTGGTTTCTAACATATTTTAGCATATTTTCATTTGGTTTTACATGAATTTCTTTACTGTTTTATGAAATTTCCTTTCATGTGCTTACTATAAAAATGGACCTCATCTTGAGATATTCCACATGTTCTACTAATATCTTGTAAGTGCTTTTTTGTGCAGATCTCGAGTTTCCACAAGAGCTAATCATCATAAAGATCCTCCAATATTTACATCATCAAGCATAGGTTGCAAAGAAACCCTCCATAATTAGTTTTGGGAGAGCAAAGACTATGGATTACACCTACCCTTTTGGGTCTCATTTTATAATTTGTATCAAATTGGTTAATCCCTAAGAGGAATATTTTGTAACCTCTTGTAAAGATAATTTTAAAATATCAATGATAAGGGCACTATATTTTCTCTATTTCTTTGTCATTATTGTTACATGATTTATCTTGTCAATTTGATTTTATATTACATAGTTAGGTGTATAGTTTTTGATAAAGGTAAAAGTGGTCCTTCCTATAACCCTTAGTTTTTGGTTATTTTGGGTCTAAAGGGTGTATATCACATAAAATGATGGCCTTAGCTTCTAGTAGCTTCTAAAAATGGTTGACATGGGTTCAGATAACAGAATCAAGCTATGAAGTTGGCATTTTAAATGAGGTGAATGTGGTTGACTCGTTTGATGAGATAGCTAGACTGCATGTATCTCAATCACCTTTTTAGGTTGTTCTACCTATTTTTATGACATAGGTAATGACTCATTAATTATACCTCCTTATTGATCGTTAGCAATGAGAGGATTGCATGTTTGAAGTTGATTCTTATCAATCATTTCTTGCACTAATTTCTTGAAAGCGTGGCATGCTTGTATATCATGACCATCTTATCTATGATATAACAATATAACTCCTCTTTATATCCCTTGGGTTTTAGGTGGTTTGGATCTAAAGTACGATCCTCATGCAAAATAATGGTCTTTATCTCACATAATCAATTAAAAATCGATGCCAACGATTTGGATAAAGGTGTGTAAACGCAGGGTGGACAACATCGGTGCTTTTGGATCTGATTTTGCAAAGATGCATTTGGCATTTTTGGTTGAGGCATTTTAGCCTTGCATAACATGTTTTAGGTGTTTTAGGTGTCCATATGGATATCCTCCTCAACATGACATGTCTAGTCCATATGTATAGCCTCATATGCCCTGAATTGGTGTCTATATGGATACCCTCCTCAACATGACGTGTTTTAGGTATCTACAGATGCCCCCTTTTGAGATGCGTTGTGTGAAAGCACAATACTGAGCAAAAATAGATAACCTAACATCACATTGTAGGTTTATTGATGTTCATTGATCTGGTCAAATTTAGATGCCCCAATCATGGAAAAAGTATGTATCTTTTAATCATTACCTCCAACACTTTGGTGGACTTAATTTATGTAAAACTTTGATGAATTTGAAGACAATCGGGTAGTGTTGTAAAACTAAATATTTTGCTAGATCAAATTGACAAGGGTTTAGTTTATCATTTTTGCTTTTTTCCCCAAAAAATAGGGAATATTATGATAGATGTTAGCAATTATTTGTGGATGAATGCAATTAGCATGATTGAGTGGTTGATTATTGACTTTGATTATGATTGTTATGATTATGAGTACTCCCTCAAGTGAGACGTTGATGAGAAGATGTAAAATTATTAAAGTGATGAGTCACTTGACCAAGATGACTTGATTGAATTGACCAAAGGTATAGGCTTATTTGGAGCTTTTTGAAATTTGACCAAAGGAAACTAGGCATCTTTGGAGCATTTTTATATTTGACCAAAGGAAACTAAATGTCTTTGGAGCCTTTTGAAATTTGACCAAAGGAAACTAGCCATATTTGGAGCCTTTTGATATTGAGATAACGAGGCAAAGGGTGCAACCTTCTGAAAACCAAGCAATTTATTTTTTATGATTGGTTGAATGCAAGGCAAAGGGTGCAACCTTTTGAAACCTAGTAGCTAAAATGTTTGCATTGATTGAATGCGAGGTAAAGGGAGTAACCTTTTGGAAACCTAGTAGCTGATTTATTATGATTATATGCAAGGCAAAAGACATAATATTTTGGAAACCTTACAGTTGATTGAAAAATTGGTGATTTAATTGAATTAGTCCTTTGATTAGGAAGGCATGCTACGTTGATTTGTCCTATACTACTTGATTATCTAATTGTTTATTGGGGGAATTATGATACTGATAATACCTCAGTTGAGGTGAAAATGCTTGTGTGATTTGCATTTTTGAGATTTGGGACCATTAGAAGTGATTAAATGTCCAATTTAAATCTCATGCAATTGATAGAATTATCGCATTTATTATCATTTGGAAATCATCCTAGGGTACAATGGTCATGATTTGCAAATCCTTGGGTTGTCCTAGGGTATAGTGGTCATGCTGAAATGCAATCGTTCCACCCCAAGGAGATCACGAAATCTAGAAAATGTAAAGCAAATTTTCTAATTTTTAATGTCATTGTGACAACTGGAAGTGAGATAAAAGTGAGTTGTGAGGTAGAATCAAGGAATTCTAACAAGAAATGTTGTCAAACTCACAATCCACCATGATGGTAGATCAGCTATATGCGTCCACAAGCGATGAAGCCAGAGCTCCTAAGGTAGAACTCTCAATCCTTCTCTTATAAATTTTATAATTAAAAGGAAGCTCACTAAATAATGAGTATATTGAACCTCATTAAATTGTAAGTAAAGAACCTTACCCTATATTAGGAATGTATATTAGGCTAGCTTAGGAGTGTAGGCTATATTAATTTTTGGTATTTTTTAGGAGGGAAAAGTACCCCATTTAGGTGCCACTATGGGGTTGTCCTGGGTAGGAGTGGCTCCCCTCTGGTGGGAAGGGGTCCATCATGGGGTACGATGGCAATTTTTGAACTCCAACGATCATAAATTTGATCATTGGGGAGGTCTTCCTGGGGTCCAGCAGCTGTGCCTGGTGGCTGTTCGACTTTAAAAAAAAATATTTTTTTTTTGGGTTTTAATTGCATTTTTTGATTTTTTTTAGTTTTAATTGTATTTTTTATTTTTTTGGGTTTTAATTGCTTTATTTTTTTTTTCTCTTATTTTTTTGAATTTTAATTGTGTCTTTTTTTTGGATTTTTTGATATCCTAGGGTTTTTAGTGTTGGAGCTCCTAAGGTAGAACTCTCAAGATGAGGTCCATTTCCTTCTTTCTCCTTCCAAGTTTTCTTGAGATCTTTTTCTCTTGGCCTTCAAATATTGTAGCTCCTTAAGTATTCTTCTCAAAAATTCAATGAGTTATTTCCTTGATCTCTTCAATATTTCAACTATGGAAGTTTTGCAATGATATCTCTTTCTTAGGTCTCCAAAATCTGTTGCTTTTAAAAACTGCAATGCGACCTTTTCTAGTCCTTCTCTATCTTCAATCTTCCAAATCTAGAAGTTCTTCAATGGGACTTTCTTTGGGTCTCTTCAACTTCAATATTCAATATTATATAGAGATATATTTCTTGAGTCCCCTCAATATTCTATCTTCAATCTACAAATCTTGCAATGGGACATTTTTCTTAGGCCTCTAAAATATTCAATCTTCAATTTGTTGCTTCAAGTACTAGATTGATTCCAAAGAAAATATTCTTCCTAGCTAATGTAGGAAGCTTCTCAACTTTATTTGAATCAACTCTTTTTTGCAACAAAGTATTAGAAAATGACAATATAAATTTCTTTAAATCTAAATAAAATGAACTTCACTAGTTTATTTGTCAATCTAGTGGAATCAATGTTGAGTCCTAGTCTTCACGAGTTTTTTTGCAACTCTGTGGAAAGACTCTAGCCAAAATACAATTTTAAAAATTTTGAAAATGAGATTTCCTATCTCCTCTCAATAATTATTGTGGCTCTGTCTATTTCCTATCAATCTACCTTGTGCTTTGATACCACTGTTAGCTTTTGATGCTATATATTAAAGGAAATACAACCACAAGTACTATAATAAGCATACAATGTTATATCCATGATAATGGTAAATGAGTATGCAAGTAAATAGCATGAGAGACTTCTAAAATAACTTATCAAATAGCCATTAATGAAATCTCATAAAATTTGTAACTTCATACAAAATATGGAGTCCTCAAATGCTCCATTCTTCATGCTCTACATTGTGACTAACTTGAGCACTACTCTAATGTGCTCATTCATTCTCTCTAACTTCCTCAATCACTCAACTATACTACTCTACTACACAACTACTCTCCAAAGGCCAATATATAATGGAGTATGACTCTTGGCCTTCCATCTTCCTATGACTCACTATATTCCTATTCTAGACTCATGTACATGTGGACAACATGCACATTTACATCATTGCACATTCTAATAATACTTGTGCATTTATTACATTGCATTAAGTAAATACTCAAACACTAATCTAAGATAAAATCCTAATATAAACATGTACCCATGATGGTACATTAGCATGTACTAAATAATGTAATATATTCCAACAACCTAGAGGAGATAAAGAACTTAAAATAAAATGAAGCTAAGGATTCTTTTATTTTCCCCTTTTGTTAAAGAAAAATGAAAAACTAACCTAAGAGATTCCTTTATTTTACCTTCTAATGCATTCTAAATAAAAACAAAAGAATATGTAAACAATAGGAAGCAAGCAAAATATCATAATAAGTAAAAAAATAGAGAGCGACAATCAAACTTATATGGTCCAATGGTTGTTATGAATCCATCACTTATAGATGAATCTACTACCTGATGAATTTGCTGCTTGTAGACTTTTCAATTAGCAAATTCACTCAAACTACAAAAATAAATAGATTAAAAGGATGATTAGGATTTGAGAGCCTATTAGATAGTGGAAAATGGTAGAATTCTTGGTTTGCACAGTTAGGGCCCCATTTCAGATGCATAAAATTGAAATTTGATATTCAAATAGGATGTAGTACTACCTATGAAAATTTGTTGCTTGAAATTTTTATAGTTGGTAGATTCACTTCTATAATAGAGATGAAATGATAGAGGATTTGAGGCTGTGTATAGGTTCTAGGTAGTGACATGGAGTTTTGCAAGGGTAATTGAGCAAAAGATATGTTGGGTTGCTTAGGAAACTTAAGCCCAAATGTGTAGATGAGAATCTACCACCTAAACTAGATATAGGTGGTGAATTCAGTTTTGTAGCAAAAATAGAGTGATAAAATCCTAAAATTGGTGTACAAGTTCTACATGGTAGTGACAAAAGGATGGTGGGATTACTAAGCAAAAAGGGGATACATTTTGCTTAATATTCCAATACTAAGACTATTGGCAATAAATACACCATATAAATAGGATATAGGCAGTGGATTCACCTTGGATAGATGGATATAAAAGGGCAATTTGAAGGTAAGAGCAAACCACTACTAGAGAAACCCAAAGAGTCCTCTTGGAGGTCTACAACATAGTAGATGTTCTGAAATGGTCTATAAAAATAAACTAGATGCTAGATGGACAAAGTATTTGTAAATTGTGAATATGGACAAGGGAAATATAGGTATGAACAAATAATATAATAAAATGATGATGAATAGAATCTAGAAAGAAAATGAGGTGAAATAAATACAACCAAGACCACTATGCTAATTTCCATCTCTCTCTATCACCAAACTACTTTATGATGAAAGCAACAAAATTTGATGCCTAAAAGTTATCTCCTCTTAGTTAAAAAGCCTTAAGAAAATTTCTACTGCGTTTTGATACCTAAGAGAGTTATCCCAAAAACTATCCCAAGGGGTCAATTTATAGTAAATTGATAACCTTAGAATCTCTGCTAGGGGGTGAGGTGTCCTTTGGATTAGTTTGTCTAGCTATCTGGGTTGTTAACTACCCTAATTAATAGTCATAGGGGCTGATTGGAAGGTGAAAAAGGAAGTTAAATATTCCTAATTGGTAGTCAGAGAAGGAACTAGAATTTTGGTTGTGTTCCTAAAGCAAATCCACCACCAAGAGATTCATAGCCAATAAATTTATACTTTTGAGTGTTGTAGGTCAAATTTGGCAGGGAAGTTATAAATTAATTAGGAACAAGAGAAGGTGCAAAGATGCCAATTGAGGTGGTAGATTAGATGCTTGACGAATTTTATTTTAGATGAAAAATTCATTAATAAGTAGTTTTGGCTAGAAATGTAGGGTTAAGGCAGGTAACACAACTAAATTGGTCATATTTTACATTTATGACAAAATTAGTTTGGTTAAGTGGTTGAATTTTAGGTATCTACATATGCCTCTATTTTTATGCATTTAAAGTAATAAATGCATAAAAAATAATCGTAGATGTCCCCAACTATAAAAAAATAGGGGCATTAAGCTTTGATTGATCAATACAGGGACATACAAAAATTCACTTGTACGATGTGAAAAATACACTAGATTTTATTTATTAATCATTGAGCCATGATAAAAGAAAAGGCTTAAATAGGCTTACCCCCAGCTAGGGTGCCCCCTCAAGCTTCTAAGGGACAAAATGGGTCCTAATGGAACTTTAATAGGTTGGGTAGAGGTTGGAGAATAAAAAATATTTACCCAAATGGGGTAAAAAGGAGGTGAATGACAAGGGTAGGAATTATTTTCACCATGCATAGGAGAAAGGGGCTATGGAGAAAATAGTGAGGGAGAGTAGAATGAAATAACAAGGATATCTAGTGCATCGACTAGGTCTAGTTCAAGAAGTGGAGGGGATGACCAGGATTTAGGCATAGGTATGGTCCAAACCCTTTGATCAATTTTTGTATTTTTTTTTGTTAGATTTTAGCCATTGGTATGGTGAATTTGTGGATGGTATATGAATCCATCATCATGAATTCATTGTTAAAAGCAACATTTTCATGAAATCCTAAGCACTAATGTTAACAAGAGGGTGAAAATTCTCTAGGGTGACAAATTCATGAAGAGTTAGAAAATTTGAAAGGATATAGGGAGGGATATAAATTGATTATGTTTTAGGTACATCTAACTCTAGCAATGCTTTATGTGCATATAGGATCTAGATATATTGAAGTGTTAGGATAGATGGTCACACACTCTATGATTGATACTATATTTTCTTATTCCAATAGATAGGACTAATTTATATGTAATGGAATTGTGGTATCTTATGATGATGCTCTACACAGATATCAATCGCACTACTTATGGCTCTAGAAGAAAAATGACATTCAAAGTATGCTACTTTCCTCTTTCTAACAAGGGAGATGTTAGTGACAGTGGAGGATGTCTGGAGGATCCTTTGAGTATCAATGTGGGGTGTTCCCATACATATGAGCTAATACTAGGCTTGACCCTTACAAAGACTAATAAGAGACCCACAATTTTATCTTAGATATTACGATATTGATATCAATACCACATATAAGGTTGGATAGTTGGATATATTTATAATGATGTTATGTATTATAGTGTTTGGCTTGTTGATTAGGGATACTAGTAAGATGTTGCTATCATGGGATGGGGTGAGATTATCTCTAGGATGAGAGATGATTAGGTGTAGGTAACATGTGGGCCCTTTTTTTTGTATCAGTTGTATCAAACCCTCTACCAGATGGTCTACCAAGGAGGGTAAGAGCCTAGTATATTGCATACTACTATAGGTGTAGGCATGGGAGAACGTAGCCATCAAATGGATGGTTTGGATCCCTAGGGATATGGATGACATGCAAGCTCTAGCAATATTTAGATGGGATCACATGCATGAGATATTATAGAGGTGTTTTAAAGGGGTTTCTATGGTGACTATATGGATTATAGATGACCTACAACTAAATTAGTTAGTGTGGCATCCATTGAGAGGACATCCAAGGTGGGTTGAGAATGAATTCCAAATAGTGTGAGTTAAGAGAATTAGATGGTTATGGGGATCATGAGGGGATTTTGATTTATATCAACTAGATCAAATACTTTGTCAGTTTGGCCTTCCCTAGAGAATTTTTATGATGGAATAATTATGGTACTAACGGGTGACTAGAGAGAGGGAGGTATTTTGGAGACCCTCCAAATTTAGATAGCTTTTAGGAGGAGGACACAAAAAACCCTCCAATAGTGGATTCAAGCATGGATGACATTGGAACAATATCAAGATACTTGTGCTAGTAATGTTAAATTTACCTTGAGGGGTATTCTTTCATTACGATGACCACGAATGGGGGTAAGGGCCAATATAATCATGCATTGCCACCTCTAAGTGGTGAGGGAGAGACTATGAAAAATAATGAGGAATGGGCCAATATTGAGATGAGCACTAACTATACCTCCTATTAGCTCAATTTTATGGAACGACATAGGCCCAAGTAGGTTATTAGATGAGTGGGCCCAAGAGGAGAGAGACCCTAGGGCAAGGAGGCTACAATTGCTTCATGATGAGATAGCCAATATGAAGGATGATCTATCATCTATGACCATAGTGAGGGAGGTAGAGAGTTAGGGTACTAGGCCCAACTATACCAAACTATATCAGAGTAGAAAAAGGCCTAGTCAAAGAGGGACCAAAGGGCCCAAGAGGTCACATAACTAAAGTGGGAGTGGGATGATGTGATGGTGAGGGTTATGGTAGTAGGATCTAGGATTAGTTATGTGGTCTTTAGAGTCATGTCAGACCACTTGATCTAGGTACATGATTATTTCGTTGAGTGTTATACCAACTACTCAATGAAGGTGGAGAGTAGTGGCTACTACAAGGCCCTATACCATGTCGTAGTCCCTCTATATCATAGGTATCCATTACCCATGAGGTTACAATCTTGATCTTGATCCTAAATGATATCAATGAGTAGGACCTCTAGTAGTTGATGCATCTACCAGTTAGCCTAATAGAGAGAAGGTCCAAAAGCTAGGCTATGCTTTTGAACTTGGTTGAGTTTTTGTAGTCCTATGACACGGGGTACAAATTTTTCTTTCGGGTATTGCAACTAGGTGGCTTAGTATGAGTGTAACTTTTTGAATTTTTTTGGTACACCAAATAGTTGCATGATGGATGATTGTTATACATACATACATACATCTATATATATATATATATATATATATATATATATATATATATATATATATATATATATATATATATCGGAATGATTTATTCATATGATGTGTTAATTTGATGTGTGTTTAATTGATATGATACAAAATTTTATATTAAATTTATGTTTAATAAAATGGTTATTATGAAAGGACACATATGTTGTATGATAGGTGCAATAGACATATATGATTGCAGAATTGATTTTGAGGTTGATTTAATATTTTTGGTAAATTTATTTGATTTGGAAAAGTTTAAGTGTAAATGGGTTAATATGGTTTTGACACATTTTCAAAATAAATTTTTGCTAAGTGGAATTGTGGTAGATGAATGGGATTATATAAATGTAGGTTAATAAAGAGGCTTGAGGTTGATTTGGAAGGCTTAAAAAATGGTAAACATGATTTTGAATTTTTTTTATTTGTTGTGTTAAAAATAGTTTTTTTTTGTTTTTGGAATAAATAAAAGATTTGATTTGGTTTTATGATTCGAGGTATGGATTGTGTTTGTGGATATGTTAGAATATCCTTAGAATATATTTCCTAAGGTTAACAAGAGGAGAAGTATTTTTTGCAAAAAATAAGGCATTCTCTATGAGGTTAGAGGAGTGTAATAATGAGTGGCTTTGGTAAGTGAGCCTAAGGCTAAGTTTAAGCTGATGTAAGATGCAAATGAGTGGTCCATTATAAATTTTACATTATTGCATGGTCCAAGTTTTTTTTAGTATAATTGCTCTTTTAAACGAGGTGCTTAAAAGAATAAAAAATACTCTCATTGAAGAGCACAACTTTGTAGGGCTTATTTAAGAGCGTCTTAATATTTATGTATCTTTTATCCCTAAGTAGTGGCCTCTTAGCCTGATTAATGGACAAGCACTCATGCAACTATGATCGATTACTTTTAGGAAGCCTATTCCTTTGGATAATTTATGTTCATATTGCTTTTACTTTAGATAGTTTATCCATAATACTTGAATGCCTTGGTTAGTCTATGTCCTTATTATTGTTTTGGATAGTCTATATCCATAAAATTTGAATGTATTGAATAGTCTATGTTCTTATTATTATTTTGGATAGTCTATGTCCATGTGATTGGCTTGGGACAATCTATATCCATATATTTTTCCTTGGACAATCTGTGTCCATAAAATCTGAATGTATTGGATAGTCTATGTCCTTATTGTTGTTTTTTAATAGTCTATGTCCATGTGATATTGTCTTGGACTATATAAGTCCATAAAATTTTGAATTTCTTGGACATTCTATGTTGTTATTTTATTTTTGGATAGTTTATGTTCTTATTATATTTTTGGACAATTTATATCCTTATTATTTTGGACACTTTATGTCCTTATTGCTTTTGATTTGAATAGTCTATGTCCATATGATTATTTCTTTCATTTTCTTATGTCTAATTCCCTTAGTTACAAGGCTTATTATTGTAATTTTTCCTTCCATACCACAAAGGTATTTTTGGAGGATATAATGGTTAAGGTTGGCCATTGGTAGAAATTCCTATATGGGGGAACTTGTCATTAGTTGTATAGATGTCATAGGATATTTATCTTCTAGCATGTTTATAAAATTGATCGGTCTTGGATATTTATCGGTTCCAAAGAAAATGGACCTCTATTGCCCATCACCTTGTGAACTATCAAATCATATGGGATGAATCCATCCTAGGTTTCATTGTGTGATGCCTTCATTAAGGCCTATGAGAAAATGAGGTATACTCGACTCATCACATGTCAGTCACTAATAAGAGGCCTCAAATAAAGGAGTTAAGATAATTAGGGATTTGTAAAAGGTTACAGTTATCCATTTTTGTGACTCATAGAAAGGGGTAGACATCATATGGAAGAAGGTTATAATTTTAGAAGAATATGGGGAATGAGATTTATTAGTCTTTGTAGGAAATAGTTCTAATAATGAAAGCATCCAAGGGTTATTTCCATTGATAACTATGGACTGATTTTAACCAATGGTAGGCACATGTCAAATTATCCGCTAATCAATCGTTAAAAATAGTCCTAGTTATCACTGATAAGATGTGAATGTGATGCATACCTAGGATGATCAAACTAAAATTATCGTGACTACAAAATCTACAAGCAATCCATACAAATATGAATAGGCAATTATGATAACAATCAAAAAATATGAAGACTAGGAAAATATCACTATGTTTAAATACCTAATGAATATAACTTTATGTTTAATTAGGGTTTTTTAGTATGTCCTAGTGATATTTTGAAAAGGGGTAAAAGAAGAGGGATTATGGTTTCCCACCATGGTAGCCTTTGTTTATGAAAATATCAAGTTTATTTTAATGATAACATGTTATTATCACAAACAATGACTACATGGAAAAGCCATATTAAGGAGTAAAGGGAATAATACAACAATATTAATGCTTTATATAGGAAGTCTATTAGCCTTAATTATCTAATGCAATGCAATTATAATCTAAGAAAACTAGTATCATTCTCACATCCTTACAATCCTTTTGTTTAATTTTGTACCATAGTAGTTTTTTTATGATTATAACAAGGCTACCGTGAATTGGCATCATGTTATTATCATAAAAAAATTACCTATAAAAAATGGGTTGAAGAGAAGTGATCTAGACCATAATTTTATCTCTTGACAACAAATTGATTGAGAGAGAAACATGGTTCCAATATTATATGGATTTCACTTGGCTATCCATTATCTTGGGTGTGTTTTTAATGTTATTTCACCTTTGTCAAAGTTATTGTAGGGACAAAATCGATGGAGTAAATTAGTATAAAAGTCTACAAGCAAACAATAATACATGAAAAAAATATAAAAATTGAATGATCATCAAACAATCCCATAGTCCTAAGGAAAAGGAGCTACTAGCATCAAATATTTAGTGCAAGTGAAATACAATTGTAAGCTATCCTGACTAGTTTTCATCATTGCTTCATTGCAAATCCCCTAATTCTAAAGGTATTAGGAAAGCAAACATACATGCAATACGCAATCATATAAATTATGCAGGAAATCCATCATGTAGATGAGAGGATATATTTATTAATATAGTTAAGGTGTTGTGATGAATATGATTATCAATGATTATGAAGCTTTGGAAGTGTTCATTATATTGGCCTAGAATTATGTTTCACTGGGAGTGGTAGTATTAATTATTAATCAAAGATGGTATCAACAATCAAATAATCATTCTTGTTAGTCTATAGTTGGATGAGACAAAGTAGATTTTTATAGTGATAAGTTTATCTTAAAATACTTTTCCAATCATAAAGAGTAGAATTACCTAGTCATCGTACTTGGCAAGTTTACAATCTTCTCAAAAATTCATCAAAGCAATTTAAAGAGGTAACTACTCTACTTTGGAAAAAGGGTTTTTTATCTTGTTTGAATGAAGAATTAATAATATAAGTTGTCAATGGTTACATTCATCATATTTCCCTAGTTCAATAGGAAAAGGAAGGTCATATGATAAAAGTTGAAATATAATTATACCAAGGTAGGATGTTTGACCTAATTATCAAATATTGTTGGGTATATAGAATACTTGCCAAGGATAATTATCCTTCTTAGGCATAAGGAAAATTTTAATAAAAGGTTATATTCTGTCATTACTTGGGGTTTTTGATAGATCCTTATATCGAGGAAGGATGATTGATAGAATTTTCCCACATTGTTGGGTGTGTAGGTATGTTAGATACTTGTTAATTATTGAATAATTCTACAATTCATAATTCTTTGGTATAAGGATGCATCAAATCATCAAGTCTGGTAGATGATAAAAAATAAAAGTAGGATTGTTGATTTAGGATGTATGAAAAAGGATGTGTCTTGATTAATCCACAAGTTTTAATCAAGGATTTTATACTAAGAAAGTGTGCTTTATGAGGTTTGATTTATCTCATGATTTTATTATTAGATCAAGAAATATGGGTTAATCATATAGATCTAGCGATGGAAAATGAATATAAATAATGATAAGATTTCTAGTCATTAGATCCATAACACTAACCCTATAGAGTGGTCTAATAGACAAGCTAGAGTATGTATGGTGAAAATGATAAAAAGAAGTAATGTTGCTTGATGGGATACAAGAAATGGAAATAATTTATGAGATAAGTTTGAAATTGATATAATTTTATACTATATTACTAATAGTTAGGAGATGTGACCCATTTTCATCTAGTGATGGACATACACTTACACAAATTTCGACCAATTAACATGATGTGACCACCTCCCAATAATGAGGAAGATTGATGATGCAAAATAGTTTAAGTGAAAGAGAAACTTTTGAAAGGGAACTTGCTAGCTCAAACTCTTTTAAATGCAATGCATAAACTTGCTCTTTTAAGATCATCATAAAGGTGCTAGCAAGTTTTTGTAAGAAATAATTGGATCTTGGTATGCAAAAGTGATTGGTTTATTGCTATATTTTCCCTCCATGAAAGTAGAGTCTTTGGAGAGATCCACTACCTTAGCTACCTAGCTAAAATTCAATGCAATAGCCTAACTAGGATCATCACAAGTCACAATAGATTTTCTTGACTTTGTATGCAACAAGAAACCAAGCAATAAGCACATGATCACAAGTAATTGAATTATTATTCAATTATGCAACATGAAGTTTATGCCAACAAGCACATGTTAGGCATGCAACGATCCAAATATTTTGGAATCTGGAAGTAGAGGTTGAGGCGATGAAATTTAGTTGTCTATGATTGGCAATTAATTTTAAAGACTATAATATCAATAACTTAGATTCCCTCCAAATTCTAAAATATCAAGAGGATGAGGATGTTTTGTAGGAGTCATCAAGGAGGTCCACTAGCTCAATGACCTAGTGAAAATGCAATGCAAGTGCCTTTAATTGCTAGCTAGGATCATCATTGTCTCATTGTAGGATCCTCTTGCAATGCTATAGGATAAAATAGGCAAACCTAGGGAATCATGCAATTAGAAACGTGAGAGCAAGCAATCATGTTTTATAGGTAACCATGCATGCAATCAGGCACATGAGTAAGTAAAACATGTAAATTCATATATAATATTTTGAGATGCATTATATTTATGGGTTATTTTTGTTTTTTTCCATCTAATCTATCTAGGAAATATCTACATGGCCTATATTTAGTATTTACCATAATTAATCCTAGGCAATTAGGCTTGAATTTGCCTTTTAGTCCCTCTTTCGTATTAGTGTTTTTTTTGTTTTCCTTGAGGACTAAATTGCCCACTTTGAAGGAACAAGGGTTCAGTTTTTTGTAGGTTGTTTTAAGTTTCTAATGATAAAATCATAGGTGCTATAAATCATGGATATAATTTTCATCAAGTTATCCCAATTGACTAAATCATGCATGGCAATATTCATCACCAACAACTACATCTTTAAGAGGATTTGAATTAACACAATTTCTAGTTCAAAAGGTAAGTTGGCCTCATTTCCATAAACCAAGGCATAGGGTGCATTACCAATTGGGTTTCTAGAACTTGTATGATGCACCCATTAGGAAGTATATAGTTATATATGCCAATCTTGACCTATTTTGCTAATGAGTTTCTTTAATATTTATATTAGAGTTTTATTATATATTTTAGCCTAGTCATTACCTTGCAAGTAATATAATGTTGACCAGATATGTTGAATATTAAATTATGCACAAGGTTTAAACATCTTTATTCATAAATGATGTGATATTAAGAAATACGATCATGTTGGGGATTCCATACCGACATATGATCTGGTTTAGGATAAATTTTGATACTTGAACTCCAGTGAAAGAGGATAAGGGTATGGTATTTATCCACTTTGAGAAATATTTGGTTGTAGTAATGATAACTTTGTGTCTATAAAATTACATAGGGTTTATCTTGCCAATGATATCCAACCCCCAAGTGGATAAAGTCCAAGTAATTGTCATGGATTAGATATATTTGGAGGGTGCATGGAAAATATTATCATGCTTTTGACAATTTTTGCATTTTTGGATGTAATCATAAGTGTTATTTTCTATGGATGGTGAGTAATATTCTATTTATATGAGCTTCTTAATGATAACATTTCTATTGGAGTGACCACTGTACATTCCCTCATGGGAATATTGAAAGACTCATTTAGATTCATTCAAATTGAGGCACCTAAGAAGGATGCTATTGAAAACTCACTTGTACATGATGTCTCTGATTACTACAAACCTACAAGATCATTATATTAGGTTCTTTTATTCATTTCAATTTAGACTTTCCAAAAAAGTTCCACTTTTGAGGAAGGTGTAAATATCCTTATACCAAGGGTTAAGGATAGGGACTTGTTCCATGGTAAATATTTCTAATACTTCTTGACCACATTGTAAAGTTACATGTTGCTTTATTTATTAGATAATAATCATTGCTTGTTCATCCTCCAAATCTAGAAGCATGTGCAAATTGGCTATGGCCATAGCATCTGCCTAATGATTAATAGAGCATGGGATGGTGTCAATGGTGGCTTTGTCAAAAACAACCATTAATTTTTCCATAATATCCTTATATGGTTTGAGCTTATCATATTTAGTTTGGTAAACTCCATTAATTCAATTGGATACTAGTTATGAATCTCCAAAAATGGAGAGTTGTTACTTTCACATATAGGGTTTTTCAAATCCTAAGAATAAGTGCTTTGTTTTCAATCATATTGTTGGTACATGAAAATTGGATCTTAAAGGATAAAGGGATAACAATTTATTGGAGTGATACTAGAATTAACCCTACCCCCATGCCTTTGACACATCTTGTTCTAACAAAGTAAAGGGTCTAGGAATCTGGTTGGACCACTTTGAGGTTGCACACCATTTTATCAAGATATTCTATCACTAGAGGGTTACTAGCTAGTAGAGAGGCTATTGTGAATTGATCAACTATCACTTATCCTTCTATTGAATTTTGGCTAATGAATTCAAGATCAAACTCATTAAGGTCCATCGCCTATTTGGTTACTTGACCTAAAAGATAAGTTTTAGATATATTGTATCTTAAAGGATCCAGTTTGGATAAATAACATGAAGCATATTTTTGTTCAATTAGGCACATATAGCTTCCATGGATTCTTTTCTCATTTATTCTCCTAGAAAAAATGAAGGTGCAACTTCTTATTTGTTGGCAATTTGCTCAAGTATATAAGTTGTCATTGATGTCAAGAAGCTTTTGAAAGAATTTGATTTGATGTCAAATAATTTGTTTTGATGAAGGTTACGGCATGACAGTTTCAAAGGTCTTTTGCAAACCCCAAGCTGACAAGTTCGAAAGAAAGTAAGTTGGAAAAGTGTCGCGATATCGCGACATGTCGCATTTTCGCGACTTAAGCAGGAGAGAGAAAGCATTTTAGAAAAGTGTCGTGATATCGCGACATGTCGCATTTTCGTGACTTAAGCAGGAGAGAGAAAGAAAGTTAGAAAAGTGTCACGATATCGCGACATGTCACAGTTTCGTGACTCAAAGAGGAGAGAGAATGTACGGAGTCAGAAATGTCATGATTTTGCGACATATTGCAAGGAAGGTTGTACGGACAAAAAAGTGTCGTGATTTCGTGACATGTTGTAGGAGAGAGAGTCCAAAAGAAAAAGTGTCACAATTTCGTGACTTAATGCAAAAGAGAGAGTCCATAGTGTGAATTGTCGTGATTTCACGACAAGTTCGAAGAGAGAGAAAGTAACACAAAAAGTGTCATGATTTTGCGACATGCTACAGAGTTCGAAGTGAGAACTGTCGTGATTTTATGACA
The DNA here is from genome assembly GCA_028583015.1 of Wollemia nobilis. NCBI lineage: Eukaryota > Viridiplantae > Streptophyta > Pinopsida > Araucariales > Araucariaceae > Wollemia > Wollemia nobilis. Next base: position 1,012,315 of record JAQPPZ010015288.1, on the reverse strand, counting down.
TGCTGCAGAGTTCAAAGTGAGAACCGTCACGATTTTGCGACATGCTGTAGATGAAAATGTTCCAAGAACTATCGTGATTTTGCGACATGCAACAAAGGAAAGGTTTCAAAGTAAGAAATGTCATGATTTCGTGACATGTTGAAGAGAAAGTTTACGAATGCAGAAAGTGTTGCGATTTCATGATAGATTGAGATGGCAGCATACGATTGGAGAAAGTGTCACAATTTTGTGACAGAAATAGAAAGCAAGTCTTCAACAGGAGAAGAGTCACGATTTCATGACAAAAGCAAAACGAAAGAGCATGGAAGAAGAAGTGTCACGATTTCATGACAAATTCAAGAAGGAAGAGCTCAAAGGCAAAAGCATCATGTTTTTGCGACATGTTATGTTTTCATGGGCGTAAGGCAGAGAAAAGCACAAGGCAACAAAAGTGTCACGATTTATCAACATGTTTTGTTTTCGCTAGTGCAAGCAGAGAAGAGTGCAAGGAAGCGAAAGTGTCATGATTTCGCGACATGTTTTGCTTTTGCGAGTGCAAGCTGAGAAGAGGTTAAGAAAGTGAAAAGTGTCACGATATCGAGACATGTTGTATTTTCATGGTAGAATCTATAGAAGAGTTACAAAGGCAGTGAAGCCAACAAAGTCAAATTTTTAGCTAAAAAATATTAGGGCTTGCAGTCGACGAAGATTAGGGTTTGCATTTGTTATAACAGCCGACTAAGATTAAAGTTTTCATCATGAAAATCTTGTTATAAAATGAGGTTTTTTTGGAGAATTGAAGGGTTAATGCATGTGTAGTTGAAGTGCAACATTCGTAGATAGTGCATAGAGCAAGAAGTTCGATCACCGAGAGCAGAGTGCAAAATTCGATCATAGTGTGCAGAGTGCATTTCGTCGAATCATTCTAAGTGTGAAAGATCGTAAAGGAAGCAGAGTGTGTGAATATGGTGTCGATGTGATTGCGTAGAGGTGCAAAGGTTGAAGTGTGATGTTCATAGATAGTGCACATAGCAAGAAGTTCGATTGTCGAGATCAGAGTGCAAAATTCGATCGTAGTGTGCAGAGTGCATTTCATCGAATCATTCTAAGTGTGCAAGATTGCAAAGGAAGTAGAGTGTGCGAAGATGGTTCCATTGTGATTACGTAGAGAGTGCAAAGGTTGAAGTTCGACCAAGTGTTACTGTGATTGCACAAAGAGAGCAGAGGGTGTAGAGAGCACAAAGGGCAAAGATGAATGCGGAGTGCTACTGCTTGAGGACAGAGGTGCATTGGTTCTTTGAGAAGAACCTAAGGATAGATTTGGCAAGTCTTTGAGAAGGCTTGTGTGAAGAGGATTGATTTGTTCAAAGGTGGACAGATCTGATAGACAGAGGAAGACTTGTACTAGACCAACTGACTATTTTTGGTACAAGTTTCTGATCTGCTGTGGACGTGATCATAGAAGGTAGAGGTCTCTTAGGCTAAGCATTGAGGACAGGAGGTCTTCAGTGGAAAGGAGTTCCACATGTTGGCAAGAGATAGAGGCAGTTGATCTTCTGAGGGATCATTTCTAGAGTAGAGGAGAAGGTATCTCCTTTGAGCCGAAGCTCATAAACATTGTAATTGGGAAGGATTCCCAAAGAACTTTGAGATAACTTTTAGAGAAAAATTTTGTGGACGTAGCCCAGCCATTTTGGGTGAACCACGTTAAAATTGATGTCACTTTGTGGATGATTTTGTGCATTGCTTTGATATTACTTTGGGTATATTGCTTTACTGATTTGAATTATAAAGGAAAAAGTAAAAAGAGGTCTTATACTGTTAACCCCCCCCTCTCAGTATAAGCTTGTGTTCTTCAATTGGTATCAGAGCAGGTTTCTTCGAAAAGTTTTACAGCTTGAAGGAAAATCTAGTAAAGAACACAATGGATCATTCAAGTAGCAATGCAACACCTATTCTTGATGGGTCATATTTTGGTCTTTGGAGTGCAAGGATGAAGGTTCATCTAATGGCAGTTGGTAATGAGGTATGGGAAGTGATTGAAGATGAGTACACTATTCCTGTACATGGTCCTAATACTAAAGAAGAAAGGCTCCTACATCACAGACAATTCAAAAGCAATGAATGCAATCCCGAAAGGCTTACGAAAGCGAGATATCACCAAAGTGATTCACCGCAAGACAGCTAGTGAAATGTGGAAACCGTTGAAGGTGGTTCATACAGGTGATACAAATGTCAGAAAGGCCAAGTTGAGACACTTCAAAGGTATGTTTGAAAAACTCAAGATGAATGATGATGAAAATATTAGTGACTACATGCTTCATATGAATGAGGTTGTTAACTCCATGAAAGACTTAGGTCTTGAGCTTGCTGAAAATGATGTTTGTGATAAGATTTTAAGATCTCTTCCTAATAGATTTAGTGAAAAGATTTCTTCTATTGAGGAAGCTAAAGATTTGGATAAGTTGAAAAAGGATGAGCTCCATAGTATACTTGCAGCATTTGAGTTGAGAACTCAAGTGAAGGTTGATGTCAAGAAAGAGGCGACTTTCAAGGCTACCAAGAAATCCAAGGGTAAACAACTTCAAGATAGTGATGAGTCTTCTAGTGATGAAGAGGCATATTACAACAAGAAAGGCAAGTTCTCTAGAAAGCACAAAAGCATGAAAAATATAAGATGTTTCAATTGTGGAAAGTTGGGTCATCATGCTACTGACTGTACTGTTCCCAAGAATGAAAGTGATGAAGATAAATAGGATTCTATGAGCAAGGTTTCTGAAAAGCATAAGCATCACAGAAAGAACAAATATGAGCACAACAATCAAGGAAATAGGTATTCTCACAAGCACAAGAAGAGTTTCTATCTAGACAAAGCAAGTAAGTGTTCTAGTAGCGATAGTGAAAGTTCATCAAGTGATAATGAAAATGAGATGTTGTTCATATCAGAAAAAGAGGAAGAACCGAAACATAGATTCATTATCATGAAATGTCTTAGATGTGGAAATTTTGGTCACCTTGAGGATGACTATACAAATAATGATTTGGTTTTTAGTATGTATAAGGATGCTTCACAAAACTATAAGGAAGATGCATGTATGGTTTTTGAAAAAGGTAGCACCTCTAGTGATAAGAAATCTGAAAAAGGCTTTGATGATTCAAAAAGCAAGCAAATAAAGGATCTTGAAAGTGAACTTATTAGTGCTCTTAGGGCTTTGAAAAAGGAAAGAAAGAAGAATGGTAGACTCAAGGATAAGTTAGATGAATGTTGTATGGAGAGAGATGATCTTATAGAAAATCTTGATTTCTCTATAGCTAAGACACAAGAACTCAAGGATGAGTTAGAGTCTAAGGTTCTTGAGTATAGTGAGTTAGAACAGAAAATGGCTTCTTTGAAAGAGGAAACTAAAGATTACAAGGATAAGCTTTACAGGTTTCAAGACAGCTCCAAAAAGGTTAAGTCACTCATCAAAGGTCAAAGAAAAACAACAGATAAAACAGGCCTTGGTTTTGTTAAGCCACACAAGGAACAAGTTGGAGAGTCTAGTAAGAGACTCCAAAAGGAAGAGAGTTCTGATGAGGAAAGTATTTCAGATCATGAGTCCTTGAATGATAGATGCGCAAAAATAGAAAATAGAATTCAGAATGAGAATAAGTTTTCAAGACCCAAGAGGTCAAATAAAGGAAAATTTCAAGGCAGATGTTTTGTGTGTCACAGGTTTGGTCACATGGCTTCACATTGCATGGCTCAAGTGAAGAAGGTAAACAAAAATTTTAGAAGTGCTAGTTTCCTTCAAGGGTATTGCTACTCTTATCAACATTTTGGGCACAAGGCAGTCTATTGCAAGGTAAATAATAGGAACAGGTTTGGTCAGAACAGGTAGATTCAAAGATCAGGTTTACCTCAGAGAAACAACATCGTCAAGTGTTTCAAGTGCAACAATGAAGGTCACACAATCAGACAGTGTAGAGCTGAAATTCCATAATACAGAAACAGGAACAGTGGCATGATCAAGTCCAAGGATCAAGGCATGGACAAGAATAGAGATGAGAATAAGAACAATAACAGTGACAGAAACAGGAATATGGACAAAGAGTTCAAGAGAAGGCCCTAAAAGGAAGTTATAGACGCTAATGATGATCAATGCCTAATGGGAGTTTTACTCCCACCCTAGAATTAATCACCTCATCAGGAGGTGGGGGAGGGACTAAGCTAAGAGGCTCATTCTTAGTCCCGAGCCCCAAAGGTGACCCTTTGCCATTGATGACAAAGGGGGAGAGATATGAGTAAGGGGGAGAGCTTCAAAGTGAAGAGGAAAGCTTCAAGTCAGGGGGAGCAAAACTTCAAAGGAATATTCTCAGTTGTGGGCATAGTTGGTCAGTTGTTAGCACAGTTGGTTTCAATTTTGGCTCTTGAGAAGTGTTTTTAGTAAAGGTTTGCCATCAATGACAAAGGGGGTGATTGTTGGAAATTTTGGTACTTTGGGTACATTGCCTTTGCTCAAGTATATAAGTTGTCATTGATGTCAAGAAGCTTTTGAAGGAATTTGATTTGATGTCAAATAATTTTTTTTGATGAAGGTTATGGCATGACAGTTTCAAAGGTCTTTTGCAAACCCCAAGCTGACAGGTTAGAAAGAAAGTAAGTTGGAAAAGTGTCGCGATATCGTGACATGTCGCATTTTTGCGACTTAAGCAGGAGAGAGAAAGCATTTTAGAAAAGTGTCGTGATATCGTGACATGTCACATTTTCATGACTTAAGCAAGAGAGAGAAAGCAAGTTAGAAGTGTCACGATATTGCAACATGTCGCGGTTTCGTGACTCAAAGAGGAGAGAGAATGTATGGAGTCAAAAATTTCACGATTTCACGACATATTGCAAGTAAGGTTGTACGGACGAAAAAGAGTCACGATTTTGCGACATGTTGCAGGAGAGAGAGTCCGAAAGAAAAAGTGTTGTGATTTCGCGACATAATGCAGAAGAGAGAGTCCGTAGTATAAATTGTCATGATTTCATGACAAGTTCAAAGAGAGAGAAAGTAACACGAAAAGTGTCACAATTTTGGGACATGCTGTAGAGTTTGAAGTGAGAACTGTCGTGATTTCGTGACATGCTACAGAGTTCAAAGTGAGAACCGTCGTGATTTCGCGACATGCTGCAGATGAAAATGTTCCAAGTAAGAACTGTCACGATTTCACGACATGCAGCAAAGGAAAGGTTTCGAAGTAAGAAATGTCGTGATTTCGTGACATGTTGAAGAGAAAGCTTACGGATGCAGAAAGTGTCATGATTTTGCAACAGATTGAGATGGCAGCATACGGTTGGAGAAAGTGTCGTGATTTCATGATAGAAACAGAAAGCAGGTCTTCAACAGGATAAGAGTCATGATTTTGTGATAGAAGCAAAATGAAAGAGCATGGAAGAAGAAGCATCACGATTTCATGAAAAATTCAAGAAGGAAGATCTCAAAGGCAAAAGCGTCACGATTTCATGACATGTTCCGTTTTCACAGGTGTAAGGCAGAGAAAAGCACAAGGCAGCGAAAGTGTCGTGATTTCGTGACATGTTTCATTTTTGCTAGTGCAAGCAGAGAAGAGTGCAAGGAAGCAAAAGTGTCACGATTTTGCGACATGTTCTGCTTTTGCGAGTGCAAGTCGAGAAGAGGTTAAGAAAGTAAAAAGTGTCATGATATCGCGACATGTTGTATTTTCACGGCAAAAGCTACAGAAGAGTTACAGAGGCAGTGAAGCCGACAAAGTCAAATTTTTAGCCAATGAAGATTAGGGCTTGCAGCCGATGAATATTAGGGTTTGCATTTGTTATAACAACTGACTAAGATTAAAGTTTTCATCATGAAAATTATGTTATAAAAGGAGGGCTTTTTGGAGAGTTGAATGGTTAATGCATGTGTAGTTGAAGTGCAACGTTCGTAGATAGTGCACAGAGCAAGAAGTTCGATCGCCAAGAGCAGAGTGCGAAATTCAATCGTAGTGTGCAGAGTGCATTTTGTCGAATCATTCTAAGTGTGAAATATCGCAAAGGAAGTAGAGTGTGCGAAGACGATGCCATTGTGATTGTGCAAAGGTGCAAAGGTTGAAGTGTGATGTTCACAGATAGTGCACAGAGCAAGAAGTTTTATCGTCGAGAGCAGACTACAAAATTTGATCATAGTGTGTAGAGTGCATTTCATCGAATCATTCTAAGTGTGAAAGATCACAAAGGAAGCAGAGTGTGCGAAGACGGTGCTATTGTGATTGCACAGAGAGTGCAAAGGTTGAAGTTTGACCAAGTGCTGTTGTTATTACATAAAGAGATTAGAGGGCATAGAGAGCACAAATGGCAAAGACGAATGTGAAGTGTTGCTGCTTGAGGACAGAGGTGCATTGGTTCTTTGAGAAGAACCTGAGGACAAATTTGGCAAGTTTTTTAGAAGGCTTGTGTGCAGAGGATTGATTTGTTTAAATGTGGATAGATCTAACAGATAGAGGAAGACTTGTACTAGACCAACTATGTTTGGTACAGGTTGCTGAGCTGCTATGGACGTGATCATAGAAGGTAGAGGTCTCTTAGGCTAAGCATTAAGGACAGGAGGTCTTCGGTGGAAAGGAGTTCCATGTGCTGGCAAGAGGTAGAGGCAATTGATCTTCTGAGGGATCATTTCCAGAGTAGAGGGGAAGGTATCTCCTTTGAGTCGAGGCTCATATACATTGTAATTGGGAAGGATTCCCAAAGAACTTTGAGATAACTTTTAGAGAAAAGTTTTGTGGACGTAGCCCAGCCATTCTGTGTGAACCACGTTAAAATTGATGTCACTTTGTGGATGATTTTGTGCATTGCTTTGATATTACTTTGGGTATATTGCTTTACTGATTTGAATTATAAAGGAAAAATTAAAAAGAGGTCTTATATTGTTCACCCCCCTCTCAGTATAAGCTTGTGTTCTTCATTATTTGTACAACCATTCCTTTTCTAGAGGTTATCAACAAAGTATGATGAGGCTAATCTTGTTAAGTGTAACGTTAGTAACTCATTATGCTAGTTGTTGAGATTTATGTGATTAATATCTTGAGTTTCAACTTGAAATTTATCTTTTACTATGGATTGGTTACTATTCTAACTTCACCTATTTTTGCAAGTCTTCTTTGTAGTGAGATCTCATGGCCTAGTGAGATCTCCCCATGTTGATGGTTTTTCTTCAAGACTTCCAAAAAGCTCCTATGTACAGGCTTTACCTATTTCTCTTTTGTGTGGGATTCCAGTTTCATTTCAAGAGGGAATGTTATCTCAATTTTTAGAATATTTGTGTTTCATTTCAGACCTGAGGTCCCCTTGTTCACTTTCTTTGGTGTTGGATTTTCCCAATATTAGCAGGAAAACCTTATTCAATTTTTAGTTCATTTCGGTTGTGTATTGGCTTTCCCTAGTTTTGGTGGGAAAACCTTTTTCAAATTTCACTTTGTTTTAGTTGTGTGCTGACTTTTCCTAGTCTTGGTAGGAAAAACTTTTTCAAATTTTAGTTCTATTTGTTGTTGGTCTTATGTAGGTTATCTCCCTAGTTTAGATGATCATTATTTACCTCTAGAAGATAGTCTTCTCAAGCTTGTACCTTTTATTGTGATCTCTTTGTAAAAGGTTCGAGGACCCTTTCAAAACCCATTTTTCCAACCAATCAAAAAAACTTCACATGTTTTGTTATATAGAATAGGATTTAACGTATAATTGATGAAGGGACAAGAAGTATTCAAGGAAGGAAAAAGGTGGGCCTTTGGGTTTTCTACCTGAATAGCTAGACAATGTATGAAGGGTTCTTTGTCTACCATAATGCTATATAACTTGCGTTGATATGAAAACTTTAGGAATTGATGATAAGTTGAAGGTATAACTTGCATGGCATGGATCCAAGGTCTCCCTAGAAGGATATTATAGTTCAAATTATAAGACAAAATATAAGATATTGTGTTGAGTATGCAAGGCCCCACTTTTAATGGAAGAATTACAGTTCCAATGACCTCACACTTCTCATTGTCATAGGCCTTAATAATAACATATGTTTTTGTATTTCTTATTAATATACATAATAAATTTAAGGCTTCATAAATTTATCGCTGAGCCATTGTTGATAGGGATCCATTTGATACATTGCTCATCAATTTGACATGATGTACAAAGGAAGTTCTCCAAGCATGGAAGGGGGTGGAATATCATCCTTAAAAAAGGATATGGTTGTGTGGGTTACACTAAGGGACCCTACCATGTTAGCCAGATCATCAAAGCTAATATTTTCTAGCACATTTTTCTCACTTAAAAGTTTAAAAAAGTTTTTCCTTTGACTTGATGAAGTCTTTAACAAATCAAGTTGGGAGATACTTACAATGGTATCCTCCAATTATTTTTGGAGTTTAAAGACCCTATTTCGTTTGTCTTGATGCTTTAGAAACAAGGGTGCCTCTTTAGTATCATGGTGGGTCTAGACCGCATGACAAAAGGGGGATCAAATGATGGTTTTGAGGGTTGTACCTTCTCTTTAGATTATTGTCTAGTAATAACACTAATCTAAATAACCCCTTCCAAGTTTGTATCTAGAATGGGATTATTCCTATACTAAAAATGATTGATAATATGTTGCTCATATTAGGCAAGGGGTCCTAAAAGACTCGCATGTATTAATTGGAAAATATTGCTTGTTGAGAACTACCAACCATAAGATAACCCTCATCAATAAGGTCCTGCACAATATTATTAAGATTTTTACACTTGTTAATATGATGATCATTTTTGTGATGGAAAATTCAATTCTAATAATCCTTAAACCAAGTGATCTTCTCCCTTTCAAGGTTGATCAACCTTACATGTGGTAACTATAATTTTGGATTTAATAATTTCCCTAGCACAAAGGATAAGGATTGATTTAACCAAGTAAAATTTCTTTGGGGATTTTTCTAAGCCTTGTCTAGAACAAATTTTTGTAATGTAGTGGTCATATTAACATTGCCTACTTTAACATTTTTGATAGGGCGCAAATCGATTACCCCATTGCCCATGACATACTTGTTCTTGTATTATCCTTTTGCATTAGAGGAAGAGGGCTTTTATTTCTCGTTCTTATTTTTTAATTACCCCTACATTGGAGGGTAGCTTCCACTTGTTTAGCTAAATCTATTGCATATTTAAGAGAAGATGAGTGGGTTATTTCTAATGGATAAGAAATTTACTCTTGTAAATTGTATATGAAAATATGCAAGAGATATTTTTGTTGTGGGGTAAATGAAAGCTTTCTAACCAAAGCACACCACCAATTTAAGAATTTGGTGAAATATTCACCTTTATTTTTCTTACATTGATAAATATCATCTATGATGCACTTATTTGTTATGTACATGGATAAATGTTGGATAAAATCTCTACTAAATCCAATTTTTTTTTAATCAAGTGGTGAGGCATCTAAAAAACCACTCTAAAGCCTCACCACCAAGGATTTTAGGGAATAATGTTAGTAATTGTGCCCCATCATAAGTGATGTCATGTTAGGCATCTTGGAAAATTCTAAGATGATCCATTAGGTCACCTTCTCCCTTATATATTTAAAACTTCAGCGCTATGAATTTTGGGGGATAATACCAACTAGTGATGAATGGATCTAAGGGTTGATTATAGTAATCTTTATAAGAATACTTTTTCCTTGTTGTGGCTCCCTTGAGAGAATCCAGTTGTTGCTAAAATTCTAAATATTTCTTAAATAATTATTCTTATTTAGAATTTATGTCCTAGAACCCAATATGAGGAGCTTGTGATGTTACAAATTATGGTTTCAAACTAACCAATGGATAATATTTGGAGTTCATATGGGTTTATCTAGAATAGATGATCATGTTGTTAGCACTAGAATTAATTAAAATAAAGGGGTTAGTGGAAGGAGTGTTGTATGGAATTGAAATTTGGGAAGAAGGCATGCTATAGAAGGGATTGGAAGAGACCAAATTTGAAGGATTTGGCATGCTAGGAAAACATCCATATTTTGAACTTATGGAATACTTGTAGGTTGAGATATAGGGTGATTTATTCTAAATGGTTCTATTTTTGGAGGTATGGATCCCTTATTTCTAGAAGATGGGATAATATACAACCTCCATTTTATAGTTGTTGTAATGATAGAATTATTAGACCCCATATATTTTAGATTAGAAGGGTAAAAATCAAGGTATTAAAACCCATGAGATGATTATATTTATTGAAAACTTATGGAATTGGATCTAGGTTGTTGTGGAAGATCTAAGAGGGATTCCTCCATAGTAGAAGTGGTCAAGGGATTTTCATAAACCCTCAAAATGGTTTTCATAGCTTCCATATTCTCTAGTAGGAATTTATCTAGATGGTCCATGGATTTGAAAACAATGTCCCCTTGTTCATTATAAATAGGGGAAAGGGTTCCTAAGGGAGCATTTTCTTCCTCCTCTTCTTCCTCGTAAGTCAAATTTTCAAACATTGTTTGCTTCTCTTGAAGTTGGGGCAACATTAGCAAAGCAATTGTATTTTATGCTAACTGTTGCACAATATTCTGAGTGAGGCAAGGGGGTTTGACCATGGTCAAAGAAAGGGATATTAAATTTTACTATACTTTTGTTTCTAGAGTTGTTTATAGAAGAAAGAGAAGATGTTTCAATAATCCTTATATAACCAAAGATAACAACCTACTTTATGACTCTTGTTAGCCCATCGATATATACTTACCAAGAGATATAGCCCTCAAGGCTTGAACATCGGTTTACTCAAGGGGTCATTATTATTTTTCCAATAAACAATTGATTGCATTATTGTTATATTTGATTAATGTGTTTTACTATATGCAATCAAATCAAATGGTCTTGATTAAAGTGTGGTAAATTATATGTTGATTAAGGCCAAGGCATGGTCAAAAGGTTTATGGACCTATGAGATACTTCACATTAGGCTCACCAAATATATAGGATGAAAAAATGGCATAGAGGTACTAGCCATCAAGTCTCTCTAAGGGTTTTCCCACACTCAAATAAGAGATCTTTGTTGAACCCTTGTCATTTTGTGTGTTTGATATTTGTCTTTGGTGAGGAGTTTTTGGTTTCACCAATGGTTTTTGTAGATTACCCTAAATCTTATTTTGTGTGTTCAATTTTCAAATACCTAAGGCTTTGTTTTATTCTAGTGTATAATATGCAAAATGGTGATCTAATGCATGTGAAAACAATTATGTAATAAGACAAGATGCTAGCCTACGTGTAATTTTGATTTCTTGCACTATCTACAAGAGCTAAAAGAAATATTGACGAACTTAAAAGACAAATTACACTTTTTTCTTTCAAACAAAGGAAAAACAAAGATGCGTAGACAAATCCTAACCTAATTCAAGATTACATGTGATTTAATTTTGAATGTCTAAGTAATGTATGAGATAAAAAAATAAAAGGATAAGCTAAACTAAATATTCTTTGACTTCTCCTTTTTATGTGTTGATGCCTCTAACAAGATATGTTTCTACTAATATGAATTTTAAATAAAATGCATCAAAAAAATATGCATGCAAGCAATAAGTTATCCTATGTATTATTTTATTTTAATAGATACTAGCCCTGAGTTTGCACGAAAGTAAACTTTTCCTTTTAAAGTAAGGGTGCAAGAGGGTTGTAACACACAAAAATTAACCTAATGTAAGACTACATGCAATTTGATATTGATGCTAGAGGAGATAAGAAAATTAAAAGAAAACAAAGCTAAGGATTCTTTTATTTTTCCCGTTTGTTAAAGAAAAATTAAAAACTAGCCTAAGAGATTCCTTTATTTTACCTTTTAATGTGTTCTTAAAAAAGTATACAAGTATATGAAAAAATTAGGCAACAAACAATCATAATAAGCAAAAAATAAAGAGCGGAGATCAAACTTACCTGGTATGATGGTTGTTATGAATCCACTTCCTATAGATGAATTTGTTGACTATAGACTTTCTGGTTGGTGAATTCACTCAACCTACAAAACCAAATATACTAAAAGGATGATAAGCATTCAAGGGACTACCAAAGAATAAAAAATGGTAGAATTTCTATTTTGCACAGTTAGACCTCCTATTTCATATGCATAAAATCAAATTTTGACCTAAAAATAGGATATAGTAATATGTATGACAAATCTTCCACCTAAAATTTTTATAGCTAGAAAATTCACTCATGTAATAGAGACAAAATGACAAAGGATCCAAGGTTGATCATATAATTTCTAGGTAGTGACAAGGAGTTGTTCAAGGGTAGTTGATCAAAAGAGATGTTGGGTTGCTTAGGAAAACCATGCCTAAATATGCAGATGATGAATCTACCACATGAATAGGGTATGGATGGAAAATTTATTTTTTATAAAAAAAAATAGAGTGACAAGAAGGTGGTGGGGTTACTAAGAAAAAATGGGATACCTTTCTCTTGGGATTCCAAGGCTAAGACTACTAGCAATGAATTTTTTGCTTACATAGGGTATAGACAATGAATTTGCCTTGGATATAAATATATAAATGTGTATATTTTAGGTGATAGCAATCCATTTCTAGAGAATCTTAGAGAGTCCTCTTAGAGGTCTACTCGATAGATATTTTGAAATGGTCAAAAAAAATAGACTAGATGCTAGATGGACAAAGTATTTGTAATTTGAGTATGGACAAGGGAAATGTAGGTATGGATAAATTATCTAATAAAATGATGATGAATAGGATCTAAAAGGAAACTAAGGTGGAATAAATACAACCAAGACCACTATGCTAGTTTTTTGCTCTCCCTCTCACCAAACTACTTAAAGATAAATAACCCTGAGAGCTTAAAAGTAGTAGACGTTTGGTGCTTGAAAGTTATCCCCTCTTAGTCAAAAAGCATTGAGGTTTATTTTAACAAAGTTTTTATACCTAATAGAGTGTCCCAAAATATATCCAAGAGGCTAGTTTATAGAAAATGGGTAACCTTGGAATCTCTAGCAGGGAGGTTAGGTGACTAGTTAGGATCAATTAGACTAGCTGATAGGGCTATTAACTATCCTAATTGGTAGTCATAGGGGATTATTGGAAGGTGAAAAATGCAGTTAGTTTCCCCTAATTTTCAATTTCTTGAGGTGATATATGTGACTCCCTAAGTTAACTGCCCTTGATTGGAAATTAAGAGGAACTGAAATATTAACTACTCACTTGAAGCAAATTTATCACCAACAAATTTACCACCAACAAATTCATAGCCAAAAAATTTTCACTTTTTATTGATGTGGGTCAAATTTTGAAGGGAAGTCAAAAATTAGGTAGGAACAGGAGGCAATGTAAATTTTCCAACTGAGGCTACAAATTCAATTGCTCACAAATTCAGTTTAGATGAAAAATTCATCAACAAGAAATTTTGGATGCAAATCTATGGTTAAGGAAGGTAACATAGCTAAATTGGTCATATAGTGCATTTATGATATAATTATTCTAGTTATGTGGTTCAATTTTAGGTATCTATAATTCCTATGTTCTAGGAATCTCAAAATATTGTTACTCTTGATCAACTTTTTCTTCTCCTAGTTCATTTTTAGGTGGCAATGCATAATTATGGTGGGACTCCAAAAATATAGGCTCACACAAAGGAATTCAAATCTAAGGAGGCTAAGACCTAGGGGCTCAAGGGCTAGGCTAATTCTTCAAAGAAAATGAAGACTATTTACAAATACTTTAAGAGGGAGGGACATCCAACAAAGAATTTCTTGCTAAAACAACAAAGGATTGAAGCCAAGTTTTTAAAGATCAATGAATTTATTCTAGATGATGAATGAGATTCTAAAGGATCATCCTGAAATACAAAGGCACACTAGAGCATCCATTATGGTGGGAATATATTATTTTCATGAATATCTTCTCTCCTTGGCCCCTTAGTTCAAATTATTATTATTTTGTTTTTTTTTGTTTTTGTTTTTAATTTACATGATGGAATCGGTAGCCGCCATGAATTCGGGTAGGCTTTCCAGCTTTTATGGCCACCATAGTATTCTGTGTTCTCTGCCCCAGAAGCCACCACATAGATCTTCGTGCAGTCTTCCATTATAACCACCATGCCACAATCATTTTAAACCTTTTACGTCGCTGAAAGCACCAGGAAAGGGACAAGCTTTCAGTCCGACGACCTTAGTTCAAATTATAAGGGATATTGAAATTATAATTTAATCCATGTTGAGGTCGATATTGTATGATGTATTGGATGGGCCTAAGGATATTTCATTTTACAATGTATTAATTAATTATAATACTTTATTATATAAGCTCTATGGTTCATGGTTAACCTTGTTATGGTTAAATCTTCTTTATAATTTGTAATTAACCCTTGTTATGTTTGCTTAGATTAAACAATATTATGTATTTAAGGTTTTTTGGTATTGGTATAAATATCGCCCTTCCATTCCTCATTTTATCATAGAAATATTATGTAATATTATCTATGGATATAGTGATTATTTATGGTGCCTATGAGTACCCTCTAAAACTCTATTATTTATCCTTCTTTTCACTTTCTATATAATATTTGAGTGGATCGATTTTTTTTGTTTATTTTTAGAAAATATTTTGAATTCCAACAAACAAGTAAAAAATAAATAAAAAGTAATTTCCACTGTTAATTAACACAAATGTGTATACTTACTTGAGTGACATTACTACTAAAAATAAGTACATGCATATGTGTATTTAACTAAACTAATTATGATTTCTAGTCTATCTACACTATAAATATCATGCAATTATTTAGGGTTTCCATCAATTTCTTCCATGATGTTAGCTATAATTTGATCCACCACCTTTGCATGACTCCTCCAGAAATAAAAAGCTCATGTGTTTTTTTTTTATTGATAACGGATTTTGAAAGGGACCCAAAATATTTTACAAATTTCAAAGAGGATCTTGAGTGGGATCAACCTAGAACAAGACACACCAAAAAATGGGGCCACATCTAGTGACCATGAAACTAAAAATCAACAGAACATAAGAGGAAAAGGCCTGCAGGAAAATAGAGGAACAAAACATTTTAGTCAGCAGACAAAGTGGGGTAGTCCAACAAGGAGCCAAACACAGCACATGATTTTTGGATATAGTCTTCATTATCTCTAGGATTATCCTCCCCAGATTGGTCATATTTTTGGGCTTTCATCTGGTTGATAATATTGCCAGCCCTCATGTGTTTTTCATTACACTATGCCTCTCCTATATTTCTTCATTGCACTATGTTGACATTATCATTCAATATTATGTATCATAAAATGTTGATGATTGTTTTTTTATAAATTATATGTTAATGTTTTATCATAATTCCTTCAAATATCATCCCTCATACCATTTCTTAGTTAGAAAAAATTCAAACAGAATGATATTTTCTATCTACTTTCATGCTTTTTAGATGGACCTCTCCTTTTATAAACGGCAATTGTTTTCTGTCAAATATAGTTTCAATAGTTCCACTAAACGACATAGTAAATTAATAAAAAGATGAAGTTTGATTTTTCAAACAACCTTGGAACAAGATAAATTCCTTTTTATTCTCTCAACAAATACTTCGATACTTCATATCTTTAATGTGTGCCCATAAAAAATTAATGCTTACATCTCATATACACAACCAAATATTCTTCCACACTTTACACTGAAATAAGTCCTAGCACTTTTACTTGTGTTGGTATTAAACAATCCTCTATATATTCTTCTTATAAATTAAATAGTGATATATCCTTCACTTACATTATTTCTATGTATTTTTAATGATATCAGTCCCAAAAAATGCACAATGAAACAAATCCTTCAAATAGTGTGCATATATGATGGGTAAGAGGCTTCAACAAATAGATACATAATGATAGTAGTAGACAATGGATTTACAAAAAATCTGGACAAGTACTCACTTCTAGTATTGTAGACATATTTATTCTAGACAATATGTCAACTCCACATTCATTGCTCAATTCTTGTCCAACACTCCCCTATGTTATACACAAGAGAACTATAGAATAAGCTTTGTGTATTGGATGGTTGCTTATTTTCCTTGACCATTCAAGCATTGGAAGTGAATAGAATCAACAAGCATATGTTTTTATCCACTGAGAAACATTTAACATTATAACACTTGTTATCTTAGTTATTCGTAATACCATCTCTTCTTCTTAGTCTCAACACTTGTCTATCATAGAGATGTGTTGTGCCATGTTGGGCCATATTATTTCTCTAATATTTTCTTGAGGATCTCACATATTCAATAAGTGAAGTATTTTTAGAATTTTATGATGATATACATAGAATTGTGCTTGTTATTGTGACAACATCCTTTTATATCAAAAAATGCAACAATTTTCAACAATCTACTTCTCATGCTAATGGTGTGTTCTCTCTTAATGTTAATGGAAATTTATTCTTTTAGATGAATGACTCTATCCAAGACTTCTCTATGATTCTTGGTACTTCAAGAGCTTTTAATACATCCTTGAAATATTCTTTGTAAATAACATCTTTAGAATCCAATAAATCCTCTCTTTTTTTAACAAATATTTTTTTTTCAAATCTCTAAACTTTCCCAAAACAACCTTAAAGGATAAAAATTCTTTAATACCACACGTTACCATCAGGGTTTTGAACAAGTTTTTATTAACAAAAAATATGAATATGTATAATGACAAATATGATGGTTGGTTTAGATAACTAACTATGAACCACCTATTTAGGTAATACCACATGTTACCATCAGGGTGTTGAACAAGTTTTTATTAACAAAAAATATGAATATGTATAATGACAAATATGGTGGTTGGTTTAGATAACTAACTATAAACCACCTATTTAGGTATAAATATTGAATACCTAACTAATTACAATACATGATGCTATAAATTCCTAAAAAATATTAAAAGAAGACCAACACTTGGAGAATATATGGAATGATTTTAATATCTCCAATTTATTTAACAATATTTTGATCAATCCATAGTTGAAGGAAGTCAAATTGAGTTTGGCATACAATATAAGGAGGAAAATACTAATAGTAAAGTAATTTTTTGTGAAACCTTATACTCTATTTGAGAAGAAATTGATAAGGGAAGGATTTAATGCTATCACATACAACTTGGTCATGTTAGATGTCTATGACAAAATAAAGCTAATTGGATAGATATTCAAGCTTACAAAAGATAACTTTAGAGATATTATCACCAAAATACAAGATTGGAAGTAGAAAATAGTGTATAAAGAAGATCTTCAACAAGTTCAGGATGACAAAAAATAATAGATAAGATATTTAGGTCTTTTCAGTCTGAAGTGTCACAACCTGAGCAAGGAATCAAAGGTCCTAACCCCACCAAAAAAATACAAAATCTATGAGGGAGAGGGAAGCTCCAATGGAATAGGAGAAAAAATCTAAAAATACCATAATAGGCATCGATAGGATATGCAATATTTCCAAGACTAGGAGAATCTTGGTCAACACAATTGATAAGATACATAAGAAAATTAGAGTGATGGAAGAAAATATTGGCCAATATACATAAGGTATTGTTGGGTTTTGAATTAACATAAAGGTAAACTTGAACTATGACTATCATCTTCAATGATTTTTGAAAGGGGAACACCTGTTATATTAGACCAAACCTCAACATTGGATGGGTCAAAATGCTTTAACCCAACCCCCAAAGTAGGTTAGTATACCTTGTCAAATTACTGAATGTTGACTCGTTTAAGCTTTGTTAAATGTATAAATATAGGGATAGAAAAAGGAAGTGTTAAGAAAGTAATGAATCAATAGTGGATGGATAAAACTAATAGCATAGGCATCTACAGAGAAATTTCAATAAATCAACTTCTAGAAAACAATACTTGAGACTAACAACATTCAAAACCAGTCATATTCATCATAAGATACAATAGCATGCTTCAAGAATTATTTCAAATTTCTAGGGTGTCAATAATTTAAATTTGCAAAATTAGATTAATACTGTAACTAACAAAATTTAAAATCCTTTCCAAGCATACATTAGACATGAATCATTCTAGTTTGCTCTAGGCTAGCAATCAAAATTAGCAAGATAGACTAACCATAGCAGCAGTAGTAGAAATGACTTCAAGGGTATGTAAAATATGGAAAATAAGATACAAGTCTGAGGTAAACATCCAAGTAATGCTTCTTCTATTAATTTGCAGAGAGTGTACAATAGACTTTAGAGCTGACCCTTTAAAATAAGGGTTTGATCTCTATTTATAGTTTTGCAATGAATAGTTTTGAAAGAATTAGGAACATTACAAGGAATTTGGAGTGTCATATCATTAAGGTGTTGAGGTGGAAACCTTCCATTTTATCAAAAAAATAAGAAATCATCTGCTCCATTAATCCCTTACAACTTGACCTCTACAAGTTGTTCAAATTTCACAACTTTTAGCTATAGATTCTTCCCAAGAAGAAATTGAGACCATCCCCTATTCTTGTCATGGCTACCTTATCATCGATCTGGAACTGAATTGACTCATGGATCTTGATTTTTGTTGCTTCATCTTCTTGGATTTTCTATTTTTACTTAGAACCAGATTGAACAAAAGCTTACATCTTAATGTCATGATGAATATTACATATATATACGTCATTCCAATCACATTCAATGTGGGATCTGTATTTGCTCTTAGACGGTTGAGATTGAAACATTTTAAAATGCTTGGAATACCTTTAGCAAACATATCCTGGAACACACTTACATTCTACAACATGTTTTGGAATGGAATCATTTTATGAAGTTGCATTTATCTCTTTTCATTACTCATGATGTAGAACATGTTCTAATCCGGCCCTTGGATCTCAAAGTTTAAATTTTTGACCATTTTTATCAAGGCATAGAACAAGGGTACACCAATCTAAGGTCATGATGTAAACCATTGCTCTATTTTGCACGAAGAAGAACCATGCACTAAACCAGGGTTTTATGTTGCTAGTTGCAAGTTTGACCAAGTTTGACGATGACTTGGGGCACATTTATAGCCAAAAGCCTATTCTAGGATAGAACCATATCATGGAACTTTACCTTTAGCTATTTGCATCACTCATGGCACAAAACTTGCTCTTTTTTGGCTTTTGAATTTTGCAACTTAGTATTTTGACTGTTTTGACCATGATATGGAGTAGGGGTACGTTAGTCCAGGGTTGAGGTGTGAAAACCTTGTTATGGGTTGTGTGGTATAGAACCTTGTTCTAGAACATACAATATAGAAATTTGTTCTAGGTTGGGATTTGTTTTACCTTCCAAACACTTTGACCAATATTGACTGTGGCGTGGAACCTTATTGTGATTCAGGTGGTGTAGAACCTTGTCTTGAGTTAGGGTATCATATTCTATTATGAGCCATAATTTGATTTGCTTGAAAAAAAAATTTGACCATGTTGACCATGGCATAGAATAGATTTTGTTGAGTCAGGGTTGTGCTCCAAAGCACATTTCAACACTTAGCCAAATTTTAAAAATTCTACAAAAATTTTCTAAGTATGTGGCCTTTTGGGCCTACATTATGGTGCATCTTGGGGGACTTGTAAAGTTGTAAAAATTATATAGCCTTATCTTGGATCCAACACTTTCTAAAGGATAAATGGAGCCTAGAAGGTGCACTAGGGGAGGAAGAAGGGACTATACAAGAAGAAATGAATTTACTATCGGTACAAAATGAAAGAGAAATCTAGGTGTGATGAAACTAGGGTGAATGTACATTTACAAAAATATGGAAGGAGTAGGAACAATATATCTAAAAACAACATGACATGGTGGTGAGACATGATGGACATGTTAACAATCTGATCAATAAAAAATAAATCTTACAGGCTAATATATATACGATGGACTATAGCACTAGAGATAGAGAAAAGAGAAAACAAAATAGGAGAATTGGAGGTACACAAACTAAAGGAATATCCCACAAAAATATACCTTCGTATGTATACTCCACTGGGGTCAGAGCTCTTTCCAAGATAGATAGATTGCTATGGGTTAGGTGATCATTTATTCTCCTTACTTTGTGGTGCATGTGTAGGTTTTCATGCAATAGAAGAGATTTTTGACAGAAGGATCACCCAACCCTAGTGGATACAAGTGTTGGAAGCATCAGGTAAGGTGGGATATGATGTTGTGCCTTGTACACCTTGGCCCATGGGTACATGGAAGCCCACTGAAAGAAAAATCATATAGGTCATCCTGCTTGCTGTTGCATTGCATGCATGTGTTTGTTTGTGAGAAATTGAATGTTTTTATTTGCAAGATGAAAAGACACTGATCCTTTGTAATCATTAAAATATCTCTCATTAAAAGAAAAGGGAAAAATTATTTAAAATATATATAAAAAAATAATAATAATGAATTTTATTATATAAACAATATATAAACAAGGAAATTTTTATAAAAGAAAATAAAATTTAATATTAAATAAAACAATAATAATAAATTAATTATACTATAAGAAAATTATTTCCATGAAAACAAGTGTAAGCACCACCCGAAAACCATGAGGAAATCCTTGCATGAATGGCCATCACCTCTAAAATAGTTTGATTTTCCTATTAATTTGGGGATGACCATCCAACTCGGGTATTTGGATACATAATTCTGAAAAAAAAAAGCTCATTAGGAGAATAGTCTTTGCCTTGTAGCTTAAGAGAACGTCGATTCTTGTATTTGTTGGTGACGTATTGAAGGTCAGTTTTTCTTTCATCTGCATTATTGTTTTAAAGTTGATTATGGAGATATTATTTTCTTTTAAATGGGTATTGTGTGATGGGTTGTAAATAACATTTGAACAAAAGAAATAATCTACTGTGATATACATAAAAAATTTGTTGTTTTTGTGTATTTTAGAATGTGAATGATATATATAAATAATCTGTTGTTTTGGGAATGTTGGAACATCCACTATTATATATAAAACCGAATCGTTATTCTGTGTTTAAGTGTGTCTTGTTTTTAAAAAAGAATATAGACATAATCACTGTATACTATAGAGGCATTATAAGAGCTTGTAGAATGATGCATTCTAGCTTAGTGCATTTTTTTATCAATTAAATATTATGCATACATATGTGGCCAGGCTGATCCTTTCACTCCCAAACTCTTGTCTTTGCCCTCTCAATATTTTGGAGTTTCACTTGGCAATACTAGATCTTTTGGAGGAACATCGTGATGGAGAATAGCACTTCGTCTCATCTCATAATGTGATTTCAAATCCAATTGTGTGTTTATAGCGAGATTAGACACTGGTTCATTTTTTCAGCAAAATATAATGTAATAATATATGGGCAAATCAAGATAATTCTTATTGAAATCTAAAATTTCATTTATAACATTAAGATAGCTTGGTTTTGGTATGGAAACATAAAATTATGTAATGTATATCTTACTTGGCCTTGTGATCGCCTGATGGTGTTATATATTTATGAGTATGTTGTCATATTTTATCTAAATTTTATAAAACCATAATGAAATATGTGTTAACCTGATTTTGTTTGGCTATCACCGTTAGTATATAAGTCCCCTAGCTACAAAAATACAAATATAAATATGTTAGCAAACTCACAAATGGGAAAGGGAAGATTGAATTTTGTTGAACAAAGATTTTAAAGGTTTCATCGAGCGTCATCTATACGAGATAATAATGGACAGTATGAGTGTCAGGGATTAAAACCCAACCCATGTTTTTTTCTTAGAATTAGCATGTAAAACAGTTGGGTCTATGCTTTTTGATTTAGTGTCTATCGTAGAAGGGGAAATAATTTGATTGTTTTCTTTTGGGCATCTGATGGCAGCAAGTATGTCGAATACCTTGTTTTGTTTGAAGTTGTAAACATAGATAATACCTTAGAATAGGACTTGGGTAGATAGTTCAAGAAATATTATTCCTCAAATATGGCCATTAAATAAACTATTTTGGCAATATAACTCATTATTTTTTGTGATTATTAATATGCGGTTTGAGACGTTTTATCGCAAGTTAATGGTTATATTTTTTTTAGAAGCATAAGTAATTTCTTTGATGTCATTAGAATCTGTTGGTAACCATTAGTAATTGAGCACCTTATATATAATAATCTAGAAAATTAAAATAAGGTCACCATGATTGTTTCTTAAGTTTGGCCAGAGTTCTATGACGCGTAAGCCAACATAAAGGTGGAAGGTTATTTTGTTTTAAAACTTTAGAAAGTATTGGGGTCATTAGCGCTATATTGTCTGGCTGAAATGCTTTGGGAAATGTTTCCAAAGAAATTTAATGTCACAGCACCTCAAAAATTAAATATTGCATAATAAAAGTTAATTGGAATTATCTTTGATTCGAAATTACCTTTCACAGAGGTCTAAATAACGGAATTCAAGATAATATAAGTAATTGAAATGATAGTATTATATTGAAAGCCTTCACTATGATAATGTTTTACAATGAGTTAAAGATTTAATTATAAAAGCAAGATCTTTTCGATAAGTTGAGTTTTATAGAAACCATTGTATTTATTCATATATGGGATGTTGTAGAATTGAGAAGTAAATATATGAAGGAAAGATAAGGTAAAATATAGGGCTCTAGATTGCAGTGTTATGACATTTTTATTAATAGTATCTTATATAATAAAGTTACCTAGAAATTAGATAGAGTATTAACAAATGAAGAAGATTTTCTAAGATTTGATGAGTTCTTTACTTATATAGTAGATATGGTAGATGATAACCAGTTATATGTTTTAAAACATAATATTTCTTGTTATATTATTGAGTGATTAGTTAGATAATTAAGTCGTAGTCATAGCTATTATATTCTTTCATTCTCTATATTAGGAGTGGATTATAGAAGGGTTTGTTTAATATTTAACTAGTGGAGAATGCTAGAGTATTACTTCATGGTTATATTTGTTAAACAAAGTTGCTATAGTAATTTAAATTATCTCATATGGAAAATCAAGGATATAATCAAACTTATTGAAATGTCTTGTAAAAAAGCATACAAACAAGAGTACAGAGGTTGAAACGAAGACCAAAATTATTATGTAATCTTTGAGAAGGTAAATTATGGAAACAAATGATTGACTTTTTATGATGCTTATCAAGATGGATAGCAACCACCCGACACCAATAGTTCGTAGTGGCGACTATTGTGAATCAGAGGTAACCATTCTCCAACAAAAAATAAATGACAAGGATCCTATGCTATAGAGATTAACGAACGATGGTATGGGATGTCATTCTAGGTTACCATACGAGTAGTATGTAAGGATGCTCATGAACCTAGTTCGGTTGTAGAATTTCCAATATGACTCAATCTGAGGAGCAGATTTGGGGGTTGGAAGGTCTAGTAGTAGATGGTATAGGTAGCATTACTGTCAACTAGAGCTGGGTCTAAAGAATCTGGTCTAGATGCCAAAGTGTTAGCAAACCCTGATTAAACCCTATATGAGGATCAATGATCAGGAACTGGCATAGCTACACTAGCTCAAAGTATGAATTAACAGGTCAATGGATCAATAAGGACAAGAGTGGGATTATGAATCCAAGTCCTTCATGCTTTGAGACGAAGAATTAGTGTGTCCACCCTTTCAAGTGTTATGGGCCCTAGAAGGGCAACCCCATGCCAAGATCAAGAAAACTCGAGAAAGGAGTAAGGATCTATTAAATGGTAACCTATCGCAGGAAGTTGGCCAGTCCTAAGCACTTAAGATACCATCTATAGCAGTGGAAGTTCTTGAAGTGTGATCCTCTATGCCAAAGTACTAATACAATGTTGGATATATTTGCATCATTTGTAATTGAATTAATGAAATTTTGAATTTGTATTTTTAGTAACTAGGTGAGTAGACCTGGGTTGTTATAGTTGGTATCAGATCCTAGGTTGTGAAACCTTAGGTTGTTAAGCATAAGTTGTTTTAACATACCTCTTATATCACCAGGTATGGTAGGGACCTCGAGAAGGACCAATTTTAATTTGCAATAAAAATATGCAAAAGTCCCAATGAAGGGACTAAGATGACTCGTGAGGGAGTCAAAAATATTGCAAACTACTGAAGTGCCTCAATGAGTTGTTAGAAAAGAGAAAGAGCCAATAGCTATGAGGGCTACACAAAATGATGAAAATATGACAAATATGATTCAATTAATGCAGGAGTAGTTGAATCAACAATGAGAGCAATAGGAGATCTAGAGGGCTCAAATGAGTGAACATATGGATGAAAAAAAGGTACAAATGGCACAATAATAGGTGATCATTATTCAGTAATAGAAGGTTATTGAGAGCTTGACTAAAAGGAAGGAAATTGAAAGAGTTAGTGACTTTTTAGAGGGGTCTTCTAGGAGAAAAATCAGTGTTGAGTTGCAAAAAGAAATTAATAAATTGGATATTTCTAAATTGTATGGAAGGGATGATGGCAAAGCAGCCATCAATTGGTTAAGTGAAGCAGAAGGGTATTTCTCAATCCAACCCCTTTATTCGAAATCCAAAACAACTTGGGTTGTGGCACACTTAGAAGGTCTAGTTAGAGACTGTTGGACCACCTATAAGAAGATCACTCAGAAGGAGGCTACAGATATTTCTTGGGTAGAATTCAAAAGGGAATTCAAGAGTCATTTCCTTACGCCTCAGTTTTATATTGAAAATACATCGAATTCACTAATTTATGCCAAGACAATATGACTGTGATAGAATACTATCAAATATTTGTTCAACTTTTGAAGTATGCCCTAGAATATAACAAGCATGAGGATTTCAAGGCCCATACATTTGTAATGGGACTACATCCTAAATATGGAACACCTATTGTAAGAAAAGTACCAAAAACTTTGACAATAACTTATGATGTTGCTTGTTATGGGGAAATAAGCCAAAAGAATGCAAAGGCTTATTACCAAAAAATTAAAAATGAGGATTCCAAGAAAAGAATATGCCTAGAGCAAGATAGGTGCAGAGATCAGTATAAGAAGTTTAGAGATGGTGGTTGTTATAGAAGTGATAACAGAAATAAAGGAAAGTATCAGGGAAACAAGGGGAATCCATATCAAAGAAATATCCAAGAGAAAAGGAACAATAACCAGGACAAGGTTAAAAATGTCAACCAAAACAAGGAAAATAATAAATAGAAGAATGTGGGACAAAATGCATGTTATGCATGTGGAGCCTTAGATCATTAATCAAGATAATACCCGCAAAGAGCTAACAAAAAGAATTCTATAGAAGAGGTCCCACACAAGATCTCTGCTGCTATAGGTAAATCTAACCTTATAGGCCAAGCTACTCCATTTATGTTAAAATGAAAACTAGGCAAGAGAGAGAGATGTTCATATTTTTATAGATAGTGGTGCAACTGATAGCTTTATTTAAACTAGTATTTTGAGGGACATACCAGTTAAACTTGGGATCATGGAAAAAGGGTGGAAAGTCGAGTATGGCTCAGGATAGACCTATATGGTTAACCAAATTTTATTTGACCCAGAAATATTAATTGGCATCTCTATGTAGCACCTATGCATGCCTTTGATATAGTCTTAGGAATAGACTAGTTAAAAGCCCACAAAGCCTTGCTGAATTTTGAGGAAAGGTGGTTGGATTTCATAGATGACTCTAATCAACAAATCTGTGTTTATTGTAACTGAGCATCTTTTGAACCCCACCTAATGACTACAATACAAGTCAAAAGAGCCTTAAGGAAAGGATGTAGGCTTTATGTGGTCAAGTTAAACAAGAAGGAAGAAATTGAGTCAAGCTCTACTTCATTTTAGCAATATCCTATTTTGAATTAATTTAAGGATGTCTTTCCTAAAGATCTACCTAAACTGCCTCCAAAAAGGGAATTTTATTTTTCTATTGAGCTATTACCAGGAGAATATCCTATAGTTAGAACCCCTTATCGCATGAAACCTTTTAAATTGCAAGAACTCAAGATCCAGCTACAACATTTGTTAGAAAAATGGCACATTAAACCTGGTGTCTCACCCTGGAGAGCATCGATTCTATTTTTTAAAAAGAAATATGGGTCTTTGAGACTGTGCATTGATTATAGGATGCTTAATAAAATGACTGTAAAGAACAAGTATTCTTTACCTAGGATTTATGATCTATTTTATCAATTAAAAGGAGCGATAATCTTTTCAAAATTTGATATTAGTTCAAGATATCATCAACTAAGAATCATGGAAGAGGATACTTATAAAACTTCTTTTAGAACTCGTTATGGGTATTATGATTTCACAGTGTTGCATTTTGGGTTAACGAATGTACCAACTACTTTTATGAACCTAATGAATAGTGTATTTAGAAAACAGTTAGATCAGTTCGTGTTGATCTTTCTAGATGATATTTTGATCTAATATGCAATGAAAGGGAAGATCATTTAAATGGAAAAACTAGTGTGAGGATGCTTTCTGAATCCTTAAAGAAAAATTGGCAATCGCACCTATACTTCAAATACTAGATACCAACAAATAATTTATAGTTTGTACAGATCCTTCTCTAGAAGGGCTGGGAGGTGTGTTGTTGCAAGATGAGGTTTTTGTAGCATATGATTCTAGAAAGCTCAAGAAACATGAAATTAATTATGCTACTCATTATTTAGAGTTGGCTTCTATAGTTCATGCTCTTAAAATATGGTGATACTACTTCTTGGGAAAACCATTTGAGTTAAAAACTGATCATCAGAGTTTAAGATATATTTTCACCCAAAATCTGCTAAATGACAGACAACAAAGATGGATGAAATTCTTAGATGAATATGATTTCAATATTGAATACATCAAAGGAAAAGAAAATAAATTGGCATATTCCCTTAGTCAAAGAAGACACATAGCTACTCTCACAAAATATCAGTATGGACTTAAGGAGTAAATTAAGAAAATGCAAAAAATGATGACTTTTACAACCAATGTGGCATTAAGGTTGAGCAGAAACCAAATCAGGATATGGATTTTAAAATCAAAGAGATTTTTTTATACTTCAAAAACTAGATTATAATACCCAATGATGAAGGGATTAAAAATATAATCTTGCAAGAAGCACATTGTGCTCCATATTTTTCTCACCCATATGTGATAAATATGAGGAAAATTTTGAAAAGAGACTATTCCTATCCCAGTATGAAGAAGGATGTGGTTCAATATGTTGCGAGATGCTTGGAATTTTAGAAGGTCAAAGTTGAGCATCAGCATCCTGGAGGATAATTACACCTGCATGATGTGCTAGAATAGAAAAGGCAAGTAATTTCCATGGATTTTATAGTTTATCTTCATAAGACCCAATTTTAGCATGATGTAATTTTTGTAGTTGTGAATAAGTTAGCTAAGATGGTGCATTTTATACCAAGAAATGTTCGTGATGATGCTCCCACGATAGCACAAAATTTTTCTTGATAAATTGTGAGGTTGCATGGTTTTCCTTAAATAATTATCTCGGATAGGGATTCGATATTCACATCTGAATTTTGGTAAGCTTTACATCGAGCATGGGAAAAAAGCTAAATATCAGCACATCTTATCATCCTGAGATGGATGTGTAGACCGAGAGGATCAATCAAGTGTTGTAAGATATGTTACGCATGTACTATATGGACCACCAAAGTAAGTGGGAATATTATCTATTCCTGGTGGAATTTACGTATAACAACTATCATACCACATTGGGCATGGCCCCATTTGAGGCCCTATATGGACGTAGGTACAGGACACTATTAAAATGGGATAATTTGGATGATCAAGAAGTGATCGATCCTGATGCTATTAATAAAATGGAGGTCTAATTAAAAGAAATTTGTTAGCAACTTCATGAGTCGTAAACCATCAAAAGAGGTATGCAAATATTAAAATAATACCTCAAGAGTTTACCATTGGAGATAAGGTCTTCCTTAGAGTCAAACCAACCAAAATCTCTATTAAGTCTACCAAAATGAGCCCTAGATTTATCGATCCATTTGAAATCATAACCAAAAAAATCCTAATGTTTATAAACTCGCCCTGCCACCAAACTTGTCTAAGATACACAGTGTTTTCCATGTGTCTCTCCTCCATAAATATATAGTTGACCCATATCATGTTCTGGATGTATCTCATTTGTAGACGTCAAACCTGCAGCTCATTGAGGTTTGCCCAATAAAAATATTGGGATACAGGTCTAAACAGTTGAGAAAAAAAATGTTGATCAGTGTAGGGTCTAGTGGGATCACTACTCAGAAAGAAATGCTACCTGGGAGGATGTAGCAGAGATGAAATGACAATTTCTTTTCTTGTTTGAAAATTGTTAATAAAAATTAATAGAACTATTGTTGTGATAATATTGTATATTTTGGTATTTTGTTACATTGAGATTGAAATATTGGATGTAACTTTTGAGATGTTGCATAATCCATGGTTGTTGATTATGCATATATGTTTAATTATTTTGAAAATTGCAATGTTAATTTGGCTAACATAGGGACTGTGTTAAATTCTATTGGAGGATAATGTAACATCCCCAATAATTGATTAGCTTTTCACTAGAAGAATGTGATATTGCGATAAGCTTATATGGTGCAGGTGCAGGTTTTCGTGTGATAGCAGAGATATTCAATGGAAGGATCACTCACACCTAGTGGAGACAAGTGGTGGAAGCATCAGGTAAGGTGGGATATGATGTCATGTCTTGTGCACCTTGGCCCGTGGGTACATGGAAGCCCATTGAAAGAAAAATCATATAGGTCATCATGCTTGTTGCTGCATTGTATGCATGTGTTTGTTTGTAGAAATTGAATGTTTTATTTGCAAGATGAAAATACATTGATCCATTGTAATCATTAAAATATCTCTTATTCTTTTTTCTTTTTTTTTAAGAAAAAAAAAAGAAAAGGGAAAAATTGTTTAAAATATATATAAAAATAATAATAATGAATTTTATTATATGAAAAAAATATAAACAATGAAACTTTTATAAAATAAAATAAAATTTAATATTAGATAAAACAATAATAATAAATTAATTATACTTTAAGAAAATGATTTCCATGAAAACAAGTGTAAGCACCACCCAACAATCTTGAGGAAATCCTTGCATGAATGGCCATGAGGTGTCACCTCTGAAATAGTTTGATTTTCCTATTAATTTGGGGATGACCATCCAACTCGGGTATTTGGATACATAATTCTGAAAAAAAGAGCTCGTTAGGAGAATAGCTTCTACCTTGTAGCTTAAGAGAACGTTGATTCTTGCATTTGTTGGCGGCATATTGAAGGTCGGTTTTTCTCTCATCTGCATTATTGTTTTAAAGTTGATTATGGAGATATTATTTTCTTTTAAATGGGTACTGTGTGATGGGTTGTAAATAAAATTTGAACAAAAGAAATCATCTACTATGATATACATAAATAATATGTTGTTTTTGTGTATGTTAGAATGTGAATGATATATATAAATAATCTGTTGTTTTGGGAATGTTGGAACATCCACTATTATATATAAAACTAAATTGTTGTTTCGTGTTTAAGTATATCTTCTTTTTAAAAAAATAATAAAGACATAATCATTGTATGCTATAGAGGCATTATAAGAGCTTGTAGAATGATGCATTCTAGCTTAGTGCATTTTGTTATCAATTAAATATTATGCATACATTTGTGGCCAAGCTAATATTTTTGCTCCCAAACTCTTGTCTCCACCCTCTCAATATTTTGGAGTTTCACCTGGCAATACCAACTCTTTCGGAGGAACACCGTGATAGCTCGCAATGTGATTTCAAATCCAATTGTGTGTTTATAATGAGATTAGATTTTGGTTCATTTCTTCAAATGGTTCATATGGAGGATTCATCACCAAATATGACTAAAGAAACCTTTTCTACTAGGTTTGTAGAGGAAATATTTCATGCTCTTGAGGGAAAAAAATCACCTTTACAAAATATGATTCCATGTAGGAGCCAAAGTATCAGATTTTTACTAGTAATAAAGATTCCCTAGTGACTCACCCATTACATTTTCTACACTAAGATGTAAAAAGAATTTAGAATACCATTTGGTTCCCCAAAACCACAACAATCCTCCTCAAGGGTGGGTTCCAAAGTTATTATTGTAGGTTCATATTAGAAATAGGGCTCAACTAGTGGAAGAGATAAGGTTGTTAGAGGTGGAAAGTAGATAAATATGGTGACTAAGATAATGATGATCAACTTAGGATAAAAAAGAAGTTATTACGATCAAATTTCAACCACCTATCACGATTTAATCTCAACCATTCATTTCACATGATACATTTCACTTGGCCAATATCGATATCGACCTTTCATTATGTTTTAATCTCGGTCGCTCGTTGGTGGCATCGAGACCCTAACATGATCGAGGGTAAATTATAAAAGATGATTCATTTTTGTGAATTAAGATAATGAATATTTTATGTGTATCGGAGTGTAAACATTTTATTTTAACCAAAGATTGAACATTTTATTTTTACTGGAGAGAGTAGCTAAAGAACACAAGCTTATACTGAGAGGGGGGGTGAATAGTATAAGACCTCTTTTTACTTTTTCCTTTATACTTCAAAATAGTAAAGCAATATACCCAAAGCAATATCAAAACAATGCACAATATCATCCACAAAGTGACACCAATTTTAACGTGGTTCACCCATAATGGCCAGGCTACGTCCACAAAACTTTTCTCTAAAAGTTATCTCAAAGTTCTTTGGGAATCCTTCCCAATTACAATGTTTATGAGCCTCGGCCCAAAGGAGATACCTTCCCCCAATCAGAATTTATGAGCCTCTCGCTCAAAGGAGATACCTTCCCCCAATCTAAATTTATGAGCCTCTGCTCAAAGGAGATACCTTCCCCTCTGCTCTGGAAATGATCCCTCGTAAGATCAACTGCCTCTACCTCTTGCCAGCACGTGGAACTCCTTTCCACCGAAGACCTCCTGTCCTCAATGCTTAGCCTAAGAGACCTCTGCCTTCTATGATCATGTCCATAATAGCTCAACAACTTGTACCAAACATAGTCAGTCGGTCTAGTACAAGTCTTCCTCTGTCTGTCAAATCTGTCCAACACTTGAACAAATCAATCCTCTGCATACAAGCCTTCTCAAAGACTTGCCAAATCTGTCCTCAGGTTCTTCTCAAAGAACCATTGCTCTTCTATCCTCAAGTTCTCTGATAGAACTATCAAACTCAGCTCACAAGTCCTCTGCTAGGACCTGTCCAAATCTGCTCACAAGTCCCCACGAAACCTATCCAAAATTGCTCACAAGTCCCCACTGGAACCTGTCCAAAATTCTCACAAGTCCCCACCGGAACCTGTCCAAAATCTCACAAGTCCCCATCGAAACCTGTCCAAAACCTGCTCACAAGTCCCCACCGAAACCTGTCCAAAACCTCAGCAAGCTCACCAAGAAAAACTTTCTTAGTAGGAAATCACAAAGTGAATTGTTAGAGACCCAATGTGATTTTTCAAACTCATAGAAGCATAAAGAGAATTGTTAGAGACTCAATATGTTCTATACTCAACTCCCAATCTCAAAACTCAACTCAAATCAACTCAGCTCAAACTCAATCTCAAATCTGAAAACTCAACTCAATATCTGAAATGGATAGGATAGAATGCTTTCTTTCAAGAACATGAAACCCCAACAATTGCCAACTATGCAAAGAATCACATAACAATGATACTCATGTTCTTTTCACCATCAAATAGGGCTTCAACAACAATGCTCATCAAACAAGGTTCAATCAACACCATTCAGCTCAAAACACAACCTTGAAGCATTTCACAATCAACATCAGAAAAGGAAACAAGTAGAACTCCTTTTCTCTCCAATATTGTTTGAACAAAAGCATCCACCAACTCAACTCACAATAGCATAAAACAACTTTTCAATTCATCAACAAAGGAGTAAGCCCAACACTTTAACCAAGTAAAGAATAGCTTGATTATAACCAACTTAATGAAAGCAAATGTCAATCTCAAAGTTGTCCACTTAAGGTTTCATACTTTCACACAAGAAGCAATTAACCTTAACACATCATGCTTTCATTTCCATAATCAACCAAAAGCACTCTCAACATTACAAGAAAAATTTATCCATTATACACCTTATTTCTCCCTTATAGTCTTATCAAAAAATAAACTTTATCTCTCATAAGAATGCAATAAGATATTTCAACAACACTTTCAAAATAATCTTTTATCAAAATAACAACAAGCTTTGAAACTCCTTATAACTCCTAAGCTATTTTTCTTTTAACAAACTTCCTCCATCCGCAACATACACTTAGCAAAAGATTAATTTCAAAAATACCTTAGCCAACATCAAAAATCGCTTTGGAGAAATTTGCGCCCAAAATCTAACACCACCCGCTGCGTCCATGATGAAAAACCCTTCTGCATGATTCGAACGTGGAACCTCCCATTCGGGTAGCGCGCCAACAACCTAGCCGCTATCGGTGCGCCAAAGGCACCCGATGAGGTTAAAACCTCACGCTGTTACACTTGTCCCTTCTGCATCAAGAAAAATAAAACATAGTCCTCCCTTCCTTCTGACACGAACTCGTAGACGACAAGCTATACGGTGGATTCGATAAACGATGAGACAAACGAACGAACAATGGATTACAAAAAATGGCGAAGACACAAAACGATCAGCGAGTTACGAAAATCGGTGAAGACACACAACGATCAGCGGATTACGAAAATCGACGAAGACACAGTCAAAATTACAATGAGCAACTCTTCAAAAATTGGATGGGATTCATCTTTGTTTTCATCGAGGGGTATTAATATGAATCCTTGCCATGAGCTCTTCGACGTCGACGGGGAGTTTACCACGTCGGCGGAGGTCTTGGGCTAGCGCCCACCGAGTTTAAAACATAGTGCCCACCTAGACATTTGCGCCATGGATTAGGAGAACCCATTGCAAACCATAAATTAATATTTATTTAAAAATAATTAAAGGGAACCTTAACAAGGTTTTTAATTATTTAAATAAATATTTCCTCCTGGACCCAATTGCATTAAATTAATGCATCCACCTGAAATCTTTAAACCTCGCCAACTTGGGGTTAACAAAAGACCTTTGAAACTGTCATGCCGAACCTTCATCAAAACAAGTTATTTGACATCAAACCAAATTCCTTCAAGAGCTTCTTGACATCAATGACAACTTATACACTTGAGCAAGGGCAATGTACCCAAAGTACCCAAAATTGCCAACAATCTCCCCCTTTGTCATTGATGGCAAACCTTTATCGAAAACACTTCTCAAGAGCCAAAACTGAAACCAACTGTGCTAACAATCGACCAACGTGCCCACAACCGAGAATCTTCCTTTGAAGTTTTGCTCCCCCTGACTTGAAGCTTTCCTCTTCACTTTGAAGCTCTCCCCCTTACTCATATCTCTCCCCCTTTGTCATCAATGGCAAAGGGCCACCTTTGGGGCTCGGGACTAAGAATGAGCCTCTTAGCTTAGTCCCTCCCCCACCTCCCCGATGAGGTGATTAATTTTGGGGTGGGAGTAAAACTCCCATTAGGCACTCGATCATCATCAGCGTCTATAACTTCCTTGTCGGGCCTTCTCTTGAACTCTTTGTCCATATTCCTGTTCTTGTCACTGTTCTTGTTCTTGTTCTCATCCTCGTTCTTGTCCATGCCTTGATCCTTGGACCTGATCATGCCACTGTTCCTGTTCCTGTATTCTAGAATTTCAGCTCTACACTGTCTGATTATGTGACCTTCATTGTTGCACTTGAAACACTTGACGATGTTGTTTCTCTGAGGTAAACCTGATCTTTGAATCCACCTGTTCTGACCAAACCTGTTCTGGCCAATCCTATTCAGACCAAACCTGTTCTGACCAAACCTGTTTTGATCAAACCTGTTCCTGTTATTTACCTTGCAATAGACTGCCTTGTGCCCAAACTGTTGACAAGAGTAGCAATACCCTTGAAAGAAACTAGCACTTCTGAAATTGTCATTTACCTTCTTCACTTGAGCCATGCAATGTGAAGCCATGTGACCAAACCTGTGACAAGCAAAACATCTGCCTTGAAACTTTCCTTTATTTGACCTCTTAGGTTCTGAAAACTTCTTCTTCTCATTCTGAATTCTATTTTCTATTTCTGTGCATCTATCATTCAAGGACTCATGATCTGAAATACTTTCCTCATAAGAACTCTCTTCCTTTTGGAGTCTCTTACTAGACTCTCCAACTTGTTCCTTGTGTGGCTTAACAAAACCAAGGCCTGTTTTATCTGTTGTCTTTCTTTGACCTTTGATGAGTGACTTAACCTTTTTGGAGCTATCTTGAAACCTCGTAAAGCTTATCCTTGTACTCTTTAGTTTCCTCTTTCAAAGAAGCCATTTTCTGTTCTAACTCACTATACTCAAGAACCTTAGACTCTAACTCATCCTTGAGTTCTTGTGTCTTAGCTATAGAGAAATCAAGATTTTCTATAAGATCATCTCTCTCCATACAACATTCATCTAACTTATCCTTGAGTCTAGCATTCTTCTTTCTTTCCTTTTTCAAAGCACTAAGAGCACTAATAAGTTCACTTTCAAGATCCTTTATTTGTTTGCTTTCTGAATCATCAAAGCCTTTTTCAGATTTCTTATCACTAGAGGTGCTACCTTTTTCAAAAACCATACATGCATCTTCCTTATAGTTTTCTGAAGCATCCTCATACATACTAGAAACCAAATCATTATTTGTGCAATCATCCTCAAGGTGACCAAAATTTCCACATCTAAGACATTTCATGATAATGAATCTATGTTTCGGTTCTTCCTCTTTTTCTCGATATGAACAACATCTCATTTTCATTATCACTTGAAGAACTCTCACTATCACTACTAGAACACTTACTTGCTTTGTCTAGGTAGAAACTCTTCTTGTGCTTGTGAGAATACCTCTTTCCTTGATTGTTGTGCTCATCTTTGTTCTTCCTGTGATGCTTGTGCTTTTTAGAATCCTTGCTCTTAGAATCCTGTTTATCTTCATCACTTTCATTCTTGGGAACAATACAATTAGTAGCATAATGACCAAACTTTCCACAATTGAAACATCTTATATTTTTCATACTTTTGTGTTTTCTAGAGAACTTGCCTTTCTTGTTGTAATATGCCTCTTCATCACTAGAAGACTCATCACTATCTTGAAGTTGTTTACCCTTGGATTCCTTGGTAGCCTTGAAAGCTGCCTCTTTCTTGACATCAACCTTCACTTGAGTTCTCAACTCAAATGCTGCAAGTATACTATGGAGCTCATCCTTTTTAACTTATCCAAATCTTTAGCTTCCTCAATAGCAAAAATATTTTCACTAAATCTATTAGGAAGAGATCTTAAAATCTTATCACAAACATCATTTTCAGCAAGCTCAAGACCTAAGTCTTTCATGGAGTTAACAACCTCATCCATACGAAGCATGTAGTCACTAATATTTTCATCATCATTCATCTTGAGTTGTTCAAACATACCTTTGAAGTGTCTCAACTTGGCCTTTCCGACATTTGTATCACCTGTATGAACCACCTTCAACTGTTTCCACATTTCACTAGCTGTCTTGCAGTGAATCACTTTGGTGAGATCTGCTTTCTGTAAGCCTTTCAGGATTGCATTCATTGCTTTTGAATTGCTGTGATGTAGGAGCCTTTCTTCTTTAGTATTAGGACCATGTACAGGAATAGTGTACTCATCTTCAATCACTTCCCATACCTCATTACCAAGTGCCATTAGATGAACCTTCATCCTTGCACTCCAAAGACCAAAATCTGACCCATCAAGAATAGGTGCTGCATTGCCACTTGAATGATCCATTGTGTTCTTTACTAGCTTTTCCTTCAAGTTGTTAAACTTTTCGAAGGCACCTGCTCCGATACCAATTGAAGAACACAAGCTTATACTGAGAGGGGGGTGAATAAATATAAGACCTCTTTTTACTTTTTCCTTTATACTTCAAAATAGTAAAGCAATATACCCAAAGCAATATCAAAACAATGCACAATATCATCCACAAAGTGACACCAATTTTAACGTGGTTCACCCATAATGGCTGGGCTACGTCCACAAAACTTTTCTCTAAAAGTTATCTCAAAGTTCTTTGGGAATCCTTCCCAATTACAATGTTTATGAGCCTCGGCCCAAAGGAGATACCTTCCCCCAATCAAAATTTATGAGCCTCTGCTCAAAGGAGATACCTTCCCCCAATCT
Source organism: Wollemia nobilis (assembly GCA_028583015.1). Lineage (NCBI taxonomy): Eukaryota > Viridiplantae > Streptophyta > Pinopsida > Araucariales > Araucariaceae > Wollemia > Wollemia nobilis. The sequence goes on along the minus strand of JAQPPZ010015288.1, from coordinate 976,137 downwards.
AAATTTATGAGCCTCTGCTCAAAGGAGATACCTTCCCCTCTGCTCTGGAAATGATCCCTTAAAAAGATCAACTACCTCTACCTCTTGCCAGCATGTGGAACTCCTTTCCATCGAAGACCTCCTGTCCTCAATGCTTAGCCTAAGAGACCTCTACCTTCTATGATCACGTCCACAGTAGCTCAACAACCCTATACCAAACACAGTCAGTCGGTCTAGTACAAGTCTTCCTCTGTCTGTTCGATCTGTCCAACACTTGAACAAATCAATCCTCTACATACAAGCCTTCTCAAAGACTTGCCAAATCTGTCCTCAGGTTCTTCTCAAAGAACCATTGCTCTTCTGTCCTCAAGTTCTCTGATAGAACTAACAAACTCAGCTCACAAGTCCTCTACTAGGACCTGTCCAAATTGTCTTCCACAAGTCCCCAGAACCTATCCAAAACTACTCACAAGTCCCCACCGGAACCTGTCCAAAACTGCTCACAAGTCCCCACCGAAACCTATCCAAAACCTCAGCAAGCTCACCAAGAAAAACTTTCTTAGTAGGAAATCACAAGGTGAATTGTTAGAGACCCAATGTGATTTTTCAAACTCATAGAAGCATAAAGAGAATTGTTAGAGACTCAATATGTTCTATACTCAACTCCCAATCTCAAAACTCAACTCAAATCAACTCAGCTCAAACTCAATCTCAAATCTGAAAACTCAACTCAATATCTGAAATGGATAGGATAGAATGCTTTCTTTCAAGAACATGAAACCCCAACAATTGCCAACTATGCAAAGAATCACATAACAATGATACTCATGTTCTTTTCACCATCAAATAGGGCTTCAACAATAATGCTCATCAAACAAGGTTCAATCAACACCATTCAGCTCAAAACACAACCTTGAAGCATTTCACAATCAACATCAGAAAAGGAAACAAGTAGAACTCCTTTTCTCTCCAATATTGTTTTAACAAAAGCATCCACCAACTCAACTCACAATAGCATAAAACAACTTTTCAATTCATCAACAAAGGAGTAAGCCCAACACTTTAACCAAGTAAAGAATAGCTTGATTATAACCAACTTAATGAAAGCAAATGTCAATCTCAAAGCTGTCCACTTAAGGTTTCATACTTTCACACAAGAAGCAATTAACCTTAACACATCATGCTTTCATTTCCATAATCAACCAAAAGCACTCTCAACATTACAAGAAAAATTTATCCATTATACACCTTATTTCTCCCTTATAGTCTTATCAAAAAATAAACTTTATCTCTCATAAGAATGCAATAGGATATTTCAACAACACTTTCAAAATAATATTTTATCAAAATAACAACAAGCTTTGAAACTCCTTATAACTCCTAAGCTGTTTTTCTTTTAACAAACTTCCTCCATCCGCAACATACACTTAGCAAAAGATTAATTTCGAAAATACCTTAGCCAACATCAAAAATCGCTTTGGAGAAATTTGCGCCCGAAATCTAACACCACCCACTGCGTCCACGACGAAAAACCCTTCTGCGTGATTCGAACGCGGAACCTCCCGTTCGGGTAGCGCGCCAACAGCCTAGCCGCTACCGGTGCGCCAAAGGCACCCGATGAGGTTAAAACCTCACGCTGTTACACTTGTCCCTTCTACGTCAGGAAAAATAAAACACAGTCCTCCCTTCCTTCTGACGCGAACTCCCAGACGACAAGCTATACGGCGGATTCGATAAACGACGAGACAAACGAACGAACAACGGATTACGAAAAATGGCGAAGACACACAACGATCAACGGATTACGAAAATCGGAAGACACACAACGATCAACGGATTACGAAAAGCGAAGACACAGAAATTACAGCGAGCAACTCTTCAAAAATCGGATGGGATTCATCTTTGTTTTCATCGAGGGGTATTAATATGAATCCTTGCCATGAGCTCTTCGACGTCGATGGGGAGTTTACCACGTCGACGGAGGTCTTGGGCTAGCGCCCACCGAGTTTAAAACATAGTGCCCACCTAGACATTTGCGCCATGGATTAGGAGAACCCATTGCAAACCATAAATTAATATTTATTTAAAAATAATTAAAGGGAACCTTAACAAGGTTTTTAATTATTTAAATAAATATTTCCTCCTGGACCCAATTGCATTAAATTAATGCATCCACCTGAAATCTTTAAACCTCGCCAACTTGGGGTTAACAAAAGACCTTTGAAACTGCCATGCCGAACCTTCATCAAAACAAGTTATTTGACATCAAACCAAATTCCTTCAAGAGCTTCTTGACATCAATGACAACTTATACACTTGAGCAAGGGCAATGTACCCAAAGTACCCAAAATTGCCAACAATAGCCATCATCACTGTTGCCACCACCATTGGTTTGCTATAGCACCTGCAAACCAACCCCCAAACGCTATCGAGTTTCCATGCACTCACGATTCAAACTCCTCAACAAAAAAAGTGTGGATCAAAATCACAAGTATATTCTCAACAAGGTAAAATATTTCATTTATAACATTAAGATAGCTTGAATTTGTTATGGAAACATAAAATTATGTAATGTATATCTTACTTGATCTTGTTGTTGTCTGATGGTGTTATATATTTATGAGTATACTATCATAGTTTATCTAAATTTTATAAAACCATAATGAAAGATGTGTTAACCAGAGTTTTTTTGGCTGTCATCGTCAGTATATAAGTCCCCTAGCTACGAAAATACAAATATAAATATGTTAGCAAACTCACAAATGGGAAAGGGAATATTGAATTTTGTTGAATAAAAAATTTAAAGGTTTCATCGGACATCATCTATATGAGATAATAATCGAAAGTATGAGTGTCAAGGCTTACAACCCAACCCATATTTTTTCCTTAGAATTAGAATGGAAAACAGTTGGGTCTATGCTTTTCGATTTAATGTCTATCGTAGAAGGGGAAAGTATTTTATTGTTTTCTTTTGGGTGTCTGATGGCAGAAATTATGTCGAATACCTTATTTTGTTTGAATTTTTAAACATAGAGAATACCTTATAATGGATTTGGGTAGATAGTTTAAGAAATATAATTCCTCAAATATGGCCACTAAACAAACTATTTTGGCAATATAACTCTTGTTATTTTTTTATGATTATTAATATGCAATTTGAGATGTTCTGTCGCAAGTTAATGGTTAGATTTTTTTCAAAAGCATAAGTAAATTTCTTTGACATCATTAGAATCTACTGGTAAACATTAGTAATTGAGCATCTTATATAGAATAATCTAGAAAATTAAAATGAGGTCACCGTGATTGTTTCTTAAGTTTGGCCAAAGTTCGATGATGCATAAGCCAACATAAAGGTGGAAGGTTCTTTTGTTTTAAAACTTTAGAAAGTATTGGGGTCATTAGCACTATATTCTCTGACCAAAATGCTTTGGGAAATGTTTCTAAAGAACCTTAATGTCGTAGCACCTCAAAAATTAAATATTGCATAATAAAAGTTGATTGGAATTATCTTTGATTCGGAATTACCTTTCACAGAGGTCTATAATGGAATTCAAGACAATATAAGTAAGTGAAATGTTAGTATTATGTTTAAATCCTTCACTACAATAGTGTTATACAATGAGTTAAAGATTTTATTATAAAAGCAAGATCTTTTTGATAAGTTGAGTTTTATAAAAACCATTGTATTTATTCATAAATGGGATGTTGTATAATTGAGAAGTAAATATATGAAAGAAAGATAAGGTAAAATATAGGGCTCTAGATTGTAGTGTTATGACATTTTTCTTTATATTATCTTATATAATAAATTTACCTAGAAATTATATAAAGTATTAACGAATGGAGAAGATTTTCTAAGCTTTGATTAGTTCTTTACTTATATAATAGATATGGTAGATGATAACCAGTTATATATGTTTTAAAACATAAGATTTCTTGTTATATTATTGAGTGATTAGTTAGATAATTAATTCATAGTCATAGCTATTAGATTCTTTCATTCTATAGCTTAGGAGTGGATTATAGAAGGGTTTGTTTAATATTCAAATAATGGAGAATGCTATAGTATTACTTCATGGTTAGATTTGTTAAACAAAGTTGCTATAGTAATTTAAATTATCTCATATATAAAATCATGGATATAATCAAACTTACTTAAATGTCTTGTAAATGAGCATACAAACAAGAGTACAGAGGTTGAAACGAAGACCAAAATTATGATGTAATCTTTGAGAAGGGATATTATGGAAAGAAATGATTGACTTTTTATGATGTTTATCAAGATGGATAGCAACCACCCGACACCAATAGTTTGTAGTGGTGACTATTGTGAATCGAAGGTAATCATTCTCTAGCAATAAAGACAGGATAGGGGTCCTATGCTATAGAGATTAACAAATGATGGTATGGGATGTCGTTCTAGGTTACCATACGAGTAGTACATGAGGATGCTCATGAACCTAGCCGATTGTATAATTGCCAACACGAGTCAATATGAGGAGTAGATTTGGGGGTTGGAATATCTAGTGGTATATGGTATGGGTAGCATTACCATCAATTGGAGCTGGGTCTAAAGCATCTAGTTTGGATGCCAAAGTGTTGGCGAACCCTGATTAAACTCTAGATGAGGGTCAATAATCAAGCACTGGCATAGCTATGCTAGCTCAAAGTATAAAATAATAGATCAGTAGATCAATAAGGCTAAGAGTGGGAATTTTTATTCCAAGTCCTTCATGCTTTGAGATGAGGAATTAGTGTGTCCACCCTTTCAGGTGTTATGGGCCCTGGAAGGGCAACCCCATGCCAAGATCAAGAAAACTTGAGAAAGGAGTAAGGATCTCTTAAATGGTAACCTATTGCGGGAAGTTGGCCAATCTCAAGCACTTAAGATACCATATGCCAAAGTACTAATACAATTTTGGATATATTCACATCATTTGTAATTGAATTAACAAAATTTTGAATTTGTGTTTTTAGCAACCAGGTGAGTAGACCTGGGTTGTTACACCAATGAAACATCAATGAGGAAATTATCTAGAATAAAATGATAGAAGGTCTACCCAACTTATCTCCAGAAACTACTGTATGTCCAGAATGTCTAGTAGGAAAACAACATAGAATACCTTTCAAAATTTGTCAACACAAAGCTCAACAACCTCTAGAAATAATATATACATATTTATGTGGACCAATGAAAGTTAATAGTGTTGGAGGACATAAATACTTCTAATTATTTATTGATGATCATACCAAAAAATGTGGGTATCTTTCATGAAGCACAAGTTAGAAGCATTTAGTCACTTCAAACAGTTCAAACTTCAAGTGGAAAAAGAATCAGGGAAGACTATAAAAGCACTTCACTCAGATAGAGGAGGAGAATTTATTTTCAAATAATTTGACTCATTTCTTGAAGAAAATAGAATTAAGAGATGGATTACTACAACATATTCACCTCAACATAATGGAATTGCATAAAGAAGAAATAGATTAATAATGAAAATGGTAAGATGTATGTTAAAATAAGCACACCTTGATCACAAATATTGGACCGAAGTAGTACAAAAAATAGTCTACATATAGAACAAACTTCCAACAAGGGTACTCAAACATATTACACCAGAAGAAGCATGGTCAAGACAAAAGCCCAACATAGAAAAGCTAAAGGTCTTCGGATGCAAATCCAACATGCATGTTCCAAAACAAAAGAGGACTAAACTAAATGACAAAACTATGATAGGGATATTTGTTGGCTATGATAATGAATCTACAGGATAAAGAATTCTAGAGCCATCTACAAAGAAATTCTACATCAGTAAAAAATTGATCTTTGATGAAAAAGCCAATATTGATGCAGATAAATCTAGTGGTGACACATAAGTCCTCATAAATCTGTCTGAAGAAGACATAATAAGTATAGAGTTAGAATCATAATCTCAAGAACAATATACAGAAGCACAAATAGTACCGCCTAGAAAAGAATCAATATGGCTCAAAGACACTCTTAGAGAATCAAATATAGAAAAAATACCTGATCTTACTTCTATAGGACCTCAAACTCGCAGTATGACCATAATAAATAAAGAAATTCTAAGTAACTTAGTGGAACTGATGTCAACTTCTTAAGCACTAAAAGACTCACACTAGAGAGCAACTATGAAAGCTGAATATGCATCACTCAAAAAGAATAAGACATGGAATCTAGTAAATCTACCTCCAAGAAAGAAAGTAGTGGGATGCAAGTGGGATTATAAAATCAAATATAAAGTAGATGGGACACGACAAATACAAAGCTTGACTAGTAGCAAAAGGATATACTCAGACAGAGGGAATTGATTATGAAGAAACATGCGCACTAACAGCTTAAACGACTACTATCTAAATAATTTTTGCGCTAGCTGCACATCAAGGATGGAAACTTCATCATATGGATGTGAAAAGTGCATTCCTTAATGGTGACTTAGAATAATAAGTCTATATGACACAACCTAAAGGCTTTGTTATTCAAGGATAAGAAAACAAGGTATGCAAATTGAATAAATCTCTATATGGTTTGAAACAAGCTCCTAGAGCATGGAATATAAAGATCAATAATTATCTACTACATCATGATTTCAAAAGTTCGTCAAACCCCAGTCTATATACTAATAAAATTGGAAATGATATTTTGATCCTCATAGTATATGTTGATGACATAGTGATTATTGGAAGTTCAGAGATGTTAATAAGTGATATCGAAAAGGATCTAGAAAAAGCATTTGAAATGACAGATCTAGGATTAATGAACTATTACCTTGGTTTAGAAATTTATCAAGGAAAGTACAAAATAGTTATCACTCAATCAAAATATGCAAAATCTCTCCTTGAAAAGTATAGAATGACAGAGTGCAAGCCTAAAGATACACCAATGGAACAAGAGATTCAACTATCCAAAAATGATAAAACACCATTGGTTTCAACTACAATGTATCGTCAGTTGATTGGAAGTCTTCTATACTTATCAAATAGTTGACCAGGGGTAGCATTTGCAGTAAATTATCTTTCACAGGTCATGCAAGAACTAAGGAAAAGCCATTGGAAAGCTAAAAAAATAATATTATAATATATCAGGAAGACTAAATATTATGGATTGACGTATATGAAGGATGTCAAATATTTTTTCTACAAGGATAATCAAATTTAAATTATATTGGATCCATTGATGATAGGAATCTACCTCAGGATGTGTCTTCTATCTCATATCAAGTCATATATGTTGGCACAGTCAGAAACAACATACATTAGCACAATCATAAATTGAAGTAGATTATTGAGCAATAAGAGACACAACCTGTGAAGCTCTATGGTTACAATACATATTATCTAACATAAGAACCAAACGAACTCCCACTATGATATTTTTGTGATAATAAAGGAGTATTGAATCTGATAAAGAATCCAATCATACATGAAAGAACAAAACACATTGAAGCACAATGTCATTTTATTAGGGAATATTTTCATAACAAGCATATCATCCTCAAGTATGTTCCTATAGAAGGTAATTTGGCATACATCTTTACAAAGGCACTTGGAAAAATCAAGTTTTAAACATTCAAATATTATTTATGTGATTCAAGAGAACTTCATACCAAATAATCCAATACAAGGGGGTGTTAGAATATATTACATCATTTGGCTATATTAGAATACTTCAGGAGGAATTTATCTAGTAACTTCATGCAATGTAATAAATCAAGTGACAATGTGCAAGTTGTATATGTGCAAGATATCCCTTGTACAACTAGGTAGAGTGTTGGCTAAATAATCTATCTTCCTATATAAAAGAGCCTCATATCTCTGCTTAAATGTATCACTTCTTTTCATTCAATAAGATGTTCTGTTATTTTGATCTTTGTCCTTTGTTGTGATTGAATGCTACTAAAGCTAACAATAGGGTATCTATAATAGACTTTAGAGGAGATAATCATCTATGGTGGAATAGGGATCCCTCCTAGATGTAGGATTGGCTCAAGCAAGGGATGACCCCTCAAGCATAAGCAAAACTACATTGGACTAGGTAACAAGGATGTCATACATATGGAATCATTAGTCATTATGTTATGATTTCATGTTATTTTGAAGTATATAAACCAACACCTTTTCGTAGAGTCCCACACCAAATGAGGCGATCAAGATGACAATGACCTTAGAGGATGATGACCTTAGAGGATGCTTACTTCATCATAGGTCTACTAGTCATCAAATAGATCCCATAAATATCCACTACAGAGGAGACATGACTTATGTTAGCATAGTGGGCTACCAAAGAGAGGTGGTTGGACTGATAGGACTATAATATTGGAGCATATATGATCGGACACAACAGTACCTTTTGTATGATGCATAGGAATCCTCCTCTGCTTTGTCTACATGTTCTATCATAAGGGCACAAATAAGATCTCGATGTCATTGATTTATCTACTATATCTGGCCCTGGAGAAAGATCAGATAGACTAGAGAGGGAGTTCACCTAGGGAATGCTTTATTCATGCTCTTGTACCATGACCTATACTACATTCAGAGCTACCAAGCATACACTATTGATCTAATATATTTACTTTAAGCATGGATGTATGAGCACTTTGAAATATATTGAACCCTAGGCTTACTACATGATTCACTCCCTATTGTTGATTAGGATATTGCTATTCATGTTTAGGGAATGGGGTGTTGTAGATACCTAACCTTTGATTATGAGGATGACTATACTTTTTTTGAAGACTTCATTTCTTTTCATAAAATAAATTAATCCTATAATTGTTGACTTGATCAATGTTAAAGTTAGGACCAAAACCTTGCTTAAGGTAGAATTTATGCAAGCGTGTGCAAGTAAAATTATCATGATTATAAGTTCCATGCCAAAATCATATTTTGTTAAAATTATGCCATACATATGCTTCAAACCTGCCATTAACATGTAGTTTTTAAGCTTAGGTGGTGGATATATCTTGAGAATATCTTCAAGTGTCCATTAAAGCATCGTATTTTTAGGTTTTAAACCACTCCCAAATTTAATCAATATATACATAAAAACTCTACAATCTCTAATTCATGAGAGCTTTATTAAATAATAATAAATATTTTTTAATTTTATTATTATTTAAAATATCATATTAAAAATACTTTTTAAAAAGACTTTACTTTTATTATTATTTAACATATCATATTAAAAATATATATTTTATTTTATATAATATAAACAAATATGAGAGGTTTTTATTCTCTTAAAACATCAACTACTACTAAGTGCATGGAAAAATTAAACTTATTACTTAAAAAATTATTTTATATTAATTTTATATTAATGATCAATATAAAGTTTAAAATATTATATTATATTAATTTTATATTAATGGTCAATATAAATAAATATGAAATTTAAATGATAAAATATTTAATTTTTTTAAATTTATATGGTGGAATCGGTAATTTCCACAATGATCCTCGTAAAATATTTACTTAAATTACACTAAAATATTTTTATTTTATTGTATAATATTTATTTTAATTTCATTGGTGTATTTGTATAGTGTAAAAAACTTTTACAACCAATTTTTCGGGTTTCATCCCAATCATAACTACTTGCAGGGTGGAGAGCTAAAATTATTAACAAGGAATTAACTAACATCTCACACACAAGTCATGGTTTGAACCTTGGATCTCTTAAAAATAGTCAAAATTCAAACCATTGTATTGTTCCTTGAACAAGTTAAAAATATATTTTAACAACCTATTTAATTTAATTTTAAATTTTTATATAAACATTAAAAATAATAATATAAGTTATATTTTTTAAAAAATGAAAAGCAAAAACATATTAAAAGTCATCTTTCCGTTCAATCTTTTGAATTTCCCCAATAATAGCATAAGTTGTGTTATAGTTTATATATCTACGTAGCCTTCAATTTTGTGTAAGTGTGCACCTTGTATAGAGTGCCAAATGATCCATTTATATTTGGCATCCTATGCATAGTATATGTTAAACTTATACATTGACATGTTGCTATCACTGGTAGGGTCGTCCTCTAAAAAAGCTCTTTAAAAGACATTCACTAGAAACAAGACATAAGTCAAATATTCTATCATTATTCTAATTATTGAACGTGGATGTTGTTGAATTGAATGCCCAGAGACTATACTAGAAGTGGGAGGTCAATGTGATTTGTAGGGAGGTGGAACTCCACATTATCATAGAAGTGGGAAGACCCATTGATCTATCATTTCCCTATTTGACCTCATGTGATTTGTAGGGAGGTGGAACTCCACATTATCAAATGGTGTTAGATCTCATATGCACTATAGAAAATTAGGTCACTGGTTGTATATGGCACATGGAAGAGTGGATGTCATAAGCTAGCCATTGCAGTCAAAGTCCATTCATTAAACTATGCCCCCCCTTTGCCACTTTCTAGAAGAATCCTCTCTAATGATGAGACATAGTCTTCTCCATTATGCTAACCTTTAACAAATTGAAAAGGTACTTGGTGTCTTTTAGAAGAGGTACAAATTGAAAATGTTGGCTTTATTACTCTAAAAAATGTTGGCTTTACATACTAATCTTTAACACTCAAACTATTATTTAATATTGGTAGAGGACTTTATTTATAAAGTTCATTAAATTTGTGCATCCATCCTTAAAGACTTTATTTTTCTTGTTACAATTTGTACTACATGAAACGTCCACCTACTCTCATCTTTCTAATTTTAGTAAGCTTCTTAACATACTCATGCCATATTTTTAAAAATCTTGGATGTATACTATATATTTCATAGTGTACATAAATGATGGTGTTAAAATTATATTAGTTTCAACGAAAACTGAACTATAATATAAAATAATATAAGTGTTTTGTGGGTTTGTAGATACATGTATCTTTTTTGTTCAGGGTTAGTAGCATATTAAAGTCACTATACACTATAATCTATAATATACTCTTTGATTAAAGTTTATAGAAAAAGAGTTTATACCAGCACAAGGTGATGGTACCCATCATTATCCCATTTCTTATAAACAATTTTTCACATAGGTTTTTTTTACTTTTCTCGCTTCCCTTTACGTATTAAGATACATTTTCCAACGTATATACACTCTCATTTATTGGCACTTGGCACTGAATGCTCTCACGTATTAAGATACGTTTTCCAACGTATATACACTCTCATTTATTGGCACTTGGCACTGAATGCTCTCACCTATTCACATGTATGTAATTACACTAATGTATGTAATTACACTATACGTACCTTTTTCTATAAATATTTCTTGCTTTACTCTTTTTTTATTTTGGCCATCTTATTTAAAGTGTGTGGTGTCATTTGTTTTTGTTTTTCTAGTGGTCTTTTGCAACTAGTTTCAACCAAAAACTCTTTTTGTGGTAAGGTTTTTTTTTTTTTAATTATTTTTTTGGTCCGTCACTCTCTATTTTCAACCAAAAACTTATTTTCAACCAAAAACTTTTTTTGGTAAGGTTTATTTTCTTTTATTTTTTGGTCTGTCACTTTTTATTCTCTGTTTTGTTCATAAATAGTTCTTGTTCTTTGGTTTTTGAGAAGGTTTTAATTTTCTCTTTTACAATTATATATATATATATATATAATTTTACCATTTAAAATCATTTATCTTAGCACCATTCTTTATTATAATGATGGTTCGATGATTTTTTTTGTTGCATAAACAAATATTGATTTTGTTTATCTAAAGTGTTTGTTTCTCCCTTTTTACAATATTTTCATTGTTCATGTTAACAAATTTGTCATTTTTTTCCTTTTTTGGCCTTAGGGAAAGAAATCACCCACATCGTTAATGTAAAAGAAAGTTTTCATGCAAAGTTTCTTTCCCCTTTCATGTATTTTTCATAATGTAGCTATTTGAGTTGTTTTTGCAAGATCATATCAGTCTTTAGGTCTTATAATGAATGTTATTTTAAAAGGAGACTAACTTTTTTTATTTAGTTTTCCTTTTCCAAGTGTCATTCTTAGGTGTCAATGTAATGTATTACCACAAAAATTCTAAAATGTTTCTAAGTATTGTGCAATAAAGTTTTACAGACATGTTAACTCAACGTGTAGTTGAGTTTATTTATAGTCCTTTCAAACAATTCTTGTTTGCACGGGTTAACCACTATATCAAACATATTTCATTTATGAACAAGGATTTGTGGATCTATTTTTATAGACATTTTGCTTTTCATGTGACTTCATCCCTTGTGCGTGTAACCCTCACGTGTGTGGAGGTCCACATAAGGATGGGAGTCTACAAAGGCAATACTTGCTAAGTTATTTTCCCTGTCCTTTATAGATGCTTATCAATTTATCCACTATTAACACTCCACCATTGCAAAGAAGATGAATTCAAATGTATCCCATAGGAGGATACTAGGGTGGTCTTTCAATTATCAAAGATCACTAATATAGAGATGGTAATGGGAGACTGAAGTATTAAACAAATACATTGATATAGAGGAAAAATATGCCTCCTAAGTGACTCTAGATTGGATAAAGTGGAAATCTTTGAGAAAACCTTCTCCTTTTCTAATTTGGTGATTGTTTGTGCCAAACATTTAGATAGAAATATTGGGAACCTAGTCTCCATGAAGGGAAAGGTTTTACCTCCATCAAGCCTTAAGTGATTAGGCTAGTGTTTTTTCTAGAACACCCCCTAGAATACACAATCATCACCTTCAAGGCTAAGATAGTGGAGGCCTAGGAGAACAACCAAGAGTTTTTTCTCAATTTTACTACCACTCATTGGAAGAAATTACCCTAAGAAAAAGAACTAGATGATAATGAAGGCTCCTAAAGTCAATTTCAAGGGGGATATTGGTGATATAATCATGCTACTCACTTGTGTATGGGGAGAGCCTAAGTCTAGATATTTTAGGGTCTAGATGTTATCACTTTTGATGATCATTTTCTAGAACAAATTGATTGATTGGGATAACTTTATTTGCTATGGTTTAATCAATCAGTTGCACAGTGTCCTCACTAATAGATCATTTTACATGACGTCCTATTTAATTTATATCCTTTTAAAAGGAATTAGGAGTTAATAAAAGGATTGAATATGGGCTATAATTTTCCCTATGTTACCCTACATTCAATGCTAAAAATTGGAAGGGAAAAAGGATGTAACCTTACCTAGATTGGTTTTAACTAAACACAACATATTCATATATTTTGGTGTTCAAGGATATAGGCCATCCAATGATGCTTCCCATAAGACACACTAGTAACCTTATTCTTAGGAAAATCTACCAATGGTACCTTCCAATCCATCAAAGGATTACTAGGAAGTACTTTAAGAACATAGTAAAGTTTACTTTTTTGTTGGTTACTAATGAATCAACTGGAGATCTAAGTAACACAGAGGCAAAGATTTAACAATTTGGATTCTCGCCTATATATAAAGAAAAAGAATTATGGAAGAAAATGTGTGATTGGGAAAATTAATCCAAAAGGGAATACTTTATCTTCAAGGATGAAGAAGACAAAAAAGACTTATGGGACAACTATGATGGTGACCAAGGCATTCTTAAAAGGGTTAATGGGGAATTAGGTATCCCATGTGGATTAAACTTCATAATGACCAAGAAGTAATTGAAGAACTAAAACTAATGGAATTTAATGGTTCATCTGGAGGAGTGATCACCAAATATGACTCTAAAGAAACCTTGTCTGCTAGGTTTGTAGAAAATATTTCATGCTCTTGAGGAAAAAAATCACCTTCACAAAATATGCTTCCATGGATGAATCTTCCTCTAATGAGGAAGTAGGTGTTGATGTAGGAGCCAAAGTATCAAATTTATACTATGAACAAATATTCCCTAGTAACTCACCCATTACATTGTCTACAGTAAGATGTAAATAGAAGTTAGAATACCATTTGGTTCCCCAAAACCACAACAATCCTCCTTAAGGGTGGGTTCCAAATTTGTTATTGTAGGTTCGTCTTAGAGATAAGGCTCAACTAGAGGAAGAGATAAGGTTGTTAGAGGTGAAAAGTAGATAAATATGGTGACTAATATAATGGTGATAAACTTAGGATAAATAGGAAGTTATTGCAAAAAAATGGGGAAGAAGAAGAAGAAGAAAAGTAATAATAATGGAAATGAGACCCATGATGATGTTGCTCAAACTATAGACCAGGGCATGATGAAAGCAATTGATGGGATGAAGGAGAAAATTCCTTGGCCTTGGTATAACAAAGGACAAAGGACCATGAGGACTTCCTCCTGTAAATTTTAATGGACCAACAAGGTATTGGACAAGTTTTCATTAACCAAAAAATATGAATATGATGACTACTTTAGATAATTGAATATTAGCCACTTATATAGGTATAACTCCCAAATAAAATACCTAACTAATTATAATGCATGATATAATAAATTCTTGATATTCCCCTCTTATTACATCATACTTTAACTATTATTAACTACTTTGGGTGAAGTGGTGAGGTCTCTCGCTCCAAATTCCCTGCTTTACCCTCCCATCCAAGGATGACCTGTGTCAATCCTACTGCACTTCCAGATCCATTATGGGATCATCCTGAGGCCTTACAGGTGGTTTTTCCCATCCTGACAAAATTGTTGGAGCTTGGTTGGAACATTCTTGAGTTTTTTCATAGTGGAATTCGTTGGTGGTTGGTTTTCAGGTGGCCTAAATCAAGAGTTGGAGTTTCATGGATTGTCCTGATGATCCTTTTGGCTTTGGGAGGGGCCTGTACTTTCTTTCTTATCGTCAATTTTTTTCTACTCCTCTATTCTTGGGTTCAACATCTGAATGGGTTCCCACTTTGTTTGGTCTTACTATCTTAGCTTGGGGTTTGCTCTCTACTTCTTTCTTGGTCTTTAAATTGGGCCATAATTTTATCATTTACAGTTGAGTGGATCTCGATTGTGGTTGGTGTGGGCCCACTAAAGTGGGGATTGTTGTCTTTCTTGGTTTTTTGTGATTCCTATCCCTACTACATCTTTTCGACCTCTGAGGTAGGGCCCTGGGTTTATCGTGCTACTGTGGGTGTTGGAGTTCATATATCTCCTTTGGATGGATAGTTAGTGGGGTTGGTGGGTATCCTTGCTCTGGGGATTCTCTGTTGGATTTCATATTTGTAATTTTTTTGGTCTAGGGATGGCTCAATGTGTGCATGCCTACTGCTATTGATGATATCTTGTTGGCAGTCTCGGTGGTTTGATTCCTTCCAACCATAAATTGCCACAATGGATTGACTTTCGAGGTTTTCTTACCTGTTGTTGTGATCTCCATATCCTTTGTAGTGAGACCTAAATTTTTGAAGAGATCTCTCTTGGCTACTTGCTCCTTTTCTAGGCTAGTCTTGTGCCTTCCTAAACAATTTTTAACTTTTTTGGTTGTTCTCGTCCCTTTTTGGATGGGTTTCTTCATCTCCAGGCTGGTCTCGTGCCTTCTTGGATGGGTTTTTCATTTACAATATTTCCCCATGCTTTCCTATATGATTTTTTCATGTACAGGCTTTCCTCATGCCTTCCTATATGGGTTATTCATTTGCTGGTTGTTCTCGTGCCTTCTTGGATGGGTTTTTCATTTTTTGCAGTTTCTTGGTTTTCCTAGGCAGGTTTATAGGGTTCGATTTCATGTTGGGTTGTTTTCTTTTGGGAGGGATGCTCAATTTCAAATTATGTCAGTTGGTCTCTCTTTCCTGGGCCTTTTTGTGCGGGGTTTTGATTTTTAAATTTTAAATTTTAAGTCTGTTGTCAGTTTCTCCTATTCTGGATGGGTGTCTCCTCTTGTTGTTTATCCCGAGCTACGACTAGCCAAGTTTTTTAAGCTTTTTTTCCATTTGTCTCAGGCTCCCTTTAGCTGGGTTTTATTCTTGTTGTTAATATTTATCCTGGGCTCCTATAATTTAGTCTTCCTAGCTTGTGTTGCACGGGATGGTCTCGCTTTTCTATTTTATGAGATTGTTCTGTTGGGACTGTCTCCTATTTTGTGTTTACTTTTTGGAGACCCTCTCCCTTTGGATATCCTCTCCCTGACCTATTTGTATAAGGTTTTGGGGACCTTTCAAAATCCAATTATCAATAATAATAAAAACATCATACTTTAAACAAGTATAAGAACAACACATATTCGATGAATATAGTTTATCAAAGATACAAAAATATCATGGAATAGGACACACATAGTAGTCCATAATATGAATAATCATTAATAGAAATTGTAGACACCAAAAAATAACCACTTTTCATCTACGCATCCTCAAATCCTAGGCTTCCATTACTTATATATATATTTATATTTATATATAAAAATACGAATATTTTATATATTTATATTTATATAATATATATATGGATAAATCTCAACCACTCATCATTGTCAAATCATAGTCATTCGTTATATTTATATATATATATATATATATATATATATATATATATATATATATATATATATATTCATAAAATTATTTATATATTCATATAAATATAAATATTTTATATATTTATATATGTATATGAATAAATCTCAACCGCCCATCACATTTTAATCTCAACCATTCATTTCACATGATCCATGTCACTTGGCCAATCTCAATCTCAACCCTTCATTATATTTTAATCTCGACCACCCGTTGGTGTCGTCAAGACCCTAACATGATCGAGGGTAAATTATAAAATATGATTCATTTTTGTGAATCAGGAACGTGAATATTTTATTTTTATCAAAATTTGAATATTTTATTTTTACTGGAGAGAGTAGCCATCATTGTTTCCACCGTCATTGGTTCGCTATAGCACTTGTGAACCAACCCCCGAATGTTGTCGAGTGTTCACGCACTCACGGTTCAAACTCCTCAACAACAAAAAGCGTGGATCATAATCACAAGTATATTCTCAACAAGGTAAAATATTTCATTGCATCACAACTTACGTTTTTCTATATTTGTCTACATTTCGTTATTTACAGCACTAGGGTTTGTAGATTTGCTTTTATGGAGGGTCTCACACAGTGGAGCCCTCACATATGCTATTGAATCATTTTTGTTTTGATTTTTTTTGTAGGTACATAAATCATATTTTTATGGTTGTTGTAGCTAGAGTGGCCCATAGGGATACTCAAGCCTACCCACAACTTGTTTGGAGCGAAGACAAACATAAGACACCAACTATTATTTGATCAAGGGTTTTAAACCCTCATTGTAAATTTATTGTATCAAACACAAGTGGTGTTGTGATCCCTCATTTTAGGGCACACCCATATTGTAATAGTGGAGATTCAAGCTCCTTCAAATTCAATATAATTATATTCTCTCATTGTGCAATATTCTAGTGTTTGATGTGTTATCAATAGTTTGGTGTTGTTTATTTTCTACTTACAAAATGGTAATCACAGTGGGATCCCCAAAGGGTTTCTTATGTTAATTTATCTTGTCATTATTTCTAATCTACGTTTTCTATTTTTACTACAAGTTTTCACAATTAAGGTTTTTAAATTTGCAAGGGTTTGATCTGTGCTTGCGTGGACACCAGACTACATCTAGGAAAAATACGGCACCACATATGTGAAGCTAAAAAAAAATGTAAACTTTTGAGTAAGTTATTTTTTTTAAACCCTAGATGTATTTATTTATTTTATTTTTAAAGAAAAAATGAATAAATAAATATTCACCTTTTTTTTTTTTTTTAAAGTTAGATATCATGCACTGTTAGGCATCCTAGGCATTTATAAGCATTTTTTTCTTTCAATAAAAAAATCTAAAAAAAAAGTGCATTTTTTAGAATCATATAGAATTGCACATAGGATAGATCTGCACTTATGCATTCATATCAGTTGCATTAGAACATTCATTCCACTAAATTTAAGTTTTTGTTGTTTTGTGGTGTTTTTACTTTTTACCCTAGTGTTGTTTGCAATAAAACAAAAAAAGCATAAGTAGCTGCACTTTAGGCTAAAGTATCCCACTTTTTACTTTTCTAAGCTAGAACAAGTCATTGGTATTCAAGTCTCTCCCACTATTGGAAACACATTGTTGATTCAGAGTGGAAGAACTAGGCAAACCCTCCACTGTTGGAATCACTTGATGATTGAGGGTGGATCTTAAGAGGTGTACCCTAGATTATTTTGAGGGAATTGGTATTAGTGTTCTTGGTCACCAACTTGGCTGAGTGAAAGAGGGTCTCTTGGCATTGTTTGAACACCATAGACAATAGAAACTTAAAAAGAATCACACACAATTACACATTTCATATTCAACATCAGTGAGTTGGACTTCATCACCAACCACTAATTGAGATAAGTGACGGTGGGTTTCATCTCCATCCATTGTCTCATCCCATAGACCCCATAGTAGTGTGGGTGAAATTTTACACCTCCTCACCCACTCTTTTTTTTAAGAGGACGGTATGTTAAAGTCAGCCAATTTTTGAAGCATTAGAGCTTGAAGTAGATTCTAGATAACAATTGGATGAGCAACAGAACAAATATCCAAGTTTGGGATCATATGAAATAATGGACAGGGGCATGCTCCAAAGAAGATCCCAAATTCCCAACCTGACTATTGGGTGGAATATTGGAATCCTAAATACTCGGATGGAAAAATCAGACTATGGCACAGTGATCACCAATCCCAAGTTCCTGTCCCCAAAGCTGGATGAAACTTTGGGAGGGTGGCATTAAAATTTTGAACCTAATATTTCATCCCATGAAGATGTGATGAGCAGAATATGAGAAAGGTGATGCATGAAGGAGCATCCCTAATCGTAGTTGACATCAAAAGGAAGTTCTTGGAAGAATCAAGTTGACCCATTAATAGTCACAATTGCTTTAGTACGAGTTGATAAAGAGCAATGAGAAGTATGGGGATCTTGTAGTAAATTAGACTTTCTAGCTATTTTAAATGGTAAAGTAAATAGAATTTATTGCTTGAACAGGTCCTACAGGAATGATCAAGGGCCTAAATCTATGCAAGAATACCTAACTTCCTTCGGATAGCTGCCATTATTATGAAGAGTAGAGCATCAGTAAATATTCCAATCATTTTAGAATGATTCTTCCCGTTGAATTCCATTAATGCTTTCATCTGAATTCATTGTAGATCTTCTATAAATAGTGGAATTCTTGCCATTTCAAAGGACAACTTTGTGGCCTTTACAATTTATATGTAATTCTTCATTACCTGTAAATAATAGTGTATCACTATTTTCTCTCAATCTATCTTTGCTTTTGCTTTTTTCTTTGTGTGGATGTTTATTTATGTGATGGTTGTCTGAGTTGGTTCACTTAATTCTATTATTTGGATTTCATGGGTCTAGTTGGGTCATTTTGGAATTCACATCCAACCCTGGGTATCAGAGTTTATTTCTGCTAAAGCCAATCGGGTGGGAGTGCTTTAATTTTGTTGCCTGGATTTCATTCACCCTCCCATTGGTTTTGGAATTCACCCTTGCCTACTACACCAAACAAGGAGTGAATATGGGATGGGTTGATCTATTAGGTGATCCATTGTTGTTTACATCGATTATGTCAAATGAGTGTGTCTTAATGTAGCCATACCCCATCCTTGTTAGTTTTGGCTATGGCCTCACTTTGCTTTCTCATTTCCCTTTTTTATTTCTCCCTTTATAGTGTAGGTAGCTATAACAAAAGGAGCTAGCCTTCTCTAGAGATCGACTACTCCTACCTCTCCTGATCAATAAAACCATTCAATATTGGTCGAGGATAATCGGACATGCTCTTCACTCGTTCGATGATGATTTTTGCACCAAAAAGTAGCCCGTGAGTGATTTATCTAGATTTCACCACCAGTAAAGTCCTCACTTACCATCCACCTTAGGAACCCATCCTACATAGTAGTTTAGGCATAGGGTCTACACATCAAAACACACAAACCACACAAAAAAATAATTGTTGCAAAACATAGGATACACTTATTTGTTGATTTGTGTGCTTTTCATTGTCATTTCACTTTCCACACACATCCCTCACATTCATCACCCTTGCTTGTTCATAGCTTATGGTATTGACTATAAATCAATCTAAAGCCATGAATCAAGCACCAACCTCATCCACGGAGTGCTCCACTCCTTCCCCAACCGCTCTTATGGCTAACCCATGCATTATAGCATTGACAAGCTATTTTGGTTTATCTATGAAACTTGCTCACACAGTGTTCACTTTGAATTTTTATGTGATGCACAGAGCTATACACACCTCCATCCCAAAAATAAATCCATCTACACCTATCGAAAACCATGAAAACACTCCTTATGCACTTGCATAAATATTAATAATTTATACGTGTTTCATCTAAAAAACATGGCCCAAGCATTATTGTACATTGTTTTTTTCTTGGTACATATCATATCATATCACCATAATAATTCCTTTGGGAAATTCTAACTAAGTCCTCTGGGTAATGCTGACTAGGTCCTTCGTGTAATACTAAGTCCTTCAAGAAATTCTAGCTAAGTCCTCCGAGAAACTCTCAACACTACCTACCTATTCTTAACCCCATCAACCACACCATCCATATCAAAACACAAGACTTCTTCATCAAAATCTCCCATTCTAGAGGAGCTCCCCATCATTAGTCCACATCAAACTTCCACTTCTACATCCCACCCATCATCACAACCAACAACATGTGCATGTGGTCGACCTCAATAAACACCTTCCACATCCATACTAGGGGGACATCCTTCCACATCATCCACATCACCCATCTCCACCCATTCATCATCATCCACACAACCAATTCCTCAAACACCCACAACCATTCATCAAATTCATCAACCAAATCCATCTTCATCTCCATCAATCAATGTTTCACAAATCAATTTGATAGATTGTGATATGTCATTCCAACATACATCTCCCCCATCACTCAAACCACCACCTCCACTTCATTGATCACCTCAAAAAAACATGATAAAAAAACACACAAAAAACACTACACATTGCATTTCATACATCCATTCGGCACAATCACATTCATTGTCACTTTCACACACTCCATCCATCATACTAGTGGTCATTTGCTTAGTTTAGATAATTGTTAATCTAATAAGTCTTATTGCCTTAATCAGGGGCTCCCTCGATTTAACATCCATAAAATTCCACCATTTCATAAGTCATGTCATCATTGGCCATAAAATTCCATCACCCTTAAATATTTTCAGTCATTCAGCCACTCCTAGTGTTTCAAGCAACCTCCAAAACATGTTGAGTTTTTTTTTTTTGTAGGACCAAGGCACATTTTTACTAAAACAAATCTTGAGTTTTGGTAGTTGACTCTAACATTCTTGAACCAAACACATTTCACACATATTAAAAACATCTTATGTCAAATAAGGATAACACCATGATTGGGTTGAACCTCGAAGTGAAAAAGGTCATCTTTGCTTTTCCCATTATGCACATAGTTAAAAAAAAATAGTGGTCTTTACCACTAATAAAACTTCCAAATACAAGAATTAGTAGTAAGGATGGGGTAAAATTTTTGTCACACCTCGATTGAGAATTCAATTTCCCAAAGCTCTAACTATTTTACCAACCACACACCACATATCCTCTAGGCTTAGAGATCAGATCATTGGACTATGGAGCTAATATCCAATAAGGCTATAGACATTTGATTGGTAGTGGAGTACGCTCATACGTGGCAATATGTCTCTCTTGTAGATACCTATGATTACACATAAGGATAAGCTAGCTTCTTGGTCTCCTCCATAACATTTTTTACCTCAATTTACTCAAGATGAGTTGATGAACTCACTTGCACCCATATTGGTTCTCGATTGACTTGGGTCACTACCATGCTCTTGATTTGTAAATGAAAATTTCACTGCACACACATTTGGTTTTGTAGAATTTCAATAAAACTTAGTGAGTTTGTTTGAAATCACTAGGACGTTTGAGTCTCTACAAAAAAATTATAGATCAGCCATCCATAAGCCAACACAACATTCATATCATTACCATATCATTACATGAGTCTTCCACTTCACATACTACCATTAGATTTTGGAGTCCCTAAATAAGCAACAAAGACAAAGTTTGTCAAGCAAGAGTATAAAACCTTTTACAATGATCATTAGAACATGATGGTCATTCATTTATTTACATACATTAAACAATCATCAAGCAAATTTGGGGTGTTTAAGGTATCACACCTTCCCCATAAATCACATAAAAAAAAATCCATTTGGGGATGCTCAAGGTATCACACCTTCCCCAATAAAATAATCAATCAACTAGGGGTGCTTAAGGTATCACACCTTCCTCATCAGTTCAATAAATTGCTTTTTAAAATTCAAAAGTTTGAATCCTTTTGTCAAAGGTTACACGCTTTGCCTTGCATCCATAATCAATCAAATCCATTATCAACCCTATCATGTCAGGGAAAAGGTAGCATTATCCAAAAAAAACCCTATCCTACTGGAGTAAAAGTAGAATCAATCAATCCATCATTAATCCTATATTGTTAAGGCAAAGGCAACATCAATCCACATTTCCAAAAATGTCTTTTCTGTTGGGGAAAAAACAGAATCAATCATTTACATCATTCACATTTTCAAAAACTCCCTTTTCTGTTAGGGCAAAAATAGAATCAATCATTTACATTTTAAAAAACCCCTTTTCTATTGGGGAAAAAATAGAATCAGTCATTGCATAATTCACATTCATCAAATCAATCATTTAAATCATTCATATCATCCACATTTCCAAAAACCCCTTTTCTGTTGGGACAAAAACAGAATCAATAATTTACATCATTCACATTTTCAAAAACCCCTTTTTTTTGGGGGTAAAAACAGAATCAATCATTTACATTTTCAAAATCCCCTTTTTTGTTGGGGCAAAAACAAAATTAGTCAGTGCACAATTCACATTCACATCATTCATATCATCCAAATTCACAAAAATCCCTTTTATGTTGGGGTAAAAATAGAATCAATCATTTACATCATTCACATCTTTCCAAATTAAAAAATCTCCCTTTTTTGTTGGGGAAAAATAGAATCAATCATTCACATTCCTTTACATCATTCATATCATCCACATTTTCAAAATGCCTTTTTTTTGTTGGGGAAAAAATAAAATCAATCATTGCGCTATTCACGGTCATTGCATCTTTCCAAAACCCCTTTTTTGTTGGGACAAAAATAGAATCAATCATTCACATTTAAAAAAATATATATTTTTTGTTGGGACAAAAACAAAATCAATCATTCACATTTTTTTACATCATTCATATCATCTAGATTATCAAAAACCCCTTTTTATGTTGGGGAAAAAATAGAATTAATCATTACACCATTCATAATAAATTGCATCATACAAAAATCCCTTTTCTATTGGAGTAAAAATAGAATCAATAATTTACATCATTCACATTTTCAAAAACCCCTTTTTTGTTGGGATAAAAATATAATCAATCATTTAAATTTCTAAAAACTCCCTTTTCTGTTGGGGCAAAAACAAAATCAATCATTTACATCATTCACATTTTTCCAAATCAAAAATCCCCCTTTTCTATTGGGGAAAAAACAAAATCAATCATTCACATTTTCAAAAACCCCTTTTCTCTATTGTGGTAAAATCATAATCAATCATTGCACTATTCACAAATACACTATGCACTGCATCATTCTTATCATCTACATGGCCAAAATCCCCTTATTTTGTTGGGGTAAAAATATAACACATCATTTTCACCACTTATATCATCCACATTATAAAAACCCCTTTCATCTATTAGGGCAAAAACAAAATGCAGCATACACCCACATTTACATCATCACCCACAATTGGAAAAAACCCATTTTCTGTTGGGGTAAAAATAGAATCAATCATTTACATCATTCACATTCCATCATTCACATTTCCAAAAACCTCTTTTCTATTGGGGCAAAAATAGAATCAATCATTTACATCATTCACATTCCATCATTCACATTTTCAAAAAATCCCTTTTTTGTTGGGGTAAAAATAGAATCAATCATTTACATTTCTAAAAAATTCTTTTCTGTTGGGGCAAAAACAAAATCAATCATTTACATCATTCACATATTTCCAAATAAAATAAAACTTTTTTCTATTGGGGCAAATACAAATTCAATCATTCATATTCCTTTATATCATTCATATTTTCAAAAACCCCTTTTCTCTATTGGGGCAAAAACATAATCAATCATTGCACTATTCACAAATACACTATGCATTGCATCATTCTTATCATCTACACTACCAAAATCCCCTTGTTCTATTGGGGCAAAAATAGAACACAATATTTACATCACTCATATCACCCACATTGTCAAAAACTCTTTTATCTATTGGGGAAAATAATAGAATGCATCATACACCCACATTTACATCATCACCCACAGTTGACAAAAACCTCTTTTATGTTGGGGCAAAAATAGAATCAGTCATTTACATTTTTAAAAACTCATTTTTTTTGTTGAAGAAAAAATAGAATCAATCATTTACATCATATCAAAAAACCTCATTTTTTTGGGGGTAAAAATAGAATCAAACATTACATTTCCAAAAATCCCTTTTCTATTGGGGCAAAAACAAAATCAATCATTTACATCATTCACATCTTTCCAAATCAAAAACCCCCTTTTTCTATTGGGGCAAAAATATAATCAATCATTCACATTCCTTTACATCATTCATATCATCCACATTTTTAAAAACCCTTTTTTCTGTTGGGGCAAAAATAGATCAATCATTGCACTATTTACAATCATTACATCTTTCCAAAATCCTTTTTTTTGTTTGGGAAAAAATTGAATCAATCATTTACATCATTCATATCTTTCCAAATCAAAAACCCCTTTTTTTGTTAGAGAAAAAATATAATAAATCATTCACATTCCTTTACATCATTCATATCATAAACATTTTCAAAAACCCCTTTTTCTGTTGGGGTAAAAATAGAATCAATCAATGCACTATTTACAGTCATTGCGTTTGTCCAAAACTCCTTTCCAAATCAAAAACTTCCTTTTTTTGTTTGGGTAAAAACATAATCAATCATTCACATTCCTTTACATCATTCATATCATCCACATTTTCAAAAACCTATTTTTTTGTTGGGGTAAAAATAGAATCAATCATTGCACTATTTACAGTCATTGCATCTTTCCAAAACCCCCTTTTTCTATTGGGGCAAAAACAAAATCAATCATTTACATCATTCACATATTTCCAAATCAAAAACCCCCTTTTTTTGTTGGGGCAAAAATAGAATCAATCATTCACATTCCTTTACATCATTCATATCATCCACATTTTCAAAAACCATTTTTTCTATTGGAACAAAATAGAATCAATCGCTTCATCATTCACATTCATTTACATCATTCATATCATCCACAATTCCATGCACTTCCACTCAACATTATCACAATCACTTGCATTATCAAGCGAACCTTGTATCTAGTGGTTTACTATATCCCCCTAATGATTGCAACGATTGCTTATCCATGCAATTAGGTAGGATGGGTAAATCACCATAAGGACACTTGTCCATATCATCATCTAACATCCTCTTGTTCGAAATCAAAATCCATTTGGTCCCTCATTTTTTGAGTGAGACTATGCCCAGATTAATTTGGTCAAAAGTTATCATTGATGGTCTTGTTCATGGGGCTTGAAACACGGACAATTCTAATTACATCATCCCTTTTACACCCACAATAATTGAGGATACGAATGCATTAAGATGATTGGTTTCAATTGAAGGGATTTCTCAACAGTCACTATCTAGTCTCATTCCTCTATGGTAAATTGCATTTTCATCACTTTGCATTTCAATTATGCCTAAAGGTATATTTTTCAACAACACAAATCGCCCCAAACTTGGGGCAACCAAATTTGATTTTGAATTCCCACATTAGGATACAACACTTACATCACCCAAAATTAGAAAAATCCCCTTTTTCTGTTAGGAAAAGAACAAAATCAATCATTACATCATCATCTATGTCACTCACATTCATTTACATTATTCATATCATCCACATTTACCAAAACCCCAACTTATTTTGGGGCAAAAATAGAAAATTATTCACACTAACAAAAATCCCTTCTTTGTTGGGGCAAAAACATAATACAACATTTGCATCATGCATATCACCCATATTCTTTACATACATTTACATCATGCATATCATCCACATTATCATCCACAGTTCTGTCAATTGGCTCATGAGACTCATTCTTCACTCATTCACCAATTGAGAGGGTAAGCTACACCAACATTATTTGTCTCTAGGATCTTCTTGCGCTCCAGGGAAGAAAATTTGCTTCACCAAACCAGGTGTCTCTTGTTTTTGCACCACATTGTGTTTCATGCAACACGATACAAAAGGGGCATATATAGACACCAAAATCTAGCCACTTGTCATCTACGCATCCTCAAATCCTAGCCTTCCATTATTTATTTATATATATATATTTATATTTATGTATAAATATGAATATTTTATATATTTATATAATATATATGGATAAATCTCAACCACTCATCATTATCAAATCACAACCATATGTTATATATATATATATATATATATATATATTAATATTAATATTATATATATGAATAAATCTCAATCGCCCATCACATTTTAATCTCAACCATTCATTTCACATTATCCGTGTCACTTGGTCAATCTCAATGTTGACCTTTCATTATATTTAATCTCGGTAGTCCGTTGGTATCATCAATACCCTAACATGATAGAGGGTAAATTATAAAAGATGATTCATTTTTGTGAATCGAGAGCGTGAACATTTTATTTTTACTGAAGGTTGAACATTTTATTTTTACCAGAGATAGTAGTTATCGTTATTGCCACTATCGTTGGTTTGCTACAACACTTGTGAACCAACCCCCGATTAAGAAGCATACCAACACTACAACCAATCAAGATACTAAATGATAAAATGCATTTTGATATCATCAATATTGACAACATCATTCGTGATTAAGGTAATTTTGTTAGAGAACAACAACTATTGGGTACTAATGGCTCAACACTAAAGACCATCGAGCAATTGAAAGGTTGCTACATTTTAGTTCAAGGAAAAACTATAGTAGCTATGGGATCATTCAAAGGACTAAAAGAAGTGTGCATAATTGCTAGATATTGCATTCAAAATAAACATCCAATTTATCATTTCATGGAGCTTATGATATAATAAGAACTTGGAAAGAATCCAGGATTTGATCATAATGAAAATTAGAGAAAGGAAAAGCAACAAAAGAAGCCATACACGATTTTCATTCCATGATATGCAAGACAAACATTAGTGGACAATCATATCAATAAGCAACATTTGATGTATAATAACTCATGTTTCATTTGAATAAATTGAATAAACACACTTCAAGCATTGAATAAGTATTTTATAATAAATGTATTTTGAAGTGCATGATTGGTAGTACCCAACAGTCCTTAGTCTCTAAGTAGTAAGTCTGCATTAAGGGGGGATTTCTCTCTCAAATTCTTACATCACCTTGGATCTTATTCTATTATATATATATATGTGTGTGTGTGTGTGTGTATGTGTGTGTGTGTGTTGGCAGTTTTGCCACATTGGAATTTTGTTGTAGTGTGCAACATTGACATTTTGTTGTAATCATTGGTGCCACATTGAAAAGTGTTTTTTCTTTTTTAAGTGTTTTCACACATTGCACACTTTTTCCTATGGATGTAATTTTGGGTGAAGTTTGGTGTAAATCTTCCTTGAAAATAGATTAATATTGATAAATATAATTCTTGAGGTGATATGATCACTGAAGCTACCAAGTTTAAGCATGTGCTCTTGATTCCAATGCAATATTGTTCATTTTTGAGGTATCGACCACTTCATGGGCATGCATTTCCAAGGCACCACCATGGAGATTGAAATTGGACCGATGATTTGTGCTGAAGCTTGATATGCCATGTGATAAAATCAACAGTTATTTTATTTGGCATTTGCTCATTGGTTCATTGTTGTGGTCGAGGAGAAAGTTGTTGCTATTGGTGGCTGAGTGGCCGACACTTTGCCTTCACATGTATTTAATGAAAGAGGCAAAAACCTCTATAAATACTAATCAAATTCTTATTGTAAAGAGAGGTTATATATTTTTCAAGAAAACTCTCAAAGTTCTCAACATCAATAGAAGAGACTTGGCTTCTAAAATTTGCAAGCATTCTTATGTGTGTGATTTCCTTATTTTTTTTAAAATCATTTTTGTTTATGCTCATGCTCTTGTTGTTAATTTTTGAATTCTGCATTCTGAATTCAAACGTTGCTGGTTAGTGAGTAGATTTTGAAATGCGATCCGGAGGTTATCTCTACAAAGGAGTGAGTTAAATTCTACTGCTTTCCTTTTATTATATGTCATTATAAAACTTGTTGGAATTTTTGTTGTTAGTCTGCCCTAAATTCCACACTTTGGCCTGTGGCTATATTTCCCTTTCTTTCAGTTATTTTTCAATTTCTTTCCTGCATCCCTAGTCTTCAAATAGTGTAGAATTTAGTAAGGTAGGCAGCCCTCTCTGGAGATCGGTTCGAAGGAATTTTCTTTTTCCCTCGACCTTTCAATGTTGGTCGAGTCTATGGCGCACAAGTGATGAAATCTTGTACTTAAGCAGATTTGTGACCAATAATTTTTGGCATGCCTGGTGGGACAGACCATCTTTGTCTCAGTAAGATCCATAATTGGTGGGACAAGTACTATTCCAAGTTGACAAACCCACCTGTGCCAACAGTTTTGGCATGCCCGGTGGGACCCTGAAAGTTTCATTTTCAATAGTATTGAGGTTTAATGTTTACCTTCATGCTGCATAGTTAGAACATTTGGCAACTCAGCACTACCCAGAAGCCTCCAAACGTGGATACAGTGAGAGATAAACTTCATGATCACAAGATCGAAGGCCAAAAAATTTGAAAATCCCGTCGAGTTTTTTGAACTTGACAACCAAAAATTAAGTGGACACACTTGGTCTCCCCACCACTTACGTCCTCTGCAACATCCTCACAAATTACTGGTGTATTTTTTGTTCCTTCAAGTTCATCTAGTACTGCTACTAGTTTTCCACCTCCTCAGCCACACACCAGTCCAAATGGCCCAAAATCCTCCACCAAGGCAGTTCTCGACATGGAATAGTTCAGGAGCCTTGAATTTACTGGTACAAAATCTAGTCCCTCAAGCTGCTTTGAAAGCTTTGCCGACCTATTATGATACTGGTAAAACTACTTATGAGCATATTCAATATGTAGCCTCTTTGGTGACCATCTATGACATAACGGATGAAGACATGATGATAAAATTGTTGGTGTTGTCACTGAGAGAGAAATTTTTGTATTGGTACCGATCATTGCAACCAGGAACTATTACATCATGGGATCAATTAGGAGAGTTTTTAATCAAAAAAATTCATGAACAAGATGATACATTTTCCTTGTTGCATCAATTTAATGCAATTCAAATGCATCTGCAGGAGGAGATAGCAAACTTCAATTTCAGATTTACCAGAAGCTGGAAGAGAGTTCCTGAAGGTCTTCGACCCACTCATGAGAAAGCTGCATTCTATTATCTCAGAGCTTTTAACACAAAAATTTTCTTGGCTATCCGAAAGTCCAACGTGACTGCATTCCCATAGTTGTTCGAACAAGCACAAAATGCAGAAGCAGACTTGATTGCCATAGGTATGCTTCCCCCAAAGGTAACAATGCCTATCTTACCTGATCTTCTTCAGCATTTGTATTCTGGTTCATTTTCACAGCCTATGCCTTCCATGTATCATATTCCATCATGGAGCTCAAGTGCACCTCAGATCGCACCCATTCCAGTTCCCCAGCTCCCTGCTCCAACTATTCCACAATTGCCTGCACCAAGCATTTCACAATTACTAGCTCCCACTTCATTCCCAGCATTGCCTGCATTGCCAGCACCTCTACCTATACCGACACCTCCTGCACCCTCAAATCTTGATTCTTACACAACGCTATTACAAGAGGTAAAATTTTCTAATTTAGCTATAAGAGAAATGGGAAATAAAATCACAATTATTGAAAGAAAGCAGGCCGAGAGAGATTTCCAACCCAGGAGATTTCAACCTCCATCGATCACTAGAGAACAAGCGACTTCAACAAGCAAAGTGCCTGAGAAGAACCTGACTGTGTTGACGAATGAGGAAGTTGGCCCTACAAAAAGAACATATTGGTGCTCTACATGTAATGATCCACACGGTGAGGAGACTTGTATGGTTCATTTGAACTATGTACAAACATTGGTCGCAAGCTCTTTTGGAGGACAAGTTAACATGATTACTGAGGTAGATCATAATTTTATGGTTCCATTTGAAGAACAATTCTTAGTTCTCACGAGAACTGGGAAGAAGCCAGTCATGATAGATCCAGCAGAGATGGAACCATTAAGGGTACCGGCTGATCTGAAGATGAAAAATGAGAAGAAACAAGTACAAATGAAAGCTCCTGCTTCAATACCAAAGGCATATTCACCTATTCTATTAAAATATCTTTTGCCACCACGAGCAAAGGAAATATTGCAATAAAAAGCCTGAGCTTCGCAAGCAAGAGCTGAAACAGAAGAACAAGCCAAAGAAAAGCTCAAGTATCCATATTCGACGAAAATACGGAGGGTAGAAGCCACTCAAAATATCAGAGCAAATATGAAGCCACTATTGAAAAGAGGGAGTCTGGTGCATCTACATACAATATTGTTGAAGAATTGAAGAAGATTCCAGCCAAGGTTAGTCTCTATGATGCATTACAATTACCTGGGCAAGTTAATTTTTTACAAGAATCATTGAATTCTATGAAAGATAATGAGAAGAATCCTACCCAGAAAATTTTTTCTCAAACATTAACTACTTCAACCACTAGAAAAAATAGACCACCCCCATTTTATTTGTCACTCAGGATGGAGGGTTGGATAGTGCACAACTGCATGATTGATTCTGGTTCTGCGACAACTGTTATGCCAAAGGCAGTTTGTGAAGTCATGGGTATGGAGTATACAAGAAGTAGCCCTGGTGTCTTGCAGTTGGATGGGACTCCTATGAAAACAGTGGGTGTAATCAAGGATATTCCTATTGTTCTACATAGTATGCCTCAAATTACAATAATTTAGGAGGTAGTTGTGGTTGATTTGGAACCATATTTTAGTATGTGTTTGTCAAGAGAATTCACTGCCAAGTTGGGAGGCTACCTTTCTCTGGATTATTCTCACTTGGAGATTCCTTTCAAAGGAAGAAGAATATGGATCTACAATGAGAAGCCTTCTACTTTTTATATAGAGAATATGGAAGAAGAAGAAAGGTCCACACATTCTTTCAACATGATAACTGAAAAATTGGAAGATCTTGATTTGATGGATGAAGTCCTAGATGAGCTTCGCTTAGAGGATGAGTTTTCAATGCTCGATTTTAATGCCATGATGGAAATTGAAATTGGTTGTTACTCCATTACAAATCCTGAAGAGGTTGAAATAAAGATGCCTCTTGGTCAAGATGATCAAGACTCTGTGCCCGATCAACTATGGAAGTTGTATTTTGATGGAGCAAGATGTAAAAATGGTGCGGGAGCAGGGATTGTTCTTATTTCTCCCTCTGGCCTATAAAAAACATATTCAATCGACTGACTTGGAGTTGTACTAACAATGCTGCTGAGTATGAAGCATTGTGCCTAGGTTTGAAGAAGGCAAAAAAATTGGGGATTGAACAATTGCAGATTTTTGGTGACTCTGAATTGATTATGAATCAAGTAACAAACAAGTGCATCTCCAACAGCATTATCTCAAGGCACACCGCAACAAAGTTTGGGACCTGTTTGAGGCTTTCACGACATTGAATATTCAATCCATTTCACGAGAGCTGAATAAGCATGCTGATATTCTAGCATCTCTTGGAGCAAACTTCTCTCCGATTGAGCATGTAGTGAGGAAACCTAAGACCGTAAGGTTAGTTTACAGGCCTTCGATCCCGGACAAGAACATGTATTGGAAAGTACTCGAAAGTGATGAGAAGATTGTAAAATTTTTTGATAAGAGAAGCGAGTACTGTGGAAGAGAGAACGCTTGATGAGGAGGAAGACAAAGGGCTTATTCAACTAAGGAATAATCATATCCGAAAAGGATTGATTACACTTGAAAGCATTTTTTATCAAAATGATAGGGCAGAGAAGCATACGATCAAAGTAGATGAGAAGGAGTATACTGAACTGGAGTTGGGTCCCCAAAAATCGATAAATATTGGGACAGATTGTACTCTCGAGGAGTTAGAACAAATTAGAGATTTATGTCATGAATTTCCTGACACAGTTGCTTGGAGTTATCATGATTTGAAGGGATATAACAAAGATGTAATACAACATACTATTGAGTTGCATGATGGGGTGAAACCCTTCAAACAAAAGCAGAGACCAGTTAATCCCAAGATTGAAGTACCGATGAAGGCGGAGCTTCTTAAAATGTTGGATTCTAAAATCATTTACCCCATTAAGCATTCAACTTGGGTGGCAAATCTGGTCCTAGTACGAAAAAAAGAAAGAAGGTATTCGCCTATGTGTTGATTTTCAAAATTTGAATCAAGCCTCGCTAAAAAATCATTATCCTCTGCGTTAGATTGACCAGAATCTTCATGTGGTTGCAAGAGCTCAGAGATTCTCTTTGTTGTATGGATTCTCTGGGTATAACTAGATTTGGGTCAGGGATGAGGACCAACATAAAACAATGTTCACCACAAAATGGGGAACCTTTTCTTACCAGGGAATGTCGTTTGGACTCTCAAATGTTGGCACAACTTTTCAAAGGGCAATGGATGTGGCTTTTTGTGAGTTGTTAAATCACATTATTGTGATTTATTTGGATGATATGACTATTTTTTCTCACAATAGGGAGGATCACGGATCTCATTTAAGGTAGGTATTTGAAAAATGTTGAGAATTTGGCATATTTATTAATCCAAAAAAGTCAATTTTTTTGTAGAGGGAAAGCTCCTAGGACATGTAATTTTAGAAAATGGCCTAGCTATTGATCTAGCTAGGGCCCAAGCTCTTTTGAAGCTTCCATTTCCAGCCAATAAGAAGGATTTGCACTCTTTTTTTGGGCAAATTAATTTTGTTCGAAAGTTTGTTGCAAATTTCGCTCAAGTAATAAGGCCAATGACAAAGATTTTAAAGAAAAATGTTGAATTTAAATGGACCAAGCAGAGGAAGCAATAATTTGAGGAGATCATAGAAAGGATCACTCAAGCTCCGGTCCTGGTGAACCCTGATTATTCCAAGGATTTTATCCTTTATGTCGTTGGTGAACAAGAAGCTTATGCAGCGGTGCTTACAGAAGGGAGATGATGAAAATGAACGTCTGATTGCTTTCCTAAGCCAAGTCATCCAACCACATCAAGAAAAGTATAACTTCATTGAGAAACAAGTGTATGCGGTAATGAAATCTCTGAAGAAGTTTCGGCACTTTGTTTCACATAGTAAAACAATAGTTTATGTTTTTCATCCAGATGTCCAAAATTTTATCATACAAGAACTTGGAGATAGGAAAGTTGGCTGGGTTTCTAAAATTCAAAAATTTGATGTTGAGATCCGACCAACAAAACTTGTTCGAGGTCGAGCATTATACCAAGAGCTTGCAAAGCATGCTTCCTCTGGATACACAATTCATGAGTATGAGGATGTAGTAGATAATTGTAATTTTGACAATCATTCTATAGTGGATCAAGATTGGACAGAGGAGCTGATGGAATATTTTTATTTTGGGAAATGTCCTTCACATCTGAATGCCTCATAGAGAAGAAGATTTAGACTGCAAGCCCTCAAGTATGTCTTGCTGCCAAGTGGCTTGTTTCATAAGAATATTGATGGGGTTCTTCTTAGATGTTTCAAAGAATCAGAGAAGGAGAAAATTTTAGAAGAATTCCATTATGGATTATCAAGAGGTCATTATGTAGGTAGACCCATGACATTAAATATTATTCGAGCAGGATATTTTTAGCCTACTCTTTTTGCAGGCACCTTCAAAGTTAGTCAAAAATGCGATAAGTGCCAAAGATACATAGGTAGAACCAGAACTGCATCATTACCTCTTCACTCGATTCAAGTAGAAGTACCATTTCAGCAATGGGGCCTAGAATTTATCAGGGTCATTGATCCTAACTCATCTACTGGTCACAAGTACATCTTGACTACAACCGACTATTTCACTAGATGGACTAAAGCAATTCCAACTAAAAATGCGGATCAAGCCACGGTTATCACTTTTCTTGAGGGGTTGATCACTCGCTTTGGTATCCCATATGTTATTATAACAGATAATGGAACTCCTTTCATAGGTGCCAAAATCAGTGAATTTGCGGGTAAGTACAAAATTTATTTGAAAACTTCATCTAATTATTATCCGCAGGGGAATGGCTTGGCCGAATCTACAAACAAGAATTTGCTTCGAATTTTGAAGAGGACCCTTGGCGACAATAAGAAGAGCTGGCACCTACTTTTGAATCAAGCATTGTGGGCTGATCGTATCTCGATCAAAAAATCTATCAAGACATCCCCTTATTCATTGGTATACGACAAAGAAGCGGTTTTGCCAATTCATATTGAATTACCGGCCCTCCAGACTTGGCAATTGATTGATGATGAGGATGATGAATCCGATTCTATGAACATGAGATTAGCTCAACTTTTATAGTTGGAAGAAGAACGGGAGAAATCATACCAGGATTTTATAGAACATGCTAAGATGACAAAGAAATGGTTCAGTAAAAAGGTCTTTGAAAGGACTTTTAAGGTTGGTGATCTTGTATTGAAGTGGAATGAAAAGAAATAAAAGCCGGGCAAACATCACAAGTTCGAGGCAATATGGGAAGGTCCATTTCAAATCATAGGTGCCAATCAAGTTAATTCTTTTTATTTGCAAGATATGGATGGTCATGCACTGTTAATTCTAGTTAATGGTCTTCATTTAAAGGCCTATTATCAGTAAAAAAATTAAAATTAAAAAGTGTGTAGAGCCCGAAACTTCCCAGGAGGTCACCCATCCGAGTACTACTCTAGGAAGGTTATGCTTAACTAGGGAGTTCTTTAAAAACTTGAAAACCAAAAAACTCAAGTTGGATGAGGTGTTTAGGGGGTCCAAGGTTCTAGAGGTGTATAAAATAAATAAAAAAACCTTTCTTTTTTTAAATAAAAAAGACAACCCGAAATTCCTTTTTCAGGCCTCAAAAAAAAAAAATCTTTTCTTCTTTTAAATAAAAAAAGACATAACCCAAAATTCCTTTTTCGGGCCTCCGAAATACCCTTTTCGGACTTCAAATAAAATATTTTAAAAACTTCATTCCGTCCCTCCCATTCCTTCATGCCCGAAATGCCCTTTTCGGATCCCGAAAGCCTTCCCTCTTGCCCTTTGACTAGTCAACCCAAAAAAAAAAAAAAAATATATATATATATATATATATATATATATATATATATATATATATATAATTAATAAAAAATTGCATGCTTCCCGAGCTCGTTTTTCTCCCGCCCAAAATAGCCTTTTTGGGTCCCCAAAAACACTATTTCGGGTCCCGAAATTCCCATTCCGTCCCCCTTCCATTATTTAAAAAAAAAAAAAAATTACGTGCTCATGCATGCCTGAAATTTCTTCATATTCTCCCCGAAATAGCCTTTTCGGGTCCCCGAAAACATTATTTCGAGTCCCAAAAAATCCCTTTCGAACCTTCCAATATACATATCTTCCACCACTCCTCGTCCACAGTCTTTGTTATCCTTTCGAAATACTCATTTTAGGTCTTCGAAAACACTATTTCGGGTCCCGAAATCCCCATTCCATACCCCGAATAAACCATTTCGGCCATTTAAAAAAATAATAATAATAATAATAATAAAAAGCAATGATACTAAACTAAGAAAAACCATTATGCATTTAAATTTTTTCGCTCGTTTTTTTTTCCATGCACCCCCCATATCCATGCCGCACTATCCGTAAATTCCGCTCATTACCATTTCTCACTCTGCTCACTCATTACACTTTCTAAAAAAAAAAAACTACCACTTCTCGCATTTCAAGAAGTGGTAAGAAGCATAAAAAAAAAAAAACATCATTGGAATGCATGCGGTGCCCATGAAATTAGAAAGCTTTCCAATGGATGTGTATGGAAATTTATAAAAAGGAGGCCCATCCTTTTGTTTTCAATCAAAGCATTTGCAGGGTTCCTATATCGAAGTCTTGCAAATCCCTTTTGCTCTAGGGTTTGTTGTTCGTTGCTACATATTCAAAGGAAGCTGAAGATGGGGAGGAAAGTTGTAGAGGCCAAGAAGGTGAATGTACAAAAAAGGCCTGAGATCGCGAAGAAGCCGCAAAGAGCTTGAGAAGAAAAGGTTGAATATATGGAACTGAAACCTTATGATGATCGCTTGGGACAGATTAAATATTGCAATATCACCAACAAGGGAGTAGAAATATTACGTCTAGATGTTGAGTTTGCTGCACAACATATGTCTACTGGGAGTCCCCGGACTATAGCATTTCATTCTCATCTCTCCTGGTACTTGTGTACCCCTATGCATCCATGTCCTGAGCTGATCTCACAATGCTACAACACTGCTGCAAGAACTGTCCAAAATGCCCATGGAGAAGTATTGTTTAGTATCTCGGCTAGTTCCATACAGGATGTGTTTGCTTGTGGTGCACAACTTTCATCTTCTGCTACATTAAAAAAATTCAGTTTTAAGGAGGAGATGTATCAACCTACCATTCAGATGCGGCAGTTCATGGAGAGCCAGTTATTAAAGACCCCACGATTGGGAGAGTTGCCAAAAATGCCGACACCATTGAAAAGTTTCAAGAGCCCATATTTGTATGCAATGATAGCATGGCTAACAAGATTATCTTCAGATTTTGTAGTACAAAAGTGGCAAGCATTGTTGGTGCAATTCATTTCACAGCTAGGGTTTTATGCTCCAACTGCTGCGACAACAAATCCAAATTCAATTTTCTTTGATTGGGAAAATTTCTTAGAAATGAGGATACATTCACAATTGAGAAAGGTATAAAATGGAGAAGATCTTACCTTTAGGCATTGTTCCCTCTTGACATGGTATATTTTCTACCATATGCACTCTCTTTTGCTTTTGTAGCAATAAACAAGACAAATGAAGTAGGAAAAACATTACCAGTATACTCATGGACTCAGAGTTTGTCCAAGAACGAGTCTTATTATAACTTCAACAGAATATTTTTAGGACCTACTTTGGAGATAATGTATGGAGTATGCAACAGAGTGCCTCGGGCCCTATGAGTAGAAGTGGTTGATCAGAAAAAAAGTGATGTTTTCTTACTAACCCAAGGCGTGGTAGTTAGAGTGTATGGTTTTACTGGTAAACCTTTTTTGCTACCATATTTTATAATTGAACATCTTTTTGCCTTGGAAGTAGCCCGAAAAAGTGATTTTATAAATGATACCTATGGGTCAGGTAATAGGAAAAAAATACGTGTTATGCCTTTCAAGTTTGGTGATATCACAGTTACTCAGTGTGGGCAGAATGAACTGATTGCTGAGAGACTCCATGATCATGGATTGGTTGAGCTCCCCCAACGATGGAAGTATGATCCTTTGGGTATTTTTGCCAGTTTCATCAAGGCAAAAACAATTCATTGTTGCCCCAGAGAAGATATTGTGCGAAAAAGGAACAATCCTGAAGGGCATGACATTGAATGGCATGTAGAGAAGATGATGTCACTTCCTCCTTGGCATGATTTTTATGAAATGGAGGTTGAATATGATCTTACCAATCACTCAGAATAGGTTCCTCTTGAAGGTTTTTTTGAGCAAATGAAGACCAAATTGTCTGATTGGTCTGATGAAAAGATTGCCAATTGGTGGATCATGAGAATTCATCAAAATAAGC
The DNA here is from genome assembly GCA_028583015.1 of Wollemia nobilis. NCBI lineage: Eukaryota > Viridiplantae > Streptophyta > Pinopsida > Araucariales > Araucariaceae > Wollemia > Wollemia nobilis. The sequence continues at coordinate 938,184 of JAQPPZ010015288.1, read as the reverse complement.
TCAAAACAAAATATTCGATGGCTATAGATGATTATTTTTCAAATATTTATGATGATAATTATGAGAAGTATCAGCCCTTCTCTTTTGTTGATTTGGTGCCTAAAAGTATTAGTAGTCCAGGTAAAGAACAAGAAATGATCGGACAAGTGGAGGTATTGGAAAAAGAGATGATTATTATTGAAGAGGAAGAGCAAGAGCAATTACTACAAAATAAAAGGAGTGTAGCCATGGAAATTCCTTTCCCTCACATAGCGAAGAAGCCTAGGAGTGGAGCACATTCTACGCTGAGCATAAAATAGTCTTCATCACAAGCAATTGAGCCAACACACTCTGATTCAATGTTGACATCGGTTGATCTGAACATGGGGAAGGAACAATCTAAAGGAGAAGAAAATATTGTGATACAAAAATGCTTATCATCGGCTCAAATGATCATAAACACAAAAGGAGAGGAGCCCATAGGTATGCATTTTCCTTCTTATTTTCTCATTAATAAGCATTTAGAAACCATTATTTTTTCATCCATAGTTCCTATGTCTACTTCACCTCCCGTCACATCCACCTCTCTCATTCCCACTTTTGTCCCACAATCACAGGTCACTAGTTCTTCTTTAGTTTCACCCATTCCATCCTTTTCTCTTGCCTTCAGTTCATTTGCATCTACCCCAAATCCATTTGCCCTTCCATTACCCTTTGTTTCATCTTCCATACCTTCACATTCTTCCATAAGCACACAAGCACCTCTTCGAGTAAGCGTAGCTGAGATCCCCTCCACTTCCATTCATGTGGTTGAATTCAATCCCCAACAAGCTATTTTTCTCTCTTCCCTAATTTTTTCCATGGAGGAGCCACTAGTATCTGAGATAGAGTTGCTACCTGAGTGCTCAATAGCTGAAAAACTTAGCAAGGCACAACAAAGTTCATCTAGGTGGTGGAAGAATCGTAAGAGAAAGGATTCACTAGCCATGGCACAACCAGTAAAGAAAGTGACTTTTGATCCCATAGTAATGGAGAAGCACATGGTGACCATGATTCCTCGAGTTTAGAAACCTCAAAGAGAAATGACATCTAATGACTATTCATACCAAGTCATCATCGAGGACCTCACAAAGAAGCATCCAGTTGAGCACATGAGCACCATACAACGAGGCATCAAGTTCCATGTATCTGCAGGCAGAACATTACAAGAATCTTCTCATTCGAGTGAAGAGAAAATCAAAAAGCTCGAGGAAGCCTTAGAGGAACAACAGGCTAAATCTGATGCAGCACAATTTGAATCTCAATAGTGGCAGCAACAGGTGATGCATTTGGAAAGTGACATAGTGGAGAGCAAGCAGACAACTACATAGTTTCAGGTAGCTGATCAGGAACCACAACTGAAAATTCAAGCTTTGCAAGATCAGCTTCAGAACTTGCAGAATCAATTGGCAGCAAAATCAATGCACTCTGTGTCCCTCACCAAGGACAATATTAAGGAAGCTCGCAGTCAAATTTTGACTAATTGTAAGAAAATGGTGACCAAGGCTACATTAGTGCTCTTGTTCCTTCAGGATGTTCAGGAAGCTGTTTCATATGGTGGACCGATAATAGATGACGATGGAGCAAGATTTAGAGCCAAAATTGGAAATGGCCATGAAGATCCAAGCAATGACTCAAATAAATCTCAAGATGCGTCCAATGAGTGATATAGCCCATGCTTGGGCGAGTGCTAAAATCACATTACGTAGTTATTTCTCCAAGATGAATATGATTAAAGAAGCTCGTCAATTGCAAGAGACCTTTGAGCATGAAAGACGTATTTCATTGGTTTATTTTGAAACACTTGCAGATAATGGTTTTCCTAGTTTTGTTGATGATCAAGGACATATTCTGGCAAAGAAAGACCTGGATACATTATGGGCTATTTTCATGATGGATACTTCAGATATTGATAATTTGGACGAGCCCATCACCGAATAGCATGTGTTACCATTAATGAGAAAGTTCATTCGCATTGAATCTATATTATTGGAGCTCAGTCAAAGGGCCAAACATCTTGATATAGAAAAGGTTGAGACTTTTTGATATCTTATGGGTAATCTCAAAGCTCGGGAGGCGATTACCATAGATGGATGGGCTGAAGCAGTTGCGATATATGAATCCACCGTAGCACATCTCAAAAAGCAAGACGAAGCTGATACAAGTAGCTAACCATCAGATGCAGCTGCAAGTGGGAACTTTGTACCCAATGAATAAAGGCCTGGAATCGATTACATTCAGGCGAGCTGAATACCCCGTGAGTCGCTAGAAATATTGGCAGTTTTGCCACATTGGAATTTTGTTGTAGTGTGCCACATTGACATTTCATTGTAATCATTGGTGCCACATTGAAAAGTGTTTTTTCTTTTTTAAGTATTTTCACACATTGAACACTTTTCCTATGGATGTAATTTTGGGTGAATTTTGGTGCAAATCTTCCTTGAAAAGAGATTAATATTGATAAAGATAATTCTTGAGGTGATATGATCACTGAAGCTACCAATTTTAAGCATGTGCTCTTGATTCCAGTGCAATATTGTTCATTTTCGAGGCATCGACCACTTCGTGGGCATGCATTTCCAAGGCGCCACCATGGAGATTGAAACTAGACCAATGATTTGTGCTGAAGCTTGATATGCCATGTAATAAAATCAGCAATTATTTTATTTGGCATTTTCTCATTGGTTCATTGTTGTGGTCGAGGAGAAATTTGTTGCTATTGGTGGTTGAGTGGCCGACACTTTGCCTCCACATGTATTTAATGAAAGAGGCGAAAACCTCTATAAATACTAATCAAATTCTTATTGTAAAGAGAGGTTAGATATTTTGCAAGAAAACTCTCTAAGTTCTCTACATCAATAGAAGAGACTTGGCTTCTAAAATTTGCAAGCATTCTTATGTGTGATTTCCTTATTTTTTTTTAAATCATTTTTGTTTATGCTCATGCTCTTGTTGTTAAGTTTTGAATTATGCATTCTAAATTCAAACGTTGTTGGTTAGTGAGTAGATTTTGAAATGCGATCCGGAGGTTATCTCTACAAAGTTGTGAGTTAAATTCTGTTTCTTTTCTTTTATTATATGTTGTTATAAAACTTGGTGGAATTTTTGTTGTTAGTCTGCCCCAAATTCTACACTTCGGCTTGTGGCTATATTTCCTTTTCTTTCAGTTATTTTTCAATTTATTTCCTGCATCCCTAGTCTTCAAACAGTGTAGAATTTAGTAAGGGAGGCAGCCCTCTCTGGATATCGGTTCGAAGGAATTTTCTTTTTCCCTCGGCGTTTTAATGTTGGCCGAGTCTAGGGTGCACAAGTGATGAAATCTTGTACTTGGGCAGATTTGTGACCAACAATGTGTGTGTGTGTGTGTATGTATACATGCATTCTTCTTATATATGAAATAGTGATGTATCCTTCACTTATATTCTTTGAATATATTTTTAATGATCTTAATCCTAAACAAATGCATAATAAAACAAATTCTTCAAACAATGTGCATATATTTTGGGTAAGAGGCTTCAAAAAATAAACACTTAATGATAGTAGTAGACAATAATGCTCACTTCTATCAATGTATACATCTTTATTCTAGGCAAGATGTCAACTCCACATTCATCACCTCATTCTTGTTGAACGCTCTCCTTTGATAGATACAAGGGTACTACAAAAAAAAAATTGTGCATTGGATGGCTAGATATTTCCCTCATTCATTCAAGCATTGGAAGTAAAAAGGATCAACAAGCATATGGCTTATCCATTGAGCAACATTTGAGATTGCAACACTTGTTATCTTTACGACTCATAATACCATCTCTTCTCCTCAGTCTCAACACCTATCTCTTAGAGAGATGTGTTGTGCCACGTTGGGCCATATTTTTTCTCCAATGTCTTCTTGAGGACCTCACATATTCTAAAAGTGAATTTTTCTTGGAATTTTGTGAAGATCTATATATAATTATGTTTTTTATTGTGACAGCTTCCTTTTATACCATAAAAATATAACAATGTTGAATAATCTACTTCTCATGCTAATGTTGTGTTCTCTCTTAACATTACTAGAAATTTATTATTTCATATAAATGGCTTTGTCTAAGACTTCTTTATGATTCTTGGTATTTCAAGAGATTTTAACACATCCTTGAAATATTCTTCATAAATAACATCTTTAGAATTCAATAAATCCTCTCTTGTTTTAACAAACAATAATTTTGAACTGTTGTAAGTTTCTAAACTTTCCCAAAATAGTCTTAAAGAATCAAAATACTTTGATACCACATGTTGGACCAACAAGGTGTTGAACAAGTTTTCATTAACCAAAAATGTGAATATGTGCAATGAAAAAAATGGTGATTGGTTTAGATAACTAACTATCAACTACCTATTTAGGTACAAATTTCAAATACCTAAGTAATTACAATAAATGATGCAATAAATTCCTGAAAAATATTAAAAAAGACTAACATTTGGAGAAGATATCAAAGGATATTGATCTTTCTTATTTATTTAATGATGTTTGATGAATCCACACTTGAATGGATTCAAATCGAATTTGACATAAATATAAGGAGGAAAAACCTGATAGTAAAGCAAGTTGTTATGAAACCGTATACTCTACTTGAGAATAAATTGATAAGGGAAGACTTAAATGCTATCACACACAACTTATCCACCTTATATGCCTATGGAAATATCAAACTACTCAAATATATATTTCAACTCATAAACAAATTTAGGGATCTTATCACCAAAATACAAGATTGGAAATAGAAAATAGTGTATAAAGAAGATATTCAATAGGTTTAGAATGACAAAAGTTGATAGATAATATATTATGTCTTTCAAGTCTAAAGTGTCATAACCTACGAAAAAATCAAAGGACCTAACCCCACAAAAAAATCACAGTATATTTGTGGAGAGATAAGGAAGCTTGTAACAACCCTCCTTGGCAGGACTTATTATGAAGTATGAACAATGAAAAATGTATTAATGTATGGATAATGCATAGTTTTATTTCATACTATTAATAAGAGTGGGTAGTATTTTACACTTTGTTTCTATTCTTGGAATATGGTATTGCTAATGTAATTGTGGTTGTAGGACCAGGTGCTCTCATTGGTGAATCAATATAAATAATCACCTAGGTTGAGAGAAAATTTAGGAAATGATGGATGACTTGTTCATCGACAACTCAAGGGTAAACCAAATACCCTTCATGTAGATTCATTGCATTTGTGCTTATTTTTATGGTCACACCATTGGTCTGGGAATTTGCTTGCACAATGAGTCTCCTCAATAGGTTGGTGATAGCAATTGAAAGAGCCACCTACTTAAGGATAAAATAATGGTGTGAAAAAATTGTGTATCTAAGTGGCTTTTGTGCTTGGATTTTGAATGGTATAGATGGAAGGATTAAACCAATAAAATATTAATATATTGGTGACCTTAATACTTGATAATGTAAGTGTCAATGTTAATAGTTAAAAATTGACACTAATTAGTAAGCAAATGATCTAAACACCTTATTGCTAGGAATAATAAGGTTTAGGATAGAATTAATGGATTAATTATTATAATTGTTTAAATTATTTCTCTCCTTTTAATTGTCTTGTTGATGCAAGAAAAAATTAAAATGTATGCCTTGCTTTCTTAATGTTGTGTCATTGGAATTAAATGATGACTTATTTATTGAAATAACATTATGGATAAATGAAATATTATTTCCCCACTCAAATATGCTTGGATAATCTTGGTGAGAAATTTAAGCATCGCCAATGTTCATTAAGAACATTACAATATGGGGGTGGCCAGATCAAATGGACATCATGGGGAAACATCCTAATCCTTGGGAAGCTACCCAGAGTATAATTTTAAAATAAATATTTGTTTGAGCTTGGGAGAATTTTTGTTGGAGAAAGGAGGAGGTATTTTTAAAATGGAGGAGAGGTGCATCATTTTGTGCAGTAACGGTATTTTGCTATGTTTTAATGGATGTTAAGCTTTAGTTTAGTAACCCTTATCTGTTGGTTGGCATTGCTTTTATGCCAATATGATTACCTTGCTTGTTGTATGTCTTTGCCTACATGGTCTTCTCACTTTGGCTTAGTCTGTTGGAACCTTTTTATGTTATGCCTAAGTTTGTATTGGTAAGCTTCATGGTTTTGGTTTATATCAAGATCCAATCTAGTAGGTGTAGCTTGTAGCACCTATGTGATTGGTTACATTATTTTGCCAAACCATTGAGGCCTAAAATGAGCATCTCTCCTTAAGGTAATCCCATTGTGTGGGATTTTTTGATGTACTCATGGTATCTCTAGTGTATTATTTGGTTAGGTCTTTTAGAAACTGTGTAGGGACATACATCATTGACAATGGCCAAAGAACCATGGTGGTTTGTACTTGCTATTGTGTGCCACATTTTTCCTGTTCATTCCTTGTTGGATGCTTTCCTCTTGATGTTGATCTCAATCATCGAGGAGGGTAACATTTTTACCTATTAGCTTTGAATAAATTTTGTCTTTCTCTCTACAAGTCCAACTGATATGGTCTATTGTTGTGGGTAGGAAGGCACAACATCATTTCTGAATCATATCATGGTTTAGCTTGTTGGAAGTAGTCCATGTTGTTTGGTTTTGTTGCAATCCGAGTCTATTATGATTCCATTGTATGCCTTCATAGACAAAGGAGTAGAGAAAAAGTTTACTTAGGTTAATGAAGCTTTGTTTGGATAAATTTCTAGAAATATTAATGGATGGTTATCATTAGAGTTTTGGAAAATTAAATGAAATGGTAGTGTTGTTATTTTATTTTATTTTTTTAAATAAATATTAAATGAAGATTTGCATTAGGATAAAATAATTTATGGTGATGTTATCCTTAGGGAAATGTTAGCTATGAACTTCTTGGTTTAGTAATCAAATCTTGGAATAAGGGCTTTTGATGAAAAGTAAAGGAGTTATAATGGTTTTTTTGAGACTTGAGTAGGTAGGGAAAACCATTATAGAGAGAAGTATGGGATTCTCTCTTGTTTGTTTAAATTAAATGTATGGTGCATATTTTCTTGCAATTACATAGAACATGTTAAGTAGAGAAGTATGGGATTCTCACTTGTTTGTTTAGAAAAATGTATTGTGCATGGTTGTTTGTAAATTATATTAGAGCATATTAATTTGCATTGTATATGAGTTGTCCTAATCCCTAAGTGTACCACAAGTTGTGGAATAAATCCTCTCATAAATAAGATTGTGAAAAGGAGATGATGTGGAGATCATTTAAGCAGATTGGCTTGATGTACCTTGGATTGAAAATTGATATGTAAAGAAATTTTGCTTTGCAATGTATATATGAAGACTACCAAATTCATTCTTAGACATGATTGTATGTAAAATTGAGTGAGAGCAAATTATGTTTTGGTTTGCAATTATGATCTTGGCAAATGTTATGAGTTTTGTAAATAAATGATATTTTGAGATCTATCTTGATGGAATGTTCCATATGGCCATTAAGTGGTTTTGATATGATTACCTTGTTCTTATATGCTAGAGAAATGCTTCTTCTACATAGCTCAATTATAGCATTTGGATTATTATAAATGTGGTAGCTTTAGGTGAAGCTTATGTTTAATTTGAGATGCAATGTATAAAGCCTCATTCTCAGATTTGATATGATGTTATAGTTTAAGCATGTTTAATTCATTTGAAGCATTTGATTTTCTTAGAGAGATTTGTTATTATTTTAATGATTCCTTGGGTAGAAAGGGGTTCTTGGGATGGTTCTAGACCTTCTTTTAGGAATTAATTCAAAGTATTTAACCCAATATTTTTAGGAGTTGTGACGATGAAATAATCAAGTAGAAGTGAGTCCTAGAAGGAGTTGCAAGGATGCAATAGCTAGGTAATCACAAATATGGAAGGAGTTGCAAAAATACAATAGCTATATACTTGTAAATTGATACACTTGTTAGGACCCTCCTAACGTAACTCTTAATCATATTATATATTATATTGTATTATAAATGGATACATCCCTTCACCATTCACACCTTTTAGATAGATGTAAATAGGACAAGGAGGATGCTCCAAAGATCATCCAAGAACATTAATTTATTATATTGTGGGTTTCTACATTTCAATACAAACTACGATTCTATTCAAACAACAATTCTTTTTTGCATTCAATTCATATTTCAAGTTGCAGGTTCATAACAACTGGATCAGAGCTAAAAAGACCTGAATTTTTTTCCCCACCCCGCTCTAATTACTAATAGGCCATTACTCAGCAACGTTTTCTTTTCAACACACATTCTAACCATTACTGAAGGAACTATTACACAGTAGGCCACAGTGGCCAGAAAAGGTACCATACAGAATTTTTTGGACAACATCACGCATTACCAAAGTTAGAAAACCCCAAAAATGAGTACAGGAGAGGAAAATATCATTCGATGTGAACAAATAGCAGTAAGTACGCAAAATTAAATGCGGCAGAGACAGACACATTTTTTCGATAAAACTAATTTATGCATATTCAAAAGACTTATAAACCAACCACACCCTAAATGGTTGAGGGAAAACGATCTCAAGAAACAACGAAGGATATTGCGAAGGAGGTTTCAAAAGAAATTACGAAAGAACTCTCACATTTTTCCAAGGAAATGAGAGACATGATGCAAGGAATGGCATTTTGGAAGGACAATTTAGAAGATAAAATCGCTACCAAAATAGCAAACCTAACTATAAAAATCACCAACTCGAATACATATATATCCGCTAAATTGGATGCTACAACCCATTCCATGGATTTAGTACAACAAAATTTGTTGCTCATGCAAAACGGACAACAGAACACTATACCACCACAACAAACATTAATAGGGGGACCACATACTTCAATCCTTCCCTATACTACAAAACTAGATTTTCCAAAATTTTATGGAGGCAACCCCACAAATTGGATATATAGGGTAGACCAATATTTTACCTTATATCAAATTCTAGAGATTCAAAAAGTCCGTATCGCATCATTTCACTTGGAACAAATTGCTACCCAGTGGTATCAATGGTATGAGAAAACAAAAGGTCCGCCCACATGGACCGAATTCACAAAAAACTTAATGTTGCGATTTGGCCCCACTAAATTTGAAGACTTCATAGGAGCCCTCACTAAACTGTGGTAAACCTCCACCATAAGGGAATACCAAACACAATTTGAGAAATTGGTGAACCTTACAACAATACTAGATGCATCATTCTTCCAAATTTTTTTCATTAGTGGCCTAAAATAAGACATTATAATGGAGTTACAAATACAAAATCCTATCGATATGATGCATGCAGTGGCATTAGCACAAATGATAGAAGAGAAGGAAAATAACCAAAGGTGAATAGGAAGATTTTTTTTAGGAAAAACACCAGATACCTACACCAGCCAAAAAATTGAATAAGGTCATGCCAATTAAACGAATTATCCAAGAAGAGCTAAAAGAAAGACGAGAAAAGGGCCTATGTTTCCACTGCAATGAAAAGTTTACCCCCAACCACAAATGCATCTCACCAAAATTATATATTTTGGACACAGTTGATTGCACTCCCAAATAGGAAGATGACATAGAAGTGGAAATAATAACTGAGGTTGCAGAAGAAAACCAAGAAGATAAAATAGAAATATCCTTTAACGCATTAGCAAGATACTTGATTCCACAAACAATGAAGGTAAAAGGGTATTTTAAGAAACAAAACCCTATTGTGCTCTTAGACTCTGGTAGCACTCACAATTTTTAGACCCCAATTTGGTCAAACAAGCTAATTGCTTTATATATCCCTGCAATAATATTGAAGTCATGATTGCCAATGGAGGAAAAATTACATGTGCAGGCAAATGCAAGAATTTCAAACTCATGATGGGGGAATATAACATGAAAGAAGATATGTATGTACTACCATTAGGAGGATGTGATATTATTTTGGGAGTACAATGGCTACGAACGCTCGACAAAATTCAATGGGACTTTGAAGAGTTATGGATGCAATTTATACAAAACAACCAAATATACACAATTAAAGGTTTAAAAATAGGTCCCACACAAATTGTAAGTTCCCATAGAATGTAAAAAATTCTTTGAAAAGGAGGAAGAGGCATGGTTGCCCAACTATTTTCCTTGCAAAACACCATCAAAGAGAAACCATAGGGACCCAAATTAATAGAATTCCTAGATAAACATGATAAAATATTCAAGGAACCAGAGGGATTAGCTCCACAACGAAGCCATGATCATGCTATTCAATTACTTCTAGGACACTAACCTCAAAATATTAGACCTTATCGATATCCATACTTACAAAAGACGAAAATAGAAAAATTAATACAAGACCTACTAAGGGCAAGGGTCATTCGACCTAGTAGAAGTCCCTACTCTTCGCCAGTCATACTAGTAAGAAAAAGGGATGGATCATGGTGCCTATGTGTGGATTTTCACGCTCTCAACAAAATAATGATTAAAGACAAATTTTATATTCCAGTAATTGATGAACTACTCGATGAACTAAATGGAGCCACATATTTTTATAAACCCGATTTACGATCAAGTTACCACCAAATTTGAGTTAGGGAAAGTGATATACCTAAAAATACTTTTCACACCCACGAGGGATATTATAAATTCTTGGTGATGCATTTTGGCCTCACCAACACTCCATCCACATTTCAAAGTCTTATGAATAAGGTATTTTCTCCTTTCCTTCAAAAATTTATTTTAGTTTTCTTTGATGATATTTTGATTTATAGTAAGACATGGGAAGAGCACTTAACACATATAGTGCAAGCACTCAAAATATTGGAAGAAAATCAATTATATGCAAAGAGATCAAAGTGTTCCTTTGGGAAGCAGGAAATTGAATATCTTGGACATATTGTCTCTAAGGAAGGAGTTAAAGTAGACCCCCAAAAAATTGAAGATGTGGAAAATTGGCAAATTCCAAAAACTCTAAAAGGATTGCGTGGGTTCTTAGGACTAACATGCTATTATCACAAATTTTTTAAATATTATGGGAAAATAACAGCACCCTTAATAGCCCTGCTTTAAAATAATGCATTTATATGGTCTTCAAAAGTGAATGAAGCTTTCATGACTTTGAAAAATGCCTTGTGTACCACCCCCGTCCTAGCTATGCCAAATTTTTCCCAACCATTCGTTATTGAAAATGACGCTTTTGGATTGGTAATGGGAGTGGTGCTCATGCAAAATGATAAGATCTTAGCCTTTACTAGTAAATAATTTTCCAAAAATAATTTAGCATGTTCCACTTATGAAAAAGAAATGTTAACTATGGTCCATGCTATCCAACATTGGAGACCATACCTTACTGGAAAAAAATTCATTATCCACACTAACCACCATAGCCTAAAATACCTTCTTGAACAATGGATAACCACTCTAGAACAAAAAAAGTGGGTAACAAAACTATTAGGCTATGATTATGAAATCGTCTACAAAAAAGGGAAAGATAACATGGTTGCGGATGCACTTTCCAGAAAGTTCGAATAAACTTCCCAATTACATGCTTTTTCTTGCCCCATCCCTACATGGATCGAACAAGTCAAGGATGGTATGCAAACCCTACTATACACACAATAATTCAACAACTACAACAAAATCCCATGAGTAAACCCCACTACTCTTGACAAGGTAACATGCTTCGTTACAAAGAACGTCTGGTCCTCTCACCTACATCAATTTATAATCCAAAGCTTCTACATGAGCTACACGCTACATCTATTGCAAGCCATTCTGGATTCCTAAAAACCTACAAAAGAGTGACTAAATAATTTTATTAGCGAGGGATGAAAAATGATATCAAGGAAGTTTGTCAATGAATGTGAAACATGCCAAAGAAATAAAGGTGAAACAGTGGCAACACCGGTCCTTCTTCAACCTCTATTTATACCAACCAGGACATGGGAGGATATTTCAATGGATTTCATTGAAGGTCTTCCAAAATCTGTAGAAAAAATGATGATCCTAGTCGTGGTAGATCGTTTATCTAAATACGCCCATTTTTTTCTAGCAGCTCACCCCTATACTGCTAATACTATTGCTCAAATATTCCTTGAAAATATTTTTAAATTACATGGCATACCTTCTACTATTGTTAGCGATCGTGATCCCACTTTCACTAGTAATTTTTGGAAGGAATTATTTAAAATCCAAGGTACGCAACTTCGGATGAGCTCCGCTTACCACCCACAAATGGATGGTCAAACCAAAATTATCAATAAGTACTTAGAAACTATCTCTGATGCTTTATTTCCACCAAACCCCTTCACTGGGTTAAATGGCTTCCACTAGCTGAATGGTGGTATAATACCACATATCACACAACCATAAAAATGACCCATTTAGAAGCATTATATGGCCGATCACCCCCATCTCTAACCTCTTATCTTCCAGGAATTACAAAAGTACCAGCTAGAGATGGATCTGGTCACTCAAGATAATATCATTCATGCTCTGAAGGACAATCTACATATCGCTCAACATCGCATGAAGCAACAAGCAGACCAACATCGAACTGAAAGGATTTTTTAAGAAGGGGATATGGTATTTCTCCGCCTCCAACCATATCGTTAAAATTCATTGAAAATAAAAAGGTCGCAAAAATTAGCACCAAAATTTTATGGCCCTTATAAAATTCTACAGCGTATTGGACCTGTTGCATATAAAATTGAATTACCAAAATCTTCCAAAATCCATCCGGTATTTCATGTTTCTTGTCTTAAAGCCGTAATAGGCACTAACATCGTTATGCAAACTCAACTTCCAAAATTTTTAGATAATGGAGCTCTCATGGTTGAACCAGAAGATATCCTAGACCGACGTATGCACCGCCTCTGTAACTGCACCATCACTGAGGTATTGATTCAATGGAAAGGTCTACCTCCAGAAGATGCTACGTGGGAGATGCTCCACTAGATTCAACAATAGTTTTTGCAATTCCAGCTTTGAGGACAAAGCTTTTTCAAAGGAGGGTGGCATGTTAGGAACCTCCTAACGTAACTCTTAATCATATTATATATTATATTGTATTATAAATGGAAACATACCTTCACCATTCACACCTTTTAGATATATGTAAATAGGACAAGGAGGATGCTCCAAAGATCATCCAAGAACATTAATTTATTATATTGTGGGTTTCTACCTTTCAATACAAATTGTGATTCTATTCAAACAGTGATTATTTTCTGCATTCAATTCATATTTCAAGTTGTAGGTTCATAACATACACCTTAAATGATGAGTACCAGGTGTTCCCATATGTGGAAGGTTATAGTAATCAATCATAATACAAAAGTGTTGGTACCTCAAACATGTATATTTAGGTGATCATGTTCATTACCAAGTGAGTGGTAATGACCTTAGTTAGCCCATAGAGGTGTGGTAACTAAGAACCAAGGCTTACACTTGATTAACCTACTTAGATGGACTTAGAGTAATGTTAGGGAATAGGTGTTTTCCCTTTAAATGTTATGGATGTTAAAGGATAATCCATACTCTATGGTCATAATATCCTATACAAATGAGGATATAGGAAAGGTTGGGGGACCATTTTGGTATCCTAAACAATGAGGTTTAGGAAGGTAAACCCCAAAAAATATGGGATATTGGCAACTCCTATCCACTGAGTGTCATATGTAGTGATATTAAATTCAAATGTGGTGAAGCCATGAGAATGCTAAAAAGAAATATTAGGACCCTTGTGGACCTTGTGTTTAGCTAAAAAAAATTATCTCTCGAGTCAGTTTTGGTGGCTTGTTACAAAGATCTAATGTCACAGGAGGAACAAGCTAAAAGGACTACAATGGACATCGAAAGGATATGCAATATTTCCATAACTTGGAGAATCTTGGTTGACATAACCCATAAGCTACATAAGAAATAGTGATGGAAAAAAACATTTGCCAATATACAAAAGGTATAATCAAATATTGTCCAATTTATAGGTCTTGGATAGTATAGCTTACATAGAGATCATGCCATACAATTTGTGTTGGTAGCCACTAACAACATTGTATAATTCATATGTTATAAAGTAGGAAAAAATGGAGATTGATAATTTGAGAAAAACATGGTGATTCTTTTCATAATAAATGAGAGTTTGGAGGATTCCATGGATTACTATGCCAAGTTGATTAACAAGGCATCAAACCAAGTCAATAAAATCAATGGATATCTCTAGGAGATAGGCATTAACATTAACAAAAAAATTGAAGTGATCAATAAAACCAAAAATACAACTCTCACTAATATCGACTCATAATAGAATTAGGTCTTCTTGAAGTTTAAAATGTTTCATAAAGAAACCCTTAACAATTTTGGAGGGTTGTTCTTGATTAGGAAACAAATCCCAAAGTTGACCCATATGATGGATTCCAATAGATTGAAAAATAAGAATGAGAAGAAAATTATTGATGCTAGAATTTAAAGCATAATGAAGCCTAACTCAAATTTCTTTAGTGTGCACCTTAAATCTTGGGTGAGATACCAATAAAAGGTTAAAGAAAAAGTAGTTAAAGAAGATGTTTCATAGTGATCTCATGGCCTAACCTTTGTTTTCATTGTAGAATTTTATTTTTAAAAAGTATTTATGATAAGGTTGTTAGGAGGGCCAGGTGTTATCTTTGTACAAAGTATAAGTAGTCTTGATAGAGAATTATTCATGCTGAATACTAATTAGTTAGTATGAGTGAGCTAGAGTAATTGAGTTGGTTGTTTCATGTAAACAACTACATCTTTGTTTAAATAGGATAAAATGTAAAGACCAAGGATCGCATTTACAATTGAAAAAAAAACTATTGTACTTGTTCATCTCTTATAGCAATTGAGGAAATAGAATACTTTTATTCTTAAATTATTTATAACATTTTTTTGGTATGAGTATTTATCTCATTTGAATATGTTTTTGCTTTCAAAGGTTCTTCATTTATGCATTGATGTGCATATATGGTCAATGATTTAAATTATTATTTAATATTATGATTTTTTAAGGATATTTGAGGTTAAGTAATAATCCACTAAAGAACTTCTAGTCTAAAACCATTTTCCTTTATGTCATTTCACATTTTTTTCACTTATTTTAATCATAAAAGAATCTTATTTATTGAATGACACTTAAGTAAATTTTTGAAAAATTTCAATCATTATTTTATATACTTACCATGAAGTTCAATTTTTGGTCTAATAATAATATTTTAGACCAACAATAGGTATACATTAAATATGCCTAGATGAATAAAGAATGTAATTCACCACATTTTTTAACCACGATAACATTACTATGTCCTGAATAATGTTATAATAATTAAATAATAATAATGAAAAGAGGGACGAGGGGATGCCTGGGATGGTCTCCTGGTAGGAGATCCCCATTTCACTATCCCTGCTTCCCCTCCTTCAATCCTACAAATCCCCTACTAGGATGATCTTTCTGGGATCCCCCTGATACATTCCAGGACCTAATTTCTTTTACATTTTCTATGTGCTTGCAGTGGCTTGGTAGATTGTCCTGAAGTTTCATCTCGGTTGCTTCTAGTGGTGGTTGGTTTTCAAATGGCTTGGCTCATGTGCGGGTGCTGCGAAGCCTTTTTCAGTAGACCTTTTTGGTTTTTTGGGGGTCCTCTACTTTTTGTTGTCTACTTGGAAGGTTTCATTCTACTCCCATGCTTGGATTTTAAAAGAGGGTTTTCATTGTCTTTTGCCTGTCTTGGTTGCATCCTAGGGTCTTCTTCCTGTATTTTTACTAGTCTTGGGTTAGGGGCACAGATTTATCACATATAGTTAGAGGATCCCATGGTTGTTTTTGAGATAGGATTTCTAATGCAAACTTGGATTTTCTGATCTTTCTCAAAATATCCTCTCGATATCTATTTCTGGAATCACCACTAGAACCATTCTCTGTATCTCCCTTTTGGTCTTCGGGGCGGGCTGATACTTTCTCGTGTAGTTGCAGTTGAATGGTGTCTTCTAGTTTCTCCCAGGATAGACTGTTGGTGGGATCGATGGTAGTCAATTATGGGTGACTTTTTGATGGGCATTTTCTATAGTCCTTTGGTCATGGGGGACCCTATGCATGTCTGCCTACTATAGAAATTTATCTTTGATGATTGTCCCTATACGTGATTGTCCCTCCCAGTATTGAGGTACCATGGTGGAGTGATACTTCTTTGGGATTTATCATTCGCTAGTTGTGCATCACGTATCACTCGTAGTGATATCTCTTTGCCTATGGTGATATTCCATGCTATTGATAAGTCTCACATTTTGGCTTCCCATTTTAGTTCATCCCAACTAGGTGTTGGTTCTCTCATTTCTATGAGAGAATACCATTTTTTAAACTTTCAACCATTTTAAAATTCCTTTGCATATTCAAGATTCCAGGTGGAAAATTGCATCCCTATTCTTCCTATTGGGTGGGATTATGCACTGGGTTTCTTGTTTCCCAAGTCTTGCTTGGGTAGGAATCCATATTTGAATTTTTCCCTAATTGTACTTGCTATCCTGGGACCTTCCTAGGTGGGACTTCACTCTTTTAGTTTTTACTGTATGTTTTTGGTTTCTTGGGCCCTTCTCAGAGGGGATTCCACTTTTAAAATTATATGCCTATTTCTGGTTTCTCGGGTTGGGGTGGGATTTCATGTTTTAATTTTTTTCCATTTGTACTTTCTATATTGGTCCTCTTCGGGCTGGGGATCCTCATTTTAAATTTTATTGTTTGTTTTACTATACTTCAAGATGATCTTGTGTTTCAGTTTTGATGGATTTGGAGATGGTCCTCCTAGGATTGTCTTCTTTTGTTGTTCATCTCTTTTGTGGAGGATGTCTCCCTGACTCATATTGTAATCATCTATTGTAAAAGGTTTTTGGGACCTTTCAAAACCCACTCCTCTAATATACCAAAAAATATATGTTAAGGTACTATAATATATTTTAAATATTAATTTGTAGATTCTTGATAATATGGAAAAATATAAACATCCATGCAAAATTTTAAGAGCAATAGACCACACTAGCATTGCATCTATGCATGTATTATATATGTATATCTAATAATAATTGATAAATGACACATCAAAAAATAAACTTGACCATGTGCATGCATTGTATATTTTCATATTTGACCTTAATGTTAGAAGAATTCTCATAAGATTGTTGTATTTTTCTTCAACTTTTAGAATTTTTATTTTGTTTATCTTCAAAATTTCCAAAACATTACGTCAACTTTCTATATCTAAGAAACATCAAATTATGGATATCAATTATGAATTTAATGAAGAGCTTAAATCTCTTATAGTTAAAAAAAAACTCGATCAAATAGAAACTTTCATCCATTTAAACTTGAATAGAATCCAAGGTATCTTAGAAATAAATTGATGGAAAAAAGCTAAATTTTAAGGAGTATGCATTACAACTTGAAAATAACCAAATAATATTACCATATATTGGGAATAAATTTCATGTTTGGACATAACATTGGCATAACTTAGTCTATAGGTTACTATCTAGCCAACTCAAGTAATTTCATATATTATTGAAATCCTTTAGAAAGAAGTAAGAAGCTATGGAATATTAGAAGATGCTCGTTTCCAATATTAATATTGTAACTCGAAGTCAAAACTAGGATCATGATTGAGGTATCAATCCAAGATAAAATTAAAGAATAAAAACAAATATAATTCAAGTTTTTAAACCTTAAGAGTTTGAGGTTTTAACAAGGAATAATCACATGTACCAAAACTAGGAAATTTCTTCACAACAAGCTAATTAAAGTTAATAATATGCTAATAGAGAAGGTATGATATGTACAGTATAATTGTTTAACTATTAGCTTCAAAACTTGGATGATAATATGACTACTTTAGAATTTAAAATAAATCTATCCAATCTTGATATAAAGGTGTACTTCAATAAGAACATGACTAGATAACAAAATTAGAATTTAAGTAGAAAATATCAAAAATGGTTGAAGTAAACAAAACAAGGAGAATAGGTTGTCATGAGAAGTAGAAAATCTCCAAAACATGATAAATCACCTTATTGGTAGAACATTATATGGCTTTGTAAAACATCATGATGTTGGAGGGTGGATATATTTCCTTCTAACTACCTCAATGACCTTTAGAATAATAGAGGTTATATTTTGTTCTAGAAAAATTATCCAAACACATATTATTTTAGTTTTATATTCATATATATCATGAAAATATATGAAACATGAAGCAAGAAATAATTCTCTATTAAACACTTTTAGATCCATATAAATTTTCATGGTTATATGGGATTGAAATAGGCCCACCTATATTACATCCTGAGCACACTATTATGAAACTTTAATATTATATTGTTTATGGAAAAAAGGGATATCTTATACAATTATATGAATTATTAGAAGATAAACCAAAATGACTAAATCTAGATAGTAAAATAGTAATTTAACAATTAAAGTTGAAACTATCAAAATCCAAGCATAAGAATAAACCACACTGAGATTATCCATAGAAAAGAAAAATCTAGGGCTAATCTTAATGCAATAAAAATAGATGACATGATGCCTAGGTAATAAAGGATCATACATATCATAACAATTGTGATAAATTACTCACTCCTAATCTAATTTGTTTGCAATGTCATCATAGTAAGTAGAGACCATATTTGGACTACATGTAGAGGATTTATTTTCCCTTGGAAACCAATCCTTGAATGAAAATGAGTGACCTTTGGCTATGAATCCTAGTAGAGCATCTTGTATTTCTCCATGGAAGGAAGCAAACCAGTGGTTGATATATTTGGTTGTACCTACTAGGACAAGGGAGAAATAGATTAAAAAGGTTGGATGTCATGATATCAATAGAGGCTTAGAGCTAAAAACAATGTTAGAAGAGCATATGAATGATAGCTAAACATTTTGTAGATGTTTGGTAATGTTATGATGAGAATATAAGGAGGTGAAAGATTTTTTTCTTTGGAACCGATGATTGATTTTCACCCTTCTTGGAGCCATAAAATCATAATCATCAATCCAGATGATTTGTTGTTCAAACTCTGGGTGTATGGGTGTAATAACATGCTATAATTATGGACACACATCAAAAATCTAAAATTGATTTTATTACCAAGATTCCCACTTGATGTGGTGGTATTGGAACTTTTTATTTTAGGATGTAAGCTTTGGGAGACACATGTAAAAACATCCCTTAATTATGACTCTATCCTTATTTTTAGATTTCGGAAAATTTGGCAAGCAAAAACATCAAGAAAGGTAATAGAAATATAATAAATAGTGGAAAAATGGAATCAAAACCATTATCCAACATGCCTCACCATCACCCTACCTCAAGACTAAAAAATTTAGTCCATCCATATCCCATATAGGAGGATAAGACTATCCACTCTTACAAAGTGAATCGTTGGTGCTTTTTATACAAATATATATTGTCCCTTCCTAAGGACCATGAGAGACAACACAAGGGATAGCCACTTGTGAGTCTTGAGGGAAAAATAAAAAAGATCAATATCCAATAGCCAAAGTAACATAAATAAAAATTCTATGCTATGCGCCAAATACACAATTTTTTATGATTTTTGATACTATTGTCTATGCAAAAATGATTTAAACAAAAATAATCAAAAATATGCAAAAAATACATTGCCAAAATATAAAAGTAGAAGGAAACATACTTTCTACTTGCTTGTATGCACCTCTAAAATGTTGTTTGAAAGAAAGTGATTTTTACTTGCCACATACAACTGGAAAGGAATTTACTTGTAAAAATTCCCAAAGTACTAAAAAATGCTAGTTGGGTGCAAAATGAGAAAAAATGGAGTGCATAGGAAAGTGTAGGGAATGCAAATAACCCTAGAATCAATATCCCTAAAAATTTTAGTAAAATATTATGCAAGAACTATTTTTGTTGTAAAACCATTGCCAATTTCATTTTCACATGCATTTCAAGCCTTTTGACAATCACCATATGCTTTTACAACAATTTAAGTGAAAAAAAAGCTAATGATGAGTAGACATGGAGTGATGATAGAGAGGTAGGTTTTCCAACCTTACCTTGTATTTTTCATAATTTTGGCCAAAAATTAATAAAAATTAAGAAATCAAAGGATATGAACAATTACTTAGGCTAGCTAGGAAATAGCTAGGACAACTTAGAAAGTTCCATTAGAACCTACATATCACCCAAGTAGTGAAGTCCATAAGGGGTAGCCAAAAATGGCCTAGAAGTACCATAGATAGCTTAGAAATCAAGGATGACTAAGATAACCATCTTAGAAAAATAGTGATCATGGTTAAAGTAGGTGATCTTCGAAAAAAATGACAATCAAGGCCCAAAATGGTAATTATAAAATATGAGATGATTATAGTCAAAATTATCAAAACAAAAGGCAACTATTATAGTAACCAAAAAATGAGGTAAAAGTAATCTTACCAAACCAAGGATGATCTTGGTTCCAATCGACAATCATGATCAAACCCTTTGTTGACTAAGTATCATTCATATGTAACATGGTAGGGTGAGGTTGGACAAGGTAGGGGCCAAGGCAAACATGATGTTGATGCCAAAATTATTAGGGTAGCCAAGATAGACCAAAGAGGATATGATTTCCTATGGTGGCATAGGAAGCCCTCCTATATGTAGGAGTGACTCAATAAGGGGATGATCCCTTAGATATAGGTAAAGCTACACCAGGTCAGACTAGACTAGGTTGTAAATATTTCATACATTTGGCCTCATTGGCCATTATATTTTAATATTATATTATTTTGGAGCATAAAAAACAAAATAATTTTATAGAATCCCACTCCATATGATGTCATCAATAATAAAATAACCTTAGATGATGGTTACTTCATCATTGGCATACCTATCATTGGACAAAACCCATGGATATCCACTATAGAGGAGACATGACTTATGCTAGAAGAGTGGGATACTAGAGAGAGATATCTAGGCTAACATAGGACAATCATGTTGGAGCATAGCAAACAATATATTTTTATAGAATCCCACTACATATGAGGTTATCA
The DNA here is from genome assembly GCA_028583015.1 of Wollemia nobilis. Lineage (NCBI taxonomy): Eukaryota > Viridiplantae > Streptophyta > Pinopsida > Araucariales > Araucariaceae > Wollemia > Wollemia nobilis. The sequence goes on along the minus strand of JAQPPZ010015288.1, from coordinate 917,086 downwards.
AGATTATAGTGACCTTAGAGTATGGTTACTTCAGCATTAGCCTACCTATCATTGTATAGAACCTATGGATATCCACTATATAGGAGACATGAATTATGATAGCAAAGTGGGATGCTAGAGAGAGATAACTAGGCTAACATAGGACCATCATGTTGGAGCATCTGAATTTGGCCATAATAGTATCCTTTACATGATGCATGGGGATGCTCTTACTCATCTACATCTTTTTTCATAAGGGCACAACTATGATCCTATCACCATTGATTTATCCACTATATTTGGATATGGAAAAAATCTAAATAGGACTAGATAGAGAGTTCATATAGAAGGGGGATTTACTAGTGCTCTTGTACCATGACCTATACCTTAATTAGGACCACCAAGCATGCAATATCAGACCAATATTCTTACTTTAGGTATGGATATATGAGCACTTTGTGATGTAAAAACCCCTAGGCTTACCCCATGATTCACTCACTATTGTTGATCAGGATATTGCTACTCATGTTTAGATAATTGGGTGATTTAGATACCTAACCTTTGATTGCAAGGGTGATTATACCTTTTTGGAGACTTTGTTTCTATTCAAGAAATAAATTGTTCCTATAATTGTTGACTTGGTCAATATTAAAGTTAGGACCAAAATTTTTCTTAAGTTAAAACTTATGCAAGCAAGTCCATGCAAGTAGAATTATCATGACTATAAGTTTTGTGCCAAATACAAAAGTTTTAGGATTATGCCATATAGGTGCTTCAAACTTATCATTAATATGGTAGTTCTTAAGCTTAGGTGATGGACATATCTTGAGAATATCATCATGTGTCCATTGACGTATCATATTCTTAGGTTTTGAACCACTTCCAAATTTAGTCAATATATGCACAAGAGCTCTACCTATTATTAATCCATGAGATGTAGGCAACAAATCCACCTCTCAAAAAAAGAAGAAATAAAATTTACAATGGCAAGTTTTGTGCAATTTTGATTAAAAAGTAAATATATTTTTGCCTGAAATGTGAATAAGAATCAAATTAAAATTAAATAAAAAATTCAAAATGCTGACATGTAATTTGATAAAAATTAAATTAGAATTTAGAGAAATAAAATAAGCATTAGAAATGACAATTACAGGGTGGCAGTTGTAAATAATGTGTTGTCTTAGGAACTGCTCAATAATAGCTTGGGTAGGCATTAATAGGCCCCCTATTCATTTTTTTTGGTTGTTGATATAGTATTTCAAATTGATTGTTTATGTCATGGTTCGTGTGTGGAAGGATTACAGGAGTCTATTATAGAAGAGTAATTTTTCCAAGACTATTGACTACATTGGATATATGTATTGTATAGCATGTTATTGCTATGTGCAACAACCATGATTAATGTAAGTCTTATTTAGAACCATAAATTTGTGTTCATGTATGATAATGGAGTGTTTCCATGGTGGTAATATTGTCTATGGATTTAATTACTATTGCATGCATTGTGATAGTAGGATTCATTGCAAAAGGATTTAACCTAGGAATTGTATAGTCTGGAATGAACTATTGCAGCAAACATACAGTACAAGAATGTTCAAATATTGATTTATATTTATGGCTATATGGTAATAAAATCAATATATTTGGTAATTTCATGCAATAGATAAATGTTTTAGTTATTGGAAGGATAAGCAGTAAACCGATAATGTCATTCTAAGGGTTTACAAATCATACAAGTGGCTAAGAAACCATATAGTTGGCAAGTGTTTCCTTAATATTGCATGCATATCCAATGGAACATTTTGGCTGGATGGGACAGTTACCAAGTGAACAATTGCAATAAACAATTGATAAGATTAAAAAAATTTCTCATTGAATGTTTTGATAATTGTATAGTTAAGTTATCTTGTACGTTTGTAAATATACAATCATACATTGTATATTTTGTGACTGTACAATAGGATAATGTACATTTTATGGAGTTTTTTAATTGGGGTCATACAACTGTATTATTTTTATTATTGCACACAAACAATGAATGTTTAGGGCTAAATATATCATCACCATCCACTACTGATAATACCGCCACATGCACTATATTTGGCACCGTTGCCATTGGTGAGAATGAGGAGGGTCTAAAATAGTAAGTGGCATGAAGGAAATATAGGTGGATGATAGATATAAGTATGCAAATACATGGGAGATAAGATCATAGAGAGGATCGAGTTCCAATAAGAATAATTACATAAATTGCTCAAAGGGGGAATGTGAGCAATATAACCCAAGAAATAAAAAACTAGTATTAGAACAAGTATGGACTTCAAACAAAGGAGATATTAAAATGTGGGAAACACCACTATTAAGTAAAAAATAAGAAGTATAGGAAGAACAACCAATAGTTTAAGGATACGTTAGAGTAATGGACGATGCCAATGTAGAAATATTACAATAAAATGAAGAGTGGATGATAACATATGAGTAGGTGGCAAGAATTTTTCCAAGGGGTACAAAGGATGGGAGTAAAGAACCAAAGCAATCATTCACAAGAACTCAAGAAGATAGACCAACACCACAATTTGTATACCAACAAATAAGTTCACTGAGTAAGGATGCATATGAAGTAGGAAGATGACTAATTGGTGAAAACAAAGTTCTAAGGATAGATATATCTAAAGAAGAATAGTAAGAAGAACTGTAGCACCCTAAAATTGGCACGGTTAAACCTTAGTAAAAAGATAAAATGTTAAAATTTGAATTTCAACCCCAAATTGCCCGTTAAACCGCCTTTTACCCGCTTCCCTTGTTTTCCATGCCATTTTTAGGATTTGTTGTGACCGTTGGACGATATCGTCGCCGATCAGACGATATCGCCTCAGATCGGATGAATTCGTCTGGAGCAGAACGTCCAGACGATTTCGTCCCAAAACTGATTTTTCAAAATTAGCTTTTGTTTCAACGACGTCTCTAACCGGGGCAAAAGCGTGTCTGCGCCGTTAGAGACCTTCCCCGTTGGAGATCTCCCAAATTGGGATGATCTCCAACCTCCCAACCTCCTTCCTATGCCTATTTAATCTTAGGCCCTCCCCTTGACTTTCCCCTGGCTGAATTCCCTTGTAATTTGATCTTTGTGTGCATTAGAATACCTTGAATTATCATTTGCATTTGTGCCTTTCTAAGTTTTCTTGCAGGAACCTCATTGTTTTTCAGTCGGAGCAAGCTCAGATCGTCGCAGACGATCCTGTACGATCTCGGACGATCACGCCCCAATTCGAGACGATTTCGCACTCTACAGACGATTTCGACTGTAGACAACATTGGGGGCAATTAGTGCCCAGAGTTTGCACTTTTCTCTTCTCGTCTATTGTTTCATTCTGCATTTAGATCAGTTTATTGTTATTTTTTGCTATTCTGCATCTTGGAGTTCACCCATATAGCTTAAGTGCATGATAAGATCATAATTTATCATTAGAATCACTATAATTTACTTGAATTTCTATTCGTAATTATCGTTTTAGTATCTATATTGTCATTTTACATCATTTTCCTCTGTTAGTATAGTTGCATTTTCTGTATTCTGTGTCTATTTCTCTGATTGCAGGTCTCTGACGAATTCGTCGACAAATTCGTCAGATCTCAGACGATCTTGTCCGATTTCAGACGATCTCGTCGTATCGGAGGCGATCTTGATCGCTTCAAAAATTAGAACCTCCATCAAACATCCAGAATTAGGTTTAACTTGTCTTTATTTAGTATATTCTCTATACTTGATATTCATTGTTGCTTTCTGTATTCATTTAAATCTGCATTTCATATAGAACAGTTTAGATTCATTTGGCCAAACCTAGGAGTTGAATGATCAAACATAAAATTGAACACATCAAACACATTCCCAACCTAGGCGTGGAGACTGCCACTCAAAAGTTTCCTGGTGAACCCCACCATCCATCGAAAAATCACCTTAATACCCCTCCCCCGAGAGGCGGGACCTTCAAAGGGCCTCTCAGTCCGAGGTATTGTCCCATCCTTTTCACATCCCCCTTCCGGGCGCGGATCCTATAGCCTGAAGGTAAGGGTGCGAAAAATTTGGAGCGATACATTTTGGTGAACCCGACGTGAAAACTAAAAACCTTTTGAAAACAAAAAATATATATATAAATATATATGTATACAAAAAAAATATATATAACAAAATCATCATTTCAAGTTTGTATGTTTTAGATTCAATTCTAAATAGTAGATATTAAATATTACTTTTAGAAGTACTAAAGAAACCATGAGTTTTTACTCAAATCCATATGAGCCCATCAGTAATGTTGGAAGAATTCAGCCAAATACATTTGTTGATTATGACCAACCTCATCCCTATTCAACATCACCTCCATCACACTTTTCTCATTTTTCATCCTTAACCCAACAGGACAATCCCTTTTCCAATCCTCTTCATAATGATATTATCTATTCTCCCATATATCCATATTATGTCTATCAACCCACATACAATCCTCCTCCACCCTTTCAATATTCTTCTTTCAATACAACACATCCATTTCAACAAGAAAATACTTATTCTTCCAATCCTACCATGCACTCACATCATACTTCACAATCTTCCTATCATCATTCTACCCATAACAAAGAAAAGAGAGGTAAGAAACCATTAGGTCCTTTTATGACTGAACTCCTAAGGCACATATCAAAAACCTCTCGAAAACCTTCATCACGTACATTTACAAAGCTCAATCAACCAATGGATATAATTCTCAAGCATTTACTTGATACAAATAGGATTGAACTGCCTTCCATAAGACAACTTGATACCACAGCATATTGGTTTAAACCTGAGCTACATTGTGAATATCATAGAGTAGATGGACATATGACACAAAATTGTAAAGATTTAAGATGTGCAATTCAAGATTTGATTGATAAGGGTCTTTTTAATATAAAGGAATTACAATCTACAACTGATTATAAATCTCCATTAAACAATCAAACTCCTACACAACAAATACCAATAATCAATCAAGACATGGGGATCTCCCAAGAATCCCTATTCAATTATCAACAACAGGAAACCAATCAAATATTGCATGTTAATGTGTCCCATCATGATGATATTACTAATATTGTAACAAAAACTACAAATGAGCAACCTCAAGTTCAATCAACTCAATCCGATATTCAAGATATGGGTTCCTCATTTGACCAACCTTCAAAACTATCTTTGGCTCTAGAGAATGATCCAAAATGGAATGTAAGCATAGAAAGCTCATCTTTAGAATCAAAATCTCAATCTGAAATCCACTTTGATAGCCAACAACAAGTGATTAATCCTCAAGCAAAGATATCCCTTTTAGAAGTATTACAAAGTTCTCATAAGGAAACTTTGTTCAAGATACCTAGCCAACAATTTGTTCCTCATCATATTTTCTCTAAGAACATAATTAATGGTGTAAACCCTCTTGAGGTTAACCATATTTCATTCTATGATGAGGAGATTCCTTCCTCTACTCCACAAGAAGACTACTATCTTTACATTACAGGATCTAGTAAAGAAACACCTGTTAAAACTATCATGGTAGATAATGGCTCCTCTCTTAATTTATGCACTTATCAATTATTCCAAAAACTCAAATCAAAGGAAGAAGATCTTAATGAATCAAATGTTATTATAAAATCTTTTAACAATGAAATTCAAGAAGCTCAAGGTACTATAATTCTTCCCCTTAATATTGGATCCAAGATCCTGGATACTCTGTTTTATGTAGCATATTGCCCTTCATATTACAACCTACTTCTCAGAAGTCCTTGGATTCATACGATGAGGGTTGTCCCTTCCACTCTTCACCAATGTTTGAAGTTTGAAATTGCAAATAAAATTGTTACCATACATGGTGACCCAAAACCATTTGAAGAATATTTAATGGTTGAAACATCAAGTTCTATACATTCTCTATTATCACAATTATCTTCTATCCATCACTTTTCTTCATCCATATATGATCATCCTTGTTTACCAAATAACATCCATGCATATCTTTCACATATGCTCCCTCCATCTTATCAAGACTTGCAAGATAGTGATAAGAATGAAGAACTTTCTTATCCTTCTTACATTTTATTTTGTAACATGATCAATTTTACACATATAAAAGTCAAATCTTTTGCTACATTATTCTACATTATAACAAAGCTTTTGTTATCGCTACCTTTTATTCATCACCTTTTGTTCTTACCTTCACCTCAACCAAATTATCCTTCAAAACCTCCTTTGATTTTGAAGCAACCTTAGACATGCTATACTCAAATAACCTTGTATAATGTATATAGATCATCTTGTATATACCACCAATTCCATCATCTAAAAATTCATATAAAACTTTCAAAAAAATAGTAATATTATTTATTATTTCAATTCATGAATTAAAATCAAAATTAAAAACATCCAAATCATCAAAATCTTCAAAAACATCTTTTATTTTGTACTTCTCAAATTGTGAAGTATTGCAGTTATATTTTCAATTATTTTGGATAAATTAGCATTTATTTGGAATCCCGCACTTTCACATTCACATGAATAAATATCTTGATTTTATTTGGTATGATTATTAATCTCTCTTATATCAAAGTCCACAGTTGAATTAAATAAAGTTTTGAGCATAGAGAACTGATCTTGTTATTTACTTGAACTAAGTATATCTTTTCACATTAAAATGATTTCATTGCAAATTCGATATGATGCTACATAGTAGAAACGGTTTCTGAGCGAAAAGTTTCCCTGCTATCCTATCATGCACATGGTCTAGAATCTTTGAGAATTGACAAAAGGACAAGCTCACCCCTACCCAGAATAAAAATCCCTTGCTCTACAACTAATCCGAGCAAGTATCCCTAGCATAGGAAGAAAAGAAAAAGTTCAAAGAAAAGAGAAAAAGAAAAAGGTTATTTGTATCATCACAACAATATTTCAACATTATCTCAAATATCAAGCAAAAATACAAAAGTACAAAAAAAAAAAGAAGCAAAAGAGAAACGCAAAAGCAAAAATGCAATAAAATCCTTTCCCTACCCCTTGAAAAGAAAAGAAGGGTGAATGAGCTTGAATCCCTGGAATTCTCAATTATTCGAAAGCTGTGAGGTAAGCCCCATAACAGGTGGTTTGTGCCCAACCCGCTTGGCCTTGGGTAATCCCTAGCGTGGCGATATGTCTGTCACATTAGCGACCTTCTTTTGTACAGACCTATGTCAGCTTATGGATTAGCTAGCTCTTGATAAACCTAACTTACATAGTAGTCTAGTACGGTTACATGCATATAAATCATGGTCAACGAACATTCATTTGGTCAAGGCAAATTACTTGTATCAAATTATCTTGCTCAAAATTGGTGAATGAACAATACAATCGCACACACATTTGTATTTGAGAGATTTTGTATCATTATGATAAATCAAGATCGGTAATGAATTCACATTTGCACATGAGGATTCCTTATAAATCTATATTTCTCTTTGAGATAATTTAAAATATTTCTGTAACTCTTTTCGGAATAATTTTATCCTTTTATTTCAGAATTTGTTGTTTGTATCAAAGCAATTACATACACCTTTTTACAAAATCAAAATCTCAAAATAATAATTTCAAACAAAATTTTCATATTATTATTTATCACAAAAGTCATAAATTCATCTTGCAATAAAACCAACAATCTATTTTCTTCTTTGGATTTCGCGATGATGGTATAAGTCTATACCTATAATTCTATGCCTAGCGCAAACCATTGTTCTAATTTTATGTTCCATTTATTTTAAAAACAAATTCATCAAAACATGTGACTTGCATCATTATGTTACACAATTATGCTTTACAAACAAACGAACACTTATTCTATTTCATGACATTATGTTCAAATTCAATATTGCAACCATGGTATAAATTCTAAGGAATTGTTCAAAATTTTATCACACTTAGGAATTTATGCCTAGCAAAATCATATTTTCATATCTCATGCATACTATTTTTTATGAAAATCTGAAAACAAATCATCAAACCATCATCATTTCTATCATCACAACACAAAGTCTTAAGACAGTCTCTTAAGCACTCTTTTACTTTTAACAATATTTCTATACTGGGATTAGCTTGATGACCGAGTGAGCGGCGACTCCATGAAATGGTCTATAACAGCGACAATGTCCTTTGAAATTATTGTTAGAAGTCCCTTTTATTTCTTTTATCAAATCACACCACCACAACCAATTGTTTACATCAGATTATTTCATTTAAAATCTTACAACATGACATCAAATTATAATATTTCAAATGACATAATTACATGAATCATCAATCCAATAAGCAAACAATTCAAACATTAAAGCATCATAACAACATATGAACAAGTCATATCATCGAAACAAGATCATATATATATATATATATCAAAAAATTATATACATCATATCAAAGCTGGATTGGTATGCCACAATCTATACCCTGGCATACTCAATCCTCTCAACAAATCTCTCCAAAATCTATAGTCTCTAGCACCTAGCCTCGAGAAGCCCTCGAGCTCTCAGCCTCATCTCCTCCCCTGCCCTGACGTGGAGGAGGTGGTCCCATAAAAATGAATAGTAAAAATGAATTAGGGTTTTACCCTATTTTTCTTAATTTTATTCAAAAACCAATAACATTTTAATTTTGCTTTTCCGCGTTTTTACCTCAAACGTTCGATTTGGGTAAAAACACGGAGGGGGCACCATAGTCAGCATTCGTACGATTCGACCAAGAATCGTCGTCTAAAAAATTGAGTATATTTTTGCTTTCTCGTAAAACAGGAAAAACTCGTCTTTAACGCATTTTCTTCGAAAAATTCGCTAAAGAGGGGGCAAAATGTAGCACCCTAAAATTGGCACGGTTAAACCTTAGTAAAAAGATAAAATGTTAAAATTTGAATTTCAACCCCAAATTGCCCGTTAAACCGCATTTTACCCGCTTTCCCCTTGTTTTTCATGCCATTTTTAGGATTTGTTGTGACCGTTGGACGATATCGTCGCCGATCAGACGATATCGCCTCAGATCGGACGATTTCGTCCCAAAACTGATTTTTCAAAATTAGCTTCTGTTTCAACGGCGTCTCTAACCGGGGCAAAAGCGTGTCTGCGTCGTTAGAGACCTTCCCCGTTGGAGATCTCCCAAATTGGGATGATCTCCAACCTCCCAACCTCCTTCCTATGCCTATTTAATCTTAGGCCCTCCCCTTGACTTTCCCCTGGCTGAATTCCCCTGTAATTTGATCTTTGTGTGCGTTAGAATACCCTGAATTATCATTTGCATTTGTGCCTTTCTAAGTTTTCTTGCAGGAACCTCATTGTTTTTCAATCGAAGCAAGCTCAGATCGTCGCAGACGATCCTGTACGATCTCGGACGATCACGCCCCAATTCGAGACGATTTCGTATTCTACAGACGATTTCGACTGCAGTCAACATTGGGGGCAATCAGTGCCCAGAGTTTGCACTTTTCTCTTCTCGTCTGCTATTTCATTTTGCATTTAGATTAGTTTATTGTTATTTTTTACTATTCTGCATCTTGGAGTTCACCCATATAGCTTAAGTGCATGATAAGATCATAATTTGTCATTAGAATACTATAATTTACTTGAATTTCTATTCGTAATTATCGTTTTAGTATCTATATTGTCATTTTACATCATTTTCCTCTGTTAGTATTGCTTGCATTTTTTGTGTTTTGTATCTATTTCTCCGATTGCGGGTCTCCGACGAATTCGTCAAGATCTCGAACGATCTTGTCCGATTTCAGACGATCCTGTCGTATCGAGGCGATCTTGACTGCTTCAAAAATCAGAACCTCCATCGAACATCCGGAATCGGGTATGACTTGTCTTTATTTAGTATATTCTCTGTACTTGATATTCATTGTTGCTTTTTGTATTCATTTAAATCTGCATTTCATATAGAACAGTTTAGATTCATTTGGCCAAACCTAGGAGTTGAATGATCAAACATAAAAATGAACACATCAAACACATTCCCAACCTAGGCGTGGAGACTGCCACTCAAAAGTTTCCTGGTGAACCCCACCATCCGTCGAAAAATCACCTTAATACCCCTCCCCTGAGAGGCGGGACCTTCAAAGGGCCTCTCAATCCGAGGTATTGTCCCATCCTTTTCACATCCCCCTTTCGGGCATGGATCCTATAGCCTGAAGGTAAGGGTGCGAAAAATTTGGAGCGATACAAGAACCACCCAGTGTAGAAAGGGATCAAACATAAATTCCAATGGGATCCTCATCAAATAATGATGAAGAAAGAACTCCACCAATGGTTAACATTGCCACTAGAGAAAGTAGATAGAAATATCCACCCTTTATATGGAAGGAAAGGATGATCCAATTAGGCATATTGGCACATGTACCACCATTTGGAAAGAAAATGGGGTAAGACAACCAGAGGAATGGTTGTAACTATTTCTCACCATATTATGAGGACTCCCAGTAGATTGGTATGTAAAGTGAAATAATACCCCCACCTTTTGAGTATTGAACACAATGAAGGATGAATTCATTAATGAATTCCATCCTTTGAGGGATGAAAAAAATTATTACCAAAATATATGCTACAAAACAAGGAAAATATGAGGATGTCAAAGCATATAATCAAATATTGAAACAATTGATTGATAAAATGCAAATACCACCAGCATATGGACTCATTATAAGATGTTTCATTGATGGAATATTACCAAAGTATAGAAAGAAGATGAATTTAGTTCCATCATCAACATATGTTGAAGCTTTAGAAAAGCAAAGAAATTTGAAAGTGAGTCAAAGAAAATGATAGTAGGAATTGGTGGACATTCTAAGAATGAGGATTCAAACAATGATACAGATGATAAAGTTTATCATGCTATCCACTCCTTCTGTAAGGAAATTAACAATATTATGAAGGAAGTCAAGGGATAAATTAAGAAATACTAGAAGGATATATGGTGTACTGATTGCAAATCCAAAGGGCATACAAATGTGAATTGTCCTAGGAATGCATATTGTAATATATGTGATGTGTTGGGATATGAAGTGGTTGATTGTCCATTCAACCTAAAAGGGGTAAGATACCATACTTTAATAGTTCAAGGGAGTGAGGAAAAATTGAATACTGAAGGAAATGGATAAGGCACAACCAATGGTGGATATAGGAATAATCACAGAGGAGGTACTCCATATCAAGGTAATTGACAAGGAGGTTAGAGTCAGTTGTAGTATGATTTGAAATGTGGACCAATCATATAGTGTTGCAATTGCCAAGAGTGGGGACATTTTACAAAAAACTATCTTTCTCCTCAAACAAATGAGATAATACAAAATAATATAATGCATATTTATCAATTATGTGGTCCAGGTAACCATAAGGAGGTTAACTATCCTATGAAGGTGATTATAAGTAACTCGTAGAATCTTAATTTTCTTGATATTGACATACCTTCAAAAGGAAAGGAAGATAAAGAGAAAGATATGTTGGTCATGATATAGAGTCAGGCCAATAAATATAATTACCTATAACATGCTAAAGAGAAGAAGAGATGGTAGATGGCTCAGAAGGTAATTGAAGAAGAAGCACAAAATTCTAAGCAAGTAAGGTTAGTAGAACAAAAAAAATTGAAAAAGCCAAGTGACTTAGAGGAAAAAGCACTAGTGTAAAGATCGACAACACAAGTCTTAAATACCACCATCAAGGTTAAGGTGGCAAGTTTGCTAGGAGCCATACCAATATTACACAAGGTAATGAGAGAAGAATTACAACCCCAAAAGGTAATGGAAGTACAAATCCAACCATTAAAAGAATTGGAGAAGTAGGATTACTGTATGGATCCAACAATATTAATGATCTATGTTGGAAAAATAATAGCATTGGTTCATATGGAGATACTAGATCATAAATTAACACAAGTAATTATACATAGAGGATCCAATGTTAATGTACTACTAGAAAGAACTTGGAAGCAAATTGGAGCTCCATTTTTATGGACACCTAATTTTAAAGTTATATTGTGTTGATTAGTATGGTATTGAGACCAAAGTAGTATTGATGACTAAAAAGGTAATAATAGCTTACTAAGAATTCATCTTGGATTTTGTTGTGATTACAATGCAAAAACTAGCATATTATGCATTACTAGGAATAGGATGACTAAGATTGGCCAAAGTAAATCATAACTGGGAAAAGGATTGAATAACATTCAATAAATGACAACACAAATACATGGTCAATTTGAAAAATCAAAGGATTATTGAATATTTAGCTACAACATATGAATCAAGGATTTCTTCGAAGGAGGAAGAACAATATGAAGCAAATGTAAAATGAATTTTGTACCTAGAGGAATGTAGTGAACATGAAACTTGATCTAATAGCAGACTTCTCCATTGGAAAATGGAGTAAAAAATGTTTTAGTCCACCTGCATCTATATTAACTTAGAGAAAACTACAAAAAATCAAGATGGAAAATAAGTCAACCAAAAAATAGGGGAATATGAAAAGGAGAAAAGGACATTTCCAAAAATATTTACAAAAAATATAGTTGGTGATGCAAAGATAGATGCAAAACCAAGACATCCAGAGAATGTGGAGAAGACCAAGATAGAACCAAAAAATATTAAATATGAAGGACCTAAGATGGTGGAAGTGAACTTGGGAACAAATTATGAACCAAGAATGATCCATTGTGGAGATGACTAATGTAACAACCCACAAAAACCAACCCGAGAGAGATATGTTTTTTAAAACACAAGTGAGGTTCTCAAGAGTCCCAATTTATTCTTTTTATAATTTGTAAGGCTTCACCACATTTTAGTTCTATGTCACTGCAGGATACTTAGTGGATAGGAGTGCCCAACATATCATATTTTATGGGATTAACTTTACTAAACCTCATCATTTATAAGGACACCAAAGTTGTCCCTCCACCTTTCCTATACCCTCATCGGTATAGGACAATTTAACCATAGCATAGGGATTATACTTTAAGTCCCATAAATTTTGAAGAGGAACACTTATTCCCTAACCTTACCCTAAGTCAATCTAGGTAGGTTAATTAGGTGTAAAGCCTTGGTGCTTAGTTACCACATCTTCATGGGATAACTAAGGTCATTTCCACTCATTTGGCAATGGATATGTTCACCCAAACCTACATGTTCAAGGGACCACCACTGTTATCTTGTAAATGATTCCAATAACTTCCTATATATATAACACCCAATACTCAATGTTTAAGGTGTATCATTTCACAAAAATTTGACTATTACATCAATGAAACTCCTTCCAAATATGAGTTCCTAGCTATTGTATTCTCATAACTCCCAAGACTCATATCTACCTGGTTATTGCATCAATGCAACTTATTAGAGGATTGGGCTATTTTATATGAATCAGGTCATAAAAAAGGTTCTAGATCCATCCCAATAACTCTTCTAAAACCCAAGATAGCATTAAGAAATATCAATAACAACTCATTCTAGAAATAAATGCTTCATTTGAAAATAACATGCTTAAGCTATAGCACAATATTGAACTTGAGAAATAGGATGATACATTACATCTCAAAATAACATAAGCTTCAACATAATGTTACCACTAAGAAGCATCTCACCAATTTAAAATCCATAGTTAAATTGATCCAAGTGCTATTATAAAGCTATGTAAAAGAAGCATTTCTTTAGAAAATAAAATCAATAAAATTACAATGCTATCTACTCCACTTAAATATTACAATAACATCCCATAAAAAGTAGATCACAAGATAACATTTAATTCTCTAGAACAATAAGAACACTAGGAAATATAAATATTGTATTCCGAAAACATTCCTTGCTTTTGTACAATAATCAAATTCTCTTCATCTTACAAAATTGCCTAGTTATTTAATAAACTTGGAAGTTTCATCTATGTAATACAAATAAAACTCTCATTTACATAACAAATTTTTATTCCAAGGTAAAATAAAGCCAATCTACCTAAATGGTCTTTGCACCACCTTCTTTCCTCAACCTTCTTCACGAAAGGGATTACCCACAAACTTGAGGAACACTTAGGGATCAAGACAAATTTATATGCAATGCATTTTATCATGCTCTAAGTTTAATGCAAGCAACCATGCACAAATATTAAATACAAAACAAGGAGATAATCCCATACTTCTCTCTATAATGGCCCCTTTACCTACTCAAGTCTCAGGAACCATTATAATTGTTTTTCCTTCCAAGCAAAAGAACCAACTAGCTTTTCTAATGCAATCAACCACATACATAATACTTATTGAAGGTAATCATTAAGGTGCAAGTTTACTTATGCAAATATTCATCTATAATTTCCTATCCTTTAATGGAATCCCATACTTCCCTCTTTAATGATTTTCTTTATCTACCCAAGTCTTAGAAAATCATTAATTACCATATTTTTTTGTAGACACCCAAAAGTTGCACATTACCACTTCTCCCCTCATCACGGCTGATCAATTTGTAAAACCTACAAAATTTGCATATATTAACCTCAAAACATTATTTATCTATCAAAAACACTACTCATAAGCCTCCTTGGGCCACTTAAGCCCTTTTCTATGCTTAACTTTGGGTCCTCATGTGACCACCATATTTTCCAACCTTGCTTAATCTTTAACCTTGGTCAAATTCACCTCATAGTAAATTTCCACCCCATGGTAAATCTAATTCATGGCCACCTCACATACTCTACTCTTTGACTATACTAGGCTCCACCTCATCTATTTAACCTTAATCTAACCTAGGGTCAACCTAAGCAAGGTTAAACTTAATCCTTGCTCCACACATCTTCCCATGTGCATTTAGGGCCTTAAATGGCTTTTGAAAACTTTTATATCCCAAAGCATGGGAGACATGATGGGTCACCTTCCACCTCACCCAAGTCAACTATTAATCCATAGTTAATCCTACTATGGTTAGGATTTAACCCTTACTCCACTCCACATATCCATGCTCATTTATGACATGTAGATGGGTGAGGTATTCTCTCACCCAAATGCACTTATGAGGTATGCCATATCAGGGGACACCTTGTAGGGGATACCTCACAAGGAACATCTCACATGAGACACCTCAGGGGACACCTCAAAACCCCCCCTAACCTCTCCAAATTCTATAAATAGGGGCACTTTTCCTCCATATTAAGACATCCACCATTTGCATACCCAAACTCTACCAAAATCCATCTAGGTTATACTACATTCTATCACTCACTTTGCTATTAATCACCATATAAAACATATTTTTGTATCTTTTTGTGTCCCAAATTGCACTTTGTGGTAGGTTTTGAAGGTGACCCAGAGAGGACAAGAGATCCAACAATAGTAGAAGACCACTTTTCACCACCCATAATTCTGTCGATATATCACAGTCAGGGTCACAAGGTAACCTATGAGTCAAACAATCACATCTTAAGGTTCAATCCTTTTCAAGGATTAATTTAAAAAAATAGAAGGATAGAAAACCCTCCAAATAGGTAAGTATTGCTAGTCATACTAGTTTTGTAATCATGTTTTTTGATTTTATGATGAATTAGCTTTATTATGGTGTCTCTTGTTTGTAAACATGAGGGGTCTAATTGAGATATGCCCCCAAATGTTCCAACCCTTTTTTGTAGATCTTGCAGGTCTTAAGGATAATTTCAATTGATAGTGGCACATGAGCAATAAGCCCACTCATTTTGAGGATATTTTAGAATACCTTTGGGTGTTGTTGAACTAGTTATTGGAAGAGGAGCTTTCACCTCTCAAAACCTCATTTTGTGACCTCCAAAGGAACCTTTTTAAAAGGTATATTCTTTTAACCCCTTTGATCATCAATCTAAAAACAACATCATTTTCTATTAGTTCATTCTAGCATGCTCGATGGGACCCCCACCCTATTATTTATTTTTGGCTAACTTTTTAGCTTGTTAACTAATATTTTTGTTATCTTTTTGTACTACATGTGACACAAAATTAGCATAGAACCTTACAAAAACCTGAAACATAACTAAGATCCAAGATAGAGGTATTTTTGTTCTACAATCTAGGATCACAAGGCAATATGCAACAATTTTAGTTGTAATATGGCTTGTGACTACACAAAACGCTCTTGAAACTAGTTGAGATGCAAGTTTCTACACAACCAACAACAACTCCATAGTTGCAGGTAAGTTTGGGGGATTGATTTTCCCTCATAATAGATTGCTATATCCCTTGCCATGATGCCTTCTTATGCCAAACTTCTTGATGAAAATTATGTCCCCATAGGCGTAATTGAGCACCTTTCCTTTACTTTTAGTTTTTGCAAAACTTGGCACCATACCATCTTGCAAATTTTATTTTGTACTTTCACTTCTTTTATCTTGAGAGGTTTTCATCAAAATAATAGATATTCTATCTTCTATTGTTGTAGGTACCTATACAAAAACCATATACCATACCACACAGATAGTTAGCAAGCCCAAACTTGGCAAAAATCCTATTTTCAATTGGGTTGCAAGGTCATGTGTGACCATTTTGAGGTGCAAGGTAACTTGCGACTAGATCTGAGACATAGTTCAGACCCAAAAAATTAGTCATAGAGGCCTTTAGGAGCTAGAGACCATAGGTAAAATCTAAAATCCTTGTGTACCTGGTTAAAAAATAGCAAGTTTGGTTTCAAAAATTTTGCATTCCTTGATTTTACAAAAGCCCCAAAATCTCTTTGGGTAGTTTTCAAAAAGCACCAAATTCTTTTGGTCACTTTTAATTTTATTTGTTATTTTATTAAAAGGGCTCCAAATCACTTTGTTTAATTTCTAAAATATCTTTCCTTTGCTTCCATAGATGTTAGTTAAGTTAAATACTTGCATTATATAGAATTAAAGCACTTGCATAAGGTTCGAAGTGGTATTTTAACCTCTTCATCTTCATCAGTTGAGAGCAAATCTTGATTTACCTCGTATATAAGGCTCTAAAAGACATCTAGCCATATCCTTAATAGGCATATCTTGGCTAGTGTAAACATATTTACACCTAAGCAAGTCTTATGATAGCTCACAAAATCAAGTGACTTTCCTTGCTTTTCCCTTTGCTTAACATTGTTATTTTACAAAATATAATTTGTGTTGTTTCTTTCGCATTACTTTCATTTCAAAAAGGTATTTTATTTCACAAAAAATAGAAAAAGGGACAATAATTTTGGTTAGTTTAATTTTCTTTTTAGTATTTCAAGCTTTTTAAAGTAGCAAATACACACACTTCACTTATTTCACACATTGGTAAGGTTGAATTTCATCAGCAACCTCTAATTGAGACTAGCGATGTTGGAAATCATCTCCTTCTATTGGTTCACCCCTCAAACACCATAGTAGCCCCTACAAGTGATTTTTTGGACTTCATAACTAGATAATCCCCTACTCTTGAGAGATCCTCAAGGTATATTAGGATTAGACACCCCTACTCATAGGGCTTCATATAATTAGTGAGTGTGCAATGATTGTTTGTGACTAAGCCTATTTGAAGGTGAAGTGAAAGCTTGGTTGGGCTAGTAGCAAGTCTTATACAATGCCATCTCTTTCATAATAGATTATATACCTCCCCTCTAGGTTACCTGAGCCATCACCTTCATTAGAAGCTATTTTCCCATTTGTGTATAATTACCCCTCGCATACCTTTGGGTTTAACAGAAAGTTGTTTGTGACATTACCCTCATAGGTCATATTTGCTACCTCTTTTTCTATTTTAATGTTTGTTTCAAAAGCATAAACACACTCTCACAAAAATTGCTTGCTCATTGCTTTGATCATTAAATAGATTGATTTTTTCTACAAAATCTCCAAAATGGGTTTCTAAACATCTACAGACATAGTTTAGGCAAATATGCTACTTTTGTAACTAGTTTCATTAGTCACAAGGTAAGGTGCAACAAAAAATGGTTGTAGGTTAACTTATGACCCAAACCTTTATTTCACAACAAGGTTTGTTAACTTCAAAAACACACTCATTGTTGTTTCCTTAGCCTAATTTTTATAGAAACTTGTTTTCTTAGCCTTTTATCTACCAAAAAATGGTTGCTACCGATAGGCAAGTGCATGAGCAAGCCCGTCTTGTGATAAAGGCCACTCATGCCAATCCCCCTCCATCTGCTGGTTATTCTATGGAATTGGACACCCGAAGTTTAGTATCCCATAATCATGACCAATCTCAAATGATTGCAACATCATCTACCATATTGGGTGTCACTCAAAACATCACTCAACACTCTAACACCACCTCATCACCCCAATACTATGAAGAATTGACTCATGAAGCAGTTTCTTTTCTAGGGATCATTTACTTTACACCTGGTGAATTCAAACTTGAAATCACCCATGATGAAGACCCTTCACCACCCTCTTCTCATCCCTCACATCCATTTCTACAGTGACCATCATAACACCTCTTGGATGATGAAGAAAATATTTTTCATACTCATAAAGACACTAAAGCTACCATTCAAACTGTATCTATGGTCTTTACCACTTCCACTCCCCATAACACTCAAGGGTTTTTTCTTCAAATGTACCTTCCTCTTCACAAAAACATACTCAAGCTCCTCCTTCATCCACATTCATTTATTTTGATCTCTTCTTCTATACATGCCTTGAGGCTCCTTCTCATTCCATCTCATCAATACCACCTTCTTCCTTCTATTCTACCAACCCATTGCTTGAAACCAATTTGCTTAACATCACTCCCTCTTATTTTGATCTTCTCCTTCAAAATTTGCATCACACTACACACATGCCCCTTCCTCTAGTTATACACGGGTACCAAACCATTCTCAAATTTTCCAATTTCTCCAAAATCCTCCTACCTATTCTTCTTATCCACAAACCTCTTCTCAACATCTTCAACATAATATTCCCACATCTTCACAGGTGAGCATCTACACCACTTACCCTTCATCTCAAAAGCCTACATCCACTTACATGCCTCCTTAAGGTCAAAGTGGCTTCTTCACTTTACCACCAACATGGACTTCAACCGTACACACAACATCATATTTTCATCCTCTTATTCCATATTAGTTTGAGTGGCCTTCCACATATCAATATGCACCAACTGAATAATATGTTCAACAGGTCAATCAAGACTATATTTAGCATCTATGTCATGCACCTATTCAAGGGTCCAATAAAAATATTTAACAAATTCTGATTTAGATAAATCAACAAGTGCCTTTTCAAGAACAACATCAAGCCCCTAACAATCCAAATTAGTCTCCCATGGATCCTTCATATCAACAACAATTTTAGAAAAAACAATTTCATCAAGAAAAACTCCATCAAGAGCAACTTCATCAATAATAGCTCCATGAGAGCACCTTCATCGATAACAACTCCATCAGGAGAAACTCCATCAACAACAACTTCATAAACACCAACAAATTCCTTCTTCTTCATCTCAAATTAATCCTACTTCATATCATGCTCAACCTCCTCCAAATTATTATGAACATTCACTACCACATCATTCTATTGGAATGCACAATTATTATTTTGAGCAACCTATCATAGAAAAAATTGTTATCCCCAGTCATACATCATAAGCACTCCCTACTAAATTTTAAATCATGAGGGAACAACTCAAAAATTTGGAGTTGTGATCTAGTGGTTATGGGCTATAAAAACCCACTTACAGTAAGATATGCAATGACATCATTCATCCGTTAGTGGCCCTTCATAAGTACCCAAACAATTATGAGATGCCCAAGTTTGATAATTTTGGGGGTAAATATGACCATCAGGAGCACTTGCATAATTATCGATATGCTTGCCACCTACTTCAAGGTAGTGATGCATTTATGCTTCATACGTTTTCCTTGTCTCATGGTGGCCAAACCCTCGATTGGTTTAATAACCTTCCCAAATATAGCTTATTTATGTCTGAGAAAGTGATCAATCAATTTCTCAAGCATTTCTCTATCAACATAAAAAATAAGATGTTGTTACCATATCTCTATAGTCTACGATAATTTGATTTTGAGCTTATTAATGAATATGTTTCTCAGTGGAATGGGATCATCCATGATTTACATTTTTAATCCCACCCCTAGAGTTAATCAAAATATTTACAAAAATTTATGCCAAGCACATATCAACTACACTCCAAATATAGCAACACTACTCCTTTGAGGATGCTATTGCTCAACCCAAGATAATTGAGGACATCAAGGTGTAGAAGGATGAATTTAAGCTTCACAAGAAGACTAATTACACTCCCAACACATGATTTATCAAAGGTGGTTCAAATATGAATCCTCCAAAACCATCATAGGCCAATAAAGTACCTTGCCACCACAATAACCTCAACTGTGTCAATAAGGAAATCAACAATATGGGGTTCCTCCCCTAAAAAATCAAACCCTTAATCAATAACAATGTCAATAGTGTGCACCTCACAATTGGACTCCTTTATTGAATCCATTACAAAACATATTTTAAAAGTTACTGTTGGTCATCAAATATGCCTAGGAAAGGATTTTGGGTGAGTGTATGCGCCCTAGACCCGGACCAACATTGAAAGGCCGAAGGGAAGAGATGCCCCTCGTGCCAATATCCGGAGAAAGGTCGGCTCCTATGCTAAACTACTTGGGGGTTTTAAGATAAGAGTGCAGTAAAGAGATAAAAGGATTAGGGTTAGAGAAAGAAATAAAAAAAAAGGTAAGGGAAGAGAGATCGGTGATTTGAGGTGGGAGAGAACAGGAAGCACGATCGCTAACAGACAACTTGAATGGAAGCAAAGAACACCAAGAATAAACAAAAGAAATGTAATATCGACCTTCCTATGTATCCTCCAGGCGAGTTTTAGGGTACAGTCCCCGATCACACTCTGGACGTAGAGTTCAGCATCTCAGTGTGCAAACGAAGAGAGACAAAAGAAGCAAGCACAGAAGGCAGCATAAAAGAAAACCAGTACGACGTTTTTCCCTTCCTATGTATCCTTCAGATGATTTTTAGGGTACAGCCCCCGATCGCACTTTGGACGCAAAGTTCAGCATCTCAGTATGCAAACGAAGAGAGACAAAAGAAGCAAGCACAGAAGGCAGCATAAAAGAAAGAAATTGAGCCCAAAGCTCTTTAGTATTAATCGCAGGACATCAAGTTATAGCAGCTTTCTAGCAGATAGTTCCTCCCCTTTTCTATTATAATGTCTGGGTTTTTATAGAGGACCTAGGCCTCTGAGTCATAATTATGCAACAATGAGAAGTACACCCTCGAGCCCTGAGAATTTGGCTCCCCGAGGCTCTCATGATCGAGCTCTCAAATCTGTTACCAAAACTGGCAATCGTGACAGGGTCAACCATGGAAAGGTGCATTGATGAGCCGTCTGGATGTCCTTGGTCTCTGGGTGCGGTTCTCGAGTGGCCACCATGCTCGCTAGGCTCTCCATCATGGCCTGATACTTCGTTTCTAATTGCCAAAAATGAGCAGCGAGCTTACCAAGCACGAAAAATTGCATTTATGAGGCACTTGATCGCCTTGGGAAAATACCCGACTTGGAACGCATGCCCATGAAGCGCTTCGCTAAGTTTTCATTCACAACTTCGCTTCGCAATGGTTTTGGGCTGAAGCAAAAACTCCTCTTTGGTTTGTACTTCACAAAATTGAGCTTCACAAAACTGCTTCGGGGGTGGGGAGTGCCGAAGCATATTTACTTCGCAAAACGGGCCTCTTTGTACTTGCCACTTCGTTGTCAAAATTCGCTTATGCCTTGGAGAAATACTTTGCTGCGATCCTCTTTCAAAACTGTGGTTCGGGAAGATTTCGGCCGAAGCAATTGTCTTCAAAAGATGTTGCATTCTCCACGACTTGTTACTTCGGGTAGAAGTACTTCGCATGAAAGCTAGCCGAAGCAAATGCTTCACAATGACTTTCGGCGAAGTAAAAATGATTCACTGATGGAGAGGCCCGAAGTGGGTGCTTCGGCAACTTTCTGGCGAAGTATTTTCAATGCTCTTTCGAGTCTCGCTTCGCTAGTTTTTTGGCCGAACTATTTGCTGGAGATGCTTCGGGTGCGAAGTATTTTTATTCTCCTTTCTTTGTATTTTACTTCGGCAACACTGCTTCGCTCAACTCTTGCCTGAAGTAGCTTCTAGAAATGCTTTGGGCCCGAAGTAGATTTCTTGCCTTCACTTTTTGTTCTTTCGAATGCCACTTTTGTATTCTTCTTCGGCAATACTACTTCGCAAAAAACCCTACTCGAAGCAATGCTGGAAATGCTTCGGGTGCGAAGCTCTTTTTTCTGACGCCGCTTCGCTCAACTTCCACCAGAAGTAGCTGCTAGAAATGCTTCGGGCGCAAAGTAGTTTCGTTCTCTTTTCTTTGTATTTTACTTCGGCGAAACTACTTCACAAAAATTTTACCCGAAGTAGTGCTGGAAACGCTTCGGGTGTGAAGCTCTTTTCATTTTCCCTCGGCGAAGCTCTTTTCTCTAGCTTGTTCGGCAGTGAAGTTCTTTCTTTTCTACTTTATATACAAAGGGGTGGCATTGGAAGCCAAAATTGCTGTAACTTTTCAAAATAAAAACAACAAAGAAAAACTTTACACAACACTGTACAAAATTTGTTTTCTTTTTTCTACCCCTTGAGAAATGTGACGGAATTGTCAACATTCTTGGCAGCTTGCGGGGCAACGAGCTCATCTCGGTGGGAGAACCCTTTAATTTTGATCCATTGGGCCAGAGTCTTTTCCTGATCCTTCTTCTCCTCCTTCCTCTAGGAGTGCTTCCGTAGCTGGTTCTCGTTCTCCTTCTTCTTCTTCACCTTCTTCTTCTGGTGCAGCCTCTTCAAGAGCAGATTCCTGTGGCGACGACGGGGCAAGACGCTCGCAGATTTTTCTCATGGTTCGACGGACTTGGGACCAGGAACTCTTTGAGAAAGGTTCTAGATCTTGCAGTGCCTTGATCAACATGCGAAACCGATCAATTTTCCCGATAGCTGCATGTTGGGCTCTAGTATACAAATCATTTAGGCAGGTCGTGATCTTGCAGTACCTCAAGAGGTAATATGTGATTTGCCTTTCTGTTATTGGCTCTGCCCATCCTTCTATCTCTGAGACGTCACCTTCAAATTGAAGCCATGTTGGCTTAATCTCTTCTTTAGTCAAGAGGTTCCCATTGTCGTCTGTGAAGCTTGGGAAGCCCATGGAAGAGAGATCTTGAAAGTATCCCATTGATGTATGTTGTTCGTTCTCGAACATGTCTAAGAGGTCCTTTGCCTTTTGTGTTTTTTGCATTTTAGAGAAGAAAGCGCGAACTGTGACCCGGGCTGTAGACCAATCCCTAGCTATCCGACTCATTGCAAGGACCTGCAAGTCTTGATGTTTAGCATTCTGGACATCGAAAGCTAGCTTGAGACGGCCTCTAGCTTTCTGGGTTATCTGATCGATGATTGGTCCTCCCTCGGCAGCGGCACTTCGGGCTTCTGTAATATAGGCCAAAATTGACAAGGCACTGGAATCCCGAGATCTGAAGTTTCTAAGCAGGTGCAAGCGAATCTCCTTGATTTTGTTTTTGTCGAACAGTTCCAAGTTTGCCTTTTCAAACAACTACTGCTGCGTCTGCAAGATTTTGCTTTCAAGCTCCTTGGCCTTCAGCTCGTTCTCGGCCTGCCTCTATGCTTGTTGCTCGACTGAACATTGCAGTTGCAGGATTTATTTTTTGAGGGTGTGTGTTTCCCTTTTCAACAACTTGCACTGTTTCTGTGAATCCTCCAGCTCGCAGCAGATTCTAGCCAACTCTTCCTCCAACTTGATGTTGGCATTTTCTGCTTCAAACCTGCGCTGATTGGTGATATTTGCATGTGCTCAAAAAGTTTTGATCCCGACATGCATGGACGCAGACTCATTATCTATATTCAGATGCTCCAGGTCCTTGGTCTTCTCCTGGTACTCATAGTTAGCTAGAGTCATTTCATCCAGAGGTTTCTGAACTTTAGGGACCTTCTTCACCTTATGTAACTTTCCGCCTTTCAGGTCAAAGACCGCACATTTTTCAACTTGGGCCAGAGATCACCCTCTTTTATTCCTTGCCTCCTTCAACATTTTCTCTATGTTTTAACGAGCTAAGAGTAGCTTCTCGGCTAAGGGGCTCTCCTTTATTAGATACAAATCTGTATCATAAAAGGCTGGATCTCCAGCCAAAGGTGTGAACAAATACAAAGAATTAATGAGGAATGCCCCACCAGAAGGTTCGGTGACAGGTGTAGCGGGGGCTTCGGCCAGTGGGATTAAATTGTGAGTGATGGGAAAGTGGGCTAAGGGGCTTGGCATCAGAACACTGCCTTCACCTTGGCTTAGGATTGAAGGAACAACGGAATGGGTGGGCGAAGTGATTTCAACCGGCTTGGCTTGGTCAGAAGACTTGGGTGGAGTGGGGCTAGGCAAAGAAATAGGTAATGTTTGGGGAGATGATTGGCCTTGCAGGGGGGAAGGGGTTGATGATGACCTTCAACCGGGACCATGGTGGACGTGTCAGAGATCAAGGCGAAGGGGAGAGAGTGTGTACCTGCATGCCCTCCTGGCAAAGCGGTCGTGGTAACTTCTTGCGTGATCGGCTCTTGGCATTTTTGGGCTTCAGCATCTCTGACTTCCACGACTTCTACTTTAGGGTCCCCTTCTTGTTGGAGGAGTTCCTCCACATCAATGACATCTATGTATGGGACCGTCTCAATGCTTGGAGGCATCGCACCTTCAACACCTGCTTCGATTGGATCTGATGCAGGTTGTTCAGCATGAGCGCTTGGGGGCCTTGTGCGAGGTCACTTCGGGTGGCTTGGAGGCACTTGAATCTGCTCCTACCTCTTCCTTTTCCTTCTCTCCAATGGTTGTTCTACCTCTTTGGCACTTGTGTCATGGCTTTCTGATGGTCCTTGTGGTAGTGCCTCTGGAGTAGCCTCAGCTTCTTTCTCTTTCGAGGTATCTTCAGCTCTTTTTAGACTTTCACCCGATCCCGGGGGAGCTGGAGGAACAAAATTAGCGAAGGATATAGACTTCCAGGTTTCAACATTGGCATCATAGAGAATTGTGAAGTCTTTATCTGTTGCCAAGATTCTGTAGGAATTCATCTTCTGGTGATGGACCCTCACTATCCACCATTCACCTAACTTTTCCTCGCTCCAATCCTTCAATTCCTCTTTTAAATCATCCTTTGCTTTCCTCCAAAACGTGGAGCTTGGAGTTGGGAGGGGGTACTGGTCAGGGTCAAATTCGACCTCCATAGGATAGAATTCATGCCAGGGCGGCAATGTCCTCATCTTCTCCAAATGCCACTCCGGATCTTTCCCATTTGGGTTGTTCCTCTATTCCATAATTTCGGGGTGAGGGCGGATGTGGAAATTCTTGAATTTTAGGTGATCCCTCATTACTCCCAAGGGATCATAGAGCCATTCCTTGAGGGATCTAGAGCAGACCAAAATTGGCAAGTTTCTCCTCCAGGAAAACGTTCTGCTTCAAGGCAGATACCTCAATTACTCCCATCCTGAAGGGGAAGTCGCAAGTATGTGCCCATTTCCGACCATGGCCATACATGACGTTGGTTGCGTCGCTCTGTCGAGCGACCTCCAATGCAAATTGATACTCAAAATGGAAAACAGGAAGCAGGAAGGGCTTTCTTGTAAAGCCGAACATACGAATGACCAATCCCTGTGTCAATTGAAACACATCTCCCTTATTTTCTTGCACTATTTTATCTCTCAGACTGAGAGGGACCCGAGGGCAAGAGCCCTTCAACAAATGCATGGTGGGCCCCAAGAATTGTTGGTTAAAAGAATAATAGGACTCTATCCTCAACAGGAGAGGAGTCCACTAGTATACAGGCAAAGGATTTCCATCCTTATCACTCGAAGAGATGGTGATATGAGGGAATTTCTTATGAACCTGGTAGAAAAACAACCAGACTAGGAGGGAGCAGGGTGCGAAGTACTGACCCGTCACCGAATTTTCCATACTGGTAAGTCGTGTATGCAGGGTTCGGGCCACCCATTCTGCCCAATCAAAGAAAATTGGGTTGGTGCTCGATCTTGCAGTATTAGGGGCATAGAATTCCCCTCTTGAAATACATTCGCCAAAGACACCTGCCAGGGCTGAACCGAAGCATCCGTCGATAGGCCCGCCACCCATGCAATGATAGAGAAAATATCGGTGTTCTTGAAAGCTGCCAAAGGTAGAGGCATTTGGGGCAGCTTGCTTGAAGGGAGACCGCTTTTGAGGTTTTCACACAAAAATTTCAATATGAAGCTATTAGAGGTAAACCTCTCCATCTGTTCGCTTAGAATAACATTGCGAACTGCATAACCCTTGGGTGGCCCTTGCCGAGGTGCAAATGCTGCCTACACATCTTCCTTCAGAATTGAAAACAATTTATGGCCTGAAGAGTCTAATACCTGCCTGGATGCAGGCTGGTAATTCTGTGCGATAGCATAGATTAGCTCTGGGCAGTGGTGAGCAGGCGGGCTAAAATACCAGTAAATCTGATAATAATAGGCAGCAGCCCTTTTATTCTCTGGGGTGAGTCTGCTCACCATAAATTCAATAGTGCGTCAGAGCTCGGATACATCCTTAGAGAGCTTTGTGTCTCTAATCTTTTCCCACCCATCAATTGGTGGATCCACAAGCTGCTCCTCTTTAGAATCATCCCCTTGATCCATCGGCCGCTTCTCAGGGCGAGTGGCAGGGTCGACCTTCTTTGGAGTATGCCTTTTCTCTTCTTTGCCCTTATTTGTTTTTTTAGGGCCTGCAACTTCGGGTTCCTTCCCATTTTCTTTGGAATTCTTCTTCCCCATGTTGCGAGTGATGGCAGTAGAATTCTTGATACAGAGGGCCTTAATGCGAACAAGCTTGGATGCGAAGGATAGAGTAACTGAAGGCTC
Source organism: Wollemia nobilis (assembly GCA_028583015.1). Taxonomy (NCBI): domain Eukaryota; kingdom Viridiplantae; phylum Streptophyta; class Pinopsida; order Araucariales; family Araucariaceae; genus Wollemia; species Wollemia nobilis. The sequence goes on along the minus strand of JAQPPZ010015288.1, from coordinate 890,165 downwards.
TTAGCTTTGCATGGATTGATGAACAAATAAACCTCTCCTTGATAGGTCTTCATGTTTTATAGCCTAAAACAGGTAACTACCTTAATTTATGGCACCTACCAAAATTAATTTAAAACTTCGGACGGAAGGAGCGACCATGTCCTTTGATCAGTTCTATAGCGGCGTAGTACGCAGGGCCACATGCTTTGATGATTACATTCTGCATTGGAGACGCAACCTGCTGCCACCTCGTACCTCGACGTGGGCTTTTCTCTTCCCCTTTTCTAACTAAATTACCTCGGGCAGTGCTCCACCACCTTTTGCCTTAAATTCGTCTGCTTTGTACTCCTTTCAAGGCTGCTGCCGATGCGTTTTCTGAGGCACGTTTCAAATTCTCCACCTTACGCGTGTTTGGTTCGGCAAATGTGGAATCAATGTTGAAAATGCTTCGTGGAGAACCTTTGGTTCGGGTAGCCTTTTGACGCTTCGGGCCCGAAGTACTTCTTCGCCGCATTACCACTCTGCTTTGCGAAGGTTGCTTATCGAAGCTTTACCCTATTGGAAACTGCTTCACCAAATTCTGCTTCGGAAACTGCCTCGCCAGGACACTCTTAAAATCTTCTTCGCAAAACTGCTACCCGAAGTGTCTGCTGAAAATGCTTCGGGTGCGAAGCTCTTTTTGTGCCTTTGGTTCGGTCCTGTTGAGAGTAACCTACTTCGCAGTGAACCTCCTTGCACTTGCTACTTCGCATCAAAAGTCCCCGAAGAGGATTTGGAAGTGGTACTTGGATTTTGTGATCTTGGAAGAGAATGTATATACAAATGCAAATTATATATACAAAAGTATATATACACACTTTTTTTTTGTTTTTTTTTTTTTTTTTTTTAAAAGAAAGAGAAAAAGGTCTTTTACCTTAGTGGTGAAAAATCTTCAAGTGAAGACCATTGATAGAGATCGGCAGAACTTGACCATCTGCATCTTTGAGGATGAATGAATTGGTTGAGTTCACCTTCATAATTTCGAATGGCCCATCCCAAAAGGCGTCCATCTTGTCGTGATTCCTAGACTTGGCCTTCCAGGAGTCCCACTCCAATACTAGATCTCCCACATTGAATGTGCGATTGGATGACTTTTTTTTGAACCAGTCTTGGGTGACCTGAGTATGCTTAGCGAAGTTTTGGTATGCTTCTTCGCAATCTTCCTCTAGTCGCAGCATCTGAGCTAATATTTTTTCCATCGGACTAACTCCATCTTCTGCTTCTAACAACTGCAGTGCAGGGATCTCCACATGGATGGGTAAGATGGCCTCCTTGCCGTAGACCAGGGCATAAGGCGAAGTCTTGATTGACCTTTTGATAGAAATCCGATCGACCCACAAGGCCCGATCTAGAAGGAGATGCTAAGTCCTTTTGTTTGTCTCTATGAGCTTTCTTAGCATCCTCAATAGAGTCTTATTGGTGGATTCTGCCAAGCCGTTGCCTTGTGGATAGTAGTTGGAGGATACTTTATGGTATATCCCATATCTGTAGAAGAATTCATTGATTTTGGCACCTGTGAATCCAGGGCCATTGTTCGTGATGATTGCTTTAGGGATGTTGAACCTGGTGATCAATCCTTCTAGGAAGGTGACTACAGTCTCTTGATCTGCATGCTTGGTGGGAATCGCTTCGGTCCACCTGGTGAAGTAGTCAGTTGTGGTCAGGATGAACTTATGTCCTGCGGAGGAGTTCGGTGATACGACCCCCATAAAATCCAATCCCCATTGCTGAAAGGGAGTTTCTACTTATATCGGATGAAGGGGCATCGAATCATTTCTGCTTCGGTCAATGAACTTCTGACACTACTCGCATTTGCGGCAAACGGCGAAGGCATCAACGAAGAGTGTGGGCCAATAATAACCCACTTTGATAATCTTTAGTGTCGTTGTTCTTCCTACGAAGTGACCTCCAGATAGTCCTGAATGGAACTCTCCTAGGACTTTTCTTTTATCATCGTCTTTGATGCATTTGAGAAGGATCCCATCAATATTTCTAAAAAATAGGCCTTCGGGACACAGAGTGTACCGGGAGGACCGCATCCTAAAATGTCTTCGCTATGAAGCATTTAGATGCGAAGGACAACTGCCAATGTGGAAGTATTCAACTATTTCACTGACCCAGTCTTTCTCGTCCTCTTCCTAGTTAGCGAAGCATTCTTCAGCTGGTAAGTCATCCCACTAAGATTCTGCAGCTTTGGCCGCTGCGCTCTTCGCTAATTCTTGACGCAATGCATGATCGCAAACCAATTTGGTGGGCTTGATCTCAATGTCAAACTCCTATATCTTGTTCACCCAACCAGCTCTTTTACTTCCCAATTCTCCTTGGATGATGAAATTGTGTACGTCGGGGTGAATGACAAAGACTGTGACCCGACTTTGAGAGATGAACTATTTGAACTTTCTGAGGGATTTCATTACTGCATGCACCTGGTGTTCTATGAAATTATATTTCTCTTCATGGGGATTGATCACTTGGCTCAGAAATGTGATGGGGCGCTCCTTGCCATCTTCCCCCTTTTGTGTCAGGACAACAGCATAGCTTTCGGGTTCCCCTATAGCATATAGGATAAAATCCCTACTGTAATCAGGATTGATCAAGACTGGCGCCTGAGCGATTCGAGCCTTAATATCTTCGAATGCTTCCTTTCTTTCTTCCGTCCAACTAAATTCGGTGCCCTTCTTCAGGAGTTGGGACATTAGCTTGATGACTTGGGCGAAGTCAGGGACAAACTTCCTCATGAATTTGATCTGGCCAAAGAAATATTGAAGTCCCTTCTTGTCTGTTGGGAGTGGGAGCTTCATTAGAGCCTCGGCTCTGTCGGGATCTACGACGAGGCCCTTTTCTGATATCGCATGTCCCAGCAACTTTCCTTCACTGACTGCAAATATGGACTTCTTTGGATTGATCAAGATGTCGAACTCTCAGCATTTTTTGAAAACTTGTTGTATATGTGTGGGGTGATCTTCCCTTCTTTGGGAGAAAACGGTCATGTCATCCAGATAGATGACGATAACCTTATTTAGAAGCTCACCAAAAGCAAGATCCATTGCTCTCTGGAAAGTGGCACCAGCATTCGAAAGGCCAAATGGCATTCACTGGTAAGAAAATGTCCCCCATTTGGTGGTGAATTTTATTTTGTGCTGGTCTTCATCCCTGACCCAAATCTGATTGTATCCAGAAAAACCATCAAGCAAAGAGAAGCGTTGAGCTCCAGCCACTGAGTGCAAGATTTGATCGATTTGTGGGAGAGGATAGTGGTCCTTGAGGGACACCTGGTTTAGGTTGCGAAAGTCCATGCATAACCTTATATCTCTGTTATTTTTTCTGACTGGGACCAGGTTCGCTACCCATGAAGAGTGCTTGATGGGATAAATGATCTTTGCCTCGAGCATCTTTAGGATTTCGGCCTTCATTAGGACCTCGATCTTAGGATTAATCGGTCTTTGCTTTTGTCAGAAGGGTTTGGCCGCCTCCTGCAATTCGATTGTGTGTTGAACCAATTGCCGATTGTATCCTCGGAGATCTTGATAAGACCAAGCAATTATGTCAGAAAACTTTCTACACAGATTTTGTATCTGTTCTATCTCTTCTGAAGTGCAGTCGGTTCCAACCTTTATTGCTTTTCCAGGTTCAAGCTCTAAATCCTAATACTGCTTTTCATTGACTTTGATCATGTGAGAGAGGGCTTGGTCTTCCGATCAAAGAGGCTTTCAAGGGTGATTAGTCCCTTGGGAACGTGGTTATGTTGGCAATTTTGGGTACTTTGGGTACATTGCATTTGCTCAAGTGAATAAGTTGTCATTGATGTCAAGAAGCTTTTGAAGGAATTTGATTTGATGTCAAATAATTTGTTTTGATGAAGGTTACGGCATGACAGTTTCAAAGGTCTTTTGCAAACCCCATGTTGACAGAGAAAAAGGCAAGTGGAAAAACTGTCGCGATTTCGCGACAAGTTCGAAGAAAGAGAACAAGTTGGAAAAGTGTCGCGATTTCGCGACATGTCGCATTTTCACGACTCGAAAAGTGCAGGAAGGCAAAGAAGGAAAAGTGTCGCGATTTCGCGACATATTGCAAAGAAGGTTGTACGGACGAAAAAGTGTCGCGATTTCGTGACATATTGCAAGGAAGGTTGTACGAAAGAAAAAGTGTCGCGATTTCGTGACATGTTGCAGAAGAGAGAGTCCGAGAGAAAAAGTGTCACGATTTCACGACATAATGCAGGAGAGAGAGTCCGATAGAAAAAGTGTCACGATATCGCGACATGTTGAAAAAGAGCTAAGGAGGAAAAGTGTCACGATATCGCGACATGTCGCATTTTCGCGACTTAAGCAGGAAAGTGAAAGCAAGGTAAAGTGTCACGATTTCACGACGTGCTACAGAAGAGCTAGAGTCCAGTGTGAACTATCGCGATTTCGCGACAAGTTCGAAGAGAGAGAAAGTAAAATGAGAATTGTCATGATTTCGCGACATGCAGCAGAAGTCGAAGTGAGATCTATCATGATTTCGCGACATGCTGCAGAACTTGAAAGGAGAACTGTCGCGATTTCACGACATACAGCAACAGAAAGAGTTCAAAGTGAGAACTGTCACGATTTCATGACATGTTGCAGACAAAAGTGTTCGAAATAAGAAATGTCACGATTTCACGACAAGTTGCAAAGAAAACGTATGGAAAGTTGATAGCGTCGCGATTTCACGACAGGTTGCAAAGAATGCGTACGGATGCAGAAAGTGTCACGATTTCATGACAGGCAGAAAAGAAAGCAGAAGGAAGCAGAAGTGTCATGATTTCATGACAGAAGCGAAAGCAGGTCTTCTATAGGAGAAGTGTCACGATTTCGTGACAAAAGCAAAGAGGAAGGCTATGAAGACAGAAGTGTCGCGATATCGCGACAAAAGTGAAGACGAAGTCTACAGAGGCAGAAGTGTCACGATTTCATGACAAAAGCAGAAAGGAAGTCGACAAAGGCTGAAGTGTCACGATATCGCGACAAAAGCCAAAAGAAAGTGTACGGTTGCAAAGGTGTCACGATATCACGACATGTAGTTTCACGGAAAAAGCTACAGAAGAGTTACAGAGGCAGTTGAAGCCGACAAAGTTAAATTTGCAGTCAACGAAGTTTAGGGTTGTGTAGCCGACTAAGATTAAGGTTTTGATCTTGAAAGTATTGTTATAAAAGGTAGGTTATTTTGAAGAGTTGGTGTGTGGTTGAAGTGCGACGTTCGCAGATAGTGCGCAGAGCAAGAAGTTCGATCATCGAGAGCAGAGTGCAAAATTCGATCGTAGTGTGCAAAGTGCATTTCATCGAATCATTCTAAGTGTGAAAGATCACAAAGGAAGCAGAGTGTGCGAATATGGTGCTGCTATGATTGCACAGAGAGTGCAAAGGTTGAAGTTCGACCAAGTGCGGCTGTGATTGCGCAAAGAGAGCAGAGGGCGTAGAGAGCACAAAGGGCAAAGACGAATGCGGAGTGTTGCTGCTTGAGGACAGAGGTGCATTGGTTCTTTGAGAAGAACCTGAGGACAGATTTGGCAAGTCTTTGAGAAGGCTTGTGTGTAGAGGATTGATTTGTTCAAAGGTGGACAGATCTGACAGATAGAGGAAGACTTGTACTAGACCGACTGACTGTGTTTGGTATAGGTTGTTGAGCTATTGTGGACGTGATCATAGAAGGCAGAGGTCTCTTAGGCTAAGCATTGAGGACGGGAGGTCTTCGGTGGAAAGGAGTTCCACGTGCTTGGCAAGAGGTAGAGGCGGTTGATCTTCCAAGGGATCATTTCCGGAGCGAGAGGGAAGGTATCTCCTTTGAGCCGAGGCTCATAAACATTGTAATTGGGAAGGATTCCCAAAGAACTTTGAGATAACTTTTAGAGAAAAGTTTTGTGGACGTAGCCCAGCCATTTTGGGTGAACCACGTTAAAATTGATGTCACTTTGTGGATGATTTTGTGCATTGCTTTGATATTGCTTTGGGTATATTGCTTTACTATTTTGAAATATAAAGAAAAAAAGTAAAAAGAGGTCTTATACTTGTTCACCCCCCCTCTCAGTATAAGCTTGTGTTCTTCAATTGGTATCAGAGCGGGTGCCTTCGAAAAGTTTAACGGCTTGAAGGAAAAGCTAGTAAAGAACACAATGGATTATTCAAGTGGCAATGCAGCACCTATTCTTGATGGGTCGGATTTTGGTCTTTGGAGTGCAAGGATGAAGGTTCATCTAATGGCACTTGGTAATGAGGTATGGGAAGTAATTGAAGATGAGTACACTATTCCTGTACATGGTCCAAATACTAAAGAAGAAAGGCTCCTACATCACAACAATTCAAAAGCAATGAATGCAATCCTGAAAGGCTTACAGAAAGCAGATCTCACCAAAGTGATTCACTGCAAGACAGCTAGTGAAATGTGGAAACGATTGCAGGTGGTTCATACAGGTGATACAAATGTCAGAAAGGCCAAGTTGAGACACTTCAAAGGTATGTTTGAACAACTCAAGATGAATTATGATGAAAATATTAGTGACTACATGCTTTGTATGGATGAGGTTGTTAACTCCATGAAAGACTTAGGTCTTGAGCTTGCTGAAAATGATGTTTGTGATAAGATTTTAAGATCTCTTCCTAATAGATTTAGTGAAAAGATTTCTGCTATTGAGGAAGCTAAAGATTTGGATAAGTTGAAAAAGGATGAGCTCCATAGTATACTTGCGGCATTTGAGTTGAGAACTCAAGTGAAGGTTGATGTCAAGAAAGAGGCAGCTTTCAAGGCTACCAAGAAATCCAAGGGTAAACAGCTTCAAGAGAGTGATGAGTCTTCTAGTGATGAAGAGGCATATTACAACAAGAAAGGCAAGTTCTCTAGAAAGCACAAAAGCGTGAAAAATATAAGATGTTTCAATTGTGGAAAGTTTGGTCATTATGCTACTTGGCATGTCTGTTTCCAAGAATGAAAGTGATGAAGATAAACGGGATTCTAAGAGCAAGGATTTTGAAAAGCACAAGCATCACGGAAAGAACAAAGATGAGCACAACAATCAAGGAAAGAGGTATTCTCACAAGCACAAGAAGAGTTTCTACCTAGACAAAGCAAGTAAGTGTTCTAGTAGTGATAGTGAAAGTTCTTCAAGTGATGATGAAAATGAGATGTTGTTCATATCAAAAAAAGAGGAAGAACCGAAACATAGATTCATTATCATGAAATGTCTTAGATGTGGAAATTTTGGTCACCTTGAGGATGATTGTACAAATAATGATTTGGTTTCCAGTATGTATGAGGATGCTTTAGAAAACTATAAGGAAGATGCATGTATGGTTTTTGAAAAAGGTAGCACCTCTAGTGATAAGAAATCTGAAAAAGGCTTTGATGATTCAGAAAGCAAACAAATAAAGGATCTTGAAAGTGAACTTATTAGTGCTCTTAGTGCTTTGAAAAAGGAAAGAAAGAAGAATGCTAGACTCAAGGATAAGTTAGATGAATGTTGTATGGAGAGAGATGATCTTATAGAAAATCTTGATTTCTCTATAGCTAAGACACAAGAACTCAAGGATGAGTTAGAGTCTAAGGTTCTTGAGTATAGTGAGTTGGAACAGAAAATGGCTTCTTTGAAAGAGGAAACTAAAGAGTACAAGGATAAGCTTTACAGGTTTCAAGATAGCTCCAAAAAGGTTAAGTCACTCATCAAAGGTCAAAGAAAAACAACGAATAAAACAGGCCTTGGTTTTGTTAAGCCACACAAGGAACAAGTTGGAGAGTCTAGTAAGAGACTCCAAAAGGAAGAGAGTTCTGATGAGGAAAGTATTTCAGATCATGAGTCCTTGAATGATAGATGCACGAGAAACAGAAAACAGAATTCAGAATGAGAAGAAGTTTTCAGGACCCAAGAGGTCAAATAAAGGAAAATTTCAAGGCGGATGTTTTACGTGTCACAGGTTTGGTCACATGGCTTCACATTGCATGGCTCAAGTGAAGAAGGTAAACGACAATTTCAGAAGTGCTAGTTTCTTTCAAGGGTATTGCTACTCTTGTCAACGGTTTGGGCACAAGGCGAGTCTATTGCGAGGTAAATAACGGGAACAAGTTTGATCAAAACAGGTTCGGCGGAACAGGTTTGGTCGAACAAGTTTGGGCAAAGCTGGTGGATTCAAAGATCGGGTTTACCTCGGAGAAACAACATCGTCAAGTGTTTCAAGTGCAACAATGAAGGTCATATAATCAGATAGTGTAGAGCTGAAATTCCAGAATACGAGTACGAGAACAGTGGCATGATCAGGTCCAAGGATCAAGGCATGAACAAGAACAAGGATGAGAACAAGAACAAGAACAGTGACAAGAACAGGAATATGGACAAAGAGTTCAAGAGAAGGCCCGACAAGGAATTTATAGACGCTGATGATGATCAATGCCTAATGGGAGTTTTACTCCCACCCCAGAATTAATCACCTCATCAGGAGGTGGGGGAGGGACTGAGCTAAGAGGCTCATTCTTAGTCCCGAGCCCCAAAGGTGACCCTTTGCCATTGATGACAAAGGGGGAGAGATATGAGTAAGGGGGAGAGCTTCAAGTGAAGAGGAAAGCTTCAAGTCAGGGGGAGCAAAACTTCAAAGGAAGATTCTCAGTTGTGGGCACGGTTTGTCGATTGTTAGCACAGTTGGTTTCGGTTTTGGCTCTTGAGAAGTGTTTTCAATAAAGGTTTGCCATCAATGACAAAGGGGGAGATTGTTGGCAATTTTGGGTACTTTGGGTACATTGCATTTGCTCAAGTGAATAAGTTGTCATTGATGTCAAGAAGCTTTTGAAGGAATTTGATTTGATGTCAAATAATTTGTTTTGATGAAGGTTACGGCATGACAGTTTCAAAGGTCTTTTGCAAACCCCATGTTGACAGAGAAAAAGGCAAGTGGAAAAACTGTCGCGATTTCACGACAAGTTCGAAGAAAGAGAACAAGTTGGAAAAGTGTCGCGATTTCGCGACATGTCGCATTTTCGCGACTCGGAAAGTGCAGGAAGGCAAAGAAGGAAAAGTGTCGCGATTTCGTGACATATTGCAAAGAAGGTTGTACGGACGAAAAAGTGTCACGATTTCGCGACATATTGCAAGGAAGGTTGTACGGAAGAAAAAGTGTCACGATTTCGCGACATGTTGCAGAAGAGAGAGTCCGAGAGAAAAAGTGTCACGATTTCGTGACATAATGCAGGAGAGAGAGTCCGATAGAAAAAGTGTCATGATATCGCGACATGTCGGGTTTTCACGACCCGAAGAAAAGAAAAGAGCTAAGGAGGAAAAGTGTCACGATATCACGACATGTCACATTTTCGCGACTTAAGCAGGAAAGTGAAAGCAAGGTAAAGTGTCACGATTTCGCGACGTGCTGCAGAAGAGCTAGAGTCCAGTGTGAACTATCACGATTTCGCGACAAGTTCGAAGGGAGAGAGTAAAATGAGAATTGTCACGATTTCACGACATGCAACAGAAGTCGAAGTGAGATCTGTCGCGATTTCGAGACATGCTGCAGAACTCGAAGGGAGAACTGTCGCGATTTCGCGACATACAGCAACAGAAAGAGTTCGAAGTGAGAACTGTCACGATTTCACGACATGCTGCTGATGAAAGTGTTCAAAATAAGAAATGTCACGATTTCGCGATAGGTTGCAAAGAAAACGTACGGAAAGTTGATAGCGTCACAATTTCATGACGGGTTGCAAAGAATGCGTACGGATGTAGAAAGTGTCACGATTTTGCGACGAGCGAAAGAAAGCGAGACGAAGACGAAGTGTCACGATTTCACGACAGAAAGCTGACGGGTCTTCTATAGGAGAAGTGTTGCGTTTCATGATAAAAGCAGAGAGGAAGGCTATGAAGACAAAAGTGTCACGATATCACGACGAAAGTGAAGACGAAGTCTACAGAGGCAGAAGTGTCATGATTTCATGACAAAAGTAGAAAGGAAGTCGACAAAGGCTGAAGTGTCGCGATATCATGACAAAAGCCAAAAGAAAATGTACGATTGCAAAGGTGTCACGATATCGCGACATGTTGTAGTTTCACGGCAAAAGCTACAGAAGAGTTACGAGAGGCAGTTGAAGCCGACAAAGTTAAATTTGCAATCGACGAAGTTTAGGGTTGTGCAACCGACTAAAGATCAGGGTTACAGCCGACTAAGATTAAGGTTTTGATCTTGAAAGTGTTGTTATAAAAGGTAGGCTATTTTGAAGAGTTGGCTAGGTGGTTGAAGTGCGACGTTCGCAGATAGTGCGCAGAGCAAGAAGTTCGATCGTCGAGAGCAGAGTGCGAAATTCGATCATAGTGTGCAGAGTGCATTTCGTCGAATCATTCTAAGTGTGAAAGATCGCAAAGGAAGCAGAGTGTGCGAAGACGGTGCTGCTGTGATTGCGAGAGAGTGCAAAGGTTGAAGTTCGACCAAGTGCTGTTGTGATTGCGCAAAGAGAGCAGAGGGCATAGAGAGCACAAAGGGCAAAGACGAATGCGGAGTGCTACTGCTTGAGGACAGAGGTGCATTGGTTCTTTGAGAAGAACTTGAGGATAGATTTGGCAAGTCTTTGAGAAGGCTTGTGTGTAGAGGATTGATTTGTTCAAAGGTGGATAGATCTGACAGACAGAGGAAGACCTGTACTAGACCGAGCGATTGTGTTTGGTACAGGTTGCTGAGCTACTGTGGACGTGATCATAGAAGGCGAGAGGTCTCTTAGGCTAAGCATTGAGGAGGGGAGGTCTTCGGTGGAAAGGAGTTCCACGTGCTTGGCAAGAGGTAGAGGCGGTTGATCTTCTGAGGGATCATTTCCGGAGCAGAGGGGAAGGTATCTCCTTTTAGCTGAGGCTCATAAACATTGTAATTGGGAAGGATTCCCAAAGAACTTTGAGATAACTTTTAGAGAAAGTTTTGTGGACGTAGCCCAGCCATTATGGGTGAACCACGTTAAAATTGATGTCACTTTGTGGATGATTTTGTGCATTGCTTTGATATTGCTTTGGGTATATTGCTTTACTGTTTTGAAATATAAAGGAAAAAGTAAAAAGAGGTCTTATACTGTTCACCCCCCCTCTCAGTATAAGCTTGTGTTCTTCATCTATGGCACAAGATCCTGGTAGTTTTTCTCTTTCAGGATTTGGAGGCTTTATGGGTAGGAATTCAACCATTTTTGCCTCTAGAAGTTGTTCTAGAATGGTGGAGGGATGATGGTCTAATATACAATATTGCCTCCTAGGCCTTTCTTGTTTGTTTAAAATGAGCTTCTGAAGGGTTGCTATAGTACTTCCACTATTGTTATTTTGTCTAGAGTCAATGACTTCCTCTCCTATAACATGTTTATTTTTATATTGCCTCTTTTGATTAGAAGATAATTTATCCTCCTTTTTGAGCTTTAGTTATCTCTTCCTAATGAGGGCAGATTCTACTTGTTTGGCCAATTGAATAGTGTGTTCAAAATGGTCATTTCCAAAGGATGGGATAGGTGTTCATTAAGGTTCTTATTAAAGACACTAAGAAGACCCTTTGGAGGAGTTTTATATTCTAATTTTGCCAATACTGACCACATTTTCAAAAAAAATGATAAACTTTCATCCTTCCCTTGTTTAACCGATATAAATCAATAATTGTAGTTGTTTCTTCTATGTCAATAGCGAATTGTTGGATGAATTTCTCACCAAGCTCTCTAAAACTCCTAAGAGAATGGCGAGGTAGTTGGTCATATAATTCCAATGTTGATCCAGCAAGGTTTTGTGAGAATAATTTTAGTAGTAGTAATTCATCATATGTTATGCTTACATAGGTGATCATGAAGAGTTTTACATGACTCTCAGGATCACCCATGCCATCATACTTGGGTAACTTAGGGACTTCAAAATGATGTGGAAAAGGATGGTTAGCGCAAACCAGGTCTAATGGTTGATTGCACATATCATCAAAAGAACATATTTGCTTCAAATATCCTTGGAGTGAAGGCATTTGTTGAGTCAATTGTTGTACTTAGGACATAAGAGCTTGGACTTCAAGAGAAGGTTGACTTATCAGGGTTAGCAAACCCTGTGACGGGAGAAAAGGATTTGAGATGTTAATCAAAGGATGCATTTGAGCATTTGGGTTGAGAGGGATTTGACTGAGAAGTAAAGCGACTTGAGAAATTGTTGAAAGGATTAGTTGGAGGATTTGTAGGGTCAAACATAGGGGTCATGCTAAAAATACTAAGTTTAAATATGTCAAAGGAAGCGGCGTTAGAGGTAGGAGGGACCATATTATAGGCATCTCCTCCTCTTGGGTTTAAAAGGGATGGTTGTTTAGGAAATACCAATTGGGACATTGGTCTACTAGGGGGAATCTTTGGCCGGTTTGCTAATACAGTTGGAGTAGAATGACTAGGAGTTGTTTTTAATATTTCCTTTGTGGAAAGTAATTGGGGTTGTTGCCCCATAAAAGAAGTTAAGAGTTACTCATCCTGTAGTGACAATAGGAGCTTCAAATCATGATGCATTAAGTTCTGTGTTCGAAGCCATGAGAAATGTCTACTATGTTCAAAGGGGAAGAAGTTGACCTAGGTTGTTGAGTATGATGTGAAAGGGATATCCCTCCAATGGGGGTAACTTATCTAAATGCTAAATTATCTGTGTTCATGATCATTAATAAAGTGTATTTTTTTGGGAAAAAGCAACGAAGTGGTCTATGGATCCAAAAATCATTTCTCCCTTTTCATTATGTATAGGGGAGAGATTTCCAAAAGGGGGAGAATGTTCCTCCTCTTCATATATAGAGATCTCAATCACTAATGAATTTTTGAGAAGTGGAGGTAATGGTTTTGTATTGCATGTCATTTGACAAGTCATGCTTTTGGTTATGTTGGGAGATGATTGTTCAATTATAACTTAGAAAAGAGGAAATAATTTGATCAAAGGTTTTGTTTATAGAGTTGCTTAGAGAATAATAAATGTTTCAAAAATCCTTATATCACCAAAGAGAACAGTCCCTCCTTATGACTCTCATTAGCCCACCATTTATACTCTCCAAGAGAGATAATCCCCAAGGTTTGGACAATGGTTTATTCAAGGGGTCATTAACCTTCCCCTAGTACGACTAACATTTTGGTTATGTTCTTATTATCTTCGATTAACATGATTTAATTCAAGCAAACAATTTAGGTGTCTTGATTAAGGCAAGGTTTAGACCAAAAGGTTTTATAACCCGTGTGGTTTTCACATCGGGTTCACCAAAGATGTAAACCTAGATTAGGGGATGTTGGTCGCCAAACCGAGAGGTTCACACTCAAACAAGGATTCTTGCCTAAACCCTCATCGTTATTTAAGTTCTTTGGTGGGAATCAAGGTTCACCAAGAGTGTTTTATGGATTCACTCTAAATCCTACATTTGATGTGTGTATTATGCAAGCACCTAAGTTTTGGAATCTAGAAATTTCTGATGTGTGTATTATACAAGCACCTAAGTTTTGGAATCTAGAAATTTAAAGAAAGTATGCCTACTAAAAGAAGATGCAAATACAATGCAATTTAGGGAAGACAATAATGCATTAAACACGACTAATCCTACATGCTCTTGATTTCTTGCAAAAACTAAACTGGAGTTACAAGAAACTAAAAGAAAGAAATTGTCTTTTCTCTTTAATCAAGGGCACAAGGGATCTTATGCATCAAACAAAACTAGCCTAGATATGCATTTTTGGATTTAATGCCTAATGAGTACAAAAATTGGTGTTTTTAATATGTTAATGAATAGGTCCGAGGTGTAGACCAATTGGTTCGACCAAACCCCGTAAGGGAGGCGGAGGTCCAAGGTTCAAATCTCGGGCCTCGTCGGACTGAACGCTTGTCCCTTTCCTGGTGCTTTTAGCGACGTAAAAGGTTTAAAATGATTGTGGCATGGTGGTTATAGGGGCGAACTGCGCGAAGATCTGTGTGGCGGCTTCTGGGGCGAACAGCGCAGAATACTGTGGCAGCCATAAAAGTCGGACAGCCTGCTCGGATTTGTGGCGGCTACCGATTCCACCATGTAAATTAAAAAAATATATATGTTAATGAATAAAGAATCCCAAGTTCTTTGGTTTCCCTTTGTTAATGTGTTAGTACAACTAAAACGGAGAGTAGACAACAACCAAAAACCTATATTAGGAAAAAAAAAAAAAAAAAAACTTCAGATTTTGAGGGAATGGATATTATCTATCGGAGTTAATAAAAAATTCCAATGGTTGATAGGCATTGTGTTAGACATAGAGTGACATGTAGGTAAATCAAACAATGTTTCAAACATTGGAGAATTAGTCGTGTTGTATACAAAAGGCATTTAATTAGAAAAATAAAGTAAAGAATAATGTTAATTTAAACTCTGGTTATGTTGGTTTTTAAAAAAAATGATGTGTTATTAGTGTTTTGGCTTGAGTTGTCATTCTCCAATTTTCCTCTTTCATTCCCACATCTACTTAACTCTAAAGGTTGAAACAAAACAACAAAGAAAAAGTTTAAACAATCTGCCAAAAGATATTAAGGCAACTAAATCATAGAGGCATTTGCAAGTCAATCTCATTTTTGTATAAAATGTATACATATTTGTATTCATTTAGACCTTTACATTAATAATTTTATTGTCTTTATTTTTTTTCTGAACTTCATAGCAGACTATTTTTTCAATAACAATTTTTTCATTTTCTATTGAACTCACATTCAAACCTGGACCTTGTAACTTGGCCTACAAGAGATCTCACACAAGAAGAGAGAAAAAATGATTAAACCACTGAAAGATAGACACAAACTACACGTATGGTTAATATTAAAATTTAATTTTAAAAAACAAGTCAGCTAAAAAGCCATTATTTTCTGGTATTCATCAAACAAAACAACATAACAACATAAACCAAACAAGGCATCAAATTCTAACCAATAATCAATAAATACACAAATATTCCCAACAACCTTTACCTAGGTGAGTAGACCCACATGAAGACTTCACAATCAATTTGGTGATGTCCGTAATCATTGCCTTGATCTGAGGTTCAAATTTACTAAATTGCACGCTAATCCCCCTCTCTTATAAAACCCATTATATTTTATTTGTAATGTGTCATGGGTACAAAAAGACATACAACCTCTAGTCCACAAGCATTTTATATTCATCATTTAAAATATTATCAATATTGCCCTAACCTTCTTAATGGCAAAAAGACAATATGCCCTTACCAGAGTAACTCTCCTGCTGGAGGCAGGGAGGCGAAGGGCTAGTTAATCAATGATTGGAATAGAAATTTACACTGAATCCTTAATGCCCTTTCTAAACCCTGCTTCTTCCCTGCTATTTCTTTTCCTTCTCTTCTGCTATACTCCTGCTACAGGAAACCTGATTGCCTAAATTCATCAGATAACTTGTTATTGAACTTCGAAACAGCCTTGGCCTTATAAGCAGATTTTTGAAACCCATGCCTCATGCACCTTATTTAATGTATCATTGTTTTTCATATTCCCTTCCAGTTTAGCCTCTGACTGCACCATGGCACATTCTTCCTTTATTTGTCCTGTTCAAGATTAGTTAAGTGGACAATATTTATTTGTATAAAGATCTGCTAGCAAAAAATGCAAACACCATATACAATTAGTTGTTGGTTTGTGATTTAAGCAAATTACAATACCACCAACTTCCAAATGTACCAAATAAAGTTTCACAGCATACCAGATTAACCATGGTATTTCCAAGAAGTCTATGCAATTTCATAAGAAACCCACATCAGAAGGGTTACATAAAAATTCAAAATTGTAAGAATTTCTTATATAAAATATTCCAGAACATTGATGAAATTGATCCGGGTGAAAGCATTGATCTGATTATTAATTATTCTAACAAAAACCTTTTTTTCTTTCTCCCTGAAATTTTCATGAGCAGTTTTATTTCTGCTCTCTTCATGCTAATAAAGAAAAAGTGTTTATGAGATAAGAGATTGAGATTATACTAAAGAATGATATTGTCTAGACAAAGAAAATTTCAACAATATCTCGAACATTACAGTGGCCTAAAATGGTCCTTAACAATAAATACCAGCTTTCCACATATGGGATTGTTAGATGTAAGAAGTATATATTTTAAGAATATGCTAACCTGATTAATCAGATGTACACCAGTCCAAACTCTGACCACTGAACATTGGGACGATTGTCCCAAAACTGAAATTATATTCCTCTGGTACTTGCCAAGAAACTTTCCGCAAGGTGATCTCAGATGCATTACGGGGAAGGCCATAGAAATCAGGTCCATTGAAACTTGCAAATGCCTCAAGTTTATCAAGTGCACCCACCTAAGACACCCATTTCAGAAGTAGAAACATGTTAGGAGAAAATTGGCATTCTTATAAACTGTATTTTAGTTGTAATAACCATTTAGAATGATAATCTTCTTTTATGTACTGCTTCAACATATATTAAACTTTTATATATTCAGTGTTGACTGAACTAATGAACAGCATCCACATCTCTAGTTTCTTAAGTGAAGAATGAAAGAATAGACAGATGAGAGAAAAAATATCAGGGCTTTATGTCTCATTACAAGACCACTCCTTATGACTATAGGGAATTGACTTTCTAAATCAGGAGGGACATATCAAGTTTTAAAGCACAGCAGTTCTATTTGGCCAGTCTTCAGAAGCCAAGAGCTGTCTAGTCACAGCCATTTCAGCCTTTGATTTCAGGCTACTACTCCTTATTGTATGATCTCATCCAGACTGTTAAATGCAATGATCTACTAATCTAGTTACTAAAAAGAAGAACGATCTCATTGTGAAGTGCAAATTGTGAAAATTATGAAAGACATACTTTGTATTTTAAAAAAATTAGGAAAAACAAGAAGCAAATAAAAATTCTCAATGGAAGTCATTAGCAGCATAAAATCATTTTTAGGAGATTGACTCCCCAATGTGGTCCCAAAGAAGAATATGATTTATTGTTTACATTTGTGCTTGCTTTCTCTCTAGCCTGCTTCCACAGAGGAACTCAGGCCCCCATTGACAAGGTTTATAAAATCTCACAAAGAGTTATAAAGATGACAGACTAGAAAATTAGTCACGTTTCTTTTAAGCTCTGACAATGGAGGGTAAGTGAAGGTTCAAAGAAAAAAGAATCTCAATGGAGTATTCTAGTAACTGACTACTATCATTGCTTTCAGAACAAATTTTAAGGGACCAAACCAGACTTTATAGACATTTCAAGCATTTTCCACTCCATAAGACGCCCGCTTGCCAAAGTGCCTTTCTTTCTGCGCAACCCACTCCCTGAGCAGCCTTGCTTCCCGAACGGAGGTCCAATGCACAAGCTGGGGCAGAAGACAGAGCAGGGTAGAAATCAAAAATTGGATACGTGTTTGGAACAGGAAACCCCACTCTCAGAGCACCCGCTCTCCAAACGCCTCACTCTCCAAGCAACCTGCTCTCAAAGTGCCTCACTTCCAAGGTGCCTCACTCCATGTTTATCTTTAGTAAAAGGACAAGGATGATGTAATCACCTCATAATTATCATTGAGGTACATTGTATGTAGTCCATTTTGTGGCTACAAGTTGAAGTATAAATAAGAGCTAAATGCTCATTGTAAGGGTCTTTTGGCCTTCAAGCATATTAGAGCTACTCTTCGCAATAAGATTGTATTGAAACTTCAAATTGCAAATTCAATAAAAGAGTTGTGTGCAGCATTCTGATTCTATTGTCTTCAACTGTTTGTCTCATTGATTTGTGAAATAAATGGCTCTGCCCTCCTTTCCCGTGTTGGTTCTTCTCTTTTCATTGTTATTGCAAGTTATTCAAAGATCTTATATGCTTAAGTTATTTGGTCCCTTCTCAAACTGCCAATTGTACAAAATTAAACCTTGCTACGACTTTGGTTGTATTTAACATCTCTTTTCTCTTAAACCCTTTTCTCTTACACAAAGTAGATCAGATTTGTTTTTTGCATTTTTGATTAGTTCCTTTCATTGTTTTCAACTTAGAACGTAGAAACAAACTGGCCCGAGATCTAGAGGTTGAGGAAGAGTAGAAACCTCCCCATCCACTTGTTGAATTGCAGTCATGGGTGCAAATCGAACTTGTCGATTTCTATGTTCAATAGTTTTAGCATGCCTGGTGGGACGAATCCAATTTACCCCACAAAAGAACACCCACTGCAATTGAGATCAACAATTTTGGCACATCCAAGGGGACAAGTGTGATTTTGGTACAAAAATCGATCTTACCCCACCCGTACATAATTTTGCAAATCTACACAGAGTATACTTCCTATCCTTACAGATCTACGACAAGGGTTGTGTGTTACACTAACATGCACCAAATCTACAAATCTTTTGCATTAAGAATTACAAGTTTTATATTTCAGATGTCATACTTCATAATTTTTCATGCAAATGCTCTCTGTTTTTAATCCAAAATCTGGACTAGCTTGTGACTTGTGGATCTCACTTTTTCAAGAGAAATTAGAGCAGCAACAAGCGAAGACAAGTGTGAGTAGGAATGAAACTGTATAAAACAAAAAAAAGCCAAGCGCTTTCTGAGCAATCCACTCCCTAAGTGCCCTGCTCTCAGAGCAACCCGCTCCCAAAGCGACCTGCTCCCTGAGCAACCCACTCTCCAAGCAACTTCGCTTTCAAAGCACCCCATTTGTGGAGCGTGAACCTATCCCATCAAATACATCGACTCATCATTTTTTTGGTGTAAAATTTCGAGGTCCTCTCTTTGGTTCCGTTTATGAATACAATATCCAAATCGTGTTTAACGGGGAAAGGGAACCACCCTATCAAACTACTCACTTGTTAGAGGAAGAAATTGAATAAAACAAGTACATCTCACCCCTCAGAGGAATCATAGGTTGAGGAAGTCAATCTAGACTTAGCAAAAGAACACGAAGTATCGGTCCTGGACATGATACCTGTAGAAGCTATTTTACAATCTCAAAACCCTGATCCTATTGTGGAACAAGTGCAACCTTACCCTCAGATAGAGCAAACAAGTGGGTCATAGACCTCACCACCAGATACTAAGGCAGTCGAAACCCCCTTGCTCGGTCTTCCTCCCAACCTTATGAGTACGTTCACTATAATTGGGTTACAACATCAAGTAGCACCACCAGATCAGCAAACCCCAATGTCTCAACAAGTGACACAAGGGCTGCAAGCTATGCCCAACCAGTCGCCCAATCCCTAAAATTCTCAATTCCAATACCATGGGTAGTAGATCACACAAGCATCACAACAATCCCAAAACCCTCAGTTGTTGCAAGGTCAGCAAACACCTATTGGACAGAATCAAACCCTTAAGAGGCAGATACAACAAATGCCTCAAACCTCTCAAGGACCCATGACCCCACATTTGCAACAGGTAACTGCTACACAACATCCACAGGGTGTGTAGAACCCGCAACAACAGATTGTCCAAAATCTATCACAAGAAGTTGCGCAAAATCTACAACAATCGGTGGCCCAGAACTTGCTATCACATACCCCTCAAAATATGCAACAAGTTGTGCAGAACCTGCAACAATAGATGGTGCAGAACATACTACAAAATCCATTGACATAGCTTCAACAACTGTTTTAGAACCTTAACGCAACTTAGAATCCACAAGTACAAATGGGCCAGCCCTTGCAAATCATCTATAAAAATAGGTAAAGTGATTTTTGTAGGCAGACAAATTGAATAAGTGTGTTGGAAGTCAAGTACATGCACATTAAGATTTTTGACATATTTGATGTTATAAAGTCGTGATATCATATTGTATGTGACAATGTGCAATGTTAAGTGAAGTATCAGTTATGTACGGATAAGTCATTAGTCATAAAGTGAGTCATGAAATGAAATGTAAATGTAATTTAAGAAAAAGACAAGGATTGGGTAGTTAGTAAGTTGGAGGATGCAACTACCTCCTTAGTTGTATAAATAAGACCCCTCCCTCATTCATTCATGTTGTTGGCATGGAAGGAGAGGTTGGCATCGTATTGACTATTTGTATCAAAGGTGGGTATTGTATGTTGACATTGCATGTGGTAGTAGAAGTTGAGTGTAACCAGACATGTATTCGTGAGATACTTGTGTCAGGTTGTCTGAACTGCTTTGTCGGGCCATCTAAACTGTTGTGCCGGGCCATTTGAACTACTTTGCTAGACTGTTTGAATGTTGTGTTGGGTGTTTGAACTACTGTGCTGGGTAGTCTGATATATGTTGTGTTATAGTGTATGCATTGTAATTGTAAGTCATTCACATTGTATATTTTGTTCATTTAAGTGGTAATGGAATTGTGTTGTAGTATGTTGTATTCCATTTCTACAATTTTCACAAATCACTTTTACTTTTCATTGTGAAAGAGCTCATAGCTTCACTCAGGTGAGAGCGTCTGCTACCATCAAGCTGCTCAATGGATTCAAATTCCGCGAAAGACCCATTTGAGCATGAAAGGAAAAAATATAATTTGCAGTCTCAAATTTAAAAAGAAGCAGCGTTTGTGATACAGTTTCCTACAACCCAAGAGTTTTGAGAAATTTTCCACTACCATTGTACTGCTGAACGGATTCAAATTCTGTGAAAGACCTATTTGAGCACAAGGGAAGAAGATATAGTGCACGGTTTTAGGCTTCAAAAACAGTGTTAGCACTGCAGTTTTCTGTGGTCTGAGGGTTTCAATATTTTTTTTCACTACCCACAGTCTGCCCAACGGATTCTGATTCTGTGAAGGACCAATTTATATGCATGCAAAAAAAAAAAAAAAATCTTAAACCATGGTTTCGTTCACTAGAAGGGGTTTCTTGAAATAATTTTGATGGCGCAAAGGTTTCCTCCATTCATGCACCAATCTTCAGGACTGGAATATTTTTGGGCACAAGAGTAGAGCACCTTCATTCTCCAAGCAAACTCGTCCTTCAAACACTCCTCTCCCAAACCAATCCGCTCTCCCAGCGACCTACTCTTCGAGCAACCCGCTCTTTGAGCACCCCACTCCCAAAGCGACCTGCTATTACTAGTGTGCCTTGCTTTGCTAGTCAACTTGCCTGATCTTTCAAGGAGGAATCCCTATGCTACGATATGGATACTACAACAGCAAGTGATGACTTCTTGGTTGAAGATATCAAACAAGAGATGAAAATCATGTCAAAGGTGGGAAACATTGAATTAGAGACCGGTAGTGGAGACAAGAGTATAGGCTACCATAGCCAAATTACCCCCAGGAGAGAAGGAAAAGAAATAAAAACGTTAGTGACAAAGGAGAGCCGATAGAAAAACCCCACGACATTAGGTATCATAATTTGTACTTTGGAATTCAGAGAGGGAAGTATCAATATCCTCTTGGGGTAGTTAGGGAAGAAGTCGTCGCATGATACCATTTTGGTCTGCAAATTGATTCTTGGTCTCCTAGCAAATTGTGGACCTCTACATTGGCAATGTTCCTAGTGCCTCAAGTATGGAAGTGCCCGAAGATCATGGAATTCTACGCCAGGAGGTATGATAGTGAAAATAAGATGATCTAGATCCAAGGAGATAAGCGCAAGGCACCAATCCATATTTTTGCAGAGGCCATCAAGGAGATGATGTGCATCGAAGCCATAGATGGAGAATGGAGGCCTTTTAACCCCAAATCAAATGCGACATACTAAAAAAGTTACAAAAGGGAGATATGGGTTGCGTTTTTTAAGATGTAACTAGAAAAACCTGAATAGGTTGTAAACTTCGAAATTTCAAATTCCTACTGAGGATTGGCCAGTTCAAGGTCAATGCACAAATGGCCTTGTCTAGAATGGTTGCACTACTGGGACAATATGATGACAAAAGAACGTGGCAAAAGCATGCGGTTGTCCAAAGCATGGTCTAGGAGTACTCTGGTCCACCTTATACGATAGACTACATGAAATATATTGCACAGCAACTGAGAGTTCACTTGGAGAATTTCAGGGAATCATTCACCTCTGGATACTCATCCTATTTATTTTGACCAACTAAACTCGTTTGATGAAAAAGAGAAGCCATGACCAGTGTGTGACTCGACCAACGTTCGTATCAGGAGCAAGAATTGGGATTGCTATGAATTCTACAATAAACTATATGCCCCCATAATGCAAGAATTGGAAGGGGAAGTACCTAGGATGTCAAGGCCCGTCAAGGCTTTGCTTAGGCCCCAAGGGGATAGACCATTGGCTGATTTCTACCTAGGGAGGTATAGTTCTTTTGTTCAAATATATGGATACTTGGGACAACCAGTTGAGTTACTAATCTATGTGTCCGATTATATATGCAACCTTGAGGTGGTCTAACAACTCAACTATATTGATTATAATTTTTTTCGAAAACAAAGGAGGGCCACTCTATACAAGGTACTGGGGAAGTATCTATTAATTAAGGTAAATCATAGAAACTTTAATCCATAGTTGGAAGCAAAGCTAACACAGTTGGGGTTGAACCAAATGTCCGACTTTCGGTCTTATGACCCAAATATAGTTTCAGGTAGATATTGGCAAGTTGTAAGGTCAACTAGAAGTACACCCATGAAATGAGGCCGAGCCTGGAGGCTAAAAGCAACCTGAACGACAAACTTGCAATGGGCAGAATCAATGCTCAAAGGGGATATGAGGATGAACTAGGCAATGGTATAGAGAACCACTAGAATGGCACACTTTTTATAACGAGGATCAGAATTGGTTTTGACCCAGATATGAAAGTCAACTTGATGGTTTTTTAGTTAATTCTAGAAAAACGCAAATGGAGTTTAGAGAAAATGCTCGTATGGAAATGTATGCATTTTGAGCCAGATGCAGTTGATACTCTAGCAAAAAAACATCGGGATGATCAAGTTTCTTTGTAATTTGGGACCAATGTCAGCTCGACGAAAAGGGGACAGAAGGGGATTATTCACCTAAAAAGGCAACAAAGGGGACACCCAAAATAGGGAAAGGTGGTATATTTGAAAGGACAAAAAGAGACATTGTTTCAACAAGGCTTAAAGTAAAGTTCAACCCGGCCCATAAGCAAAAGGATCAACAGGGAGCACAAGGACGAAAGAATCAAGGAAAAGGAACAGAGAAACCACCTAAGAAGCCATTAGAGACACAAGAAGAGCAGGCCCATGAGAAGGGAGAGATACCTTAGGACCCTCGATGGGCACATGCCAAAATGGACCAAGGAACTGACTTAGAAAGCGAAGGAAATGCAGATTTCCAAGGTATGGACCCTCTTGACTCGTAAGCAATTATACAATGTTTCACCAATGAAGAAGTGGCTAAAAAGGAATAGTTGCTTCAGAGGCTTAAAATCATCCTAACTCTTTTTCTCATGACTCACTCACTCCTACTCCACCCACTTCTTTCATGCCCTTTTCTTCAATTCCCTCTTCTAGTATTCCTCTTAATTCTTCTGTTGTGCTCCATCCATCATCGCTAAGCATAGCCAATCTTACAACTGAAGCCCATGGACCAAGTGCCTCCCCATATAGAGCCGCATCAGTTGTACAACCATCATCCTTGAAATCAAAAACAACACAGAAAAAGAGGTAAGTTCTCTTGCAACCTACAATGACTAACACTAATGTTAGCATGGGATAGGTTTTCATGCAAATTAATGAAGCCATCGATCCCTCCACTTCTGCCTCACTACCCCTCTCATTTGTCATCACACCACAAACCCTTTGCTTATGGACATAATTCTAGATATCCTGACACATTGGCCTAAACCAAAAACACCAATTGGACGTCCAAATTTTGACCAAGTCTCAACCATGGACATACTAGATATCCTAAAATCCAAAGTGTTACAGGTAAATCAGGAAGCCCAACACTACAAGGAGCATGCCAAAGAAAAATATGAAGATGTTCGCTAGTTGAAAATGATCATTGAACATGAGCAGGAAGTAGTGGCTCAACTAAGGGACCAATTATAGACCGTCCTTATGGAAAAAGAAGAGATCAAAAAGTAGGCAAGGCAAGAAAAACAATTCTAGGAGGAACGCGTACAATTGCTTGAACAAGAGAAAGAACTTGAGAAGCAATTAGAGGCTGAAAGAAGTCATGGGAGGCAAGAACCAAAGCAACAAATTGAGGCCTTTCAAGAAGAACTGAAGGCGAGGGAGGAACGGATGGAACAACAAATCACCACCATGAGAGGAAAGATAGAAGAAGAATGAAATAAAAGAAAACGAAGGCAAGAATAAAACGAACATGCTCTAGGCGACTATCCCGGAGCTGCAAAAACAAAAAGATAAGTAATCGTCAAGCTCACACAAGCATGGACCAAGGTAGAAGCAACAATAGTATAATTGAAGTCTAAAACATTGACACCTAAGCGAGTGAGATTCCTTTGGGATGAGATCAACGGAGAGATTCAACTCGTCAAGGGTTATTTCTCTTACTTTAAGAAGTGCGAGGAGCTGATAGACCAAGTGGCCTCAACTATAGAATGTAATAGGATACATTGGAAGCAAGGAAAGGACAGTGAAATCATGCAAAAGATTCATGACCATTCAACAAGTGAAGCAACAAGGTTTGATGATAAAGCTATCCTCATCGGACAGCTTAAGATCATCCCTTATAAAATATGTAGATTGGAGAGTTGTGAGGAGAACCTCGCCAAGTTACAAGAGGCTATCGGTGAGGCAAAAAAGAAATCAACTTGTCCATTGAAAAGGGATTGCTAGACCTTAACACACTCATGATAGAGCAACTTGCTAGGTTTATTAAAGAATGAAAAGAAAAGGGTATTCAATCAGATGACTTGCAGGAAGTTATAAGCAAGCTAGAAGAACTATATGAAGGGATAAGGCAGATGGCAACAAAAGTGGAGGATCTTCAGAGAGATACATATGAGGAGCTGACCGATGACGTCCATGCATTGAACAGTTTTTTGGTTCCCTTCAACACAGACTAGGAAATACTGCAAACAATGGTTCAGCCAAAGTAAGCAAGGCATAGGAAATATAGCAAACGACTCCATGGATCAATGGATAAGACACAATCTAGGATCTCCCATCAATTAGGATTGACTTCCCTGCAAGTCGCTTGAATTGTAGTAGTTGACTACTACTATCGCTTCCATAACAAGTTCTATCACATAAACAGTATGAAGAATATGAAGGGACCAAACCAAACTTCATAGATTTTTCTTGAATTTCCACTCCATAAGATGCTCGCTTGCCGAAGCACCTCACTTTCCAAGCAACCCACTCTCGAGAGACCTCGCTTGCCAAACGTAGGTTTGGCACACAAGTTGAGGTAGAAGATACAGTAGGGCAAAAATCAAGAATTGGATGAGTGTTTGGAAGAGGGAACCTCACTCTCAGAGCAACCCGCTCTTCAGGTGTCCTACTCCCGGAGTGACCTGATTTCCAAGCACCCCACTCTCCAACAACTTCGCTCTCCAAGCGACCTGCTGTCAAGGCACCTCATTCTTTGTCTATCTTTAGTAAATAGATAAGGACGATGTAATCACCTCGTAATTATCATCAAGATACATTGTATGTAATCCATTTCGTGGCTACAAGTTGAAGTATAAATAAGAGCTAAATGCTAAATGCTCATCGTAAGGGTCTTTTGGCCTTCAAGCATATCAGAGCTACTCTTTGAATAAAGATTGTATTAAAACTTCAAATTGCAAATGCAATAAAAGAGTTGTGCATGGCATTTTGATTCAATTGTGTCTCTAATTGTTTGTCTCATGGATGTGTGAAATCAATGGCTCTACCCTCCTTTCTCCTTTTAGTCTTTCTCTTTTCATTGTTATTGGAGGTTAATTTAAAAATCTTATACACTGAAGTTATTCGATCCTTGCTCAAAATATCAATCACACCAAAATTAAACCTTGCTATGGCTTTGGTTGTATTTTACATCTCTTTTCTCTTGCACCCTTTTCTCTTACACAAAGTAGATCAGATTTGTTTTTTGCATTTTAGAGTAGTTTCTTTCATTGTTTTCAGCTTAGTTAGATAGACAAAGGTTGGGGAAGAGTATAAACCTCTCCATCCATTTGTTGAACTATGGTCATGGATGCAAATCGCACTTGTCGATTTTCGTGTTCAACAAGCATACTTTAGTAGGGATTTTCAAGTAAAGAAGATTGAAAGGGTTCCTTAAACATGCAAAAGCAAACAGGAATCAAAGATAAAGCATTCACATGTGAAGAAACTCATCACAACCCACAACAACATTTTTATGTTTCTAGTACCAATTCGCCCAACCAGCAAACGTTCAAGCAGCATTTGATGGAATAATTTAATATTGTTTTACATATTATAAGAATCCAAAACTGTTGTGGCATTTTCTCTAAATTTTCATTTTCTAATTGGTTTCAAAACTGGTGCTTTCGGCTGCCATACAAATTAGGATCCTGCCGTAGATCAGGGGACTCAAAGAATACAGATTGTCTTTCAGACTGTTAAAGTTGCAGGCAATTAACTACTTACCAATGCACATGGTAAAAAGCAAAGAAATATTTGGCTAAAGCTAATTAATCACAAAAGAGATCAGGTCTTCAATGCAAATGTTTGAACACACATTATAAAAGGCCCTTTGACAGCAAATTGAAAACACTCAATTTTCCCTCTGATAACTTGTTAAGATAAATGGATCAAATGGGTTGTTCATCCAGTTAAATTCCTTGACCTTCAAGGAGATAACCCAGGTTTGAATCTTGATAAGAGATACATGCATATAGCCCAGCCGTTGTAATACCACTACGTGGTCATGATGTAATACAGGTGGGACCCATTTCAATCCCATCTAACCAATTTAAAAAAAACAAAAAAAAAAACTTTAAGATGAACTTTTTTACCTGACCCTTCAGTTTGCCTTAAAATTGCTAGTTACCAAAGGGAAAAATAAACAAATAAAAGCATGCAATAAAAATAAATAAACAAATAATGCATCTTCACAATCATAGAAAGAAGAGCTATCATAAAGTCTCAAAAAAAGGAAAAAAAAAATCAGCAATTGCAATGAAACTTGACAAAAATAGTCAAATAAATTATGCAATAATTTGGGAGACTCAAATCTTTTCAAGAAATAAAAGCAAGAATTTAGATATTGTACATGACTCGTTAATATAAACAGATCTCCTGTAGACAAGCATAAACAAGAAACCCCAAAGATAAATGTTATGCAGTTGCAGCATAAATTACATACATAGTTGACAAGTTGCAGGAAATATATTAGATGACACAATTACCACAATGCAAGATGAACTTTATTATAGAGATAGTGAACTGATATTGATATAAGATGCTTTTTCTTTTCATCTTCCTTTCATTTAGGACCAATGCTATCTAGCATACAATGAAGCCAATGTTGACAGCATTTTACTTAATAATTCAAATAGGAAGACCTTGTATGACCAATAAATACTGCACCTGAATCATATGACCAGTAATCAGACATTTCTCTCAGTCTAAGTTGCCCCAGCCTGTTTGCAAGTTGTTGATTACACTCCCTGTACACCAGGCTGACTATTAAGTTCCTCTCTTTTGTCCTGTAAAAAAATGTCCTTTCTATCCCTCGAAGGAATGAAGATCTATGCAATCCATTTGACAGACGTATTCAACGCTGAACAAGTATTCAACAACATGTTTGGGCACTTCAAAAGGTTTATCTGAGTATCCATATAATCTGAAAAAGGATTAGTTCTGTCCCCAGGTAGAAATAACTTTTTGGGTCACCATTTATTGGTGTGACTAGTGCCCTGCCCCTTTTGGCCTGCCTGGGCATCTCTCAATCCAAGCCTCCAACAATAGGCTCATACACCTTAGCATAGAACTTATAATTGCTTCTCCCTTCCTCTCTGAGAGGTACATCGATACAGTCGCACACAGGTAACGGTTTCCCATCTTCATCTACTTTATCTAGTTGCAACCCCAATAATTAGTTTTTCTTCTGATAAATAACTAGCCCAACCAGATATGAGGGGTAACTAAACACTTCGGCTCTATGGATGGAAGTTTCTGAGCTACAGGTCTATTTAATGCTCTATGAATGATGCGCAGTTCACAACCCACTACGCCGGACATCCCAGACAGAATGAATCTGACTTCAACTTTGAACTGATTGCTCTTTAGAGGATGTTGGAAGTCTTGGTCCTGCTCAAGTCTTATCAATTGTTCCTTCAAGAATTTGACCCATCTTCCTTTGTCAAATTTCTTATAATAAACTAGGTTGACCTGGACGAGACATGGGACCCATTGTCCTTTCCCAGCTTTAGCACTCATCATGCCCTTATCGTGACTGCAAAAATAGATATCGGTTCTTCTTCATCTGATCTGACCTTGATAGTCTTTGTCCTGTTGTCATATTTTTTAGCACATAATTCTTCAATTTCGGGGCATTCCCAAACTTGAGGCACTAGAAACATCCCGAGGCCTGAGGTCCACATTCTGCTGATTATCATTGAATAGGTTCTGGGTCCCAACTTAAAACTTCTGAGGACCTCTTTTCTTATGACAACAAGTGCATGTTTGAACCTTCCTTCACTAACCTTATCATATGGGTCTTTGTATGTGGTTACGAGGGTTCTTTCCCTATTCTTGTTCTCTTTCTATGTTTTGAGCTCTTGTTTTACTTGTATGTGCCTGCACATTGCCCTTTTCTTCATCACTTATGCTAATTTCCACCATTTCTATCTTCGTTGGTGCTTTTGACTTTGACATTCCAACCATTGCTTGTTGAATATCCTTCATAGGTGTGTCACTGCTCATTGCCCAAGATTCCATGGGAAACAGAGAAAAGTCATTTCGCCTTGGAGTTGTGATATGTTCCAACTGAATATGGACATTTCTAATGAACAGTGTTTTTTGCAGAGGGAGGTGCACCCTGGAACCTTGTTGAGCAAAACAGGCCGCAATAGTTAGGCAGGGCACACCTTGACATAGGTAGGGCACACTATGACGTAGGCAGGGTGCACCATGACACAAGCGGGGCACAATGGAAACTTAGACAGAAGACATGACACACTAGACAAAGTGGGGCACATCGAGAGAGAGCAAGATGCATCAAGGCAAACTTGGTCTTACAAGCGAGATGCACTAGGACAGAGCGAGGTGCATTGGACTCAGTAGGAAGCACTGGACACTTTGGGATCAAAACAAGGCATGCTTAAGCAGAGCAGTACACACTAAGATAGAACAAGGTGCACTCAAGGGAAATGGGACTGTTGAACATGGAAATCGGCAAATAAGATTTGTGCCCATGACCGCCTCTCAACACATAGATGGGATGAGTTTCACTCTCCCCAACCTCCGAATCTTGGTCTGGTTCCCTTCTAACTAAGCTGAAAAACAATGAAATAAACTAATCTAAATTGCAGACTATACTTATGTAAGATATAAGATAATTCTATTAATGGCCAAAGTAGGCCAATAGGGCTCACTAAAAGGAGTTGTTACAAATTACAACGCATTGTAGTAACCATAAAGTACTACAAAAATAAGCTAAACTAGAGTAAATAATCTAGTGTAAACTATGTAAAGTGGAACTATATGGCATAAAAGTACAGCCTCGAGGGTTACCCAAAATGGATAAACCTAAACATGCTAAAAGAAATGATTGAGATCTAGAAGTTGAGGTACAATAGAGATAGAAAGAAGCTCCAATAGATCCAAGCACCAACATTAATCTATAGTGGAATATAAAGAAGAAGCATAGTCGTCATTACCAACTATCCCAAAAGGGCCAGCACAGGATCTAATAAAGCTCTTAGGAGAATGGTCAAGACTAAGAAGACCTAGTTGGACAATCTTGGGAGGACATGGATTTCGATCCCTCAAGACTCTTCTAGCATCTGTGGCTATGGAACCAATCGAAGAGAACAATAAACTAGTAAGTTGCGCCTGTCTACAACTCCTTGGTATGTGAGGGGTGGTCGAAACCCAACACCAAAGAACTACAGTCTTGTCCTATTGCAAGTAAGAAAAAAAAAAAACTAAAGCCCTGGTAGCCACTCTTGTATGCAAACAATGGCGCACAAATTTGTCATTAATATTTTGGATAGTTATAGCTTCCAATGAGCGCTTATTACTCTCAACTACAGAGATAGAATGAAAAAATGAGGTGATTAGTCAAGTAGTAGTATATCTCCCTTGTAATAACTCATGCCAAAGAGTCATAGCTTCCTTGAGGTAAAGAGCCAAGCATCTTTGGTTAGGATAGCTGAAAAAATTTGCAAGTGATTCATCTTATTCTCTATGCAAGCAATAGTACCTCCCTTGAATCTCATAATAAACAGGACACCTTAAGATGAAATGTTCTTTAGTCTCCACCTCCCGAATAGAGCAAAGACGATATACCCTATCCTCTCAAGGAATATGGTGGTTTGTCTCCACTCGCAATTGATGTGAGCATACTCTAAGTTGACCAAGAGGAATCCTAAGGTTGTGTATCCAATGTCACTCAACATAATTAGGACAAGTAATAATGTCATTCTTAATCCTCATGAAATGCTTAGTGTAGAAGGCCAACTTAGGACTAAGAGGTTGAGATGGAGCAACCCAAGTGATCTGAATATATTATCAATAAACATCATCTCTAAATGCTTGATTAATTACCCTCTTATTAGGAAGAAGGTAGGGAGGAGCATATAAGGACTATTTGAAGGGAGGTAATTAATCTATGGAGATGCCAACTAACTAAAAAGAAAAAATAACTTTTGAGTACCATCCATGATGAGGACCAGAAGAGCCCCTAGAGGTAATGCATCCTGAGGAGCAAAGCATTAAATATGGGTATCTCTCTAGGCCTAAGGTGTAGTCACCTATGGATCTAAGGCAATGAAGCTAAAAAATCATTCTAAAGATGCTCTCAAGAAGAAGAGGATGAATGCCAAACTCAGCCTAAATACATTGGGGAATTGTTCTTTTACATCAGACAAATCGCTGAAGCAAAATAGTCTAGACCCTCTCAATACGAGCCCAATCAATGCACCCTAGACTTGGACCCCAAATCTCAAATCCATAAAGGACTATGGGTTTGATGATGCAATCAAAGAGGTGCACCTTTGTAGGTATGTCTTGAAAGTGTTGTTGGAAGCATCAGAGTGCCAAGAATAAGAGAGATGTGTATCCCTTGAAAAGACATGATTGTCAAGCTAGCCGAAGATTAAGGGAAGGACCTATAAACTGAACCCCCAAGTAGGTGTAAGCAATGGTGATCTCAATGGACTTGCCCTTATAGAAGAACTAAAACTTAGATAGGGTACTCTTTGATGTGTTAAAGATCATTACCTTAGTCTTGCTAAGATTGACTACCAACTGTTTTAAGTCACAAAGGTGAGCAAGAGCATCCAATTGTCTTTGCAGGTCCCCAGAAGTATGAGCAAGAAGAACAACATCATCTACAAAAAGCAATATAGCTATCAAGACATGATGTAGAAGGCAACCATCATCAACATGTGTGTTTTGATGAATAAATTCTTCAAGCTCATCAATGTAGATCCCAAAGAGTGGAGGAGGACAACCTTGTTTGACACCAATGGTGCTCTGGACATCCTCTAAGAAACCAAAAGTTGTCCGAAAATAGCCAACAACTACCTCATATAATCTCTTGATGGCAATGATAAAGAGCTTTGAGATGTCGGTCATTTAGTCTTTGAAATAAAATATGCATGGGTATGACGTCAAAGGAATTTCTAAATTCCACAAAACACTTTAGAGGATTGTTGGCGAGCCTTCTCAATAATAGCTCTAAGAGTGAAAAAATGATCAATAGGCTAATGATCCCTTCTAAAACCAGCTTGGCCTCTTGCTCTCAGCTTACCTTAATCCAACAATTCTAAGGATTTCATATTCAAATTATTGCATAAAGTATAGCAAATGTGTGCCTAATCATGATAGTTCTATAGTTATTCGAATCTAAATAGTTCCCAGATTTGTGGATGGGGTGGATGATATGCTGTGACAAGGAGGCAGGAAACCCAGAACAAACAACCTCATTGAATAATTCTGCACTGAGATACCCAAGAGCTTCAACACCATACTTCAAGAACTGAGTCTGAAATCCCTAAAAATCAACAGCCTTGCTAGTGCTTAATTTATGTATAGCTCTTTTGATATCCCTTGAAGAGAAGAAGTGAAATGATGTTGAGGGGGAAGATATGAATGGCAGGTTGCCTTGGGATATCATATAAAGAATTAGCATGGGTGACCCAAGACTTGTCATTGATGCCTATGGGAGGGGGCTTCCTAGGAAGAAGAGTGCACTAAAAGGCTTTGGGAGAGTGATGAAGAGCATCTAGGAGCTCACAATGAGTGGCTACAAGAAACTTTCACTTCTTACATCGAATGGGGCATTTATATTCCCTTTAAGTGGAAGATATAGTTGGAGGCTCATGGATAAGAACAAACATTCATCATCATACCAACGATTCATGGGGCAAGCACCAATGTAACGAATAGGCTTTGGCTGAGGAAAAGTGTGGGAAAAGGAATCAAGGGCTGCATCCCATAATGTACAAGACAAAATTCATATTTGGTTATTGTTGTGGTGGAATAAAGGAAATAGTATTGGGACATCAATTGGGAGAGATGAGCAGCATATTTATAAGCCAAACACAGATCAAAATGAATCATGGGATGGTTGGTAAGATTGGGTGATGGTTGAGGAAATGATGGAGAGGTGAAAGAGGAGGAACTTAGGGAGAAATTCAACATTACATGATCAACCAAGGTAAGCTGACTAGATACCTGAAAGCTGTGAATATCAAAAAGCTAAGTCTTGTTGGTGATGACATAGTCAACCACAATCACACCTCCCACATGTGGAAAACAAGTGAACCTGGAGGAGTTAGGAAACTAAGGAATAGCATTGACAACCAAGAGACCATGTGGCTCGCACAATTGAATTAGGAGTTTTCCATAAATTGTAATAGGATGCTTCTCATTTGCAGAGGTCCTAGTGAATGCAAGATCCTTGGGGTTGAGTTGAAGAGATAACCCGTCCTCTATAAGATCATGAAAATGTGCTTGGTGGGTCCCAGTGTGGGCATTGAAGTCACCTAAAAGAATGGCATAACCCACTTATGAATATGTAGAAATTTTGGCTAGAGATCTAAGTATGGATCACCATTAGAGTGGATGGCAAAAGTTTACATTGTTGGAGGAAAATACCATGATGCAATGAAGACATCTCTAAGAGGGGGTGGGCTCCTCTTGATCTGATACCACATGTTGATGAAGGCAGTCCCAAATAAGGCATGCCACATCACCTAAACCGTGAACACCACCTAGTTGACATGTCATGTGAATGAAAGCAAAAACACAAAAGTAACCATTAATTGATGGAAGAGAATGTTCAAGGCTCTCATGGATCTTTGTGATAAAAACAAATTCTGGTGAAGAAATAACATCTTGGAATGTACCCAAGGAAGACCATATCGCCCCATTACAGTTCCAGCAAGCAACAAAGAGGCTATTATCATGTACTGGGACTCGAGAACACCTTCATTTTACAGGCCAAGGACGTGACCACCATGAAGGAGGGGAGTCACGAATCACAACATTTTGGTCAGGAATAATTGCCCACTTGTCCTTTTGAGCAACTATCACTTAATTACGTGATTTTTGTAGTTCCTCCATCTGCAGATCTGTGAGGTCCTCATCCAAGTAATTTTTTTCGAACAAAGTAAAAATTTTCTTCTTGTCTCTTAAAGACCTCAAACGTTCATCAGATGAGCAAAATCAGATAAGAAGAGTGCCATCAAGGGCTACCCAAGCTTGATCAAGGATAACATCCTTCATATCCAATGTGTTACGCAAAAAATCATGGCTTGCCTTTAAGGGATCAGTAGGATTTGGAAGACGTCGAACTCAAAGGTTGAGTTCTTTAGCTTGGCTTGCCCTTTCCTCGTCGAATTTGGCTTGCACTACTAACTCCACAATGGGAGAAGTCTTTTTCCATTTAACCACTTGAACCCATGAATTATGTTCTTCAACCTATTTTTGAAGAGACTGTTGATGAGTATTTGTCTCATTTTTTAGATTTTCATGTTGGACAAGGATATCTATTTGCTTATGTTGTATATCATGAATGACCACTTGAAGATGGTGAAGATCATTAGATAGAGATGCATGAGTTCATTCAGATTTTTTTATTTTGACAATCTTTTCACCTTGTTTCTAGACTTGGTATTGTATAAGAGAAAAGGGTGTAAGAAAAGAAATGTCAAAATATGGTTGAAGCCATACGAGGTTCAGCTTTGGTGCGATTGGCAATTTCAATAGTGATTGTTGAACACGAAAACCAGCAAGTGTGATTTGCACCTGTGACCACAGTTCAATAAATGGATGGGGAGGTTTCTACTCCCCCCAACCTCTAGATCTCGGGCCAGTTCCCTTCTACCTTTTATCCAATGCTGAAAATAAATAAAGAAAACTGATTTAAAACATGCGAAAAACAATAAGCAAAATGATAACAAAAAAATCAATCTAATCTACTCCTATTTGAGAGTAAGGGTGAAAGAGAAATAAAGTGCAAAATACAGTTGAGGCCATAGCAAGGTTTAAAATTGGTGTAATTAGCAACTCCAAAAAATACTGAATAACTTCACTGTGATCATATCTCCAAAGTAATCATCTATATCACAAAGAAAAAAAACTAAGAGTGGAAAATAGCAATGCTACTAGTTCCACGCATCCATAAGTTAAAGGTTAAACACAATAATTTATGAATGTCAAGCACAATCCTTTGTTTAAATGATCCGAAGTGTCAAACACAATGATCTCTAGAGAGTAGCTCTGGTATGCTAGGTAGCCAAAATACCATTACAATGAGCATTCAACTCTTATTTATACTTGAACCTGTAGCCATGAAATGAACTACATACAATGTACCTCAGTGATATTTACGAGGTGATTACATCATCCTTAATAAACACAGAGCGAGGTGCTCTGGTTGCAAGTCGCTCCAGCAAGCGAGGCACTCTAGTGCGAGTCGCTATGAAAAACAGAGCGCTCAAGGAGGAGGGTCACTCTAAAGAGCGAAGCACTTGAGGAGCAGGGCACTTTAGAGAGTGGGGCACTTGGGGAGAAGGGAACTCCAGAGAGGGTGGGGCTCAGGGAGCAGGTGTAGCACGATGGTGAGTATTCCAATGGTGGAGGAACAAAATGATAGATTTAGAGGCCAAGCAAGACTACAATCAATGCAACTTCATAATGGCTCATCTTTTACTTGTACGAAAATCAAATGGCAATGCACTTGTACAGAAGTCAAGTGATCCACTTGTACAACAAGTTATGGTCTTCACTTGTATGGCAAGCACTTGAATGGCAACTCGAAAACTCACTTGTACGGCACTTGGCAAGTGACTTATATAGTAGTCACTTGTACAGCACTTGGCAAGTGACTTGTATAGAAGTCACTTGTATGACTCACTCACTTGAACGGCACAATGCAACCACTTGAACGACACCCCTAACAGTTGCACTCGTAAAGCAAATCTTGTATGGCATTCTAGATTGCAACATCCTCGTACAATGATCTAGTTGCAACTCCTCCAGACCTGCACATAGAACTTCATACACACAATCTACACACTACTAGTAGCAACAATATCATACAAAATACATATATCACATACATAAAGGATGAATCATCAATGTATTACTCTGCCTATATGACAATCACATTACATGACACCTACCTTGGCAATACAATGCAACAATGGATACACAAACTGTACAAGCCTAGATACTCTCTTGGTCTCCTCGTACTATGGTGATCTCATGGTTTTGCACAATTGAATGGGTGGTCCTAATTAACTTTGGGGCTTGATAGTTGCCAACAAACACCGCCTGGGACACCTCACTCGTAACTACTTCCCTATACGTATATGCATTACATACATTTATCGCACTTTACATTAAACTTGCAATTAATCAAACAACGATGTCATCCCCCTTGATGTTTGACACTACAAAATTGCATTATATTTACATTTCATTTCATTTCCAATTACATTTGCATTTACATGGGTGTACATTTCACACTTATTCCTACTACTATATACACTATTTCTTCAACTCGTCAAAACTAGCTCCTACATCTGCCCTCACCTTTAAATTGTTCGATGTCCTTGTCAACGATTGCTTCTGCTCCTAGGGACTTGGGTTCTACTGATGTTGAGGTGGAGAAATAGGTAGGCCTCCAAGCTCCTAGATTTGCAGTTTCAAGGCCTCAATTTCTTCCTTTAGTCTTTTAGCATAGGTCTAGTAGTGAGCCCACTACATGATGTAATGATTGGCTCTTTGCTCGACTTCTACCAGTCTAGCCTTCAACTCAACCTTCTTGGCTACTTCAACCTCTCTCCTTGCTAACATCGCCAACTGTTCATCCTTGTTAGTTATCAATTGATCGCGATGCTTGACCTCCTAACTCTTCACCTCTAGCAACTGCTCTCTCACTACACACTTTGACTTCAATTGCCCGATCAACTGGTGTCGATCCTCTCCTCAACCTCCTTTAGGCTCACCAACTTTACTTCAACATCCTCCTACACTACCAAAGTTGGGCCTCCATCTCCTTTAACTAGTTAGCCTACTCCATGTTCTTCTCCTAAAATTTCTCTAGTCCTGTGGCTAACCACTCAATCATGTATGCTAAGAAATTCATTCTTGCATATGATTTAACCATTTTAGGTGTAAGCTTAATAAACTTGACACCTCCTTCCTCCTCCAGAAAAATTACTAAATTGCCTTCATCGATGTACACTTGTGGTGGATGTTTGTAGAGTACTTGAGTCTTCTCCAGCAGTTTCTTCAATCCCAACATTGAATTACCACTGCCCTCCAGATCCCATGGTTGCATTTGATGAATCTCGGAAAACTTCTTCATATGCTCATCATCATGAGCCTAGTGCACCAGTTTGCCCAACTCATTCTCCAATCTCAGTTGCCATAGTCGTCACTCTCACGTGCATCCAACTTTAAACTTGTGTACATCGTCAAACAATCTAGCAACCTCAAAAAATGCATCAACTTGCTCATTAATCTATTCTCCTAGAACTGGTGGTCTCCTTAAGTTTGACACTTAAATGATGAAACGCTCACTCGCATCTTCTGCCAACTCCATATCCATGTCATCTCTGGTGGTCGTTTCTGTTGCACATTTTAACCCAGGGGTTAAATTTTGATAAATCGTTGCTTAGTCATTCATCTGCCTCTTCCTTCTTCCTCATTCCTTCCTTCTCCCTCAGCGTCCCTTTATTTGATTTTCTTTAAAAAAAAATTCTGGAATTTCACTAAGGCATGATGCCTTATGGTTCGCACAAACTACCTTGCGAACCTTGAGTTCAGCCCAACATACAGCGAACCATTTCATGTGAATGTTTGCAGAAGTTCGCTCAAAAAGGTTCGTGAACCTCAGAATTACTCCTTCGCCTTGCAAACCACTAGCTGATGGCTCACGGGTTTGCCAAAACTTACCTGTGAACCGCCCCTCTGGAACTTTTCAGTGCGAACCGCAGCGATGCAGTCATTGGTTCGCTCAAAGAGCACGTCTAGCAGAGGTTCGGGTTGGAGCGCCTGCGAACCGTCGTCCTTGGCTGAAATTTTGCGAACTTCGTCCCAGGAGAATTATGGAGATGTTTTGAGTGCATGAAGTTCGGTTGAAGTCCTCCTCATTCGGTATGGCCGCCTTAATAAAGATATTGATACCCCACCTACCACCACCAAGTGACAATAAATATTCCTGGTACGCCCCACTCAAAACTGTACTTCATATCTACTGACAGGGGCATGCTTTACCTTGCTGATGCAACGTCACTGGGCGGGAGAAATTGTACAGCTGTCATAGCTGGATTTTGAATTTTGAATATGTAATGGGGGGAAAATTTTGCTATAAAAGGCCATCGAGCCCATTGTAATGAAGGGGGGAACATTTGCTTGAAAACTTCTGTACTTTGATTTTTGCAATTAATACTAAAATCCTGTTGTGATTACTTCTGCTATTCTGTTTTTCATTTGCATACTGTAATTCTGAATCCTGGATTTAGGTGTGTGATTGGGAACAGAACCCTGGAGTTCTCCTGGAGGATACATAGGAGAGGAAACATTGTGTTCATTCCTTTGTATGCTGCCTGTGGTCATTGTTTCTGCTAAATTCATCTCTTTTTCTGATTGCTGTAATTCTGAAATCTGGATTTAGGCATAGGAAGAAGGGTGAATCCTGGAGCTCTGCCAGAGGATACATAGGGGAGCGGGTGCTATGTTAATTTATATTTCACATGTTATATTGATTGTTGTTACTTCAAAGTATTAGATAGTGATCGTGCTGCTGGTTCTTCCCACTTAAATCATCAGTTATTTGTTTTTCTTTTAGCATTTTCAATCTCTTTCCTGTTCCTTATTCTTAAACCCCAATGTAGTGTAGTATAGGAGCCGGCCTTCTCCGAAGATTGGCACGGTAGGCATCTCTTCCTACCAGCATTTCAATCTGTTGGGCAGATCTAGGGCGCAAAACTACTAAATCCTTTCCTAATGGCAGATATGTAACCAACAGTTTCCTCCATGCCCTCTCCACGATGACCTATTAGGTTGATCGGTCTTTTGACTGCCTTGCCCTCCTATATCAGCTATGTTGCATTAGTTGCCACTGTTTCCTTCTCTCTTTCTAGCTCACTATCCAACAGTTGGCTTCCCTTGCTTTTTTGCCACAAGTTGAATTCTCATGCAATCTCCTTTCCTTTTTCACTTCTTTCCTCCAACACAATTGTTGTTGGTGTTGGCTCTTATGTTGCAGATGTGATTTCTATTTGTGCATCCACATCCAGTGGGAGTGATCCACATGGATCCACATGTTATGTGAATAACACTTGTGTACTAACAAAATTGTCAAATGAGCTGACATTCTCTACCCAAATACTCCTTGCACCTTCCTCCTATACAACATCCATTGCAGCCTAATATTTCGTATCCACATCCGCAACAATTGTTTCCTACACTTGTTGCACAGTTCTCTCTAACTATTGTGCTCTCTTGTCTGTGTCCTGTCTTACCTGCGCCACAATGTTGTCATTGTTGTCCACCCATTGCAACCCTCTCGTAAG
This sequence comes from Wollemia nobilis, assembly GCA_028583015.1. Classification (NCBI taxonomy): domain Eukaryota; kingdom Viridiplantae; phylum Streptophyta; class Pinopsida; order Araucariales; family Araucariaceae; genus Wollemia; species Wollemia nobilis. The sequence goes on along the minus strand of JAQPPZ010015288.1, from coordinate 851,122 downwards.
TCATCTTCCTACCTACAATGCCTTCATGCATAGCCTAACTCTCTTGATGTGCAATATCTTCCCCTTGCACTGCTATCTATGGCATTCTATGCTTCTTGCTTTGACCCTCTATCATTCGTCACTCTTTGCCACTCATTTTTGTTGTGGCCTACTATAAGAGTTTTGCCTGTGAATGTTTTCGGTGCTGAGTGTAGACAGGGGTGAGTACATTCCTAGGATAGGGGTGATGACAATCAGGACAGTCAGGTTCCAACTTATACACCTATAGACTGGTTATGGACGTCAAAGGATCAAGTGTCTAGAGGCAGTAGATAGACGTCTAAGACCAGACGTCATAGAGGCTTGACATCACCAACAACCAAACATCATAGGTGCTTGACGTCATAGGCCAGCTAGACGTCATAGAAAGCTAGACGTTACACTAGGTGGGTAGACATCATGCCAGCTGGATAGACGTTACACCGGTAGCTAGATGTCACAGGGGCTAGTTTGGATGGCTAGTCGTCTGACGGCTGCCCAGACGTCAAAGGCTAGACGTCTACAGTTTGTTCGCCTTGTACCTGCAATAAACCTCACCCAACCTCGTCCTTGCTGCAACCATCAACCTGCAATGCTTATCAAGATGAAACCCTGCAATCACTAGTCAGTGCAATACAACCTGCAATCTCATAAACTCACAACATCACCATACATAGAACAAAACTTCCGTACACCAGCATTGGCATTCGTAGCAAAATGTGATCATGATGGTATATCGTACAATGTTTGAAGAGGGCATATAAATAGGGAGGCCAAGTAGTTATTGCAACTAATTTTCTCTCAACTACCCCAACCGCCTTGCCTTAACATAATTAGATGCTAACTAATCTTGGACGTCTAACAACTAGACGTCTAACCATGGACATCTAACACGCTAGTTAGCCCATTAACAATAACAGCTAGTTTTGTCATCTAGTGTCCTACACGTTTACAATCAAGCCTTCCTTTTCATTGGCTGATTTTACAAAATCACATGCAACATATATATTCCAAAATTGCTATGTACAATCAAAATTGGTGGACAACATTATTCCAGCTAGTTCTAGGATTTGTCTTGCTTAGAACTATTGTCTACATCTATCCTCCCCTTCAAAGAAGTCAATGTCCTCAACGACTTTCTCCGTTCCACTGAAGGGGTTCCAGCATCCGTGGGTGTTGAACTTTGTGGATTGGCAGCCTAGAATACCTTCGTGTACTCCTGGAGTTGTGCCCGCAAGCTGTCCCGTTCATCCTTGAGCCTCTTAGAATAGTTGAAGTACTTGGCCCATTCTACTCCCAAGGCATTGGCCCGATCTTCAGTCTGCTTGAGACTAGATAACAACTTTGTTTCCCTACTTCGAAACATGTCCTTCAAACGTTGTTCTAATATTGATGGGCGGTTGTAGCCTTTTGCTATTTCGCCAACCGCAGTTCTTCCTTCAAGGTTGCCTGTTATTTTTGCCAATTTTCTCTTTCTTGAGTCCAAGCACGCTCCTGTTGGCTCTTGTTAGCTGCAAATGATTCTGCCTATTTGATCAGTAGTTCCTTCACATTTTTTAGTTGTGAGACTTTCGCTTCTGATTCGGATAGCTGCTGGTCCTTTTTCTCTAGTTGGGTTTTCAAGTCCTCCATAGTCTGTCCGAGCTCCTGAAGTTCCTTTTTAACTTCATCCATTCATTCCATTCCTTCTTCTAAGAGCTGATCTTTCCTTTCCAAAGCTTCCTTGGCTTCTTTTTCAACTGCCTGTTTTGCTGAGTGCAAATGCTTGATCCCTTCTCCCAACCAGGTCAACAAGTGTGCGAGGAAATTTAACTGCATATCTATTGGCAGTAATTCGGCACCACTTCAATTTGTGTGTGGTGTTCCATGGGATGCTGAGGAGGGTTATTATCGTGGCCACAGATATATACCTGTGTTGTCTCCAGATAGAGGCTTGGTGTCTTATCGGCCAACTTCTCAATGCTTTCCATCGTTTGCAAATGGCTATCTCACATAAATGCTTGAGATGTCCTTCCGCCACAGACCCTGTGCCGCCCACTTAACCAATTGGTCTAGTTCCTCCTCTATCATACCTTGCCACTTTTTCCATTGACCCACACGTGCAATATTGAACTGCAAGCGAAAACTGTCCATAATCTTCCCCAATTTTTCAAAGCATGTTGTCGCTTGCTCATCCATCTTATCCAAAGGGTCCATGAGATTGGGCACTCGAACAAGCAAATCCTTGGACCAAGTGTCCGTCTATTCTTCCTCCTGTGCAATTTCTTTTCCTTTCTTTGCTTGGTGAACAGGTGGTCTATCTATCGCTTCAGACTGTACTGGAATCTGGCTGTTTTGCCCTTCTTGTTCCTCCATATTTTCCAAATCTATTATTTGTGGGGGTTGTTTCCCTTCACTCGTAGGGATCTCCATCTCTTTAGACACCGTTATTTTCTCCAAAATAGGCTTTTCTGCCTCATGTGTCAACTGTCCTATAACCGGTGGTGGTAGGCCCTCCTCTACCCCGAGGTTACTGCTTGTTTCTAAAATACCTATGACGGCTGATTCCCTAGCTGTTGCCGCAAATATGACATTTATTGAAAATGTACTCATCAAAGTAGCCACTAGTGAAGTCGACCTTGCCAAAGATACCTCAGTCAGTTCTGGTGAACTTGCATGGGCCATAAATTCAGCCTTTGCCAGATACTCATTAGGTCCAAATTGTTCAGCCGAACTAGTTTCGGCTTCCTGATCATGAAGAGCTAGAGGTATGGCAAAATCCACTTCCTCATGTGCTGACTGTTGTTGCTCTCGGGTGCAAGCTGCCTCCAAATTCTTAGCTATCCTTCCTAGGAGAAAGCTAGGGGTGGCACATCGAATCGCCCTTTCTTCTTTCGTTCGGGCTCTTCTACAGACTGGGCATCCTTTTGTTTTTGCGATTTTTCCTCCCTAACTTGTGCTATTAAGCTATCCTATCCTTCTAGCCCAGCAACCATCTTCTCCTGACGCGGTTTGTGCGAAATCTGCTTGACTCGAATCTTCTTCACCGACGTTGTCTTCTTTGTTGGTTGGGCATCCATCCACCTCTCTTTTGTCCTGTAAAAAAATGTCCTTTCTATCCCTCGAAGGAATGAAGATCTATGCAATCCAAAGACCAGGTATAAGGGATCATTTCCAGAGCAGAGGGGAAGGTATCTCCTTTGAGTCGAGGCTCATAAACATTGTAATTAGGAAGGATTCCCAAAGAACTTTGAGATAACTTTTAGAGAAAAGTTTTATGGACATAGCCCAGCCATTCTGGGTGAACCACGTTAAAATTGATGTCACTTTGTGGATGATTTTGTGCATTGCTTTGATATTGCTTTGGGTATATTGCTTTACTAATTTGAATTATAAAGTAAAACATAAAAAGAGGTCTTATATTTTTCACCCCCCCTCTCTCAGTATAAGCTTGTGTTCTTCAATTGGTATCAGAGCGGGTGCCTTCGAAAAGTTTAACAGCTTGAAAGAAAAGCTAGTAAAGAACACAATGGATTATTCAAGTGGCAATGCAACACCTATTCTTGATGGGTCAGATTTTGGTCTTTGGAGTGCAAGTATGAAGGTTCATCTAATGGCACTTGGTAATGAGGTATGGGAAGTAATTGAAGATGAGTACACTATTCTTGTACATGGTCCAAATACTAAAGAAGAAAGGCTCCTACATCACAACAATTCAAAAGCAATGAATGCAATCTTGAAAGGCTTACATAGACGAGATCTCACCAAAGTGATTCACCGCAAGATAGCTAGTGAAATGTGGAAACAATTGCGGGTGGTTCATACAGGTGATACAAATGTCGTAAAGGCCAAGTTGAGACACTTCAAAGGTATGTTTGAATAACTCAAGATGAATGATGATGAAAATATTAGTGACTACATGCTTCGTATGGATGAGGTTGTTAACTCCATGAAAGACTTAGGTCTTGAGCTTGCTAAAAATGATGTTTGTGATAAGATTTTAAGATATCTTCCTAATAGATTTAGTGAAAAGATTTCTGCTATTGAGGAAGCAAAAAATTTGGATAAGTTGAAAAAGGATGAGCTCCATAGTATACTTGCAGCATTTGAGTTGAGAACTCAAGTGAAGGTTGATGTCAAGAAAGAGGCAGATTTCAAGGCTACCAATAAATCCAAGGGTAAACAGACTTCAAGAGAGTGATGAGTCTTCTAGTGATGAAGAGGCATATTACAGACAAGAAAGACAAGTTCTCTAGAAAGCACAAAAGCATGAAAAATATAAGATGTTTCAATTGTGGAAAGTTTGGTCATTATGCTACTGACTGTACTGTTTCCAAGAATGAAAGTGATGAAGATAAACAGGATTCTAAGAGCAAGGATTCTAAAAAGCATAAGCATCACAGAAAGAACAAAGATGAGCATAGCAATCAAGGAAAGAGGTATTCTCACAAGCACAAGAAGAGTTTCTACCTAGACAAAGCAAGTAAGTGTTCTAGTAGTGATAGTGAAAGTTCTTCAAGTGATGATGAAAATGAGATGTTGTTCATATCAGAAAAAGAGGAAGAATCGAAACATAGATTCATTATCATGAAATTTCCTAGATGTGGAAATTTTGGTCACCTTGAGGATGATTGTACTGTTGACACTTTTTGTCACATTATGCAAGGGGTAGAAGAATAGTAGAATTTTGTGTAATATTTCTTTGTTGAAAGTTTTTCTTTTATTTTAAGTTGTAGCAATTTTGACTCTCCCTATCGCCCCTTTATAAAATGAAGAAGAAAGAGCTTCGCTACCAAATAGGCCAAGGAAAATAGCTTCGTCGAAAGAAATGAGGAGAATGTGAAAAGAACTTCGGGCCCGAAACACTTCAAAACACCACTTCGGGCAAAAACCTTGCAAAGTAATTTTGCCGAGGAAAATACAAAGATAACGCTTCGCACCCAAAGAATTTTCAACAGCCGCTTCGGGCGAAAGTTTTGCAAAGTAGCATCCAAACGACTTCACTAAAGGAGGAGAGCATAATCCAAATCAGCCAAGGCAGGAAAAATACTTTGGACCCGAAGTATTCCCAACACCTACTTCGACCAGTTTTCGCCTGAAGCAGTGGTGCCCGAAGCAAAATGACAAAGAAAGCGCTTTGGGAGGATATGCCCCGAACTACAGTTTTGAGAAGGAGTCGGGCCGAAACATTTTCCAGCCGAAGTAGTTTTGCCAGCAAAGGACAAAGAGCCCCATTTCAAAGATGAAACCCGATCGACAATCAACATCCCCGAAAAAGTTTTCACGAAGTATTATTTTGCGAAGAACAAAAGAAGGAGAATCTACTTCGGCCCAAGGCTTCAGTGAGGCGGATATGTAGCAAAGCACTTTTCGGGCCCACGTTCCAAGGCGAGCAGCTGCCCAAGGTGATCAAAAGCCCCTTATAAATTCCCATTTCTTGCCCGATAAGTCCGCTGACCAATTTTGGAAAACGAAAGGGACGTAACAGTCCTCGAAGTAAAACCCGACGGGCATAATGATCACTCAAGCACAACATCCAAAAGCCAGGGACACTCGGGCGGCACATTAAATGAAGGTTTCCACGGTTGACCCGGTCACAGTTGCTAGTTTCGGTAACCGATTTGAAAACTCAGTCGTAGCAGCCGCGAGGAGCCAATTTTCTCAGGGCTCGAGGGCATACTCCGTCATTTTGTAATAATGATTCAGAGGGTCGGGTCCTCTATAAAAACCCAGGCTTTGCAATGTAATAGAGGGGGGAACTTTCTGCTAGAAAGCTGCTATAACTTGATGTCCTACGTATAATACTAAAGATCTTTTGTGCTTCATTTCTCTCTTTTGTCTGTCTGCATTCGTATACTGAGACTCTGAATCCTGAATCCGATGTGCGATTGGGGACTGTACCTTGAAATTCGCCTTGAAGGATACATAGGAGAGGAAAACATCTCTGTTGCTTTCTTTTATGCTGCCTGGTAGATTGAGGTTTCTGTTATTCCCTCATCTTAATCGCTGTTACTCTGAACCCTGAATTCCAGCGAGAGAGAGAGGAGAACCCTGCGAACCCGTCTAGAGGATACATAGGAAGGTCGGCACTGCATTTCTTTCGTCTATTCTTGGTGTTCTTTGCTGCTATTCGAGTTATTAGCGAGTGATCGTGCTTCCTATTCTTCCCCACCTTAAATCATCATTCTCTAACCCTTACCATTTTTATTTCTTTTTCTAACCCGAACTCCTTTTATCTCTTTCCTGCACTCTTATCTCAAACCCCAAAAGTAGATTAGTATAGGAGCCGGCCTTTCTCCGGAGATTGGCACGAGGGGCATCTCTTCCTCTCGGCATTTCAATGTTGGTCGCAGGTCTAGGGCGCGCAAACCCATCGAAAGTCCTTTCTTGTGTGGATTTGATGACCAATAGTTTCTGGCACGCTCGGTGGGACCCAAGGTCCCATATTTGAGAAAATTTCTAGCCCGTCTTCACCGGAGGTAGTAGTTCCAACAAAGTTCTCAGTGAGATCCGGCCAGTCTCATCTTCTGAGTAGTAGTGAGAATCGATGCTCTCATTATCGAAAGACTCTTAGCATCTGGCGACTCTGTTTTGCTCGAGAATCTTCAAGTCATAAAGACCAATGCCTAAACCTGGTTTTCATAACTAGGACTCCCCGTGTCTTAAGAAGGTCCGAGTTCGGTGAATCTCCAGCTTGTCTTCACCTGATAAAATCACCTGGCGACTCAGTTGAGCTGAAGATCTAGATTTCTTGGTCGTAGGCACCTTTCAAATCCGAAAGAAGAAATCTCGAAGGAATCAAGATTCGGTGAACAGCCTTGACCTCATCAGCAGAGAAAGAATGTCCACCTAACGACTCTACCTCAGCGACGACAACCGCAATTTCCATAGGCTACTGTCGTAATGGCTGGGAGAAGCTTTCCTAGACCCAAGCCCCCTTAATATCCAAAGCTACCACGAGATTCCCAAAAGTGCTTTGAAATCATTTTCAAGATACAACGACACCGAGGGAATGGCTAGAGAGCACCTTGAAGATATTTCCGATTTAGCGACCCTCCATGACATTATCCATGAAGATGTCATGATCAGACTTCTTGTTCTATCTTTGGAAGGGAGGGCACTACGGTGGTATAGATTGCTTAGGCCCAAAAGCATCTGCTCATGGGATGACTTAGCGGGGGCATTGATCGAAATGTTCAATGGCTCTCAGGACCCCTTCCATCTCTTCGCATACCTCTCCACCATCAAGAGAGCACCTTCGGAAGGTATCACGGACTTCAATGTCCGATTCTGCAGAAGTTGGAAGAGAATCCCACTGGAGATCCAACCGATGCCCACCCAAGCCCATCTCTTCTATGTTCGGGCTTTCCACTCGGACTTAAGCCTCATTCTACTGCAATCAGGGGAACGAAGGTTCCCTCAAATGTTCGAAGAGGCAATACGAGTGAAACATATTCTACTCCTATCAGGAAAGTGGCAGTGGAGAGAAACTCCGTCGCTTCCACTGATAATTACGGCTCCTGTTCGGCCAACGCAGTCACCGAGATGAGGCCTGAGACACGGTCATTTGGAGTTTAGGATGTAGATCTCATACTAGCCCAACAACGGGGATACGCAAGCACGACCCACCTAATGAACAACATGGTTGTTCCCAATCTCCATCAAGAGGTGAATCGATGGGAGAAGCAGATTCGAGTGGTAAAACCCGAGAACAAAGAGGGCATATTTTTGCACTCTTTTTGTGTCCTGAGAGATGGCATGCAAGAGTTCAACCAAAGCTCATCAAGCCTGTCCGATTCAGAGGATGAGCCCGAAGAGTTCCTAGAGGACTACTCTTCATCGGAGGAACCTTGTTACCATGACAGTAGGAGGGAAGAATCTATACCCAACCTTTATTTGGAAGAATCTACAGAATTTTGGCATTGGGTCTGGTACTAGTTTTGGCTATCCCTAAGACCGATGCCCCAAGAAGACTTTCAAGTGGCGAACTTCTTCGCCAACAATTTGAGCATTGGCAGAAATGAAAATCGGCTGCGTTGTTTCTTGTTCACAGCATGGACAACTTCGAGTAGAAATGATTCGAACTCCGAAGGTCAGCTAAAGTTCAACCTGATCTGGTCGGGTCACTACAGGTTCACTGGATAATCACCCGAAGTTGAGTTCGTGGTGGCGGCATGCCCATTATGCCGCAAGATTGTGAATAGTGTAAATAGTTTGGCTGATAAATAAATGTTGCAAAGGCTCAAGTCGAGCTTTACCTCGACAGCTCCAAACAAAAAAAAAAAAAAAAGAAGCTTCAGACCAAGGCCTGAGAAGTACTTCGCTAAAGGGAGTCCAAGCGAAACAATTTCCAAAGAAGGACCGGCGAGCCACCTGCTTTGGGCCCGAAGCATAGAGAAACAGCTCGCACCAAGGGTTCACCCCGAAGCACTTCAACTCTGACTTCGGCTTCACCAACCCAACGATGAAAAAGGCGAAGCATTTAAAATGTGCCTTGGGGAATGTGCCGAAAGCTGCCTTCAAAAGCGTCCAAAGTGAGTGAGTTAAATGAAAAGGTGGCGGGTTCGTCCTTTAGGGATTTGGTTAGGAGAAAAGTGCATGCTCGAGTACAAAATGGCAGAGGGTCACGCTTCCAAAGCAAGCCGCAATCATCATATCACGCAACCCTATGTACTACTCCACCATGCGACGAATTAGATGAAGCGAGGCGAAGTTAATTATGGCAAGTGCCATAAATATTGGTGGTTGCCTTCTACGGCTATATAATGCAGGCTCTAGTAGTAACGAAGCTATTTGCCCGATAATTCATGCAAACTTCTCTACTAGCCTTCAAGCTCCCCTATCTTGCGTTTCGAAGCCTCCGATCCCAAAACCCTCCACATTGTTTTCTCCATCACCCCTAGCACTATGGGGAAGAAGAAATCTAAAGAAAAGGGGAAGGAACTAGAAGCGACGGCCCCCAAGCAGCCAAAACCAAAAGGCCATGACAAAGGGTCGAAGAAAGTTGATGTTAGCCGCCGCCCCGAGAAACAAATCATGAGAGAAAGGGAGGATTCTGGGGATGAGCAGCCCGAAGAACCACCAGTCAATAGGTGGGATAGGATCAGATACACCAAGCTATCGAAGAGCGTGGCCGAACTCAGAAGCACCATCAAGTTCATGAAGATCAGGCTCTCGACAGACAACAAAAGAGTTGCCGCCTACTACTCCCAAATATACTGGTATCTGACGCCCCCCACACATCACTGCCCTGAGCTGATTGATGCCATCGCACAGAACTACAAACCCTCCTCCAGGTAAGTGGTAGACGCCTCCGGGCACAAGCTTTTCTCCATTTTTAAGGAAGATGTCCAGGCAGCCTTTGTGCCACAGCAAGGCCCTCCTAAAGGGTACACAGTTTGCAACGTTATTCTCAGTGAATAGATGGAGAGGTTCGCATCCTCCAAATACATAATAATTTTTTTGCAACAGAGCCTCAAGAGCGGGCTTCCCATCCTCCAAATACATAATCAATTTTTTGCAATAGAGCCTCAAGAGCGGGCTTCCTTCGGGCAAATTTCCCTAGATGCCCCTACCCTTGGAGGCCTTCAAAAATGCCGACATCTTCTCCATCATTGCATGGGTGGCTGGCCTGTCTACCGACGCTTCGGTGCACCCATGGCAGGTGTCTTTTGCTGAGTGTATTTCCAGAGGGGAATTCTATGCCCTTGATGCTTCAAGGCCGAGCACCAACCTAGTATTTTTCGACTAGGCAGAATGGGTGGCCAGGACCCTACATAAACGGCTCACAAGCATGAAGAATCCTGGAACAAATAAGTACTTCTCGCCCTGTTCTCTCCTTGTTTGGTTATTTTTCTATCATGTACATAGAAGTTTCCCTTATATTGCTATTACGGCAAGCAACGAGGATGGAAATCCTCTGCCTATATACCAGTGGACCCCTCTCCCATTGAAGACAGAGTCCTATTATTCTTTTAACCAACATTTTTTGGGACCCGCGATGCATATGCTAACGGGGTCTTCCCCTCGAGTCCCCCTCCTCTTAAGGGACAAAGTGGTACAAGAGAGGAGGGGGGACATTTTTTAGCTGACACAGGGGCTTGTAATCCGCATATTTGGCTTCACAGGGAGGCCTTTTCTACTGCCAGTCTATCCCTCTGAATACCAGTTTGCATTGGAGACCACTCGACAGAGTGATGTAACGAACGCCATTTATGGCCATGGATGAAAATGGGATCACACCTACGATTTCCCTTTCAATATGGGAGTTATCGAGGTGTTTGCCCTAAAAAAAAATGTTTTCTTGGAGGAGCTCGCCAATTTTGGCCTAGTTTAGCTTCCTCAGCAATGGCTCTATGACCCCTTGGGGGTAATGAGGGATCATCTACGATTTAAGAACTTCCACGCTTGCCCCTATCCCAAAATTGTGGAGTAGAGGAACAATCCCAGCGGGATGGATCTAGAGTGGCATTTGGAGAAAATGGAAATGCTTCCTCCCTGGCATGAGTTCTACTCGATGGAGATCGCATATGACCCAGTTCGTCACCCTCTCTCGAGCCCCAACTCTACCTTCTAGAAGAAGGCAAAGGACAATTTAAAGAAAGCAATGAAAGATTGGGACATGGCCCAATTAAGAGAGTGGTGGATAATGAGGGTCCATCGTCGGAAGACAAATTCTTATGGTCTTTTGTCATCTGACAAAGACTTCATAGCGATCTATGAGGCCAATGCCGGGACATGGAAGCCTCTATCCTTCGTCGACCTCATTCCTCCAGCTATCCCAGGTTCAGGTGAAAGCCCAAAGAGAAATGAAACTACTTCGGAGCCAAAGAAAGGAAAGAGGACCAAAGCCATGCCACAGAGGCCACCTCTAGTACCTATGGGAGGCCAAGACACAAGCTTCGAAAAGTCTGAATAGCCGCTGGTGAGGACAAAGAGAAAGAGGCCAGAATTAGTGCAAGTGCCTCTAGGCCATCCAAAGTGCCTTCGCACAAGGTTCCCGAACCCTTCCACTAGGCAACCTACATCGGGTCCATCCGAAGCAATCATTGAGAGTGCCACGCCACCAAGCGCTGCAACCATATTGGATATCAATGTCATCAATGTGGAGGAGTTCCTCCAATCCGAAGGGGACATCGAGGAAGAAATCATGGAAGCTAGAGACGTCGAAGCAGAGGAAGGACAAGATGCGACTGCATCAGAAGCCACCACTGCCACAATTCCAGGAGAGCACTCAGATACGCGTTCTTCGCCCCTTACTCAAGACTCACCCACGCCCCCTATGACCATGGCCGAAGGTTCTCACTAGTCTCCCCTACGTAGCCCATCACCCCATCACACCTCACCTGTGACTAGTCCAAGTCCATCCCACGATCCCGATCGGGATAAATCCATTGATATCACTTCGCCCACTCACGCTGCCATTTTTAGCAGGAGCGGAGGTATCGCTTCAACACCGAGCCCCACCACCCAATCCCTCATCTCGCATGATGTGGCAGCCATTTCCGAAATGCCCGCTACATACACGTCGGACCTTCTGGCAAAACATCCCCCATCCATTCCTTATATTTGTTCACTCCTTTGGCTGGTGACCCAACCTTGTTTGAATCAGAGATGTCTTTGATCAAGGAACGTCCTCTTGCCGAGAAGTTGCTCCAAGCTCGGCAAAATACCGATAAAGTCTTGAAGGAGGCGAGAAAGAAAAGAGGGCAAGCGACAACTCAAGTTGAAAAATGCACCGTGTTTGATTTGAAAGCCAAAAAGATGCACAAGATCAAGAAGGTCCCTAAGGTGCAGAAACCCCTAGATGAAATGACTCCAGCAGACTATGATTACCAGGAAACACCTAAGGACCTAGTGCATCTAAATGTAGACAATGAATCAGCATCCATGCATGTCCGAATTGAGACCTTTAGGGCTCACACAGTCATTGCCAACCAACGCAGGGTCGAGGCCAAGGCCGCCAATGTTAAGCTAGAAGAAGATTTGGCGAGAGTCCGCTCCCAGTTGGCAGAGGCCGAGGAGCAGCGCAGGGTCATGAAAAAGGAAGCGCACGCCCTGAAGCAGCAGGTTCAACAGCTCCAGTCTATAGCCGAGAGCCAAGCGCAGAAATAGACCGAGAGCGGTCTAAAGGTCAAGGAGCTTGAAGACAAAGTTGCACAAATGCAGGCCCAGCTACACGAGAAGGAAGACATGACGATGTTCAATAGGAGTAGAATCAAGGAGATCCGCACCCACATGCTCAAGAATTTTAGGTCTCAGTGTTCCAGCGCTCTCACAATACTAGCCTTCATCATCAAAGCCTAGCACGTTGTTGCCGAAGGAGGGCAAATCATCGATGAGGTCACGCAGAAAGCTAGGCGCCGGCTCAAGTTAGCCTTCGACGTCCAAAATATGAAATGTCAAGACTTGCAGGTCATTGTGATGACTCGGACAGATAGGGATTGGTCCATGGCTCAGGCCACAGTTCGCACCTTTTTCTCCAAGGTGCGAAAAGCCCAGAAGGCGAGAAGCCTCCAGGACATCTTTGACAATGAGCAGCGCGCCTCCATGAATTATTTTCAGGACCTTTCCTCCTTGGGTTTCTCGAGTTTCACAGACGATGATGGGAACCTTCTGACTAAAGATGACCTCAAGCCAGTCTGGCTCCAGTTCGAGGGCGATGTCTCAGAGATAGACAGGTGGGCGGAGCTGATCTCAGAAGGGCAAGTGACCAACTTCATCTTGAGATACTGCAAGATGGTCGCATGCCTAAATGATTTATTCATCAGGGCCAAACATGTTAACATTGGGCAAGTTGATCGATTTCGCGTTCTGGTTAGGGCATTACAAGATCAAGAACCATTCCAAAAGAGTGCCTGGAATCATGTTCGTCGGACGATGAAGCGCATCCGTGATCGCCTCAAACCATTGCCCCAGCCAGAAGCCGCACCAAAGGAGGAAGAGGAAGAAGAAGAAGAAGAAGGAGAAGAAGAACAAGAAGAAGGGCAGACCGTAGAAGCAGGGTATGGGGAAGACCAATGACTCTACAGCCCAATGGATCAGGGCTAAAGGGTTCTTTCGCCGAGACGAGCTCGTCACCCCGCGAGTCGCCAAGAATGTTGACACTTTTTGTCACATTATACAAGGGGTAGAAGAATAGTAGAATTTTTGTGTAATATTTCTTTGTTGAAAGTTTTTCTTTTATTTTAAGTTGCAGCAATTTTGACTCTCCCTATCGCCCCTTTATAAAATGAAGAAGAAAGAGCTTCACTACCAAATAGGCCAAGGAAAATAGCTTTCCCGAAAGAAAGGAGGAGAATGTGGAAAGAACTTCGGGCCCGAAACACTTCAAAACACCACTTCGGGTGAAAACCTTGCGAAGTAATTTTTTCGAGGAAAATACAAAGATAACGCTTCGCACCCGAAGCATTTTCAGCAACCGCTTCGGGCGGAAGTTTTGCGAAGCGGCATCCAAATGACTTCGCCGAAGGAGGAGAGCATAATACAAATTAGCCAAGGTAGGAAAAATACTTTGGGCCCGAAGTATTTCCAACACCTACTTCAGCCAGTTTTCGCCCAAAGCAGTGGTGCCCAAAGCAAAATGATAGAGAAAGCGCTTCGGGAGGATATGCCCCGAACTACAGTTTTGAGAAGGAGTCAAGCCAAAGAATTTTCCAGCCAAAGCAGTTTTGCCAGCAAAGGACAGAGCCCCATTTCAAAGATGAAACCCGATCGGCAATCAACATCCCCGAAGAAGTTTCCACGAAGTATTATTTTGCGAAGAACAAAAGAAGGAGAATCTACTTCAGCCCAAGGTTTTCACGAGGCGGATATGTAGCGAAGCACTTTTTAGGCCCACGTTCCAAGGCGGGCAGCTTCCCAAGGTGATCAAAAGCCCCTTATAAATTCCCCTTTCTTGCTTGATTAGTTTGTTGACCAATTTTGGCAAACGAAAGGGACATAATAGTCCTCGAAGTAAAACTCGACGGGCATAATGATCACTCAAGCACGGCATCCAGAAGCCAGGGACACTCGGGCGGCGCATTAAATGAAGGTTTCCATGGTTGACCCGGTCATAGTTGCCAGTTTCGGTAACCAATTTGAAAACTCAGTCACAGCAGCCACGAGGAGCCGATTTTCTTAGGGCCTGAGGGCGTACTCTACCATTTTGTAATAATGATTCAGAGGGTCGGGTCCTCTATAAAAATCCAGGCTTTGCAATGTAATAGAGGGGGGAACTTTTTGCTAGAAAGCTGCTGTAACTTGATGTCCTGCGTCTAATACTAAAGATATTTTGTGCTTCATTTCTCTCTTTTATGCCGCCTTCTGTGCTTAATTCTTTTGTCTGTCTGCATTCGTATACTGAGACTCTGAATCCTAAATCTGGTGTGCGATTGGGGACTGTACCTTGAAATTCGCCCTGAAGGATACATAGGAGAGGAAAACGTCTCTGTTGCTTTCTTTTACGCTGCCTTGTAGATTGAGGTTTCTGTTATTCCCTCGTCTTAATCACTGTTACTCTGAACCTTGAATTCCAACGAGAGAGCGAGGAGAACCCTGTGAACCCATCTAGAGGATACATAGGAAGGTCGGCACTGCGTTTCTTTCGTCTATTCTTGGTGTTCTTTGCTGTTATTCGAGTTATTAGTGAGTGATCGTGCTTCCTGTTCTTCCCCACCTTAAATCATCATTCGTTAACCCTTACCCTTTTTATTTCTTTTTCTAACCCGAACTCCTTTTATCTCTTTCCTGCACTCTTATCTCAAACCCCAAAAGTAGATTAGTATAGGAGCCGACCTTTCTCCAAAGATTGGTACGAGGGGCATCTCTTCCTCTCGACATTTCAATGTTGGTCGCAGGTCTAGGGCACGCAAACCCATCAAAAGTCCTTTCTTGTGCGGATTTGATGACCAACATGTACAAATAATGATTTGGTTTCCAGTATGTATGAGGATGCTTCAAAAAAATATAAGGAAGATGCATGTATGGTTTTTGAAAAAGGTAGCACCTCTAGTGATAAGAAATCTGAAAAAGGCTTTGATGATTCAGAAAGCAAACAAATAAAGGATCTTGAAAGTGAACTTATTAGTGCTCTTAGTGCTTTGAAAAAGGAAAGAAAGAAGAATGCTAGACTCAAGGATAAGTTAGATGAATGTTGTATGGAGAGAGATGATCTTATAGAAAATCTTGATTTCTCTATAGCTAAGACACAAGAACTCAAGGATGAGTTAGAGTCTAAGGTTGTTGAGTATAGTGAGTTGGAACAAAAAATGGCTTCTTTGAAAGAGGAAACTAAAGAGTACAAGGATAAGCTTTACAGGTTTCAAGATAGCTCCAAAAAGTTTAAGTCACTCATCAAAGGTCGAAGAAAAACAACAAATAAAATAGGCCTTGGTTTTGTTAAACCACACAAGGAACAAGTTGGAGAGTGTAGTAAGAGACTCCAAAAGGATGAGAGTTCTGATGAGGAAAGTATTTCAGATCATGAGTCCTTGAATGATAGATGCACAGAAATAGAAAACATAATTCAAAATGAGAAGAAGAAGTTTTCGGGACCCAAGAGGTCAAATAAAGGAAAATTTCAAGGCAGATGTTTTACGTGTCATAGGTTTGGTCACATGGCTTCACATTGCATGGCTCAAGTGAAGAAAGTAAACGACAATTTTAGAAGTGCTAGTTTCTTTCAAGGGTATTGCTACTCTTGTCAATAGTTTGGGCACAAGGCAGTCTATTGCGAGGTAAATAATAGGAACAAGTTTGGCCAGAACAGGTTTGGTCAGAATAGGTTTGGGTAGAACTGGTGGATTCAAAGATCAGGTTTACCTCAGAGAAACAACATCGTCAAGTGTTTCAAGTGCAACAATGAAGGTCATATAATCAGACAGTGTAGAGCTAAAATTCTAGAATACAGGTACAGGAATAATGGCATGATCAGGTACAAGGATCAAGGTATGAACAAGATCAGGGATGAGAACAAGAACAAGAACAGTGACAAGAATAGGAATATGGACAAAGAGTTCAAGAGAAGGCCCGACAAGGAAGTTATAGACGCTGATGATGATCAGTGCCTAATGGGAGTTTTAATCCCACCCCGAATTAATCACCTCATCGGGGAGGTGGGGGAGGTACTGAGCTAAGAGGCTCATTCTTAGTCCCGAACCCCAAAGGTGACCCTTTGCCATTGATGACAAAGGGGGAGAGATATGAGTAAGGGGGAGAGCTTTAAGTAAAGAGGAAAGCTTCAAGTCAGGGGGAGCAAAACTTCAAAGGAAGATTCTCAGTTGTGGGCACAGTTTGTTAGTTGTTAGCACAGTTGGTTTTAGTTTTGGCTCTTCAGAAGTTTTTTCAAGAAAGGTTTGCCATCAATGACAAAGGGGGAGATTGTTGGCAATTTTGGGTACTTTGGGTACATTGCATTTGCTCAAGTGAATAAGTTGTCATTGATGTCAATAAGCTTTTGAAGGAATTTGATTTGATGTCAAATAATTTGTTTTGATGAAGGTTACGATATGACAGTTTCAAGGTCTTTTGCAAACCCCATGTTGACAGATAAAAAGGCAAGTAGAAAAACTGTCGCGATTTCATGACAAGTTCGAAGAAAGAGAACAAGTTGGAAAAGTGTCACGATTTTGCGACATGTCACATTTTCGCAACTCAAAAAGTGTAGGAAGGCAAAGAAGGAAAAGTGTCATGATTTCGCGACATATTGCAAAGAAGGTTGTACGGACGAAAAAGTGTCACGATTTCGTGACATATTGCAAGGAAGGTTGTACGGAAGAAAAAGTGTCGCGATTTCGTGACATGTTGCAGAAGAGAGAGTCCGAGAGAAAAAGTGTCGTGATTTCATGACATAATGCAGGAGAGAGAGTCCGATAGAAAAAGTGTCACAATATCGCGACATGTCAGGTTTTCGTGACCCAAAGAAAAGAAAAGAGCTAAGGAGGAAAAGTGTCGCAATATCGCAACATGTCGCATTTTCGTGATTTAAGCAGGAAAGTGAAAGCAAGGTAAAGTGTCACGATTTCACGTGCTGTAGAAGAGCTAGAGTCCAGTGTGAACTGTCATGATTTCGTGACAAGTTCGAAGAGAGAGAAAGTAAAATGAGAATTGTCACGATTTCGCAACATGCAACAGAAGTCGAAGTGAGATCTATCATGATTTCGCGACATGCTGCAGAACTCAAAGGGAGAACTATCATGATTTCACGACATACAACAACAAAAAGAGTTCAAAGTGAGAACTGTCATGATTTCGTGACATGCTACAGATGAAAGTGTTCGAAATAAGAAATGTCATGATTTCATGATAGGTTGCAAAGAAAACGTATGGAAAGTTGATAGCATTGCGATTTCATGACAGGTTGCAAAGAATGCGTACGGATGCAGAAAGTGTCACGATTTCGTTACAGGCAGAAAAGAAAGCAGAAGTGTCACGATTTTGAGATAGAAACTGAAAGCAGGTCTTCTATAGGAGAAGTGTCACGATTTCATGACAAAAGCAGAGAGGAAGGCTATGAAGAAATAAGTGTCATGATATCACGACAGAAGTGAAGACGAAGTCTGTAGAGGTAGAAGTGTCGTGATTTCATGACAAAAGCAGAAAGGAAGTCGACAAAGGCTGAAGTGTCGCGATATCGTGACAAAAGCCAAAATAAAGTGTACGATTGCAAAGGTGTCGTGATATCGCGACATGTTGTAGTTTCACGGTAAAAGCTATAGAAGAGTTACAGAGGCAGTTGAAGCCAACAAAGTTAAATTTGTAGCCGATGAAGTTTAGGGTTGTGCAGTCGACTAAGATTAAGGTTTTGATCTTGAAAGTATTGTTATAAAAGGTAGGCTATTTTGAAGAGTTGGTGTGTGGTCGAAGTGTGACATTCGCAGATAGTGTGCAAAGCAAGAAGTTCGATCGTCGAGAGCAGAGTGCAAAATTCGATCGTAGCATGCAGAGTGCATTTTGTCAAATCATTCTAAGAGTGAAAGATCGCAAATGAAGCAGAGTGTGCGAAGACGGTGCCGTTGTGATTGTGTAGAGAGTGCAAAGGTTGAAGTTCAACCAAGTGCTACTGTAATTGTGCAAAGAGAGCAGAGGGCATAGAGAGCACAAAGGGCAAAGATGAATGTGGAGTGCTACTGCTTGAGGACAGAGGTGCATTGGTTTTTTTGAGAACCTGAGGACAGATTTGGCAAGTATTTGAGAAAGCTTGTGTGTAGAGGATTGATTTGTTCAAAGGTGGACAAATCTAACAGACAGAGGAAGACTTGTACTAGACCAATGGACTATGTTTGGTACAGGTTGCTGAGCTACTGTGGACATGATCATAGAAGGTAGAGGTCTCTTAGGCTAAGCATTAAGGATATGAGGTCTTCGATGGAAAGGAGTTCCACGTGTTGGCAAGAGGTAGAGGCAATTGATCTTCTGAGGGATCATTTCCAGAGCAGAGGGGAAGGTATCTCCTTTGAGACGAGGCTCATAAACATTGTAATTGGGAAGGATTCCCAAAGAACTTTGAGATAACTTTTAGAGAAAAGTTTTGTGGACGTAGCCCAGCCATTCTAGGTGAACCACGTTAAAATTGATGTCACTTTGTGGATGATTTTGTGCATTTCTTTGATATTGCTTTGGGTATATTGCTTTACTGATTTGAATTATAAAGTAAAAAGTAAAAAGAGGTCTTATACTATTCACCCCCCCTCTTAGTATAAGCTTGTGTTCTTCAGGTTGTTCCTCAATTGAATTAACCCTTCATATTCTCCTTCATCAGAGCTTCTGTATTCAACTATGGTGGCTTCTTGGATCTTGAAATTTACAATCTGCTCGTCATTGTCAAAGACTTGCCAATGTAGATCTTTGTCTGGGATAGAGGGTCTATAGATCATCCTCACGGCTTTGGGCTTGTGCACCATGTCTTCTGCTAGAGAGTACTTGGCTGCGATGGATACCAGAACATCAGCATGTCGGTTCTTTTCTCGTGGGATTGACTGCAGATTGAGAGATTCAAACTGGTCGAACAGGTCCCTTACCCTATTGCGGTATGATTTTAGATAATGCTTCTTTTAAGTACACTTATTTATGACCTGGTTGCAAACCTGTTTAGAATCTCCAAAGATTTGGAGATCCTTTATGCCTAACTTGTCAACTTTCTTGAGTCCTAGGCACAATGCTTTGTATTCTGCTGCATTGTTAGTGCAGCTCCATGTCAACCGGTAGCAATATTCCTTTTGCTCTCTGGAGGGTGAAATTAGAAGAATCCCTACCCCAACACCATTTTTACATCGAGCGCAATCGAATAACAACTTCCATAGTCCTTCTTGGGCACTTGTTCTATTCTCTGGTTGGGAGTGATTTTTAGGCTTGGCAATCGCATAACATCCTATCTCGATCTCCACAATGGCGTTAAAGTCTGCCAATGAAAACTCATCTTCATAACTTAATTGTGCAAGAGATTCCTCGACCAGGTCTACCTGCTCTATCTCCTCCACCATTGCATTCACTGGTTTGCTACTTTCTTCTTTGGACATCTTCTGCACAAGAAAGGAAGAAGGCTTTTCATTATAGATCTTCACCTTCTTTCCTTTGAATGGAATCTCTAGATGAGAGTAGTCCATAGACAGATATTCGCCCAGATTTGCTGTGAATTTCCTTGACAAGCACATACTGAAATATGGCTCCAAGTCGACTACCACTACCTCTTGTATGACCGTGATCTGAGGCATCTTATGTAGTCGGATAGGAATGTCCTTGATCACTCCTACAGTATTCACTGGAGTACCATCCAACTGGAGTACACCTTGGCTACTTCACGTATATTCCATCCCTATTTCTTCGTAGACTGCTCTTGGCATTACTATTGTAGTGGCCCTAGAGTCGATCATGCAATTATGTACAATATACCCTTCCATTTGTAGAGACAGGTAGAACGGAGGTGGTCTGTTCTTCCTCGTAATGGATGTGGATAGGGTCTGCACAAGAGCAAGCGGTGCCACATTTTTTGCTTTAATTGTCTTCAATGATTATTGCAGTAGATCCACCTATCCAGGTAGTTGCAGTGCAATGTACAGGCTGATCTTGGCCAGAATCTTCTTCAACTCCTCTACAATGTTGTACGACAAGGATTTGAGTGCTTCAGGCTCCTTTCTAGGTTCGTATTTGGTGTGATACTGCTTTGTAGCTTCAACTCTTTATCGCTTAGTCAAGGAAGGAAACTTGAGCTTTTCCTTAGCCTATTCCTTAGTTTCTACCTGAGGTGGCTCGATAGAGGCCTTTTGAGCCTTTTCTTTGATCGATGCAAGTGGAGGAGCTTCATTCAAAGCCAAAGAAGATGATTGTCCTTTCTCAAGTCAAACTTGCTCTTTTGAAGGAGCCATCTGAGTAGCATCTACTTCTATTGCCTTCTTTCCTCCTTGGGTAAAAACTGCAACCGGCTCCTCCTCGCCAATTGTTAGGTTCTGAATTATCTACCTAATGACATTGACTTGACTGCTATGACTACTTTTTGCCAGTATTTGTACATAGTGTTGGTGCAGGGTGCAGGTATTCTCTTCATATGGATCATTGCACGTAGAGCACCAATATACATAATCGAAAGTGCTCGGAGCCTCATCAATCACAACATTTCTCATCGAAGCCTTCCCTTGCTGGACTGCTTGGTATTTGGTAAGCGCAGGCGTAGGATAAGATATTCTCGGTAGGAACTCCTGTTGCACTTGCTTCTTCTTCACAATGGTCATGTCATTGGATAACATCTGAACTATAGAGTTCAGAGACTGCATCTCCTGTAGGATTTTAGTTTGTATATCATCGACTTTCAGAACGAGTGGTAATGAAGCCATCATCAGTATTTGAGGAAGGGCGAGATGTTGAGGTGGTGTTGGCAGTACAGGAAATGATGAAGTGACAGTGGGTGGATTTGAAAATGTAGGGAAGTGGATTTGTGGAGTGGTGATTGGAGACACGATAGGATTCGGGTTCCAAGATGAGATCGAGAGTGCAGGGGTTGTAGAGATTTGTGAAGCGGCTGCTCTTAGGTACTGGAATTGAAGGAATTCGAGAAGTATGGGCATCGACATCCTTTGGGGAAGCTTGCCCACAACTATCAAATCCATTTTTGCCCTCTTGGATAACTCATACAACTTGAGAAAAGTATTAATGTTAGAATATCTTACCATGAGACTGATATCAAGATTGAAATCCCGAAGGAAATAGAGTGTTGCAGCTTCGTCGATTGGTCGAAGTCCAACTGGCACTCTCTTCCAAGTTCGAGCAAACCTAACATTGAAATCTATGATTTATTCTTATGGATGCCTCTTGATCGAAGTGAACTGATGTAGGAGAGAAGTAGGATCAGAAGACTCATTGAAGTTTCCCATCATTTTCCCTGCTAACTGGTCCCATCCCGTAATACTACCGGGTGGTAGAGATCTATACCAGTAGAGGAGTTTTCCTCTAAGGGAAAGAACCAGAAGCTTTACCATAATTTGTTCTTCTTTAATGTCATGGATCACTGCCAGAGATATTATGTCCTGGATATGCTCTAGAGGAGTCTTCCCAATTCCATCGAACATTGGGATCTTCTTTATGGTAGCAGGCGACACTTGCCCTTGTCCTGTTAGATTCAGTGGTGACAAAGAATCCCATGCTGGGCACAACCTGGGTGGCTGTGGCTACTACATTTGCTGTTGTTGTTGTTGTTGCTATTGTGCCATACTTACTCCTATATTTTGAGAAATAGGAATTCCTGAAACTCCCCCTTGATTGCTAGTAGGACAACTAATAGGAATGGAGGGACTAGGATGCTTCGGTGAGTGTGGAGGATTGGGAGGAAAACAAGATGTTGTACTATCAAAATTTAGGCCTTTTCTGCCAATAGCAGCCTCTTGCAAGGATGTTTCACATAACAATGATTCGGGGGTGACCAACCTTGATTGCTCCCCAAAGGCATCAATATCTAGCTCAAAGAACTCGGTTTCCTCTCCTCTATTCTTAACTCTCCATATTGTTTGCATGAAGGCATAGAATTTTGGTACTGGTCTTTACGACTTAAATATTCTTGGGTAAACAGAGTCGCCAGATGCTAAGAGTCTTTCAGTAATGAGGGCATCGGTCCTCACTACCACTAGTCAAGTGAGACTGATCGGGTCACACCGGGAACTAGTTAGAACTATTGGCCCCGATGAAGATGAGTTTGAAATTTTAAAATATGGGACCTTGAATGGTTATGGATCTTACTAAGACAAACATAGTCGGTCCCACCAGGCATGCCAGAAACTGTTGGTCATCAAATCCGCCTAGGAAAGGATTTTGGGTGAGTGTATGTGCCCTAGACTTGGACCAACATTGAAAGGCCAAAGGGAAGAGATGCCCCTCATGCCAATATTCGGAGAAAGGCCGGCTCCTATGCTAAACTACTTGGGGGTTTTAAGATAAGAGTGCAGGAAAGAGATAAAAGGAGTAGGGTTAGAGAAAGAAATAAAAAAAAGGTAAGGGAAGAGAGATCGGTGATTTGAGGTGGGAGAGAACAGGAAGCACGATCGCTAACAGACAACTTGAATGGAAGCAAAGAACACCAAGAATAAACAAAAGAAATGTAATATCGACCTTCCTATGTATCCTCCAGGCGAGTTTTAGGGTACAGTCCTTGATCACACTCTGGACGCAGAGTTCAGCATCTCAGTGTGCAAACGAAGAGAGACAAAAGAAGCAAGCAAAAAAGGCAGCATAAAAGAAAACCAGTATGACATTTTTCCCTTCCTATGTATCCTTCAGATGAGTTTTAGGGTACAACCCTCGATCGCACTCTGGATGTAGAGTTCAACATCTCAGTATGCAAACGAAGAGAGACAAAAGAAGCAAGCACAGAAGGCAACATAAAAGAAAGAAATTGAGCCCAAAGCTCTTTAGTATTAATTGCAAGACATCAAGTTACAACAGCTTTCTAGCAGATAGTTCCTCCCCTTTTCTATTATAATGCTTGGGTTTTTATAGAGGACCTGGGCCTCTGAGTCATAATTACGTAGCAATGAGAAGTACGCCCTCGATCCCTGAGAATTTGGCTCCCCAAGGCTCTCATGATCGAGCTCTCAAATCTGTTACCAAAACTGGAAACCATGACCGGGTCAACCATGGAAAGGTGATGAGCCGTCTGGACATCCTTGGTCTCCGGGTGCGGTGCTCGAGTGGCCGCCATGCTCGTCGGGCTCTCCATCATGGCTTGATACTTCATTTTTGATTGCTAAAAATGAGCAACGAGCTTACCGGGCACAAAAAATTACATTTATGAGGCACTTGATCACCTCGAGAAAATACCCGACTTGGAACACGTGCTCGTGAAGCACTTCACTAAGTTTTCATTCATAACTTCGCTTTGCAATGGTTCTGGGCCAAAGCAAAAACTCCTCTTTGGTTTGTACTTTGCAAAATTGAGCTTCGCAAAACTGCTTCGAGGGTGGGGGGTGCCAAAGCATATTTACTTCATAAAACGGGTCTCTTTGTACTTGCCACTTCATTGTCAAAATTGCTTCACCGATGCCTTGGAGAAATACTTTGCTGCGATCCTCTTTCAAAACTGTGGTTCGAGAAGATTTCGGCCGAAGCAATTGTCTTCAAAAGATGTTGCATTCTCCACGACTTGTTACTTCGGGTAGAAGTACTTCGCACAAAATCTAGCCGAAGCAAATGCTTTGCATTGACTTTCGGTGAAGTAAAAATGATTCGCTGATGGAGAGGCCCGAAGTGGGTGCTTCGGCAACTTTCTAGAGAAGTATTTTCAATGCTCTTTCAAGTCTCGCTTTGCTAGTTTTCTGGCTGAAGTATTTGCTGGAGATGCTTCGGGTGCGAAGTAGTTTTATTCTCCTTTCTTTGTATTTTACTTCGGCAACACTGCTTCGCTCAACTCTAGCCCGAAGTAGCTTCTGGAAATGCTTCGGGTCCGAAGTAGATTTCTTGCCTTCGCTTTTTTTGGTGAATTTGTTATTTCGAATGCCGCTTTTGTATTCTTCTTTGGCAATACTACTTCGCAAAAAACCCTACCCGAAGCAATGTTGGAAATGCTTCAGGTGCGAAGCTCTTTTTTCTGACACTGCTTCGCTCAACTTTCGCCCGAAGTAGCTGCTGGAAATGCTTCGGGCATGAAGTAGTTTCATTCTCTTTTCTTTGTATTTTACTTCAGCGAAACTACTTCGCAAAACTTTTACCCGAAGTAGTGCTGGAAATGCTTCGGGTGTGAAGCTCTTTTCATTTTCCCTCGGCCAAGCTCTCTTCTCTAGCTTGTTCGACAGCGAAGTTCTTTCTTTTCTACTTTATATACAAAGGGGTGGCATTGGAAGCCAAAATTGCTGCAACTTTTCAAAATAAAAACAACAAAGAAAAACTTTACACAACACTGTACAAAATTTGTTTTCTTTTTTCTACCCCTTGAGAAATGTGACGGAATTTTCAATAGTTACCTCGTATATAAGGCTCTAAAAGACATCTAGCGATAACCTTAATAGGCATATCTTGGCTAGTGTAAACATATTTACACCTAAGCAAGTCTTAGGATAGCTCACTAAAATCAAGTGACTTTCCTTGCTTTTCCCTTTGCTTAACATTGTTATTTTACAAAACATAATTTGTGTTGTTTCTTTTGCATTACTTTCATTTCAAAAAGGTATTTCATTTCACAAAAAATAGAAAAAGAGAAATAATTTTGGTTAGTTTAATTTTCTTTTTAGTATTTCAAGCTTTTTAAAGTAGCAAATACACACACTTCACTTATTTCAAACATTGTTAAGGTTGTATTTCATCAACAACCCCTAATTGAGACTAGCGATGTTGGAAATCATCTCCTTCTATTGGCTCACCCTTCAAACACCATAGTAGCCCCTACAAGTGATTTTTTGGACTTCATAACTAGATAATCCCCTACTCTTGAGAGATCACCAAGGTATATTAGGATTATACACCCCTACTCATAGGGATTCATATAATTAGTGAGTGTGCAACAATTGTTTATGACTAAGCCTATTTGAAGGTGAAGTGAAAGCTTGGTTGGGCTAGTAGCAAGTCTTATACAATGCCACCTCTTTCATAATATATTATATACCTCCCCTCTAGGTTATCTGAGCCATCAACTTCATTAGAAGCTATTTTCCCATTGGTGTATAATTACCCCTCGCATACCTTTCAGTATAATAGGAAGTTGTGTGTGAGAATACCCTCATAAGTCATATTTGCTACCTCTTTTTCTATTTTATGTTTGTTTCAAAAGCATAAACACACTCTATCATAAAAATTGCTTGCTCATTGCTTTGATCATTAAATAGGTTTATTTTTGCTACAAAATCTCCAAAATGGGTTTCTAAACATCTACAGACATAGTTCAGGAAAATATGCTAATTTTATAACTAGTTTCATTAGTCACAATGTAAGGTGCAATAAAAAATGGTTGTAGGTTAACTTATGACCCAAACCTTTATTTCACAACAAGGTTTGTTAACTTCAAAAACACACTCATTGTTGTTTTCTTAGCCTAATTTTTATAGAAACTTGTTTTCTTAGCATTTTACCTACCAAAAAATGGTTGCTACCAATAGGCAAGTGCATGAGCAAGCCCGTCTTGTGATAAAGGCCACTTGTGCCAATCCCCCTCCATCTACTAGTTATTCTATGGAATTGGACACCCAAAGTTTAGCATCCCATAATAATGACCAATCTCAAATGATTGCAACATCATCTACCATATTGGGTGTCACTCAAAACATCACTCAACACTCTAACACCACTTCATCACCCCAATACTATGAAGAATGGACTCATGAAGCAGTTTCTTTTCTACCTAAAATCACCCATGATGAAGACCCTTCACCACCCTCTTCTCATCTCTCACATCCATTTCTATAGTGACCATCACAACACCTCTTGGATGATGAAGAAAATATTTTTCATACTCATCAAGACACTAAAGCTACCATTCAAACTGTATCTATGGTCTTTACCACTTCCACTCCCCCTAACACTCAAGGGTTTTTTCTTCAAATGTACCTTCCTCTTCACAATGACATACTCAAGCTCCTCCTTCATCCACATTCGTTTATTTTGATCTCATCTTCTATACATGCCTTGAGGCTCCTTCTCATTCCATCTCATCAATACCACCTTCTTCCTTCTATTCTACCAACCCATTGCTTGAAACCAATTTTCTTAACATCACTCCCTCTTATTTTGATCTTCTTCTTCAAAATTTGCATCACACTACATACATGCCCCTTCCTCTAGTTATACACAGGTACCAACCCATTCTCAAATTTTCCAATTTATCCAAAATCCTCCTACATATTCTTTTTATCCACAAACCTCTTCTCAACATCTTCAACATAATATTCTCACATCTTCCCAGATGAGCATCTACATCACTTACCCTTCATCTCAAATTCCTACATCCACTTACATGCCTCCTTCAGGTCAAAGTGGATTCTTCACATTGCCACCAACATGGACTTCAACCGTACACACAACTTCATATTTTCATCCTTTTATTCCATATTAGTTTGAGTTGTGTTCCACATATCAATATGCACCAACCGAAAAATATGTTCAACAGGTCAATCAAGAATATATTTAGAATCTATATCATGCACCTATTCAAGGGTCCAATAAAAATATTTAACAAATTCTGATTTAGATAAATCAACAAGTGCCTTCTCAAGAACAACATCAAGCCCCTAACAATCCAAATTAGTCTCCCATGGATCCTTCATATCAAAAACAACTTTAGAAACAACAATTTCATCAAGAAAAACTCCATCAAGAGCAACTTCATCAATAATAGCTCCATGAGAGCACCTTCATCGATAACAACTCCATTAGGAGAAACTCCATCAACAACAACTTCATAAACACCAACAAATTCCTTCTTCTTCATCTCAAATTAATCCTACTTCATATCATGCTCAACCTCATCCAAATTATTATGAACATTCACTACCACATCATTCTATTGGAATGCACAATTATTATTTTGAGCAACCTATCATAGAAAAAATTGTTATCCCTAGTCATACATCATAAGCACTCCCTACTAAATTATAAATCATGAAGGAACAACTCAAAAATTTGGAGTTGTGAACTAGTGGTTATGGGCCATAAAAACCCACTTACAGTTAGATCTGCAATGACATCATTCATCCATTAGTGGCCCTTCATAAGTACCCAAACAATTATGAGATGCTCAAGTTTGATAAGTTTGGGGGTAAAGATGACCCTCAGGAGCACTTGCATAATTATCGATATGCTTGCCACCTACTTCAAGGTAGTGATGCATTTATGCTTCATAAATTTTCCTTCTCTCTTGGTGGCCAAATCCTCGATTGGTTTAATAACCTTACCAAATATAGCTTATTTATGTCTGAGAAAGTGATCAATCAATTTCTCGAGCATTTCTCTATCAACATAAAAAATAAGATGTTGCTACAAGATCTCTATAGTCTATGATAATTTGATTTTGATCTTATTAATGAATATGTTTCTCAGTGGCATGGGATCATCCATGATTTAACATTTTTAATCCTACCCCTAGAGTTAATCAAAATATTTACAAAAATTTATGCCAAGCACATATCAACTACACTCCAAATATAGCAACACTACTCCTTTGAGGATTCTATTACTCAACACAAGATAATTGAGGACATCAAGGTGTAGAAGGATGAATTTAAGCTTCACAAGAAGACTAATTACACTCC
Source organism: Wollemia nobilis (assembly GCA_028583015.1). Lineage (NCBI taxonomy): Eukaryota > Viridiplantae > Streptophyta > Pinopsida > Araucariales > Araucariaceae > Wollemia > Wollemia nobilis. The sequence continues at coordinate 823,427 of JAQPPZ010015288.1, read as the reverse complement.
CAACACATGATTTATCAAAGGTGGTTCAAATATGAATCCTCCAAAACCATCATAGGCCAATAAAGTACCTTGCCACCATAATAACCTCAATTGAGTCAACAACGATATCAACAATCTAGGGTTCCTCCCCTAAAAAATCAAACCCTTAATCAATAACAATGTCAATAGTGTGCACCTCATAATTGGACTCCTTTATTGAATCCATTACCAAACATATTTTAAAAGTTACCTCGTATATAAGGTTCTAAAATACATCTAGCCATAACCTTAAAAGGCATATCTTGGCTAGTGTAAAAATATTTACACCTAAGAAAGTCTTAGGATATCTCACTAAAATCAAGTGGCTTTCCTTGCTTTTCCCTTTTCTTAACATTGTTATTTTACAAAACATAATTTGTGTTGTTTCTTTCGCATTACTTTCATTTCAAAAAGGTATTTCATTTCACAAAAAATAGAAAAAGGAGCAATAATTTTGGTAAGTTTAATTTTATTTTTAGTATTTCAAGATTTTTAAAGTATCAAATACACATACTTCACTTATTTCACACATTGGTAAGGTTGGATTTCATCAGCAACCCCTAATTGAGACTAGCGATGTTGGAAATCATCTCCTTCTATTGGCTCACCCCTCAAACACCATAGTAGCCCCTACAAGTGATTTTTTGGACTTCATAACTAGATAATACCCTACTATTGAGAGATAATTGAGGTAGATTAGGATTAGACACCCCTACTCATATGGCTTCATATAATTAGTTCGTGTGCAATGATTGTTTGTGACTAAGCCTATTCGAAGGTGAAGTGAAAGCTTGGTTGAGCTAGTAGCAAGTCTTATACAATGCCACCTCTTTCATAATAGATTATATACCTCCCCTCTAGGTTACCTGAGCCATCACCTTCATTAGAATCTATTTTCCCATTTGTGTATAATTACCCTTCGCATACCTTTGGGTATAACAGAAATTTTTGTTTGAGAATACCCTCATAGGTCATATTTTCTACCTCTTTTTCTATTTTAATGTTTGTTTCAAAAGTATAACACACTCTATCACAACAATTGCTTGCTCATTGCTTTTATCATTAAATAGGTTTATTTTTGCTACAAAATCTCCAAAATGGGTTTCTAAACATCTACAGACATAGTTCAGGCAAATATGCTACTTTCGTAACTAGTTTCATTAGTCACAAGGTAAGGTGCAACAAAAATGGTTGTAGGTTAACTTATGACCCAAACCTTTATTTCACAACAAGGTTTGCTAACTTCAAAAACACACTCATTGTTGTTTCCTTAGCCTAATTTTTATAGAAACTTGTTTTCTTAGCTTTTTATCTACCAAAAAATGGTTGCTACAAATAGGCAAGTGCATGAGCAAGCTCGTCTTGTGATAAAGGCCACTCATGCCAATCCCCCTCCATCTGCTGCTTATTCTATGGAATTGGACACCCAAAGTTTAGCAGCCCATAATCATGACCAATCTCAAATTATTGCAACATCATCTACCATATTGGGTATCACTCAAAACATCACTCAACACTCTAACACCACCTCATCACCCCAATACTATGAAGAATTGACTCATGAGCAGTTTCTTTTCTAGGGATCATTTAATTTGCACCTGGTGAATTCAAACCTAAAATCACCTATGATGAAGACCCTTCACCACCCTCTTCTCATCCCTCACATCCATTTCTATAGTGACCATCACAACACCTCTTGGATGATGAAGAAAATATTTTTCATACTCATCAAGACACTAAAGCTACCATTCAAACTGTAGCTATGGTCTTTACCAATTCCACTCCCCATAACACTCAAGGGTTTTTCTTCAAATGTACCTTCCTCTTCACAAAAACATACTCAAGCTCCTCCTTCATCCACATTCATTGATTTTGATCTCTTCTTCTATACATGCCTTGAGGCTCCTTCTCATTCCATATCATCAATACCACCTTCTTCCTTCTATTCTACCAACCCATTTCTTGAAACCAATTTGCTTAACATCACTCCCTCTTATTTTGATCTTCTTCAAAATTTGCATCACACTGCACACATGCCCCTTCCTCTAGTTATACACAGGTACCAACCCATTTTCAAATTTTCCCATTTCTCAAAAATCCTCCTTCCTATTCTTCTTATCCACAAACCTCTTCTCAACATCTTCAACATAATATTCCCACATCTTTGCATGTGAGCATCTACACCACTTACCCTTCATCTCAAAAGCCTACATCCACTTACATGCCTCCTTAAGGTCAAAGTGGCTTCTTCACTTTACCACCAACATGGACTTCAACCGTACACACAACATCATATTTTCATCCTCTTATTCCATATTAGTTTGAGTTTCCTTCCACATATCAATATGCACCAACCAAAAAATATGTTCAACAGGTCAATCGAGACTATATTTAACATCTATATCATGCACCTATTCAAGGGTCCAATAAAAATATTTAACAAATTCTGATTTAGATAAATCAACAAGTGCCTTCTCAAGCACAACATCAAACCCCTAACAATCCAAATTATTCTCCCATGGATCCATCATATCAACAACAACTTTAGAAACAACAATTTCATCAAGAAAAACTCCATCAAGACTAACTTCATCAATAATAGCTCCATGAGAGCACCTTCATTGATAACAACTCCATCAAGAGAAACTCCATCAACAACAACTTCATAAACACCAACAAATTCCTTCTTCTTCATCTCAAATTAATCCTACTTCATATCATGCTCAACCTCATCCAAATTATTATGAACATTCACTACCACATCATTCTATTGGAATGCACAATTATTATTTTGAACCACCTATCATAGAAAAAATTGTTATCCCTAGTCATACATCATAAGCACTGCCTACTAAATTTTAAATCATGAGGGAACAACTCAAAAATTTGGAGTTGTGAACTAGTGGTTATGGGCTATAAAAACCCACTTGCATTCAGATCTGCAATGACATCATTCATCCATTAGTGGCCCTTCATAAGTACCCAAACAATTATGAGATGCTCAATTTTGATAAGTTTGGGGGTAAAGACGACCCTTAGGAGCACTTGCATAATTATCGATATGCTTACCACCTACTTCAAGGTAGTGATGCATTTATGCTTCATACGTTTTCCTTGTCTCTTGGTGGTCGAACCCTTGATTGGTTTAATAACCTTCCCAAATATAGCTTATTTATGTCTGAGAAAGTGATCAATCAATTTCTCGAGCATTTCTCTATCAACATAAAAAATAAGATGTTGCTACCAGATATCTATAGTCTATGATAATTTTATTTTGAGCTTATTAATGAATATGTTTCTGAGTGGCATGGGATCATCCATGATTTAACATTTTTAATCCCATCCCTAGAGTTAGTCAAAATATTTATAAAAATTTATGCCAAGCACATATCAACTACATTCCAAATATAGCAACACTACTCCTTTGATGATGCTATTGCTCAACCCAAGATAATTGAGGACATCAAGGTGTAGAAGGATGAATTTAAGCTTCACAAGAAGACTAATTACACTCCCAACACATGATTTATCAAAGGTGGTTCAAATATGAATCCTCTAAAACCATCATAGGCCAATAAAATACCTTGCCACCATAATAACCTCAACTGAGTCAACAAGGATATCAACAATCTAGGGTTCCTGCCCTAAAAAATCAAACCCTTAATCAATAACAATGTCAATAGTGTGAACCTCAAAATTGGACTCCTTTATTGAATCCATTACCAAACATATTTTAAAAGTTATATGATGTTTGGCATATCCCTTTACTCGATGCAAAGCAAGAGGATCCAAATGGATTGAAGCCTAGAAACTACAATGAGCATGCATTTTATGAGTATTATAGGTAGTAGGGACATGACATCAATAGATTCCACACATTTCTCTATTTGGTACAAGATCTCATTGATAATTGGGTTATGCGCACTAAAAATCCTTTAGCTCCATCAAATCAAAACTTGGGGATCTATAAAACACCTATACCAAAATATGGATTACCGAAAACAAAATAAAATACCTCCACATCTCAATCTCAACCTTGATAGGTTAACCATGTGAATCGGGAAACATATCAATAAGGTTTTTTAGGTATGATTAATTGCACTACATAAAATTAGTGCTACCCCACTCGCTCTAATCATCAATAAAATCTACCTATCATCATAACTTTTTTAGTCACACTACCAATACAAAGCAACCCTTCATAGATATCACACAATTTCATTACCATTAATAGTAGTCTCACTCATCAAATCCATATGGATTCTACTAGGTTATCTATATACAACATTGTGTAGCAATCGTAGCCTCATAATGAGGCTTTAAATGAAATCCTATGGTCAATCAATTTGGAAACACATGATACTAATGCCTTGGTAAAGTTTGTCAATAATGTATAAACATGTATGCAACCTTCTATTATCTTCCATGATCATGAGATCACTACTCTTGAAGGGCAGGGCATTGATCCCCTAATGCATATCCTAGCTTGCATAAATGATATTACATACAAGCATGTTATAATTTACATAGGATCATCTATAAGTATCATTTCTACTATTGCCCTACAACATATTAATGTTCCACCCACCCATATCGCCACTCCTACTCTCAACCTTTGAGTGTTCAATGATTCTATGCATAAATAATGGGCTCCATCATCTTACCAATCCAAGTTGGCATCAAGACAATACCCACTCTATACCATGTTATCAAGGGAAATATTCAACACAATATCCTCCTCAAATGACCATGGATTCGGGACATGCAATGTGTCCCTTCCATGCTTCATCATTGTTTAAAGTATCTTCATGATGACCAAGTGCATCTCATTCAAGATGATGAGGATCCCTTCCAATTTTATAATAAAATCACTCTCCCACTATCCCCACCACTATCTTCTACTCAATTTACACCTATTACGGTCCAACCTTATATGTCCTATCATTCATTCACTTCATCCACCAATCAATCGAACCCTCCAGTCCTTTTGTCCCATCCTACTAAAAATTAATTAACCCTCCTGATCACCCTACCACATGCATGCGACACACTATTAATTTATATTCAAGGTCTTCTTACTCTTATTTTCTTAGACATCCACCATTTCCATCACCACAATCAACCCACATTGGGCCACAACCTCTTATATTTTCCAACATGTCTACTGATATCCCTATTTTACCCACTCTAAATACTCCTCCCCTTAATCCAAAACCATTTCAAGATATCTCTCACCCTAATATTTATTTTTATGAATCTCTTGCTTGCCCTACTTCATAATTCTCACATGCTAACCATCCCATTCTATACACTTTAATTGATTGTCATTCTTGGGAACAACGTGTCACTTGACTCGATGCCCAACTCAATTAGTCTACTCCATCCATTGCTCCTTCCCCTATTCCACTTCCTTAAGAGTTACAACCATATTCATCTTCATCACATCAGGGGTTGTCATCCCAACATGAGAATTATGGAATGCATCATGTATTTATACTCATGATCAACCATGATTTGGGGAAGTATAATATTCATAATGCTCGCATGTACCCTCTTAACATACAATCTGATGAGCACCATAAATGCTCATATTTTGTACATATTTCTTTGATCAATATGCGACTGTATAATAAGGATTGCATACTTTTATGAATGATTATATAGATATTTGATATAATTATGCGTGTTATCTAATTTGTGTGCTTTTAGTATGTTTTGTGGAATTGCAGTTGATTTAGTTAGATTTGGAATGGTCGAGGTCCTTTTGATGGACCCGGCACTTTATTTCATCGAGGGTCAATGTAGAGAACATAGGCGCCTCCCTGCAACCGGAAGGCACCAAGGGAACAAGCGCCTCCCTACAATCGGAAGGCGCCAAACCAAATACGAGCGCCTCCCTACAGTCGAAAGGCGCCAACTGAATACGAGCGCCTCCCTACGGAAAGGCACCAATTGAATGCGAGCGCCTCCCTGCAGTCGAAAGGCGCCAATTAAATGCAAGCGCCTCCCCTAGTTGGAAGGCACCAATTAAATGTGAGCGCCTCCCTACAATCGAAAGGCGCTAATAGAAGGCAAGCGCCTCCCCATAGCCGAAAGGCGCTAATAGAAGGCAAGCGCCTCCCTACAACCAGAAGGCACCGTGATAACAAGGTACCTTCCTCATAAGGAAGGCACCACTGATTCTTTGCCCGTTGACCAGATTTGAATGACGTGGACGATAGCGACTGGTGCAGTTCCAGCTCTGCATCATGCAGAGCTAAATTGGAGATAGCACCAACGTATCAAAATGTCTTACTGATGCCAGGCAAAGCACGAACCGAAATGAACATGCCGCCATCAGAACAGAATGCCAGACATCGATTGCATTCGCTAGATTGTTCTAATTTAGTCTGGGAAGAATCGACTGTTGTAACCACTTCTGTAACAGAAGTTCTACGGGTGTGTTATATAAACACACGCAGATCGTTCTGAGGAATATATAGAAATAATTAATAAAGATCCATTTAGAGTTACAGAAGATAGATTGTAATACGTTGATAAATATATTACAGTTCTAGAAGTTCTAAAGCGTGTGTTCGATCGGAAGAAGTCACTGGAGCCTGGGCCCACTCCAAGCCAGTATTTCTTCCCCATTTCCTTTTTGTTTATTTATTTTAATTAGTTTATTGCTTTCATAAGAATGTTCATTAGTTTGCTAGTTCCAGTATTTGTAGTAGATTTATTTTCAGGAATGTGTACATGATTTATTTCTGTAGATTTAATTATGTTCTTCTTACGTAATTTATTGAGGAGTGCGGGAATGATTGACAACCATTTCAAGAACACCCCCCAAATGTAGGATTAGCAGATTCACCTCCAATGGTATTGTAGTAACCTAATTCCGACTCTTCGCAAGTTTACGAAGCTCCCTGGGTTGATAATTAAATGCACGGGCATGTGACAAAAATAGGAAACCATTCACCTTGTTTGGCCCGCAACATTTTGGCACCATTGTCGGGGAAGCGTCTTAATTAGATTACTTACAATACCCTGAAACCTTCCATCTGACCTTGTATGAGTTCTTCGAGAAGAAGAGGACCTGACGGTCACTTTATAAGAACTAATCCATCAGGACTCGAGTCAGCTCGAGCATTTTGGATTTGAGTTAGACTCGCCCGACCTACCAACAGTCCATTGGAGTGAGGAACCACACTTTGTGCAAAGTGCCACCTCATCCCATCAACAAGGGGATGAACGAATCATCATAAATCCCCTGTTTAATAGGACTCCTCTAGAGGAAGCCCTATTGTGGAAGGCTATGGAGGATCATACGATCTCGCCAGACAACCTTAGAGCATTGACTCAAAAAGTTTTAAATGACCGAAAGGCCATAAACGCTGCATTAGAAACCACATTTCCCAAAAAATGGTAGATAATGATGAAGTCTCATCTGGCTTTAGTTTCCCAATAGAGGAGGGAGTAGGAGATACCAAAATGAAAAACATATCCCCTGCTCACCTTTCGTCCTTCAGAGGACACCCGATTGAGGACCCTGACCTATTTTTATTCAAGTTTGATGTTTTGTGTAGGTCTGTGGATTACAAATCAAACACGCAGAAGTTGAAATTATTTCCTTCTACATTAGATGATGCAGCTCTATGATGGTTCATCGGTCTGGGAGACAAACACATCACCACCTGGGACCAGATGAAGAAGCTCTTTCTAGAGCAATATCAAGATTTTGGGAGAGCAAGAGACTCCAGGGAGGAGGTCCTGAGCATGACACAAAGAGAAGATGAGTCTCTCGAGGAGTATTGGGAGAGATTCAACTTTAATCTTCAATGGTCCCCTCACTCAAAGCTATCTGATAAGTCCCTCAAAAGCATCTTCTTGAGGGGACTTACCAATGAGTCACTGGAGGCTCTCAACATGATCTCTGGAGGTGATGTCTATAAGCATGCTATGGATGACATCCAGAAATTATGCTGGAACTACTCGAGAAGGCGAGGCAAAATCACCACCAGGACCATGAAGGCGATTGCTTCAATCACCAAAATAGAAATAGGCAACATGCTAGAGGATTTGAAGAGCGAAATGCTCTCATCTCTAGCACTGCAGATGGATACGCTACTGTTAGAAAAGAAGAAACAAGAAAATGATGCAAAATTAGCCTATTTCTGCCCAAAATGTAGAGGAAGGCATGCAAAGAATGCATGTCCAAAAAACAAGGTCAGAGTATGCATAGTTTGTAGGCTGAATCATAAAACTCGATTGTGCCCACAACTGCCCAAAAAACTAGGAAGCGACTGAGAGCACGGAGGCCTACTTCATAGGCAATAGGAAGAGTTGGCCACAGCCCCCCATAGGGAATATACCAACCGAAATGCCATCATATGGGGGAGGGCCATACATGCACCAAGGACCCCCTCAACCACCTAATATGGGGTGGTGGGGACCATCACCCTGGACTAACGCACCCCTAATAACATTTTCGAATCAGCAGCCATGGATGCCATATCCATATCCTGGGCAGCAGTGGAGAGGCCACAATGCATGGAATCAGACTCCATAGAGTGCAGCACCTGCTCACATCCAACAGAACTTACCAAGCATTGCCAGCAATGAGACCTACGTAGCTACCAACACAACCGATAACAAACCCGAACAATAGAGTAAATCAATCGACATACAACGTAGAAGGTGAGATGTATCATATGTACAATATTCAGCTTAGATCAGGTAGGCAGCTAGGAGTAGAGACACCGCCTCTGGTAGAAGAGGAGGAAGAAATAGTAGAGACACCTCCACTGGTAGAAGAGGAGGAAGAAATAGAGGAGACACCTCTGGTAGAAGAGGGAAAAGCACTTGAGAGAGCGGAGGCTCCATTTCCTAGCCGGCTACAGGAACAAAGAAAAACAACACAGCCAAAATTTGACATCTTGTCGAGCTTGAAGAATCTCACGGTGACAATCCCATTATTTCAAGCAATTCGAGATGTCCCCATTTACACCAAGGCAATTAGAGAAATGTGTCTAAGGAGACCGAGATGAAAAGCTACCCAGACTATCAACGTCATGGGTAAACTGGCAGATCTAATGATGGGTGGAACACGTCATCCGAAGTATGCAGATCCAGGCAGCCTAGTGCTGACCATAAAAATTGGAGGACATTCCCTGTCCAACACATTGGTTGACCTCGGGGCAGCCATCAACGTGATGCCTCAAGAGACCATGCAGAGGCTATAGCTCACGAACCTGAAGCCAACCATGATAGTGCTGCAGTTAGCCGATCGATCAACCGTGTCACCGAAAGGGATGCTGGAAGATGTGATCGTAATAGTCAGTGCATGGGAATATCCAACCAATTTTTTAGTTTTGCAAACCAAGACCAGGTTGGGTGGTTACCCGCTCATTTTGGGGAGGCCATGGCTGGCAACAACTGACGCTTACATCAGCTACCGGGATGGGCTAATGACCATCTCCAATGGGCAAAACATCAAAAGGCTGACCATTTCACCGCCAACTCAGTCTATGGACTCGATAGAAGAACCCAGGATCACCGAGCATGGAACTACGGAGTTGTCCATAATCCAACCGATGATGACCTTGGAGGAGGTGGCAGAAGAGGACGAGGATGGTGCTATCATGGAGTTTCTCCATGGAGAATCATCCACCCCCACACCTGGATCACCGTTGACTGGCGCCCAAGATCAACACATCCGACAAATACACGTTGGGCCAGGGAGGATATTAAACGTCAACAGCAGGTTGACGCCCACACAACTAGAAAATTTGGAAGAGCTTCGGTAAAACACCAGCAAGCATTTGCATGGGACTACGTAGATATGCATGACATCAGCCCAAAAATATGTACCCATCGGATTTATTTAGATGACCAGGCAACTCCTAGTCGACAGCCATAGAGAAGGATGAACCCAACAATGAAAGACATTGTCAGAGAAGAACTGCACAAACTTCTGGTTGTCGAATTCATATATCCAATTTTTGATAGTGAATGGGTATCACCATTAGTGGTGGTCCCCAAAAAGAATGGGAAATGGCGGATCTGCATGGACTACCGGGCGTTGAACAAGGCGACTAAGAAAGACCACTTCCCACTCCCGTTCATCGATCAGGTCTTGGACACACTCTCAGGAAGAAAATACTTCTCCTTTCTGGATGGTTTTAGTGGTTACAACCAGATCCAGATAGGGGAAGAAGATCAAGATAAAACAACGTTCACCTGTCCATGGGGAACGTTTGCCTATAAGGTATTGCCTTTTGGACTGTGCAACGCACCGACCACCTTTCAAAGGGCGGTGCTTAGCATATTCTCTGATATGATAGGAGACGGGGTGGAAGTATACATGGACGACTTCACCGCCTATGGAGAAACCTTCGAGGAGGCAATGACAAATCTGGAAAGAGTGCTCGACAGGAGCAAGGAAAATCATTTGTCCCTAAGTAATGAAAAATGTTTTATGATGATGCAGGAAGGCATCGTGTTGGGACACCACCTCTCTGTGGAAGGAATAAAAGTAGACAAGAGGAAGATCGAGGTCATCAGAGACCTACCTAGCCCCAGAACGCAGAAGGAGGTAAGAAGTTTCCTTGGATCAGCCGGGTACTACCGACGATTTATCGCCGAATTTAGTAAGATTGCCAAACCACTGCACACCCTACTTTCTAAGGACGTAGAGTTCAATTGGACGGGAGATTGCGAAGAAGCGTTCCAATTGCTGAAAGAAAAATTGATATCTCGCACCGGTCTTGAGAGGACCGAATTGGGCCATACCGTTCCATATTTACTGCGATGCATCTAACGGTGCGATCGGAGCAGTCCTCGAGCAAAAAGATGGCGAAGAATTTTACGCCATCTATTATGTCAATAAAAACTTGGCGGGAGCAGAGCTCAACTATACAGTGATAGAAAAATAATTCCTCGCAGTTGTCCATGCAATAAACAAATTTCGCCACTATATAACGGGATACAAGGTCTTCATCCATACGGACCACGCGGCTATCAGGTATCTGATGAGCAAGCCGGCCATTGGTGGCAGAATTATCAGATGGCTGTTGCTATTGCAGGAATTCGACATCACTATAGTCGATAAACCGGGCAAGGACAACGTCGTGGCAGATTTTCTGTCCAGATTGATACCAGCAGATCATCAAGCAATGGAAGATCAGTTTTTGGATGAACATCTGTTCGCTATTAGTGAACAAACTCCGTGGTATGCAGACATAGCCAATTACTTGGCCACCGAAAGGACCTCACCTGCTCTCTCCTACCGAGAAAAGCAGGCGGTCATAGAGAAGAGCGCATCATTCCTTTGGATGGATGGTCTCCTATTTAAAATAGGATGGGACCAAATTATAAGAAGATGCGTAGCATAACAGGAGTTTTTAGAAGTGCTCAAGGCATGTCACGATGAGCCATGCAGAGGACACTTTGCAGGGAAACGAACCGCCTACAAAATCTTGCAGTCTAGGTATTTTTGGCCCACTCTGTTCAAGGATGTAGCAGCATATACCAGCAAGTGTGACGAGTGCCAGAGGATGGGTAGACCAACCCACCGAGATGAAATGCCCTCGCAGCCCTATGTACACCTGGAACCTTTCGATAAATGGGGCATGGACTTCGTGGGACCATTTAATCCACCTTCGATGGGAAGGAGGTTTATTCTGGTCTGCACGGATTACGTCACCAAATGGGTGGAAGTGCAGGCATTAAGGGACTCAAAGGAAAGAACGGTCACCGATTTCTTATTTGCCCATATTTTCACATGATTTGGGGTTCCTCGGGAGATAACAATAGACCAAGGGCCCCAATTCACCTCCAAATTGATTGAGGAGCTGATGGAGCAATATAGAGTTTGGCACAATAAAACCATGCCCTACCATCCACAGGCGAACGGGCAAGTAGAAGTGACAAACAGGGAGATAGAAAACATCCTAACCAAAACCGTGCAGCAACACAAGAAATATTGGGCCACACGGTTGTCGGAGGCAGTTTGGGCATACAACACCACGTGGAAATCCACCATAGGATGCACACCTTTCCAACTGGTCTATGGAAAAAATGCGATGATGCCCATCGAGTTCGAAATCAAAACTCTGAGGATGGCTTCAGAATTAAATTTGAGCTTGGACGAAGCTCAAAAATAGAGGATTCACCAGCTAGATCAGCTGGACGAAATCCGACTGGATGCTTTGCAGAGGACAGAGATTATATAGAAGTAGAGAAAGAAGTGGCATGATAACCACATCAAGGTAAAGAAGTTCCAGGTAGGGGAATGGGTACTGTTGTACGATTCTCGATTCCAGGAAAGGAAGGGCAAACTTATGCAGAGGTGGATGGGGCCGTATGAGGTGGCAGAGCTCATTAGGAATGGGGCGGTGCACATTAAGACAATTGACGACAACAACACCATGTTCACAATCAATGGCCACCGACTACGCCCCTATAATACGTCCAAAACGTTACAGGTGGAATCCAGAGTAGGCATGGGGGAGACCCCATCTTGCTAGATCTGGACCGAACTCTCACAGGTGAAATGGTGGGCATGAAAGTGCTCACCCAAAATTTTTTAGTTAATATAGTTTTTTTTTGTAATGTGTGTTTTTGTAGGGACGACGCCCGCATGCAAGCTGTAGGCATCCTAATCCAGGGCCTAACAGGCATGGAACGCGTCTAACTGCCTTTATTTTCCTTTCTTTTTTGGTTGCTTTTTGTAGGTGGAGGACCTGATAACATGAGGGATAGGTATCTGGGAAACTAGGCCTGATTCGGCTCAACATTCCGACACCGGCTCGTAGGTAGAATCTGGGCAGCATGAAAAACTGGGAAGGCTTGATCACCCTTTTTCTAGTCAAATCGCCATCCAGAAGAAGGCGCCTTACTGCATCTAGAAGGTGCCAAGTCTAGAAGAAGGTGCCTTACTACATCCAAAAGGTGCCAAGTCCTAAAGAAGGCGCCTTACTGCATCCAAGAAGGTGCCAAGTCCACAAGAAGGTGCCTTACTACACCCGAAAGGCGCCCATCTAGAAGAAGGCACCTTACTGCATCTGAAAGGCCCCAAATCGAAAGACAACGCCTTCCATCCATTCAGAAGTTCTAAATATATATATATGTAGGCGCCTTTCGTGGTAGGCAGGCACCAAGTCTTAAAAAAAAAAAATCCGAATATGCCTTCCAACATCAAGAAGGCGCATTCATCCGAGATGCCTTCCAACATCAAGAAGGCACATTCATCCACCGAATACGCCTTCCAACATCAGGAAGGCACATTCATCAAGACGAACGCCTTCCAACATCGGGAAGGCACGAACCAGAAGGAGGCGCCTCCCACATTGGGAAGACGCATGTAGGCAAAAGCGCCTCCCACCAATCAGAGGCACCTCGTAGCATCGAAAGGCGCATTCGTTCGAAGAAGAGCATCGACAACGTCGGAAAGGTGCTACAAGGACACCATCCACATGGGAAAGGTACCAAAGAATGCCTCTCGCGTGCAACATTTACATCTACCGGATGCCTCGAGCGGAATGAAGCATCACATGAATGAGCGACATCAAATGACCATACCCCTCCCTCATGTCACAAGTCAACAAATCAGTGGCTACCATGATGATTGGAATGATCGAATCAGGTATGCGCATACTAAATCAAATCATTTATATAATTATTTATAAATACGTAGTACCAAAAAAGATACCGTCATCATAGAGATCGTATCCCCCCATAGCCGAAATCACGTGCCAATGATAGGGCATCTTCCATAACTGCTAGGGTTAGGCATATTTTCTATAAGAAGGCGCCTTCCTGAAGAAGGAAGGACAGAAAAAATATACAGCAGCAGAAGGCGCCATGGGAGGAAGGTCCAAGAACCACGCGATCAAGAAGAATGAACCCAATGATACTGATGGGATCATAGGGGCAGTGAAGACCCAATTCGAAGCCGAGGGGTGGCTCGAATACTGCACCCCGTCAGTCAGGGCCAGGACATGGAGGCAGCTAGAGAATTCACCACCTCTTTGAGGGGCGATGCGGCCCAAGTACGAGGGGTGGAAATTCCAGTCACCCCTGAGTTCATCTCACAGGCGACTGGATTGCCTCTCACGGGGGAATGTACATACAAGGGCGGAGTGTTAAAACTATACGCCGAAATACTACTGCCAGGAGGAAATGTGCAGATAGACAGGGAGGGGTTACTCAAAAATAGTCTCCCCATGAATATGCGAAAGATGTTCGAGCAGATTGCTCGATTCTTCACATGCACAGGGAAGTATACCCATCTCGCACATTAATCATGTGCACTTCCTCAATCACCTAGTGCATGGGAGGAAATTAAATATACCTTTCTACCTGGCGAATGCTCTGAAAGATGAAGCGGCTCGGTACCAGAAAGGGGCACCGTCCGCCTTAGCCCACCATGGGCTGATATCGGCATTGGTCCACCACGCAGAAGCACAAGGACAGAACCACGACGCAGAGGGAGATGGCGGCCAAATAGAGCAACACAATGCGGTTGCCGAATTAGGGCAAGACGAAGCATCCCCTATAGAGGAGATAACAAACATCGGGCAATTGGCATTGCCCTATTTTCTAGGAGGAGCAGAGCAGTCACCGGTGCCCGAAGACATAGAGGACAGAGGGCATTCCCCAGTGCCCGAGTATGAGGAGGAAGGAGCGCCACTCGCTGGTGGTGAGGACGAACCAATCCCCAGGAGGAAACATCTGTGGTGATTCCTCTCGATAGAGGAAGGACAGAGTGACCCAGAGATAGACGTTGCCACCCAAACCCTCCAAGAATTAACAAACCAGAGCCCACGGAATGAAGGAACTTCTGGGAGTAACGACCAGATCGATGCGGCCTTGGAGGAGGCGCTCGAATGGCAAACCGATTGCTGGATGGCACAACAGATTCTGGAAGATTGCCAGAACTAGCATAAAAGGGAATTGGAGGAAAGAGATAGACGAATCGCTCAGCTCGAGCAGCTGGTCCGATAGTTGCAGGAGGAAAATCAAATACTTCAGGACAGAGGAACAACAAGACAGGAGGCATCCACTCAGACTGATTGGGCAGAAGAAGTGCCGACGAACTCTCCCACATCCGTCGAACGAGTATTCTCTTCGGGGGAGATTCGATCGGACGCCCGACAGAGCAGCCCGGAGGCAGGGGAGGATTCCTCTATTTTTAGGGGTGAAAAGGAAAGAAGTCCTACGATGCCCCCTGTCATTGTCCTGAGTGACACAGAGCAGGACGAAGGTCTCCAACAGCAGATAAGACCAGAGGATAAGGAGGACCTCCCCAGGCCTGAAGAAGGAGAAGAGCCTGAGGGGTCGACACCAGGTAGATAGGAGAACGAAGGATCACCCCCGGAGATAGCAGCACAACCGATCCTTCGGAGTAAAGAGAAGTCCCCAAAGGAGAAAGAAGAGACCCCGGTCCGAGCCGCCACATTTTCTGCAGAGGCCAAGGCAAAGAGGCCCAGGACGGCTCGACAGAAGGCGAAAGTGACCTTCGTCGAGTCAGAGGAGGACGAATGGGACATGCAACTATTCATCGAAAGGCAAAAATATTTTGAGCAGCTGCGCAACGAAATGAAAGCAGCCAAGGAGGCCAGGAAGGCATCCTCGAGGGTAAAAGGAGATTCTGGCATCTACGTCAATCCGACAGAAGACAACCAATTTTGGGACATCTATGGTTCATCCCGAGGGTGGCCTTCCATGATGAGGAGGTACTTGGAATGGTGGGGAGTATATGGCCCACAATTGGAGGCCACTGCAATTGCAAAGGAGAATGCAGGGCTTACCCCTGAAGCGGCCGGATTATACAAGGCCCAAGTAGTGCCTTCTAGAGGGGATAACTCGGATATCCCTCTGGCAGTGGTCAGACCTCCAGACGCCGACCTCTGGCAAGCTGCCGAAGCTGCATTTCAATCGACAGGAACAACGCTGGCTAGACCACCACCAGTAGCGGCCAGAACAAGAAGGGGACAATTGACAGCCATAGTTTCCCATAGGCAAAGGCGAACCACACCTTCAAATGCCGACACGAAAAGACAGACTCGGGCCGTAGGGGCAGCCGAATCCTCCAAGAGATGGCGACGATGAAAAGTCAGAGGGCTACCTATAGCTTGGATGCCACGAGGGCGTGGCATATGTTAGGCATGGGGGGATGATGAGCACCAGAAATGCTCATATTTTGTACATATTTCTTTGATCAATATGCGGTTGTATAATAAGGATTGCGTACTTTTATGAATGATTATATAGATATTTGATATAATTATGCGTGTTATCTAATTTGTGTGCTTTTAGTATGTTTTGTGGAATTGCAGTTGATTTAGTTAGATTTGGAACGGTCGAGGTCTTTTGATGGACCTGGCACTTTATTTCATCAAGGGTCAATGTAGAGAACATAGGCGCCTCCCTGCAACCGGAAGGCACCAAGGGAACAAGCGCCTCCCTGCAATCGAAAGGTGCCAAACCAAATACGAGCGCCTCCCTGCAGTCGAAAGGCGCCAATTGAATACGAGCGCCTCCCTACAGTCGAAAGGCGCCAACTGAATGCGAGCGCCTCCTGCAACGAAAGGCGCCAACTGAATGCGAGCGCCTCCCTACAATCGAAAGGCGCCAACAGAAGGCAAGCGCCTCCCCATAGCCGAAAGGCGCTAATAGAAGGCAAGCGCCTCCCTACAACTAGAAGGCATCGTGATAACAAGGTACCTTCCTCATAAGGAAGGCGCCACTGATTCTTTGCCCGTTGACCAGATTTGAATGACGTGGACGGCAGCGACTGGTGTAGTTCCAGCTCTACGTCATGCAGAGCTAAATTGGAGATAGCACCAACGTATCAAAATGTCTTACTGATGCCAGGCAAAGCACGAACCGAAATGAACATGCCGCCATCAGAATAGAATGCCAGACGTCGATTGCATTCGCCAGACTGTTCTAATTTAGTCTGGGAAGAATCGACTGTTGTAACCACTTCTGTAATAGAAGTTCTACGGGTGTGTTATATAAACACACGCAGATCATTCTGAGAAATATATAGAAATAATTAATAAAGATCCATTTAGAGTTACAGAAGATAGATTGTAATACGTTGATAAATATATTACAGTTCCAGAAGTTCTAAAGCGCGTGTTCGATCGGGAAGAAGTTGCTGGAGCCTGGGCCCACTCCAAGCCAGTATTTCTTCCCCATTTCCTTTTTGTTTATTTATTTTAATTAGTTTATTGCTTTCATAAGAATGTTCATTAGTTTGCTAGTTCCAGTATTTGCAGTAGATTTATTTTCAGGAATGTGTACATGATTTATTTCTGTAGATTTAATTATGTTCTTCTTACGTAATTTATTGAGGAGTGCGGGAATGATTGACAACCATTTCAAGAACACCCCCCAAATGTAGGATTAGCATATTCACCTCCAGTGGTATTGTAGTAACCTAATTCCGACTCTTCGCAAGTTTACGAAGCTCCCTGGGTTGATAATTAAATGCACGGGCATGTGACAAAAATAGGAAACCATTCACCTTGTTTGGCCCGCAACACAATCCATTCACAACTTCGGTCACCCTTGTAATGCACCCCTTACTATTGGTGTCATTATTCCTTTTGGACAACCTATGAATCACATGAAATTTATTTATGGAGGTGTTGATATATCTTTCAAAATACCTAAGCCCAAACAGTCTGAGGATTAATTTCCTAGAAATCTTGATCATATGTCAAATCTAGATTTTGTGATATGTTATTTTCAACACTTTCACTGGCATGGATATGGTTTGGGTCATTATGAACAAAGGTCCAAAATTTTTATCAACCCACCTTATCAACAACCTAAAGATAAATCTAGCTTAGGTTATCTATGTGATCTTATTAATGTTTTGGAAGATAAAATCCATCACCTTTCTCTAGACCCTCTAGAGGAGAATTTTGACATTGAATCTGAGTGTGATCTGCATAGAAATTATCTGTTACCTCATTCTATGGTCAGTATTCCTAATAATTTATTTTAAGACTCCTCACAATATGTCAATCTATTTTCCTATACTATTGATGATCTCATCAAAGACTTAACATAACTATCACTTACATCTTCCACATTAGATGATCTCCATATTTCCATTTCTTCATTGCATGTCCACCCATACAACCACTTGCAAAATAGAATATGAATTTAAATATCTTCTCATTACCCTTACTCTTCACCCATGTTTTTGTACCCTCACTTAAACCAACCTATACTTTCATCATCATCTGATGTTTCTTCTTTTAAATGTACATTCTCTCCTCCCTCAACTATGTCAATCAATATGATCTTCATCAATCAATTTGTACCATTTTGCTATGATGCTCATACTGATCGGATCATATGTACAAACCTTGATTACATCAACTTTGATCACATCTCCTCCAAACCCTCTCTAAAATATTTTCTCCCATAAATACACTTGCTACATTTAGCTAGTGTTCCCCTTTCTTTGATCCCACCTCATCCACCATACATAATTTTTCAATGATAATAAAACTCCTATACCTTATGCTATTGAGGATTTACATATTATTCCCATCCCTTCTCAACTCAAATATGATTATTTTTTGAGGATGCCATTGATGTTGATATTGGTGATGATCCTTCTAAACCTCATATCATTAAACTAGGCAAGGGTATATCCCTTGAAGAGCGAGAGATTCACCATGCTACTAAAGGAATAAAAAAAGTTCTTTTCATGGTATTATACTGATATGTCGGGTCTCAATCCATATCTATTTATTCATAATATTTAAACCCATTAAGAAAAAGCTTCAAAAGATGCATCCTATAATTGCTTTAATGGTAAAGGAGTTACAAAAAATCCTATATGTGGGATTTATCGAATAAATTGATTATATTGAATGGGTTTCTAACATGGTCCCATCATAAATACAAAGGGAAGAATTTAGAATGCACCAACTTCAGAGATCTCAATAAAGCATATCCTAAATATAACTTTCCCTACCCAATATTGATACATTGGTTGACTCCATAATAGGTCATAAAATGTTGTCCCTCATGGATGGATTTTCAAGATACAACCAAATATAGGTTAGTCCTAATGACTAGAATAAGATATTATTCACCATCCCTTAGGGGGAATTTTATTACAAGGTCATGTCATTTGGACTTAAGAACGTAGGCACCACATACCGATGCACCATGACCTACATTTTCCATGACTACATGCATAAAATCATGGAAGATTATGTGGATGACCTATTGGAAAAATCTAAAAAGTGTCATCAATCCATTGATGACCTCCAAAAAAGTTTTGATTGAATCCTCAAATGCAATGTACATTTGAATCCAAAAAAGTGTGTCTTTGGCATGATCTTAGGCAAAAATTTTGGGTTTATTGTTTCTCACTGGGACATAGAAGTTGACCCAGATAAAGTCAAGGCTACCATAGTTGTGCCACCCCCTATAAATTTGAAACAATTACATAACTTGTAGGGCAAAATCCAAGTGATTCATCGTTTCATCGTCCAACTATCAAATAATGGTAAGTTGCTCAACCACCTCTTATAGAAGAGGGTCACATTCAATTGAGACTATGAGTGTCAAGTTTTTTTTGACACTATCAAGAACTATCTTACTTTTCCACCTATAATATCTCTACCTCACCCTGGTTTTCCTTTCCCTATCGTATACATCTACCATCAATTTTTCTTTAGAAATGTTGTTAGCCCAAAATAATGAGGCTAGCCAAGAACAAGCTATATATTACATCAACCGTACATTAGTAAGCTATGATACATGATACGCTTACATGGAAAAACTATTCCTCATAGTGGTGTTTGCTAAAAAAAAGTTGAAATACTACATGTTAAACCATATAACTTATTTTTTAGCTCGAGATAATCCACTCTTATACATGATGGGTAGAAGTTACAATAACAACTGAATAACCAAATGGATTATGTTACTAACTAAATTTGATCTCAAATTTACCAGTCAAAAATCTATTAAAGGCTAGGTCATTGCCAATCACCTTGTCTAAGCTCATTAAAATTTATGATAAACCACTTCTTATTGAGATTCCTAATGATTCAGTGTTCCATGCTACCAAAGCTAAATAATACACTAGACCTAAAACAAATGCAGACCTGACCCTTTTCTTTGATGGCTCTCATTATGAACAAAGTGGAGGTATAGGGATAATCTTCTTTACACCTTAAGGGGTATCACTCCCATTTTAATTCATATAGACTTTTCTTGCACAAATAATAATATCAAATACAAAGCATTCATCCTTAGCCTTAAAACAATGCTACTTATGTGCATCAAACAACAATAAATCTTTGGTTATTCCCTTCTCATTGTTAATCAAATAAAGAAAATTTATCAATGTTGATACCTCATGCTTAAACAATACAAGGATTAATTGCTTACCCAAATTGAGTGGTATGAAATTGAAGCTTCTCTATGGTCTACTGATCATTTTGTCGATACAATGGTCTCTTTTAATTCTTTGATACCTTAAAATTTGCATGACGAAATTACTCACATGCATGTCCAAACACTTCATAAATCATCCATCTACCCAAAAACTTTATTCTGGGTATAAAATTTGTCCAAGCTAAACCTTGTGACCCTTGGTTTTCTCAAACCAAGGATTATATCAATCTAGACACTCTTCCTCCATATTTACCTCACATCTTCAAGCACACATTCAAACAAAGAATAATATGATATCCTTTTTTGGGGAACATCCTATATAAACGTAGTATGATGACATCCTTTTGCATTGATTAGAACTACATGAAGCTAATCATGTTCTCATATCCTCTCATTATGGTACATGTGGTGTCCACTTTAGTGGCATGGCTATTAACAAGTGCATCCTTCACATGGGCTATTATTGGTCCAGAATGGAGCATGATTTTTGCACATATGTTAAGAAATGCATATAATGTTAACAACATACTAATCTCACTCATATACTATATTAGGTATTATAGCCTATCTAGTCCATGTGGCCTTTCACTCAATGAGGCTTAGATCTCATTGGAAAAATCAATCCAACCTCATCAGGCAGTCATACGTTCATTATTATAGCTATAGAGTATTTTATAAAATGGGTTGAGTTAGTTCCTCTTATACAAATTATGGGGCCTAAGATTGTTGATTTTATTACACAACACATTATTTGTCATTTTTAAATTCTTCAAAGGTCATCTCTGATAATGGTATACCTTTCAAGAACAAGAATATCCACACATTATGTGACAAATACAACATTCAACATAGTTTCTCAATGCCATATTACCCTAGGGTAATGGCCAAGCAAAAGCTACCAACAAAATCATTTGCATAATTCTTTGCAAAACCATCATAGAATTTCATTGTGATTGGTACAACCAAATATCTATGGAACTTTAGGCCTATAGAATCAGTATTAAAACACCTACTAGGACAATGCCATTCTATTAAGTTTATGGTAAAGAATCCATTATACCCTTAGAGCTTGAAATTCCTTTGCAAATTTCATTACAAGAGTTTATTGACGATGATACTACTCACCAAGCACAATTATATCAAATAATGCTTCTATATGAACATCACATCAATACTATTGAACATATGCATGTTTATCAAAATCATATTTTACATGCATACAACAATAAGATCCATCAACATGAGTTCCAAATCGATGATTTGGTACTCAAAGAGAACTAGAAAAATACAATCCAACCATGCTACCTATGTGATAAAATTACATCAAATTAGTTATGACTATATATCATCAAGAGAAAATTTGGTTTTAGGGCTTATCATCTTACCGGTCTTGAAGGAATTGAGGAGCCCAAACCCCTCAACATCATTCACCTCCACACATTTTATGCTTGACTAATGTCCATCAATATTTTTAGCTTTCTATAGATTATATATCGGCTATTACAAATGCACAATGTGCAAAAATAATAACAATAATAAAAACAAAAATAAAATAAAAATCAAAACTATCCATCTATGATGTGCTTTACATCTTAACTTTTTGTTATTTTATTTTATTCTATTTTCTTCTTCCTCTCCTCTTCTCAGATTCCTTATCAGTGTTGTATGGTCATGCTTCGATCAGCTACATACCTCTTATTTGGATCTCCCTCTCCTTCTATATTCTTAAAATTTTAATTCAATGTTGTATGCTCACACTTCTAGTGGCTACATACCTTTGATTTGATCTTATTTTTTCTTCTCTTCACCTCTATATCTCATTTTTTCTTGCTTTGTACCTCTCTTTGTTTTTTGTCAATTTTGTATGGTCATGCTTCAAGCAGCTGCATACCTTTGATTGATTACATTTCTATCATTCTTCTATTTTCTTTCTTCCTCTTGTTGGTGTTGTTCATCCATTTCACATGCTCACTTTCAACCCTTTTCCATCATAATATACACCCATAAATCATGTTGATACCACAAAATATTGGCAGTACATCCATGCCTCACATGCATCCATATATAAAATTTAGATCCTAATGTGTATATGGGGTTAAACTTTTGGATTCACAAATTCATGATAACCTATCTCTCTTGGTTTTCTTATTCAAGGACAAGTTTATCACGTGTTAATCTACATTTATATCATTACATTATGTCACTTATGCATACCGTTCTACATATCATTACTCTTTGTCACTCTATCATGTCATTTTGCGTGTATATATACATATCATTTTGCATACAATAAATCACTAAATATTTAAATATACACTTGTTAGCTTAACTATAGTGGTGTCCAATTCTATTCTCGATTTCAAGGTAATAGGAAGTTATTTTTTTATTAAACCATTCATATTCAATCCAATCAACCTTTATCGAATGCCATCAAAGTCTAAAGTACTTCAAATTTTTCCTTTTTGACTTGAGTTCTTTCATGGACTAGTCACACATCTCGCACATTAACAAAATTTTGAATATAGGGAGGGCAATGCCTTGCATAAGCCTTACCATAAAAGCAAATGGTTTCCCCTGCTCATCCTATCATTTGTATGATAAACACCTGAGGATTGACAAAAGGACAAGCTACAAAGAAAAAAGAAAAAAAGAGTAGAGCAAAAAGAGCACCACAAACAAAAGAGCACTATCAAAAAGCTTGAATTCCTAAGGTCCTCGGGTCCATAGATCATGGCACTAACCTTCATCGAAGCTATAAACACCTGACTGGTAGTGGAGCATGTTTTACAAGTGGTGACATGTCTGTCATATTAATGATATTCTTTTGTATATACCAATATGTGCTTGTGGATGAACTAGCTTAAATGGCTTAGTTTATAATTGGTTAGTCCGACCTCACTCAAAATGGATAAATGAACATCATTTGCACACACAGGTCCATGATAGTCAAGATTTCTACAGGATATTTAGTGACTAATAGATGAGTTTTATTATTCAAATTATTGTGTTTGACTCTCTTGGGTTCTTCTAAAAACATCCACTAATCCTAGGAACAAGGAGAAAACAACATCATTGCTAGATCCACCATTCACAAGTGTTCTCTTCATCATGTTTATAAATTATCATTTGTTGCACATTCAAAGCATTAGTTGCATTATCTACATGGGTACATTTCAAGTTGCATTCATCATACACATTGGATGTTTTCTGATTTCATGTTAGGGTAAATAGTCAGTATGACTATTCATTTGTCCTTCATTAATTAAACATTTTAATATGGTCAAATCCACATACATTTTTTTTCAAAATTATGACCACATACACACATCTCAAGTGTACATACAACACACTTCTCATATCCATACATTTACATTTTATCATATCTATAACTAGTCAAATTACTGTAGAATGTCATATGCTATCTATAAAACAACAACATCAATGCATACTCATATGTATTAAATCACCACAAACACACATCATCCACAATCAATACATATCACACCATTGTGTATAATCAAAGGTGATCATCATATATCATACAACAAGATGGTCTATATATAGTCAAAATTACTCGTAGGCTATATCACATATACATCATGTTCTACATTGCTACATAGGCAACTATTGTAATATATAAAAATGGTGGCACACTCACCACACAAAAAAAATAAGCAAACCATATGTAGACACCTAAAAAGTGTCACATTTACAATGGTTAATATTAATATTTAATATTAATTTTATATATGGATGCATGTGATGGCATGGCTATTAACAAGTGCATCCTTCACATGGGCTATTATTGGTCCACCATGGAGCATGATTTTTGCACATATGTTAAGAAATGCATATAATGTTAACAACATACTAATCTCACTCATCTACCATATTAGGTATTATAGCCTATCCAGTCCATGTGGACTTTTTCTCAATGAGGCTTGGATCTCATTGGAAAAATCAATCCAAACTCATCAGGCAGTCATAAGTTCATTATTATAGCTATAGAGTATTTTATGAAATGGGTTGAGGTAGTTCCTCTTATACAAATGATGGGGCCTAAGATTGTTGATTTTATTACACAACACATTATTTGTCATTTTTAAATTTCTTCAAAGGTCATCTCTGATAACGGTATACCTTTAAAGAATAAAAATATCCACACATTATGTAACAAATACAACATTCAACATAGTTTCTCAATGCCATATTACCCTAGGGTAATGGCCAAGCAAAAGCTACCAACAAAGTCATTTGCATCATTCTTTGCAAAACCATCATAGAATATCATTGTGATTGGTACAACCAAATATCTATGGCACTTTAGGCCTATAGAATCAGTATTAAAACACCTACTAGGACGACACCATTCTCTTAAGTTTATGGTAAAGAAGCCATCATACCCTTAGAGCTTGAAATTCCTTTGCAAATTTCATTACAAGAGTTTATTGATGATGATACTACTCACCAAGCACAATTATATCAACTAATGCTTCTAGATGAACATCACATCAATACTATTGAACATATGCATGTTTATCAAAATTATATTCGACATGCATACAACAACAAGATCCATCAACATGAGTTCCAAATCGATGATTTGGTACTCAAAGAGAACTAGAAAAATACAATCCAACCATGCAACCTGTGTGATAAAATTACATCAAATTAGTTATGACTATATATCATCAAGAGCAAATTTTGTTTTAGGGCTTATCATCTTACCGGTCTTGAAGGAATTGAGAAGCCCAAATCCCTCAACATCATTCACCTCCACATATTTTATGCTTGACTAATGTCCATCAAGATTTTTAGCTTTCTATAGATTATATATCGGCTATTACAAATGCACAATGTGCAAAAATAATAACAATAATAAAAACAAAAATAAAATCAAAATCAAAACTATCCATATGTGATGTGCTTTACATCTTAACTTTTTGTTATTTTATTTTACTCTATTTTATTCTTCCTCTCCTCTTCTCATATTCCTTATTAGTGTTGTATGGTCACGCTTCAAGCAGCTACATACCTTTGATTTGGATCTTTCGCTCCTTCTATATTCTTAAAATTTTAATTCAATGTTGTATGGTCACACTTCAAGCGGCTACATACCTTTGATTTGATCTTATTTTTTCTTCTCTTCACCTCTATATCTTATTTTTTTTCTTGCTTTGTACCTCTCTTTGTTTTTTGTCAATTTTGTATGGTCACACTTCAAGCAACTACATACCTTTGATTGATTATATTTCTATCCTTCTTCTATTTTATTTCTTCCTCTTGTTGGTGTTTTTCATCCATTTCACATGCTCACTTTCAACCCTTTTCCATCATAATCTCTATCCACAAATCATGTTGATACCACAAAACATTGGCAGTACATCCATGCTTCACATGCATCCATATATAAAATTTAGATCCTAATGTGTATATGGGGTTAAACTTTTGGATTCACAAATTCATGATAACCTATCTCTCTTGGTTTTATTATTCAAGGACAATTTGATCACGTGTTAATCTACATTTATATCATTACATTATGTCACTTATGCACACCGTTCTACATATCATTACTCTTTGTCAATCTATCATGTCATTTTGTGTGTATATATACATATCATTTTGCATACAATAAATCACTAAAGATTTAAACATACACTTGTTAGCTTGAATATAGTGGTGTCCAATTCTATTCTCGATTTCAAGGTAATAGGAAGTTATTTTGTTATTCAACAATTCATATTCAATCCAATCAACCTTTATCGAATGCCATCAAAGTCTAAAGTACTTCAAAGTTTCCCTTGTTAACTTGAGTTCTTTCATGGACTAATCACACATCTTGCACATTAAGAAAATTTTGAATATGGTGAGGGCAATGCCTTGCATAAGACTTACCATAAAAGCGAATGGTTTTCCCTACTCATCCTATCATTTGTATGATCAACACCTAAGGATTGACAAAAGGACAAGCTACAAAGAAAAAAGAAAAAAAAGAGTAGAGCAAAAAGAGCACCACAAACAAAAGAGCACTATCAAAAAGCTTGAATTCCTAAGGTCCTCGGGTCCATAGATCATGGCACTAACCTTCATCGAAGCTATAAACACCTGACTGGTAGTGGAGCATGTTTTACAAGTGGTGACATGTCTGTCATATTAATGATCTTCTTTTGTATAGACCAATATGTGCTTGTGGATGAACTAGATTAAATGGCTTAGTTTACAATTGGTTAGTCCGACCTCACTCAAAATGGATAAATGAACATCATTTGCACACACAGGTCCATGATAGTCAAGATTTCTATAGGATATTTAGTGACTAATAGATGAGTTTGATTATTCAAATTATTGTGTTTGACTCTCTTGGGTTCTTCTAAAAACATCCAATAATCTTAGGAACAAGGAGAAAAAAACATCATTGCTAGCTCCACCATTCACAAGTGTTCTCTTCATCATGTTTATAAATTATCATTTGTTGCACATTCAAAGCATTAGTTGCATTATCTACATGGGTACATTTCAATTTGCATTCATCATACACATTGGATGTTTGCTGATTTCATGTTAGGGTAAATAGTCAGTATGACTATTCATTTGTCCTTCATTAATTAAACATTTTAAGATGGCCAAATCCACATACATTTTTTTCAAAAGTATGACCACATACACACATCTCAAGTGTACATACAACACACTTCTCATATCCATACTTTTACATTTTATCATATCTACAACTAGTCAAGTTACTATAGCATGTCATATGTTATCTATCAAACAACATCATCAATGCATACTCATATGTATTAAATCACCACAAACACACATCATCCACAATAAATACATATCACACCATTGTGTATAATCAAAGGTGCTCATCATATATCATATAACAAGATGGTCTATACATAGTCAAAATTACTCGTAGGCTACATCACATATACATCATGTTGTACATTGCTACATAGGCAACTATTGTAATATATAAAAATGGTGGCACACTCACCACACAAAAAAAATAAGCAAACCATATGTAGACACCTAAAAAGTGTCACATTTACAATGGTTAATATTAATATTTAATAATGTGTGCAATTATTTTAATTAATGTGTTGCAACCTTATAAATTATTAATATTGGCTATTCTAGCTCCTTTGACCCACTTTAGCCCCTTCCTACGCTTAACCATGGTCATCATGAGACCACTCCACTATTTTTAACTCCGGTTCACATTAACTTCGATTAGCATTTATTTCCCCTCTTTCCTCCATTTTTTGAGCACATTCAAGACATTTGGGTGATCATTCCCTCCACCCGAGCACTTTGATGAGAAATGTCAACTTAGTAGGTGAGGAATCTCTCCACAAAAAGGGTATTAATGGGGCATGTCATAATGTGTCATGGCACATCATAAGGTGTTATGGCATGTCATAAGGCATCATAGGACATCATAGCCCAAATAAGAAAAATTGCACATTTGTCCACCCCAAGTGGATAATCCCTAATATTCCTCTCTTAAGCATCCATGTCACTTCTCACCCATTCTCTTCCATCATCATCACCCTCCTCCACCTATGGGTGACTTTACAAATAGGTCTCTATTTTTATTTTCATATGTGCACAAAAATATAATGAAACTCTGCTCAAATTTCATTTGATTGTTTTGTATTTTTGTTTGACATTGTGGTTGCAGGTTTACCATTCATAGAGCTCAAAAGCATTAACCACGGAGGCTTTTGGAATTGTTCACTAACATTTGTTTTTGCAACCACACCCATGAAAGGTATCCAACAGTGCACCAGATCTATAACAAACACCTTAAAAAAAAATCCAAAAAGGTTTGTTAGATAACAGTCTCAACTATCTAGGGTAGTTAACCAGTAGCACAACCACATAGGGTGGTTACCCAAAGTCTCAATTGCCCAGGATGGTTATCTGAAAGCACAATCACATAGGGTGGTTACCTAGAGAGCCAACTGCAATGGGCAGTTGAGCTTCAAGGTAAACATTAGCTCCAAACCAACCATAGACTACACAAAAAGGTAAATTAGGTATTTTACAAGGCTCTATAAGTATTTCATGCAATTTTATAACTTTTGCATTCAATTTTATAATATTTTGTAATGTTTTTGTTGTTTTTGTAATCTTCTTTCATGATTTTGGACCTCATATTGAAAGGCCCCATATATGATATTGATGTTTTCATTGTGAGCTTGTGTGTAGGTATTGGATATGCAAGAGGTCAAGAAATACACCTTCTAAATCCTCCTACAACCTATTGTGCAATCAAAGAGATAACTTGAAACACCATAGATCTTACTTGTAAAATAAAATACTTTGTTTTCAGAGGTCAATTGTAACTGAAAAGGCCAATTTGAAAAAGATACAGTTTATCAATATAAAATCTACTACAAATATCTTTATATTGAATTTTATCTATTTTTAATTGTTATGGTGTATTTCCTCTTTCACACAAATGGCAATCATGGTGGGACCCTTTGCCCACAATACATTTGATGCTTGTTATTGTTGGTCATCAAATCCGCACAGGAAAGGACTTTCGGTGGGTTTGCGCGCCCTGGACCTGCGACCAACATTGAAAGGCCAAGGGGAAGAGATGCCCCTCGTGCCAATATTCGGAGAAAGGTCGGCTCCTATACTAATCTACTTTTGGGGGTTTGAGATAAGAGTGCAGGAAAGAAATAAAAGAGTAAGGGTTAGGAAAAGAAATAAAAAAGGAGTAAGGGTTAGAGAAAGAAATAAAAAGAGTAAGGGTTAGAAGATGATGATTTAAGGTGGGAGAGAACAGGAAGCATGATCACTCGCTAACAACTCGAATAGCAACAAGAAATACCAAGAATGAAATGAAAGAAATGCAGTGCCGACCTTCCTATGTATCCTCTGGACGGGTTCGCAGGGTTCTCCTCTCTCTCTCGCTGGAATTCAGGGTTCAGAGTAACAGCGATTGAGATAAGGGAATAACAGAAACCTCAATCCACCAGGCAGCATAAAAGAAAGCAACAAGGACATTTTTCCTCTCCTATGTATCCTTCAGGGAAAATTTTAGGGGTTCAGTCCCCGATCGCACATCGGATTCAGGATTCAGAGTCTCGATATGCAAACGAGAAAAGATAAAAGAATTAAGCACAGAAGGCAACATAAAAGAGAGAAATGGAGCACAATAGATCTTTAGTATTAAACGCAGGACATCAAGTTACAACAACTTTCTAGCAGAAAGTTCCCCCCCCTTTTACATTACATGCCTGGGTTTTTATAGAGGACCCGACCCTCTGAGTCATTATTACAAAAACGGCGGAGTACACCCTCGGGCTCTAAGAAATCGGCTCCTTGCGGTTGCTACGGCTGAGTTTTCAAATCGGTTGCTGAAATTGGCAACTGTGACTGGGTCAACCATGGAAATATTCATTTAATGCACCGCTCGAGTGTCCTTGGCTTCTGGATGCTATGCTTGAGTGATCGTTACGCCCGCCGGGTTTTACTTCGAGGACTGTTACATCCCTTTCGTTTGCCAAAATTGGTCAGCGGACTTATCGGGCAAGAAAGGGGTTTTCGATCACCTTGGGAAGCTGCCCACCTTGGAACGTGGGCCCAAAAAGTGCTTCGCTACATCTCCGCTTCGCCGAAGCCTTGGGCCGAAGTAGATTCTCCTTGATTTGTTCTTCATAAAATAATGCTTTGTAGAAACTACTTCGGGGATGTCGAGTGCCGAGCGAATTCCATCTTTGAAATGGGGCCTTTTGGTGAAACTGCTTTAGCTGGAAAATGTTTTGGCCCGACTCCTTCTCAAAATTGTGGTTCGGGGCATATCCTCTCAAAGAACTTCTCTATTTTTGACACATTGTCATTTTGCTTCGGGCACCACTGCTTCGGGTGAAAACTGGCCAAAGTAGGTGTCGAAAATACTTCGGGCCCGAAGTAGTTTCCTTGCCTTAGCTGATTTGGATTATGCTCTCCTCCTTCGATGAAGTCACTTGGATGCTGCTTCACAAAACTTTCGCCCGAAGCGGCTGCCAAAAATGTTTCGGGTGCGAAGCGTTATCTTTGTATTTTCTTCGACGAAATTACTTCGCAAGGTTTTTGCCCGAAGTGGTGATTTGAAGTGCTTCGGGCCCGAAGCTCTTTTCACATTCTCCTTCTTTTCTTTCGGCGAAGCAATTTTCCTTGGCCTGTTTGGTAGCGAAGCTCTTTCTTCTTCATTCTATGATAGGGAGAGTCAAAATTGCTGTAACTTAAAATAAAAGAAAACTTTCAACAAGGAAATACTATACAAAATTCTACTATTCTTCTACCCCTTGTATAATGTGACAAAAAGTGTCAACATTCTTGGCGGCTCGTGGGGTGACGAGCTTGTCTTGGCAAAAGAACCCTTTAGCCCTGATCCATTGGGCTATAGAGTCATTGGTCTTCCCCAGACCCTGCTTCTATGGTCTGTCCCTCCTCTTGTTCCTCTTCTCCTTCTTCTTCTCCTTCCTCTTCCTCTTCCTCTGGCATGGCTTCTAGCTATGGCGATGGTTCGAGGCGATCACGGATGCGCTTCATCATTTTTTGGACATGAGTCCAGGCACTCTTTTGAAATGGTTCCTGATCTTGTAATGCCTTAACCAAAATGCAAAACCGATCAATTTGCCCGATGTCAGCATGTTTGGCCCTGATGAATAAATCGTTTAGGCATGCTACCATCTTGTAGTATCTCAAGATGAAGTCGGTTATCTACCCTTCTGAGATCGGCTCCGCCCATCCGTCTATCTCTGAGACATCACCCTCGAACTGGAGCCAGACTGGCTTGAGGTCATCTTTAGTCAGAAGGTTCCCGTCATCGTCTGTGAAACTCGGGAAACCCAAGGAGGAGAGGTCCTGAAAATAATTCATCGAGGCACGTTGCTCATTTTCAAAAATGTCTTGGAGCCTTCTCGCCTTCTGAGCTTTTCGCACCTTAGAGAAAAAGGCGCGAACCGTGGCCTGGGCTGTGGACCAATCTCTAGCCGTCCGAGTCATTGCAGTGACCTGCAAGTCTTGATATTTCGCATTTTGGACGTCGAAGGCTAACTTGAGCCGACGTCTGGCTTTCTGCGTGACTTCATCAATGATTGGCCCTCCTTCAAAAATAGCGAGCTGGGCTTCGGTGATGAAGGTCAGTATCGTGAGGGCGCTGGAACATCGAGACCTAAAATTCTTGAGCAAATGGGTACGAATCTCCTTAATTCTGCTCCTATCAAACACCATCAGGTCTTCCTTCTCGTACAGTTGGTCCTACATTTGTGCAACTCTGCCTTCCAGCTCCTTGGCCTTTAGATCGCTCTCGGTCTGTTTCTGTGCTTGGCTCTCGACTGTAGATTGGAGTTGTTGAACCTGCTGCTTCAGGGCGCGTGCTTCCTTTTTCATGGCCTTGCACTGCTCCTCGGCCTCTGCCAACTTGGAGCGGACCCTCACCAAATCTTCTTCTAGCTTAACATTGGCGGCCTCGGCCTCGATCCTACGTTGGTTGGCGATGACTGCGTGAGCCCTAAAGGTCTCAATTCGGACATGCATGGATGCCGATTCATTGTCTACATTTAGATGCACCAGGTCCTTAGGTGTTTCCTGGTAATCATAGTCCATTGGAGTCATTTCATCTAGGGGTTTCTACACCTTAGGGACCTTCTTGATCTTGTGCATCTTCTCGGCTTTCAAATCAAACACGATGCATTTTTCAACTTGAGTCGTCGCTCGCCCTCTTTTCTTTCTCGCCTCCTTCAAGATTTTGTCGGTGTTCTGCCGAGCTTGGAGCAGCTTCTTGGCGAGGGGGCGTTCCTTGATCAAGGACATCTTAGATTCAAACAAGGCTGGGTCACCAGCCAAAGGAGTGAACAAATATAGGGAGTGGATGGGGGATGCCTCGCCAGAAGGTCCGACGATGGGTGTAGCGGGCATTTTGGCAATGGCGGCCACATCATGCGAGACGAGGGATTGGGTGGTGGGGCTCGACGTCGAAGTGATACCTTCGCTTCTGCTAAGAATCAATGGGGTGGCAACGTGAGTGGGTGAAGTGAATTCAATGGACTTATCCCGATCGAGATCGTGGGATGGACTTGGACTAGTCACGGGTGACGTGTGATGGGGCGATGGGCTACGTAGGGGAGACTGGTGAGAACTCTCGACCGTGGCCGTAGGGGGCATGGGTGAGTCTTGAGCAAGGGGTGGAGAATGCATACCTGGGTGCCCTCCTAGAATTATGGCAGTGGTGGCTTTTGGTGCAACTACATATTGTTCTTCTGCTTCGGCATCCTCAACCTCCATGGTTTCTGCCTCGACGTCCCCTTTGGATTGGAGGAGTTCCTCCACATTGATGACATTGATATCCGGGACGGTTGCGGCGCTTGGCGGCATGGCACTCTCAATAATTGCTTCGGATGGACCCGATGTAGGTTGCCTAGTGGAAGGGCTCGGAAACCCTGTGCGAAGGCACTTTGGATGGCTTGGAGGCACTTGCACTGATTCTAGCTTCTTTCTCTTTGTCCTCACCAACGGTTGTTTAGACTCTTCAAAACTCGTGTCTTGGCCTCCCACAGGTACTGGAGGTGGCCTCTACGGTGTGGCTTTGGCCCTCTTCCATTTCTTTGGCTCTGAAGTAGTTTCCTTTCTCTTTGGGCTTTCACCTGAACCTGGGATAGCTGGAGGAATGAGGTCGGTGAAGGACAGAGGCTTCCATGTCCCGGCATTGGCCTCATAGACCGCTATGAAGTCCTTGTCAGATGACAAAAGATCGTAAGAATTTGTCTTTCGATGATGGACCCTCATTATCCACCACTCTCTTAGTTGGGCCACGTCCCAATATTTTGTTGCTTCCTTCAAATCATCTTTTGCCTTCTTCCAGAAGGTAGAGTTGGGGCTCGGGAGAGGGTGCCGAACTGGGTCATATGCGACCTCCATCGGGTAGAACTCATGCCAGGGAGGTAGCGTTTCCATTTTCTCCAAATGCCATTCCAAATCCCTCTCATTGGGATTGTTCCTCTGCTCCACAATTTCAAGATAGGGGCAAGCGTGGAAGTTCTTGAATCGAAGATGATCCCTCATTACCCCCAAGGGGTCATAGAGCCATTGCTGAGGAAGCTGGACTAGGCCAAAATTGGTGAGCTTCTCCTCCAAGAAAACATTTTGTTTGAGGGCAAACACCTCAATAACTCCCATTTTGAAAGGGAAATCGTAGGTGTGAGCCCATTTTCGTCCATGGCCATAAATGGCGTTTGTTGCATCACTCTGTCGAGCGGCCTCCAATGCGAACTGGTATTCGGAGGGATAGACTGGCAGTAGAAAAGGCTTCCCTATGAAGCCGAATATGCAAATTACAAGCCCCTATGTCAGCTAAAAAATGTCTCCCCTCCTCTCTTGTACCACTTTGTCCCTTAGGAGGAGGGGAACCCGAGGGGAAGACCCTGTTAGCATATGCATCGCGGGTCCCAAAAATTGTTGGTTAAAAGAATAATAGGACTCTTTCTTCAATAGGAGAGGGGTCCACTGGTATACAGGCAAAGGATTTCCATCTTCGCCACTTGCCGTAATAGCAACATAAGGGAAACTTCTATGTACATGAAAGAAAAATAACCAAACAAGAAGAGAACAGGGCAAAAAGTACTTATTTGTCCTAGCATTCTTCATGCTGGCGAGCTGGGTATGTAGGGTCCTGGATACCCATTTTGCCCTTGGTGCTAGGCCTCAAAGCATCAGGGGCATAAAATTCCCCTCTGGAAATACACTCAGCCAAAGATACCTACCACGGGTGCACCAAAGCGTCAGTAGATAGGCCTGCCACCCATGCAATGATGGAGAAGATGTCGACGTTTTTGAAGGCCTCCAAGGGTAGGGGCATTTGGGGCAATTTTCCCAAAGGGAGCCCGCTTTTGAGGCTCTGCTGCAAAAAATTGATTATGTAGTTGGAGGATGTGAACCTCTCCATCTGTTCGCTGAGAATAACGTTGCGAACTGTGTACCCCTTAGGAGGGCCTTGCTGTGGCGCAAAGGCTGCCTGGACATATTCCTTCAAAATGGAGAAAAGCTTATGCCCGGAGGCGTCTACCACTTGCCTAGAGGAGGGCTGATAGTTCTGTGCGATGGCATCAATCAGCTCAGGGCAGTGATGTGTGGGGGGCATCAGATACCAGTATATCTGGGAGTAGTAAGCGACAACTCTTTTGTTGTCTGTCGAGAGCCTGCTCTTCATGAACTCGATGGTGCTCCTGAGTTCAGCCATGCTCCTCAATAGCTTGGTGTCTCTGATCCTATCCCACCTATCGACTGGTGGTTCTTTAGGCTGCTCATCCCTAGAATCCTCTCTTTCTCCCATGATTTGTTTCTCAGGGCGACGGCTAACATCAACTTTCTTTGGCCCCTTGTCATGGCCTTTTGCTTTTGGTTGCTCGGGGCCGCCACTTCTGGTTCCTTCCCCTTTTCCTTAGAGTTCTTCTTCCCCATAGTGCTAGGGGTGATGGAGAAAACAATGCGAAGGGATTCGGGATCGGAGGCTTCAAAGCGCAAGATAGGAGAGTTTGAAGGCTAGTAGCAAAGTTTGCATGAATTATCAGGCAAATAGCTTCGTTACTGCTGGAGCCTACATTATATAGCCGTAGAAGGCAACCACCAGTATTTATGGCACTTGCCATAATTAACTTTGCGTCGCTTCATCCAATTCGCCGCATGGTGGAGTAGTACACAGGGTTGTGTGTTATGATGATTGTGGCTTGCTTTGGAAGCGTGACCCTCTACCACTTTGTACCCGAGCATGAAGTTTTCTCCTAACCGAATCCCTAAAGGATGTACCCACCACCTTTTCATTTAACTCGCCCGCTTCGGACACTTTTGAAGGCGGTTGTCGACACGTTCCCCTAGGCACATTTTAAATGCCTCCGCCTTTTCCATCGTTGGGTTGGTGAAGCCAAAGTCAGAGTTGAAGTGCTTCGAGGTGAACCCTTGGTGCGAGCTATTTCTCTACACTTCGGGCCCGAAGTAGGTGGCTCGTCGGTCCTCCTTTGGAAACTGTTTCGCTTGAACTCCCCTTGGCGAAGTACTTCTCGGGCCTTGATCCGAATCGTTGCTACGAGCCATTTTTTTTTTTTTTTTAGAGTTTCGAAGTAAAACTCGACTTGAGCTTTTGCAACATTTTATTTATCAGCTGAACTATTTACACTATTCACAAGCTTGCGACATAATGGGCATGCCGCCACCACGGACTCAACTTCGGGTGATTATCCGGTGAACCTGCAGTGACCCGACCAGATCAGGTTGAACTTTAGCTGACCTTCAGAGTTCGGATCATTTCTACTCGAAGTTGTCCATGCTGCGAATAGGAAGCAACGCAGTCGATTTTCATTTTTGCCAATGCTCGGATTGTTGGCGAAGAAGTTCGCCACTCGAAAGCCTCCTTGGGGCATCGGTCTTAGGGATAGCCGAAACCAGTACCAGACCCAATGCCAAAATTCTGTAGATTCTTCCAAATGAAGGTCGGGTACAGGTTCTTCCATCCTGCTGATATGGTAACAAGGTTCTTTCAACGAAGAGTAGTCCTCCAAGAACTCTTCGGGCTCATCCTCTGAATCGGATAGGCTTGATGAGCTTTGGCTGAATTCTTGCATGCCATCTCTTGGGACACAAAAAGGGTGCAAAAATGTGCCCTCTTTGTTCTTGGGTTCTACCACTCGAGTCTGCTTCTCTCCTCGGTTCACCTCTTGATGGAGATCACGAGTAGCCATGTTGTTCATTAGGTGGGCCGTGCTTGCGTATTCCCATTGTTGGGCTAGTATGAGGTCTGCCTCCTGAGCTCCAAATGACTGCGTCTCAGGCCTCGGCTCAGTGTGAGGAATGCCCCATGAAGAGTACTGTGTTGGCTGAACAGGAGCCATAATTATCGGGGGAATCGATGGAGTTTCTCTCCACTGCCACTTTCTCGATAGGAGCAGAAGTCATTCCACTCGTATCGCCTCCTCAAATATTTGAGGGAATCTTCGTTCCCCCAATTGTAGTAGAATGAGGCTTACGTCCGGGTGGAAAGCCCGAACATAGAAGAGATGGGCTTGGGCGGGCGTCGGTTGGATCTCCAATGGGATTCTCTTCCAACTTTTGCAGAATCGGACATTGAAGTCCGTGATACCTTCCAAAGGTGCTCTCTTGATGGTGGAGAGGTATGCGAAGAGATGGAAGGGGTCCTGAGAGCCATCGAACATTTTGATCAATGCCCCCGCTAAGTCATCCCATGAGCAGATGCTTTTGGGCCTGAGCAATCGGTACCACCACAATGCCCTTCCTTCCAGAGATAGAACAAGAAGTTTGATCATGACATCTTCATGGATAATGTCATGGAGGGTCGCTAAATCGACAACATATTCAAGGTGTTCTCGGGCCATTCCCACGGTGCCACTGTATTTTGTCAATGATTTCAAAGCACTTTTGGGAATCTCGTGGTAGCTTTGGATATTCAGGGGGCTTGGATCGTTCCAGCTAGGAAAGCTTCTCCCAGCCATTACGACAGTAGCCTATGGAAATCGTGGTTGTCATCGCTGAGTCGAAGTCGTTAGGTGGACATTCTTTCTTCGCTTATGAGGTCAAGGCTGCTCACCGAACCTTGATTCCTCTGGGATATCTTCTTTCGGATTTGAAAGGCACCTACGACCAGGAAATCTGGATCTTCAGCTCAACTGAGTCGCCAGGTGATTTTATCAGGTGAAGACAGGCCAGAGATTCACCGAACTCGGACCTTCTTGAGACATGAGGGCTCCTGGTTACGAGAACTAGGCTTAGGTACTGGTCTTCACGACTTTTAGAGATTCTCAGGTAAAATAGAGTCGCCAGATGCTAAGAGTCTTTCGGTAATGAGGGCATCGATTCTCACTACTACTCAGAAGATGAGACTGATCGGATCTCACCGGGAACTTGTTAGAACTACTGGCTCCGGTGAAGACGGGCTAGAAATTTTCTCAAATATGGGACCTTGTGTCCCATCGGGCGTGCCAAAAATTGTTGGTCATCAAATCCACATAGGAAAGGACTTTCGATGGGTTTGCGCGCCCTGGACCTGCGACCAACATTGAAAGGCCAAGGGGAAGAGATGCCCCTCGTGCCAATCTCCGGAGAAAGGCCGGCTCCTATACTAATCTACTTTTGGGGGTTTGAGATAAGAGTGTAGGAAAGAGATAAAAGAGTAAGGGTTAGGAAAAGAAATAAAAAGGGTAAGGGTTAGAGAAAGAAATAAAAAGAGTAAGGGTTAGAAGATGATGATTTAAGGTGGGAGAGAACAGGAAGCACGATCACTCGCTAACAACTCGAATAGCAACAAGAAACACCAAGAATGAAATGAAAGAAATGCAATGTCGACCTTCCTATGTATCCTCTGGATGGGTTCGCAGGGGTTCTCCTCTCTCTCTCGCTAGAATTTAGGGTTCAGAGTAACAACGATTGAGATAAGGGAATAACAGAAACCTCAATCCACCAGGCAGCATAAAAGAAAGCAACAAGGCATTTTTCCTCTCCTATGTATCCTTCAGGGTGAATTTTAGGGGTTTAGTCCCCGATCACACACCGGATTTAGGATTCAGAGTCTCGGTACGCAAACGAGAAAAGACAAAAGAATTAAGCACAGAAGGCAGCATAAAAGAGAGAAATGGAGCACAATAGATCTTTAGTATTAAACGCAGGACATCAAGTTACAGCAGCTTTCTAGCAGAAAATTCCCCCCACTTTTACATTACATGCCTGGGTTTTTATAGAGGACCCGACCCTCTGAGTCATTATTACAAAAACGGTGGAGTACACCCTCGGGCTCTAAGAAATCGGCTCCTTACGGCTATTGTGGCTGAGTTTTCAAATCGATTGTCGAAACTAGCAACTGTGACTAGGTCAACCATGGAAATATTCATTTAATGTGCCACCCGAGTGTCCCTGGCTTCTGGATGCTATGCTTGAGTGATCGTTACGTCCGTCAGGTTTTACTTCGAGGACTGTTATGTCCCTTTCATTTGCCAAAATTGGTCAGCGGACTTATCGGGCAAGAAAGGGGTTTTCGATCACCTTGGGAAGCTACCCGCCTTGGAACGTGGGCTCAAAAAGTGCTTCGCTACATCTCCACTTCGTCGAAGCCTTGGGCCGAAGTAGATTCTCCTTGATTTGTTCTTCGCAAAATAATGCTTCGCAGAAACTACTTCGGGGATGTCGAGTGCCGAGCGAATTCCATCTTTGAAATGGGGCCTGCTGGTGAAACTGCTTCGACTGGAAAATCTCTTTCCCACCTAAGACTCATTACATTAGGTCTTATCAAGGTGGAAACCACCATATCATGCACACCACCCCTTCTAAGTCCCCTCATATCGAGACTCCCCTTTATCCACCTAATCCAAACATCATGCCCATTGATCTTGATGCAACCTGCATCATTTTTACCAATTCAATCTACCATGTCCAATCACCTTCTACTCTCAAGGATCCTTATTCATCACATTTCCCACCACCTAGCTCATTTACTCCATATTTACCCCTACTACACATTCCCGTCCATACTAACTCCACACTCACCTAGGTGTAGGCTTATAAGTCTTATCATCATCCATCACCTCCTGCATATTCTAGTTTTCACCACACATCAAGTGTGTAAAATTTTGGAATATTTTCAGTGTTCTCACCACCTAGGAAAACTAGTGTCACCCCTCTACAACACATCGCAAGATCAAATTTTGTAGTCATTGACCTTAATCACCCATCTTCATCCAATTATTTCCAATCATCACAATTCTTGCACATTTCTACATCACCTCCTTACATCACACACACTTCTCACCCACATAATTTATCCAAAATTTGTTTTGCTTCCCATCTACACTCATCTAGTCCATATTTTTCTTTCCAATTTCCTAACCCACCTCCTCAATCCATGATATTTTATATCACTCCTTCTACCACTTACCATTCATCCCCTAACATTCATATCACTGGTGCACATGTTGCACATTCTTCTATCGTATGCTCTACTTTTTCCCTACCATTATCTTAGGGTATCTTCTCATCAGTTGTCTTCCCATCAAGTACCTCCTAATCATTGCCCATATTGTCATATTAGTTCTTCTCACACCACCCACATTCCCCAACAACTACCTCAAACTCCTCATCCTTCATCAAATACTCCAACTTAGGGATCATTCTTTCCCCAATCACCATCCTAGGCCTCCTATCTGCATACAATACCCATAATCTATTCCCATCCTTATGAATCTCATCAGTGGCCTATGACACAGTTGCATAACCCACACCCATATCAACCACCACTTCATCAATATTATTCCACTCCTTATCCATATCAATCCATATTTTAACCATACCAATTGCATCCCACCCAACACACACATCATCCAACCTCTGCACAACCCCTTCATTCCTACATACCATCATATCCCAAACCTCAACCACCTTTCTATCATCAACACCACATTCAAAAACCACCACCACATCCCCTACACACCCACAATCATTCTCATAAACACCATCAATATCTACCCTTGGGATCCTAGGTCTCACAAGCACCATATTATGACCTTAACCACCACCATTACTATCACCTCTCTTCACACCAATC
The DNA here is from genome assembly GCA_028583015.1 of Wollemia nobilis. NCBI lineage: Eukaryota > Viridiplantae > Streptophyta > Pinopsida > Araucariales > Araucariaceae > Wollemia > Wollemia nobilis. The sequence continues at coordinate 783,379 of JAQPPZ010015288.1, read as the reverse complement.
ATATCCTCCTATCGATCCATCCCATCTGACTTATCATGGTACCCATTACTTAGTTATCCAAGCCACTCTAGATGCATTCCAATAGTTTGCCAACAAGATCAATAGTTTAGAATCTCAAGTTATAGGTATAGGGTATCAAAATCCAACCTTGGGTAAAATTCAAAATAACCCCATCAACCCCTTGGTACCAACACTAACTTATCCTCCCCTATTCAAAATATCCCAAATTCAAGAATTTCAAGGGCAAAGAGGATCCTTAGGATCACTTGAGCACATTCATCAATTCCTATTATCTCATCAATGAGATGGACCCCCTCATGCTTCATACCTTTTTGCTATCCCTTATAGGAGGAGCCTTGGATTGGTACAATCATCTTTCCAAATACAACTTGTATAATTTTGAACAACTAGCCAATATCTTCTTAGATCACTTCACTTTGAATATTATTAAGAATACCAGCTTGACAGATCTCACCAACCTTTATCAATTTGATGATGATTTATCCTTGATTATGGCAATTTATGGAGAGTAGTATTGATTGAATTACCCTTCTCTATACCCATAACTAAGCTAACTTGGATGTCCACTCAAATTTTTTCCAAATAAATATCCCTTCTTCTTCAACTCCAATAATATTGAACTCTTAAGGAAGCTCTCACTCAAGCCAAAATTACAAAGGATATTAAAATTTAAGAAGCATAAATCAAGATCCAAAAGAAGGAATAGCTAGGCAAAAATTCTAAGGGTAACAACACAAACAATAAATCCAAGCCTACCCAAGTCAACCAGGTAGTTTTGAGCAGCCTGACAACTCCCCTTCCCCAATAACAACCTCACCCTCCACCACAATAACCTTCCTATCAACCACAAAAAGTGGCATACAATACTATGCTACGTCCTACCCAAAATCAAAATACCACTCATTAGATTGTGCACACTCAATAGCCCCAACTCAATTCCACACCTCTATCAAAGCCCTTGTCCAACATCTTTCAAAAACTTATGGAGACACAGTTGATATCCTTACCCAATATAAGACCTAAGGATCCAACCAAAACCTTGAGGAAGAGGGCATAGATAAGATCAATATTTCATCTACCATCGACAAAAGGGTCATGATATCGATAGGTGCATCCAACTTAAGAACAAAGTATAGGATTTTATTGAGATGGGACTTATCAAAATTGATAACCCTCTTGCTCCCTCTAATAAAAATCTAGGTATTTATCAAACCCCATTACCACAACATGGTGTAGCACAACAAAACACTAGAGACACTGCAATTGCCCCTCAACCAAATTGGGTTAATCATGTCAAAAATACCCATAATTATTTGGGTTTTGTTGGAATGATTAATGTGGTCACCAAAAATTCAAGGTAACTAGATCCACCTATATAAACAATTGACCCCTCAAATATACCATCATAAACAACTTTTCCAACTCTGCTAGTGCAAGTCACCACTATGCCTCAACTTAGAATAGTAATTCATCTCAAAAGTAATCTTATCATAACCTCAAAATAGCCTCATATAAGCTCTCAATTTATGATTTAATCCAACAATCACCTCCCCACTAAGATGCATTAATGGATATCCTCAAATCCATACTGCTGAAAACCCATGACCTCAACACTTTTGCCATTTTTATGGAGAACATTCAAACTTGCACCATGTCATCCATTTTATTTTGATACTAAGATTAAGACTATCCTGATGGAAGGTCTAGATTCACATTTACATATTATGGCCTCTATTAACAATAATATTTTTAAACATATCTTGATTGGATACGGGATCTTCCATCAATATTATCACATCATCCACCCTCAAGCATCTCAATCTTCCACCCACTCATATTGTTGATTCTACCTTTACTCTGCAAGCATTCAATAATACCTTGTACTCAATTCTAGGAACAATTTGTTAGCTTTTGATAATGTATGACATGGGGAAAGCAATCACAAGATGTAAAATATGCAAAAAGGTAAGATAATGGAATTATGCAATAATACTAAAATATGCTATTAATAGAAAGTTATGAACATAGTACAATGCAATGTAATGGAGGAAATGAACACTCTAGAATACTAATGGAAACTACATAACTACTTTGTAGTAGTCTCACTTATGCTTCACATACACACACACACACACACAATCTATTCACTATGGGGCCTATGTATAAAAAGATAAGTTACTCAGCTCTTAATCTTCCTAACTACCTTTCCTATGACTTATGTACAAGTGTACTCCTTGTAATTTTACATCATTACAAATTGACACTTGTGCATTTATTACTTATTCCTTAAGTAACCTAAGATATACTCCTAATCGAAAATGTACCCAAGGTGGTACATTGACATGTACCTAAATAATGTAATATACTCTAACAACCCCCCATATTACATTATTTGGATATTGAAGACTTTAGTATTCAATTTGGATCTTCCTCTTTGAAATAGTCTTTAGCTTGATCAGGTCCTTCTGCTTCAGTATTCATGTTATATCTTCTTGTCTTTTCCAACCCACTATTTTTTGTTGTCAAGCATCTTTGATGAACTAGTGATCTCATAATTTTGCACATCACAAGTGGATTAGAATTGATCCATTTTTTCTCCTTTGATTCTCTGTATGACCTATTTCTTTGATCTTCACAAATATCAAGCTTGAACTTATTATTTTTTGGAAATATCGAGTTGTCATTGATGTCAAAGGTAGAAATATATTTAAGGATACTTTAATATTTAAATATACCCAGGTGTTGTAGGAGAGTTGGAGAGGAGAGGGCAATCCTCCAAGGGAGGTCCTAGGTTCAAATCTCGACCCTACCAAAAATTTGAATTGGGTATCCAAAATCCAATTGATAATGTTGGTGCGGGCAGGGTCGGGTGCGACTCGCGGGTGACCTTGACGGTGTAGAACCCCCTGTTCATGGTCTCTCAGACCAAGGCAGCCCCGCAAAGGGGTTTTTCGCTTTAAAATAATAATAATATTTAAATATTAAGGAAGAGGGTTCATATTTAAATATTAAGGAAGAGGGTTCATATTTAAATCAAAGGATTTAAATATAATTTAATATTCAAAGGTTAAATAATTAAAGTTTGGGTGACCTCATTAAGAACACCAAGCAAAAAGTTTGAAAAATAAAAAATTTTAATATGGTTGACTTTGTTGGGCACGAAAGGACAAAGCACATAAAATGGTTGATCCAAATTCATTGGGAGCCAAAGGAAAAGCATTGAATATAAGTTTTAAATTTACTTTGCAAAGTGTATGTAATTTGAAAAACATCGATCGAGCAAAGTGACAACAAGCAGAAGATGAAGGAGAGTGGATGATTTTCAGTGGCAGCAATTTTTTTTTTAAATCTTCTATCATGCCTCATTGGTTTAAATCATTGGAGAAGCCTAGTCAATTACCTAGCCCTCATGGAGCACTTTTGGGCAGAAGGTTGACGTGTCGAAACCCTTCGACTTCATTTTTTTGAAGATAAAGCTATGAAGGTAATAAAATTGTTTTTGCACCTTGAGGTTCCACGCACTACGATAGCACAGTTAGTTAAAGGGTTTGTGTTAGGGCACGACACCTATCAAGGTTAAGGGATCGAATCCCATCGGTGGCAGTGAGAGGTATTTTTATTTTTTATTTTTTTTGTTTTATATATGAGGAGTTATAAGGTATAGTTTTGCAATTTGATTTTTCAAATAATAAAAGGAATTTATAAGGTATATGAGTGTGATTTAATTTTTGGAATAGGGAGTTATAAGGTATAGTATGGTGATTAATTTTTATAAATGATAAATGTGATTTAATTTTTGCAAAAGGAGAAATAAGGGTTCTTGTTAAATAAAGCTTTATATTGTGAGTTTTAAAAGGGAGATATAAGGAGTTATTTTTAAGATTTATTGTGTATGTTTTTGGTAAGGGTTTCTAAAGTGGTTCATTTGATATTTAATCAAGGAAAAAGAGAATTGCTAACCTAATTTTTAAGGGACAAACAAAAGGAAAATTATTTTTGTCAAGACAAGTTTGGAAAGCTCAAGCAAAAGAATATCATCATCATTGAGGCAGATTTAGAGGTATGGTGATTTAATTCCTTTCTAAAGGTGATTTTGTTTGAGGAAAATATTTTTGTTGTCATATAGTGGGAGGTATAAGGAATTATTGGATGTGCATTATTTTTGCTTGAAATTGGAAATAAATGGGCAAGAGTTATGGATCAGATTTGAGAACAAACTTGTGCATTGGTTTTGATTGAAATTGGGAATAAATGTGCAAAGGTTATAGATCATATTTGAGAGTAAATTTATGCATTGTTCATAATTGATTTAGGAATAGATGAGCATGCAATATTTGGGAGTAGATGAGCAGTGCTTGTAAGCATGTTTTGGATTGGATTATTGAGCACATTTGTGAAGGTTTTGGATTATATTCTAGAGCACATTTGAGCAAGATTTGTAAGTAAGTTTAGAGCAGATTTGAGTAGATTTGAGAACAGGTTTTGGATCAGATTTAAGAGTAGATTTAAGTAGAGTTGAGAATAGTTTTTGGAATATATTTGAGAGAAGGTTTTGTAAGTAAATTTGGATTATATTTGAGAGCAAATTTGAATAGGTTTTGTGAGCAAAATTTTGGATCATATTTGAGATAAGACCAGAGCAGAGGTGATTGGTGTCTCTTGTGGATTGGTATCCATGAACTTGATAGGGGATAGGTGTCTCCTGTGGGTTGGTGCCCATGAACTTGTGAGAGGGGATAGGTGTCTCCTATGGATTGGTGTCCACGAATATTGTAATAGGGGATTGGTGTCTCCTGTGGGTTGGTGCCCACAAAATTTATTGAAGAAATATATAAGCAATATTTTGTCATGGTTTTCTCCCGAAAGGGTGTTTCCACATAAAAGATATGTCTCTCATATGTGTGATGATTTATTTCATTATTGCATTAATATTATTGTTGTTATCATTTGGATTGAAAAGTGAAAATTTTTATCTTATATTGTTCACCCCCCTCTCAGTATAAGCTTGTGTTCTTCAATTGGTATCAGAGCCGGTTCCTTCGTGAAAGCCTAAACATCTTGAAGGAAGGTCTTACAAGAACACACATGGCCATAGAAGAGAAAGAAGATGCTCCTGTTGTCAAAGACCAAGAAGAAGAGAAATATTCAAAAAGTGAAGAAGAAGCCATGGTTGAAATTGAAGAGGAACTTGTTGTTGCTCTTGAAGAGTTGAAGAAAGTTAGAAAGAAGAACTCAATATTGAAGGCTCAAGTACAAGAGGATGAGAAGACAAAGGTAAAGTTGACACAAGAGCTCATTGACCTGAAAGTTAAAATCGAAGAGGTAAGGCAAATTGAGGAAGGTATGGCTAAAAAGTTAAAGGTAAAATAACTAGAGTGTGAAAGACTAGAACATGAAGTTGTCATTCTAAGGAAGGGACTTGAAAAATTTAATGATAAGATATATCAGTTTAGGAAAAGCTCAAAAAACTTGGATGATATTATCAAAGCATAGATATCTCCATTTATGAATACTAGACTTGGTTTTGAAGAAGGTCAAGAGAAATAAAATGGGGAGTCAAGCTCAAAAGAAATAGAAGCATCAAATAAAGTAATTGAAGAAGAGCCCAAGACCTATGCTGATATGTTGAAAAGTGGAAGCATCAATGAGGAAGAAAATAATGCACCATCAAGGAACAAGGACCATCACAGAGAAAACAAAGATTCATCATGGACCGAATTCAATCATAGAAACAATAATGAAAGAACCATGTGACCATATCCTCCAAGGCAATCAAATAGGTTTCAATATTTCTTCCATGGTTATTGTTTTTCATGCAATCAATTTGGTCATAAAGTTGTAAATTGTAGGGTCCGTGCTAAGAATGATTATGGTTTCACCAAAAGAAATTTTAATTCATTTGCACCTCTCATGGATGACAATATCATTTGTTACAAATGTGATAATTTTGGGCACAAAGCTAAATGGTGTAGAACAGTGTTTCTTGAACTTCCTAAATCAAGCAAGAAGGAGGAAGGTCAAACAGTTCAAAAAGAGATATCCTCAAAAGTTTGGAAAAAAAAAAAGGAACAAGAAAAGGAAAAGTTTATGTTGGTACAAATAACTCTTCATGTGCAAAATGAAGGAAATAAATGGTACATTGATAGTGGTTGTTCAAGCCATATGACAGGTGACAAAAGTAAATTTCTTTCTCTCAAGGAAATAAATGGAGGAACAGTAAAATTTTGTGATAATGCTTCTGCCAAAATTGTTGGAAATTGAACTTTAAGTTTGGATAATGGAATATCAAGGACATAAAATGTATTATATGTTGAAGTATTGAAGCACAATATACTAAGTGTAAGTCAACTATGTGATCAAGGGAATACACTCACATTTCACCCAAATGGATGTGATATTAGGAAATCCAAGATAGGAAAGCTTATTGCAGATGCCAGTAGAACTGCAAATAATCTCTACATGTTGAGAGAAATTAAGGGAGAAAAATGTTTTTTTATCACAAGAGGATGAGAGCTAGTTATGGCATAGGAGAATGGGTCACCTAAACTTTGAAAACATAGTGAAGATAAGCAAAAAACAGGTAGTTAGATATTTGCCCAAAATAGCAAAACCCCCAAGCACGATTTGTGCACAATGCCAACATGGTAAGCAAACAAGATCAAGTTTCAAATCAAAGGAGTTTTCTTCATCCAAGCCTTTGGAGCTAGTTCACACCGATATGTGTGGTCCTACAAGGACAAAGAGTTTACAAGGTGAAAATTACTTCATGTTATTTATTGATGATTTCTCTAGAATGACTTGGGTAACATTCTTAAAAGAAAAATCAGAAGCATTTGAAAATTTCAAGGCATTCAAGGCACTTGTAGAAAATGAAACAGGTAAAAATATCAAGTGTCTAAGATCAGATAGAGGAGGTGAATTCACTTTAGGTGAATTTATAGAATTTTGTGAATAACATGGAATCAAGAGACAATACTCAGCAGTAAGAACTCCACAATAGAATGAAGTAGTTGAAAGGAAAAATAGAACTGTTCAAGGTATGGCCAGGGCTATGCTAAATGAGTCTAAGATTTTTGATGCTTTTTGGAGAGAGGTAATTCATACAACTATTTATATCATCAATAGAGATCAAATAAGAGTAAATCACCACAAAATCCTTTATGATATTTGGAATGGAAGACCAACTACCATGAAGTACTTAAAAAATTTTGGAAGTAAATGCTACATTAGACGAGAAGAGAAAATTTTGGGTAAGTTTGATTCCATGTGTGATGAGGGTATCTTCCTTGGATACTCCACTAAGATCAAAGCCTATAGATGCTACAATAAAATATCACATACAATTGTGGAAAGTGCAAATGTAAGAGTTGATGAAGAAATAGATCCAAGAGGACTAGCTCAAGAGATTGTATATCAAGAAGGAGAAAGTTTCAAAGAAGAAGAAGGTGAAGAAACTGAAGAATATGAGACAATCTCAAGAAATGCATCACCTAAGACACCATCCAGGTATGTGCAAAAGAACCATCCAAGAGAATTGATTATTGGGAATCTAGATGAGAGACAAACAAGGAGGAAGATAATAGGAACAGGTGAACATGCAAATTTTTCTTTGCTATCTAAAGTTGAGCCCAAGAATTTCAATGAAGCAAATGAAGATAAATATTGGATTAAGGCAATGGAAGAGGAGTTGGACTAAATAGAGAAGAGTGAGACTTGGGAACTTGTTCCACATCCAAAATACAAGAATGTAATTAGCACCAAATGGGTCTACAGAAATAAGTTGAATGAAGATGGTCAGGTTGTCAAAAACAAAGCAAGACTTGTGTGCAAAGGCTATGCACAAGTTGAGGGGATTGATTTTGAAGAGACATTTGCTCCTGTTGCACGTCTTGAGGCCATAAGAATATTCTTGGCTTTCTCAAGTTTTAGAAACTTCAAAGTGTACCAAATGGATGTAAAATCAGCATTTCTTAATGGTTACTTAGAGGAAGAGGTCTACATTGAGCAACCAGATGGTTTCAGCCTGATAGATAAGTCGAACTATGTATGCAAATTAAATAAGGCTCTCTATGGACTAAAGCAAGCCCCTAGGTCTTGGTACTCAAGGTTGGATAAATATTTTCAAGAATAGGGTTTCAAAAAAGGTGTAGCAGATAGCAATTTATACATCAAAAATGAAGGAAATGACTTGTTGATTCTAGTGGTCTATGTGGATGATATCATTTTTGGATGCAATAAAAATTTACAAAGTGTATGCAAAATAAATTTGAGATGTCAATGCTTGGTGAGTTGTCTTTCTTTCTTGGTTTGCAAATTTCACAATCAGATAAAGGTATATTTCTCTCTCATACCAAGTATGTAAAAGAAATGTTAAAAAAATTTAGGATGGAGGATTGCAATCCTGTGAGTACCCCCATGATTACAGGATGTAAGTTAAGTAAATATGATGAGTCTCTTGAGGTAAATCAAACATTGTATATATCCATGATTGGAATTTTACTATATGTCACAGCTACAAGGCCAGATATAATGCAGGTAGTTAGATTGGTGGTAAGATTTCAAGTTGCACCAAAAGAAACACATGTACAGACAGTAAAAAGGATCTTTAGGTATTTGAAAGGAACTATGGAGTTTGGACTATGGTATCCTAGATGCAATAATTTCACTCTCACTGCATATACAGATGCGGATTGGGTAGGCAATATTGATGATAGAAAAAGCACAAGTGGAGGAGCATTTTTTCTTGGAGATTGTTTGGTCTCTTGGCTAAGTAATAAACAAGCATCAGTATCCTTATCTACTACAAAGGCAGAGTATATTGCAGCAATTACCTATTGCACACAGGTTTTATGGATGAAATAAACTTTAAGTGATTTCAAAATTAAGCATGAGCATCCGATCTCCATACTTTGTGATAATACAAGTGCCATAAATATTTCAAAGAATCTAGTGATGCATTCAAGGACCAAGCATATTTCAATCAAATATCATTTTTTGAGAGAGCAAGTGGTTGATCAGTAAGTTAAGTTGGAATATATTGCTACAAAGGAATAGATTGTTGACATATTTACCAAGCCACTACCAAAGGAGACTTTTGAGTATCTCAGAAGTAAGTTGGGAGTAGTTTCAATCCCATATCAAAATTGAACACCTCAAAGAGAGCAGGTGGTGAGGGGGTTGTGTTTAGTGTCTTATATTTCAGCCCCAAGGATCCCTTTGCCATTGATGTCAAAGGGAGAGAATTTCAATGAGGGGGAGCATCTATCAGGGGCAGTAGATAGTGAATCCAGTTGTAGTAAAAGAAAGTTTTTTTTGTAGGGTTGCCATCAATGACAAAGGGGGAGATTGTTGGAAATATTGAGTTGTCATTGATGTCAAAGGTAGAAATATCTTCAAGGATGCTTTAATATTTAAATAATATTTAAATATTAAGGAAGAGGGTTCATATTTAAATCAAAGGATTTAAATATAATTTAATATTCAAAGGTTATAAAATTTAATTTTTGGGCGACCTCATTAAGAACACCAAGCAAAAAGTTTGAAAAATAAAAAATTTAAATATGGTCGACTTCGTTGGGTGCGAAAGGACAAAGCACATAAAATGGTTGAGCTGACTTCATTGGGAGCCAAAGGACAAGCATATAAATATAAGTTTTAAATTAAATTTGCAAAGTGCATGCAATTCGAAGCACATCGATCGAGCAGCGTGGCAGCAAGCAGAAGACGAACAAGGAGAGTGGAGAATTTTTGATGGCAGTGAAAAAAAAGTTTAAATTCGATATCATGCCTTATTGGTTTCAATCACTGGGGTAGCCCATCTGGTTACCTAGCTCACATGGAGCACTACTAGGTAGGATGTTGAGGGGTCGAAACCCTTCGACATCGTTTTGCTGAAGATAAAGCTATGAAGGTAATAAAATCATTTTTATGCCTTAAGGTTCCATGCATTGTGATAGCATAGCCGGTTAAAGGGCGTGTGTTAGGGCACTGCACCTCTCAAGGTTAAGGGATCGAATCCCATCGATGGTAGTGAGAGGTATTTATATTTATATTTTTTAAATTTGATATATGAGGAGTTATAAGGTATAGTTTTGCAATTTAATTTTGCAAATGATAAAAGGGAGTTATAAGGTATAGGAGTGTGATTTAATTTTTGGAATAGGGAGTTATAAGGTATAGTATGGTGATTAATTTTTACAAATGATAAATGTGATTTAATTTTTGCAAAAGGAGAAATAAGGGTTCTTGTTGTTAAATAAAGCTTTATATTGTGAGTTTTAAAATGGAGATATAAGGAGTTATTTTTAAGCTTTATTGTGTATGTTTTTTATAAGGGTTTATAAAGTGGCTGATTTGATATTTAATAAATAAAGGAAAAAGAGAATTGCTAACCTTATTTTGAAGGGAAAAACAAAAGGAAAATTATTTTTGTCAAGACAAGTTTGGGAAGCTCAAGCAAAAGAAGATCATCATCATTGAGGCAGATTTAGAGGTATGGTGATTTAATTCCTTTCTCAAGGTGGTTTTGTTTGAGGAAAATATTTTTGTTGTCATATGGTTGGAGGTATAAGGAATTATTGGATGTGCATTATTTTTTCTTGAAATTGGAAATAAATGGGCAAGAGTTATGGATCATATTTGAGAACAAACTTGTGCATTGGTTTTGATTAATATTGGAAATAAATGTGCAAAAGTTATAGATCAGATTTGAGAGGTAAATTTGTGCATTGTTCATGATTGATTTGGGAATATATGAGCATTGTATGCATGCAATATTTGGGAGTAGATGAGCAATGTTTGTAAGCATATTTTGGATCAGATTGTTGAGCACATTTGTGAAGGTTTTGGATCATATTCTAGAGCACATTTGAGCAGGATCTGTGAGAAGTTTTGGAGCAAATTTGAGTAGAGCTGAGAACAAGTTTTGGATCATATTTGATAACAAATTTGAGTAGAGTTGAGAATAGGTTTTGGACCAGATTTGAGAGCAAGTTTTGTAAGCAAATTTGGAGCATATTTGAATTGATTTTGTGAGCAAAATTTTGGAGCAGATTTGAGAGAAGACCAAAGTAGAGGGGATTTGTGTCTTCTGTGGATTGGTGTCCATGAACTTGATATGGGATAGGTATCTCCTATGGGTAGGTTCCCGTAAAATTATGAGAGGGGATAGGTGTCTTATGTGAATTGGTGTCCGCAAACATTGTAATAGGGGATTGGTATCTTTTATGGGTTGGTGCCTACAAAATTTATTGAAGAAATATATAAGCAATATTTTGTCTTGGTTTTCTCCTGAAATGGTGTTTCCACATAAAAGCTATGTCTCTCATATGTGTGATTATTTGTTTCATTATTACATGAATATTATTATTGTTATCATTTGGATTGAAAAGTAAAAAGTTTTATCTTATACTGTTCACCCCCCATCTCAGTATAAGCTTATGTTCTTCATATATTTACATGGATGGAAACTCTAGCAGTTGACTTTCTCATGACCAAATTGGTTGCAATAAGTGCATAGTAAAGGTATTCCAACTACTTTGTTGTCTATTTTAGGAATATCATGTTTATCTATCTCCTTGATGAGATACTTAAACCATATGTGAACAATTGAGGCTATTCCATATTTACTTCTTTCATACATCTGTATGATATCTTTTTTATCAATATTCTTTTCTTATTTTTGAATATGATCTTTTGTATCTTCATTAGTATAGTTATCACCAATTCCTTTTGCTATCTCATTAGAGGATGTTTTAGAAGAATCTATTTTTCCATTACTACTAGTTTTAGAAATCCTTTTTAATCTTATTGATTCTTATTTCATTTCTGCATCTTTATCCATTGTATTATCAATCATACTTTTTAATCCATATTGGTACTTTTATTACTACTTTACCAATTGCACTATTTGACGTGTTAGTAGACATCCTTATAGCCCCTTAGGTAAGAGTATATGAACTAATTTTATAAATCCTTTCAAGCTTAGGTTTTGTAGAAACCTTTATTTCTCCTAACAGGATTGAATATATGATCAAACTTGATAACTCCTATTACTAAGTTTTTTTTAGCTTTTGAGGCTTATTACTTAATATAATTAAACTTACAAAAATGACATAAAGTACCAAACTAATACATATGATAATATAAATATTCTGTAAGTATGAAATATCTCAATTAGCTACTCCTAAATAATCCAAAAAGAAAGGCTCACAAAAAATAAGTCATAGCATTGAAAGAACCAAGTAATGTTATTACAATTGTGTCTCTTACATCTCCACATTACCATGTATATATAATGTAATGTGACTCTTCATATGAAGCACTCTTGGCATTCCCACTTCTTTACTATTCAACTTCCTATTATATGGACTCATGTACACATGGAAAAATGTGCACATTTACATTATTAAATATTATGCACCCATGTGAATTTATTACAACACATAAAGTAAATCTTAATATAACATGTACCAAAAAATCTAATATACTCTAACACCCCCCCATATTACATTATTTTTTTATTGAAGACTTATCTTCAATATGAGTCTTTGGTCTCCTACTGGAATATGTGCTCTTCCTTCTCTTACTTGTCTTTCCCTAGAGTATCACTTTGTAAGTTCTTTTATGATGTTGCACTATCAAGTGATTCCTATAGAACAACCTTCTCTTTGTCTTTGTCCTTGGAGTCATGAATCTTATTTTGCATTGATCCTTTAGAATACTCACTTACAATATCATGATAAGACCTTGAATTTAATGAACTTGAATCATTTATGTTACATGAGGAATGAAATACTTTTTCCAAAAATGACTCACTCACTTTTGCTTTCATCTTAAGTGATTCAATTACCTCCTTAAATTTCAAGTCTCTTTCTTTGTAATGCCTGAGTGTAAGTAGGGCCATATAAACTATGCTTGTGACATTCAAAGGAATCATAATACTATCTTTGTCATTATCAATTGCTTCAAACATCTTAGCTTGTAGATAGTATTCTAATGTTTCAAATTCTTCTTCTAATGCTTCCTTATAGATGAGACTTGGAACTAAGTCTAACTTTCCTTTAGATTCTTCAATTATGTCCTTAATTCCAAATTTTATGACATTTACTCTATCTCGTCTAATTGCTTTCTCCATTTCATGGTTTAATGAATTTCTTGAGGTAGACATTTTTTTCCCTTCTCAGTATATATAAAAAATGATTTCTTAGGAATAGAATCAACCTTCTTTATCTTAGTCACAAAATATAATATCTCTAAATTTCTTAACTCCTAAGTTGATGTAGAATACCTTCTATCTCCAAATTTAGAAATTTAGAAGAATATATTTATAATTATTATAAATTCAATTTGTTGTAGAAACCCTTATTACTCCAACTCAATTAAATTGCAAATATTCTAAAATATTTTGTAACTTTAAATAATTTAATTACAAAAATATTATGTATAATATTCTCCAATATCCTCTACTAAAGAATTACTCCTTTAATAATTATCCACTTTGCTATTATATCTAAGGTTTTGAATATAGACTTATTCTTCTCAAAATACCTTTCCTTTTCACCTTAGAAAATAATATCCTTATAAACTTCCTTATTACTCCTAACTCAAGATTATGAGTAATTTGAATGAAATAAATTACCTTATGCTTAGACTTGTATTCTTCGATCAATAACGTTTGACTCCTCTGCAAATATTCCACTGTGTATATCTATGAAATATGTATTCACACGTGCTATCTTGGCCTGATTCATTGGATATTTGAGAGATAAATTCTCTCACTATGGCTTCAATAAACCTGTACACTAATATTAGCCTTACTTTATACAATTTATAACCTCCAAAGGTTCTCTTACTACATTCAATCGCTGATATCCTTCGTACATTTATGCCTGCACTAATATGCCATCTTTATTAATGGACTCTTCACTGTTTTGGTGCCTTGGGAGAATGTTTCCTTCACTAGGCACGATTTAATCTTCGACCTTCTAGTTTCTACTTGCCACTTGCTATAATGGGTGCTAGACTCTTCAAGTTTCAGTCTAGTATGTGCCACTTGGCACTCCAAATTTTCTACCTCCCTTGCAATACATTTTCCTTCTTTGGTGGATATTATTATGGCAATGGGCATTACCTGTAATGTTATTTCAATGCTTATCCAATGTTAATCAATGTGGTGCTTGCCTGTAGACTATTTTGGCTAGGGTTGCTCACTACTTTCAATTTAAATCTTCATTGTTCCAATAATCATTTTACTTCATGCTTCAATATGTTTATCTCAAGGTATTCTTGTGCTTTATTTTTCATAGTCATATGCTTATTTATCAAGGATGGATGTTTTTATTTTCTTTTTTGCTTTCATAGGTGGCTTTGTCTCTTCAATGGCATCCAATGATGTAGAGATTGTCTACGTATCTTTGACAGTGTGGAGCTTTTGTTTACTTCTTATTCAATATTGTAGAGATTAATCATTTTCCCTTCTTAGAGCAATGGTAATACTTCTTTTGAGTGGTAGCTACTCTTGCTCTTTTAAGTGGTGATTCTTATTCTACAATGATGTTTTCAACACCTCTCGATGCTTGTGCTCATCCAAAATTCTTACACTTATTCTAGTGTCTTTTGGCACTTAGAAATTTTGTCAAATTTTTAACCTTTATTCGGTCTTCACTTAGCTTAGATTATTGCTTTCACTTTGCTGTAATAAGTTTGCAATAACAAAGCATTCACTAACAATACTATGCACTTCTTATTTCTCCTTAGTATTGCTATTTTGTTTTTGTAGATCGTTAATATGCAAACACTACTAACATCTTAACTTAAATAGTTCCTTTAAGTTTTTAATTTTTTTATTCCAAAATAATGCTATATGGATATCAAATGATAATAATAAGGTTCTCTTAAAACTTGATGTATAGTTGATTTGAATAATAGACTTATATTGCACCAATATTGCATACCTTTCTTTTCTATGTTTTGCTAATTTTGTTGGTGATTTGATTCACCCAACTTATTGTCTCAAACTTGCAAACTTTGCACCAAATTTCTGCACTTTTTTTCTCTAACTCTTAATTTTTAGCCTTGATTTCTACTAAACTTATTCTTGTTTTTTCCCAAATAACCTTTCATAAAACTGCTCCAAATATGCAACTTTCTATCCTCCTTCAATGATGTCCACAAAATCTATTTTTGTGGCTTCAAATCTCCTTCTATCTTGTCTTCACACACTTTGAAATTAGTAGCTATTAATACTACCCAAACTAGTGTTCACAAACCTGTAAATCTATAGTCAAATCCTTCCTTCTTTCATTGGCTTAAATTTGCAATGAGAGTCTTCGGAATGCTAAATTTTGTTGTTGTCTAAACACATTCAATATCCTATCCACAGACACTCCAAAATCTACCCAAAATTTCTCCAAACTATAATTCTATGCTACCTTCAATTTGTTCTCCTGCAACTCTTCAATCTCTGCTCCAAAACCTGCAATATTCTCCTACAAATCAATATTCAAAACATTGTGGCTATTCCTGGATTTCCTAAAACCTTGAGCTCCTCAATCTTCTCTTCTCCTTCAATATCATTGATAAATTTTGACTTCAAAACTAATCTCCAATATTATCTCCTTTCTCAAGAATTTAAATGTCTTGAGATCTTCTAACTCTGCCTCCAAAATTTGGCAAACTTCTTGCCAAACACTTCTTTCTATTGGGATTGTTATTAAATGGCTATAATTATCCCAAATCAAAAACTTCTCCCTATTTGCAATATTTTATCATGAAATTTCTTCAAATATCCTCTCTGCTTGCACTCTCTTACTTATCCAAGATGCCTTCAATGGTTGCTTCTCCAAATCTTGCAACAAGGCTTTCTCTAGCCTTCTTATCCTTCAAAATATCTTAATATCTCTCTCTTAGGTATTCTAATTCTGCAACTCTTCAATTTCTCTTTGTGACTCTTCAAATTCTACTCAAAAAATTTACTGAAACCTTTTCCTAGTTTCTTCAATCTCCTAACTATGGGAATTCTATAATGAGATCACTTTATTAGATCTCTAAATTCTGTTGCTCCTCAAATATGTATAAGGACCTCTTATTAGGTCTTCCAATTCTCCAATATGCAGTATTCTACCTATAATATTCTATCTTCAATATTCAATCTTCCAATCCTGGAATTTCTTCAAACTAACCCCTTTTGGGTATCTTCAAATTCTTCAATTTATAGCTTTCTTGTATACAATATTCTAGGGGACTTTCTTCGTGAGTCTCCTCCAATCTTCAATCTATAATTTTTTGTACAGAAATAAACCCTACACAAGGAAAGCATATAGACTTTCAGACAATAAATGTGAAATTTTTCTCTATCCTTTGTAGGAATCTTCTAAACTTCTAGGTGTTAAATTCCTGTAACCAAAAAATTAGATATAAATACCAAATATATTAGAATTAGAACTCTAAAATAAATAAACTTCACTAGTTATTCTCTAAACTAGTGGAACCAATGTTGTGTTGAGTCCTAGTCTTCACAATCTTGTGGAAAAACTCTAGCGAATCTGCAATTTACAATCTTCTTCAATTTACCAATTCTTTCAATAAGACCTCTTTCTTGGGTCTCTTATTCTCCTCAATATCTATAATATCTTTTTTTTTAAGCAAAAAATCCCTTGCGGGGCCACCTTGGTATGAGAGACCATGAACATGGGGTTCTACACCGTCAAAGTCACCCGGGAGTCGCACCCGACCCTACCCGCACCAACATTATCAATTAGATTTTGGATACCCAATTCAGCTTTTTGGTAAGGTGGAGATTTGAACCTGGTACCTCCCTTGAAGGATTGCCCTCTCCTATCCAACTCACCTACAACACTTGGGTTCAATCTCTATAATATCAAGGTCTGACTTCAAGACCTGAAATCTTCTTCTACTCTAAATTTGTTCTTGGAATAGAAATTTCCCACCAAGCTTCTTTGGTTTCTCCTTCCAGAGATAATCTCCTTCACACTTCAAGGAATTCCTTGTATCGTTGTTTGCATATAATGTTACACAATAGCAGGTCTGGTTTGTAAATATACAACAAAGTTTAGGTTGACTATAGCAATGGTGATCCCTTATGGCTTTGATACCACTGTTAGCTTTTGAGGCTTATTACTTAAGATAATCAAACTTACATAAATGAAATAAAGTACCAAACTAATACATATGATAATGGAAATATTTTGTAAGTATGAAATACTGAAATAACTCAACTAGCTACTCCTAAATTAAGTCATCAAGAAAGCCTCATGAAAATAGAGTCATAGCACTGAAAGAACCAAGTAATGTTATTAAAATTGTGTGTCTTACATCTCCACATTACCATGTATATATAATGTAATATGACTCTTCATACGAAACACTCTTGGCCTTCCCACTTCTTGACTATTCAACTTATTATTCTATGGACTCATGTACACATGGACAAATGTGCACATTTACATTATTAAATATTATGCACCCATGTGCATTTATTACAACATATAAAGTAAATCCTAATATAAGACATGTACCAAATAATGTAATATACTCTAATAGTTTTATAGAATTTTTTATATCTCCCAAGTAATTTAGAATATGATATAGGCTTTAGCAATAATTAGTTCATCTTTAGAGTTAATTTTGTAATGTTTTGAGAATAATAATCAACTTTCAATTTTACCTTATCTCTCCTAATGAAGTATGTTCTAATGGAGTTCTTATAGTTGGATTTCTTTTTATCTCCTTAGTATGAGTATGAGACAAGTGTTGATATGTAAGCAATAGATTTGCTTCTCTATTTAATTTAATTTTCTAAATTCTAATTATCTATAGTTTGGTGTAGTATGCCTTATAACTCCCTACTTTTAGAATATTATAAAATAATGATAATAGTATTTGCAAATTGATATTTGAGTTTACTAAGGTTGATAGCCTTATATCTTCTACTTGGTTATTTGTAATTATTATAATAATGTACTTCAATTGTAATGTCTTTAAATGGATTTGCTTTATAAATTATTAATGCTTGGTTAATGCTTGTTATCCCAATGCAGTAGTTAATTTGATTAAATCACCTTATAACTCCAATGTCACTTTAATTAAATAAAGCAAATCTAATATTGAAATTACCTTAGCAATGCAGTATGTCGTGTAGCATGAGACTTCACTTCTCCTCAATGTATCTCTACGTATCTTCCATCAAACTATGTTGCTTGAGTCTTTACTCCTCAATGTATATCAATGTATCTCAATTTATTTCAATGTATCTATTCATTGTGTGAATATGAGCATTCAATGCTCTTTATTTTTTTGCTTTGATCTTGTTGTGCTAAAGATCTTTTTGTAGAAATTGTGTGCTCCTCCTTCGATATTTGTGCTCCTCTATTTGAACATATTTCACCTGAGTCATTAATAGGTCTATCTACCCTACATGGAGTGCTTTGAGGCATTATACTTCCTTCTTGATACTTCAAATATGTGGTGGTTTAATTGTAGAGGTTACACCCTATGTTTCAATGCTCAAGATGTAATGATGGTCTCTACTTTCAATGTTCCAATGCTCAAGACATTACTTCCTTGTTGTGCTCCTTTTAACACTCCAAGATGGGTGTTACTCCTTTTTGGGAACCAAATTATTTTTCTTCTATTCAAAGTTCCAAGGTGAGTGCTATTCCTTCGTTGGGCTCCTACATGAGAGTTAATGAAAAGTGTAATGCTTCTCCTCTATGTGCCAAGTGGTACTTGCATGTGAACTATTCTCAACGTTTTCATTAAACTTATATCTTCTCCAACAGATGCAAGTTGTTCAATATTTTCTCCAACACTTTCCTCCTTCTTGCTAGTGAGTTCTAGCATGCAATTTTTAGCAATGATTTATTCAAGGTTGGTTCCAGCTGTGAATCCAATGTTGACCTCTTGGTAGATGATATGTCTTCACTTGATTGTTGCTCTTGGAAGATTTAATGGCTCTCTTCTTAGCTGGTAGTTTGATACCTGATTAAGGTAATACTCCATAGCATTTAACTTGTTGTTGTTCTCCTTTATTTTTAATAGATATGTAATGGGTGCAAGGCTTTATATGTTGCTACAAGTTGATATCATTCATGGTTGCTTGCTTTGGTTATTGAGTTGGTGTTTCTTGACACCTAGAACCGGTTCTTATGAGCCCTAGATTGGGTCTCCTTCTACCTTCAATAATTTACCTATAGTAAATGTATAATACTTGTTGTTTCAATATCCTATGACACTCTATATTTTATCCTCTTTTTTGAGGATATAGTGCACCAATATAATATAAAGAAGAAACATTATTTTGCATCAAAGTTTTCAAAGTTCCTTGTCTCCTTTTGATGTTATTTTCTTCTTTGATATGATGGATCCTCATTTTATATCTTGAGGACTAATGTAGATTGATCTAAAGCTTTTCCTTTGCTTCTCAAATATGGCCACTACTTTCTCTACTCTTTGAGAGCAATGTATTGTTACCTTTCTTATTAGACAACACTAGTATCTAATTCCTTCACTTGCATATTTTAGTAACAATGAATTCAAGCTAATAATAAAAAAACCAATATGCTAGAGAGATTAATATTTGCACTAATTTTCACCTTCACTATAACACTTAGTACACTTCTAATAAGCTTTAGGAGAAACCAATATAGTGCAACTACAATCTCCTTATTACTCCTTAAAATTAACTTGTAATATGCACCAATGATCACGCTTAAAGAACTCTTAAATGCTTCTATAATATTTGCAAAATAATGTAATATTCTTTTTTGTAACTAGATAATAGGAATATGATATTTTTCTTTCTTTCAAAATATATCAAACTCCTATTTTAATGTGTAGGTAATAACCCTTAACAAAAACTATCTTCTGCACTTCCCTTGAAGACTTTATAAAAGCAATCTTCTCCTTGCAACTTCTAGATTCTAATAAGGTGCTTAATGAAGCTAAGTAATGAACTAAATATAAGTGTTCAAGTAAATAACCCTTTGTACCTAATTTTATTACCTTTAACGATCTCTAAATATGGTGTAGATCTTGATGAGTAGATTCACTAAATTGCTATCTAGAATGGTAGTAAATCGTAGCTATGAAACCTTCAATATTTTTTTGTAGATTCAAAAAACCCTTATCTTTGAAATGTGCCTTCTTCACTATGAAATTCAATCTCTAAATCTCTTGGATTTGGTAGGCTTCTTTTTTCTAAGTTCTCCTTCCAGCTCCTTGTCAAATTTTGACTTCAAATAGGGTCTTCTTCTCAAGAAATTTAAAGTCTTGAGGTCTTCACTAGTCTCCTCCAAAATTTGAAAAAAAAATCAAATCCTTCTTCTTTGGGCTTGTCGGAAGGTGATAATTGTCCCAATTCCTTCACTATTAGGAGCTTCTACTTGGTAGTGAATTTCTCCAATGATTTATTCTAGGAACTCATTTAATACCTTCTTCAA
Source organism: Wollemia nobilis (assembly GCA_028583015.1). NCBI lineage: Eukaryota > Viridiplantae > Streptophyta > Pinopsida > Araucariales > Araucariaceae > Wollemia > Wollemia nobilis. The sequence continues at coordinate 762,899 of JAQPPZ010015288.1, read as the reverse complement.
ACTCCACAATGAGGCTCTCCAAGCCTTCTCCTTGTTTCTCCTTGAGACCTCTCCAAGGTCTTCAATATTTTAGCTTCTTTAGTATTCTCAATGAGATATTTCCTTCAACATTCTACTATGGAAGTGTTGGCAATAAGATCTCTCAAATATTTAGAATCTACTACTTATGGAATCTAGAATAGGACCTTGCTATTCCTTATTCAATCTTCCAAGATTGGAAGTTCTTCAATGAGATATTTTGTGGGTCTTCTTTAGCTTATTTTGGAAGAAGTCTTTAATTTTGTATCTACAGGATTCAATGGAGATCACCAACCTCCAATATTTCAAAATTGGAAGTTCTTTAATGGGACCTTCTATGGGTCTCTTTAGCTTCTTCAAGTTGATTTCTTCAATCTATTGTCTACAATCTTCGATGGATATCACCAATATCCTATCTTTGTTTGGAATCTTCTCTAGAGTATCTAAGATTAGAAATAAGGCTACTATGGCCTTTTCTTCTTCTATAATGTGCAGGTCTATAACAGGACTTCCCTCAAGGTCTTGGAATCTCCTCTTCTTCCATGTGTTGCTTCTAGTGCTGGATTGATTCTAAATATGATATTCTTCCTAGATTTTTGTAGGAAGCTCCCCAAATTTCTTCAAATATTATTTTTCCTACAATAAATTATTAGTACTGTAATGGAAGAAATTCTAAGTGATGAATCTTCAGTAATTGATTTATCAATCTAGTGGAATGAATGTTGATTTCTAGTCTTCATGAGACTTTTTGCAACTCTATGGAAAGACTCTAGCCTAATGCAATCTCAAAAATTTTGGAATTGAGATTTACTTCTCTCCTCTCAATCTCTCTTGTGGCTCTCATTATTCCTATCTGATCTACCATAGCTCTGATATCATTGTTAACTTTTTATAATGTATGACATGGGAAAGCAATCATAAGATGTAAAATATACACAAAGGTAAGATAATGAAATTATGTAATAAAATTGAAATATGTTATTAATAGAAAGTTATAAAAATAGTACAATGCAATGAAATGGAGGAAATGAACACTCCATAACACTAATGGAAATTACGTCACTACTATGTAGTAGTCTCACTTCTACTTCATACACACATACACTATCTATTCACTATGGGGCCTATATAAGAAGATAATTTACTTGGACCTTACTCTTCCTAACTACCTTTCCTATGACTCATGTACAAGTGGACTCCTTGTACATTTACATCATTACACATTGAAACTTGTTCATTTATTACTTCTTTCTCAAGTAACCTAAGATATACTCCTAATATAACAATGTACCCAAGGTGGTACATTGACATGTACCTAAATAATGTAATATACTTTAACACAATTGTCCTCCCTATTCACATAGGGGTCTGGACTATCCATACTTTATGCCATATCTTGTATGGATAAATGCAATACAATGTACTCCTTGGTAGACTATGGATACAAGATATGCAGTGTGTGTCCTTAACCTTCCACCATTACCTCAAATACACACATGAGGATCACATTTACTGCATTCTGGCATATGATAAACCATTCAAGTATTATCACATGGTCATGCACTCGCACACATATTCCTTTCCTTCAACATATTTGTCCCTCACTCATCTCTTACTTAGATCATCATACCATCCATCCACATCTCACACTCCCTCACCTACACTGCGTATTTCCAATATGCAACCTACCCATTCAATCTCACCCAATACAATTCCTCCATATTCATATTTGGCCACTAACCACACCCCTTATCTTCTCCCAAACAAAAAGCATCCATATTCTTCATATTCTTCACATATTCCTCCTAAACATTACCCATATTTCTCCTATCCTTCTCCCAATGCTCAAACATTCCACCCTTCTTCTAGCATGCCAACCATTCAACCTCATCCCCAACCTCTTCATCCTCTGTATTCTCCTTATACCCCTCATTCATCCTTAGTTTCTATGCTTCTATCCTCAAACCTACACATCACACCCATACCCCATCATCCTCCCCTTCTATACCCTTTTGTTAATCACTTCCCACAAACTCCATTCAAATTGCACCCTTCTACTTCTACTAATCCCAATTACCATCTCAGGCCTCCTCCTTCTACTTCCATCACCTCTCCAATCAGATAAGATACCACCACCCTCACTCCTACCGTCATCACCTCTTATATCACCCACATATTTATGCCCACACCTATATCCCAAAATATATCTTCTTCCATGATACCTGATCCACCCTCCCAAACTCATCTAAGGTGCATCCACCCATCCCTGACATGGAAGGGACATCCACTCTCATTATACCATCCTATACATACCACTTCACTTTCATGGATAATGTAGAGTCATACTCCTCATCCCCCTCTCCAATATTGTCTTCTCAAACCCCCAATGTTTTTGTACACATGACCACTTCTAGCATAGGAGAGTACCTCCTACATAATATAGTGTTTTTCCTCCATTCATAGAATCAATTAGGGATTTTTGTTGCCCTAGACATACCCCTTTAACTATCGATGTTATTGTACCAATGATATCCTATTATGCATGTTGTTAATAGCATCATTTAATATTTATAATTTATCAATCTAGGGTGGTGTCCAAGGTTGTCTATGATAAAAGGTTAGGGTAGAGTACAATTCAAGAATTCTAATTACAATCATTTATTATGAAAAACAGATGTTGGTTTGGCCTTTTGGTGTCACACTAAACCTAATATGTAGAATGGAAACTTGTAAGAACTGAAAACTAATTCTAATTTGCAAGAATTGAAATCTAACTACAATTGCAAGAATTGAAATTGCTAAATTGAAATGTTGCTGAATTGAAATTCTAAATTACACTTGCAAAATTGAACCTAGTTACACTTGTAGGATTGAAATAATACTTGGAAATAATACTTATGTTAAAAAAACTTATCAATTTCTTGCTACATAAGGTCATCAAGCTTCTGCTATAGTGTTTGACAGTAAAATAAAAATTGCTGAAAAATTAATAAAAGTTGCTGAAACGTGAAAATAGGGAAAACATGGAAAATAGGGGAAACAAGGGTCTAAACTATTTTTTCAGCTGACACACACAAATGTTGCATACACACAATTTTAACATATTAAAACATCACATTAACTTAAAATAATAAAATAAAATTTGACAAGCAATCTGTTAATTCGGCTATAGCAAAGTTATAGAAAAACCTGTCATAACAGTCCTCCTTCTAGGCCTGAAAGTGGGCCCAAGCTTCCTGATCTAGAAGAAGTTTAAGAAGCACTAACTAACTACTTAAAAAAATCACTTAAAAATCATAAAATAAACACAAAATATTAAACTTTATTTCTGTTAAAATATGTTGAACTATTATAGGAAAAATGTTACATTATGTCCTATTTGTTGCTATTAACTACTATCCTACCAGCTACTCCCTAATAGCTCAACCAATGATGGATTTGTGTTATTTATAATTAAATATTACAATTGCATCATGCTCAAATTATCTTATGTTTTTTATCAGTGATTTTCCAATCAGTTCTGAAACTGACTTAGTCTTAATTTGGATAGTTTGTGCTGCAACAACACTCATTGGCCCTTAGGATGCATCTCCAATGGTGGGAGTGCATTTTAGGAGGTTATAATTGTTCTTTTATACTTGTATACATATTGAAATATCATTTACCTACCATGTTGGTTGCTCAAACCTCCGTTTGACTAAAACTGGCTACTTTTCCCCTTATTTCAAAGCATCTTCAGAATATCAGCAGCAAAAATAGACTTTATGCTCAAATGCAACAAAAATGGATAATAAGGTGGTTTTAAGTGAATGAGACATCTCTCCTATCCCTTAGCAATTGTTTCCAACTTCTGCCCCCCATTTATATTGATAAATTCTATGACTTCCTTTATAATTGCACAATTCTGGTTTTTGTATGCATTTTCCCGTTGTTCCTACTTTTCAACATTTTTGTCTTGTTTCTCCCATTTTTACCATGTGGAAATGCTTCTAGGTGGATCAATATTCATCCATAACCTCCCTCAATCGTTTCCAAGCATTTTCCTCCTCTTTAGTTGATAAATTCCAAGTCATCAATAAAGTGACAACTTGTTGGTTTTTGTATGGCTATTTTTCTACAGTTGATAGTTTGTTGCATAGTCATAGAAACTTAGTGCCAAATTGCATTTCAAATTAGTTGGAATGTGGTAAAAACATTCAAAAATTATTGTGAGGTTATGGACATCAACATTTAACATTTTTCTATTTGAAATGCACAAAATAATCAAACTTGAAATAGTGCAATAATGTTGCACAACTTGTCACTACCCTGTTTTGCAACAGAGATGATTTTCATGCCAAATCACTTGAAAATTTTGGTTTTGAAATGGGATGACACTTCAAACATGTTGGAGTTAGCCAAATATCTGAACATGCTTGTCTACTTTATTTTTCTATGTTATTTTTAACAACAAAATCATGTCAAAAATAGTCACAAAATGCTAAAAATAGTCAAAACAAGGGTATAGTGTTCCTAACATAAAATTATGCAAAAACTTAACAAATAATATATTTTAATAAACTATTTGGAAATTAACTTTTTCATGTTTGGTAATATGACAGTTTTCATATGTCAAACATAGTGTAAAAGTGAGGTATTTCTAGGCCTCATCATCCCCCTCAGCTTGAACTGATGCATGCCCTCATGCATCCTAGTAGGCCATAGTAATATGCTGGTTTTATCTTTTTGAACAAAATCCTTTGCCACATAAGAAATTTGTGCAATTTTGACAAATGACAAAGATGCTACAATTTTTGAAATTGTTGCAATTTTCTCAAAATGGTTCAAAATACTGCATTTTTTAAAAATGTGATGTTGAAAACATGAAATTGTTGTAATTTTTTTTTAAATTGTTGAACAAGTCATATTACCTGCCACCCGATAAATTTCTCCTTACTGCACTATAGCAAGCATTTTGCAATAAAGCACATGTATTTCACTTTTCTACAACCTTACAATTTGTCAATTTCTTTAGTTCTTGCAATTTTTCTTTTCTTCCTTTTTTTTTACTCTTTGTTTTTCTTGCATTTTTTTATTTTTTTTATTTTCAACTTGCAACTCTTTGACTTCTGCACTTTCATCCTTCAATATTGCAATTTTTGCAATTCCTACAGTTTTGACTTTTTTTGCCCTTCTATAAGTTTTAGTGTTGCAAGGTACCTCTTAAAGGCTTGGTATCATGTGATTTATATTGCAATAGAATTATTGTGTTTTTATAATGGAACAGTATTTGGTAGATGCACTACTACTAGTGGAATTTGCTATCCTGACAACATTTCAACCTAGATACTTATTTCTACTATTTTCACCTTTGAAACAGAATTGACAAAAAAAATGATTTTGAAATGCTTGAAGGATGTACTTACTTGTGGTAGAGATTTAAGGAACTCAATATTTGATGTGCCCTACTTATTTTGCTATTCTATAGCATTTTTAGGAATTTTTGGCACAATTTATGTCTCATTCCGAAGATCTTCAGAATGAGACTATTATTCTGAAGATGTCTCTGTTCATTCCAAAGATGCATCTAAAAATGTAGAAATTACCTCCTATGCAAAATTTAGCTACAAATTCTGTTGTGAGCCCATATCTAAGGTGTGTAAGCCTTCCACAACATCAAAATACCTTTTCTATTCTTTTGTTTAGATGTTATTCTTTATTTTGTATGTTGTTATTTTATTGCAGCAATAGTAAAATAGGTGTATGCCTTCCACAACATCAAAAATACCTTCTCTATCCTTTTGTTTAGATGTTATTCTTTATTTTGTATGTTGTTATTTTATTGTAGCAGTAGTAAAATGGAATCTTTAGGTGCATGTTCCAGATTATCCTCTTCAGATTTATGAAGCATTTGTGGGGTATCAACTTGTAGTTCTCCTTATAAATCCTACCCTGCTAATTCAAATAGAATTACTGCCATGTCTGTCCCAAAATCATATTTTTGCACAATTTTGAAGTTCCCATGCAACTAAGGGCAAAAGGGGGTGTTTCTTGACATTTTTAACAACATGTTCCATTTTAACTTGTCAATGTTGTATGAGTAGTTTATGCCAAATACCAATTATCATACACTAAATGCTAAATGCTTACTATGACTAAATGTAAGAAACACATACCTTATTGTCTTGAAAATTTATCATGCACCTTACAAGCTACTTCTAATGATTGTTAGCAAGATATCTGAAAACATAAACATAACACATGTGCAGTGTGATATTTGTACAATTTTGGAACAATGATGGGTGGATCAACAAGGGAATGCACGTCATTAAATTGGTTTTCATGCAAGCCAATTTAGCAGCACCTCCGAGAAGGTTTTCACTACCGAATTATTCTTTTTTTTTCATTTTTTCTTTCCTTTTTTTTCATATTTCTTTTCTTTTTTTTTCATATTTTTTTTATTTTTTCATCAGAAGAGGCTACCATTTCTGTTTTTCAACCAACTTTTGTCTTTTTTTTTCAAGATTCAAAAATATGATCATTTAGAATCTTTGTCTGAAGAGGAAGCCTCTTCTATCAAATATAACTTTGTGAAATATCGAGTAAATTCCACCTTTGTTAGTGACTTATGGTACAACTATAAATGATGTCCATTCATCACTAATGTCCTTCTTGAATCATCAACTGAAGAAAGTTGAACAACTTCATTCTCAAACTCCTTTGGTTCATCCTTACTGCTCTTAATGTGATCATCATGCCACATTTTCCATTTTTGTTGAATGAACTTTGTTTGGTGAAGTCCTTCCAACCAAAGTTCATCCAATGCGTTCAACTACAAAATTTTCTTGTTTTATTCCTACAAAAACTCAATGCCAACTTCTAAATATGCATAAAGTGTTAGTAAAGTATTAGGTTGTAGTCTCAATGTATCAAACAATTTTTCTTCTTGGTGATTTGTCAACCAACTATTGGTGTTCAAAGGCTATTTTGGTTGTATTCCAGTTTGTGTCATACCAAGATGTATTGAACTGATTCTTGAAAAATGATGCTTAAGAGAGCAATGGTGTGGTAGAAAAAATGAAAAATCTATGTATGTTTACCAAAAACAATTCTTGAAGGAATTAACTTTGATAAATGGAAATGAAAAGATGAGAAAAAATGATGCCATCCATGTGGTAAATGAAGAAAACTATTTTGTATTGGAATGTGTGACAAATGTTTAGGATTTTACTTTTCATAATTCCATAGTAATTGTTGAGCAGTAGTTGGTTCATCTTTAAAATCTGACTTTTAAACATTTTTAGCAAAAACAAACTTTTTGAATAAATCCAACTCTTCTATATTATCCTTTACAACAATGGAGGCCAAAATTAAAGTATTATTTTCATTTTCCTTATGTGTTCTAATAAATTTTGGTCTTCCTAGATGTCATACTTAGGTGGAGTAATTTTTCCAACAAGCAAGTCTACTGATTTTCCACTTATTTGTATGGTTTCAAGATATACCTTATTTTTTCTTGGTTTCTGAAAACACATTTCTTGAACAATCGTATTAATGATTGGCACATATTTAATAGCTTGAAGTAAATGGATTGTAGCAGTTAAATGTTTTAATTTTTTTATCCAATCTGATTTCAAAGATGTCATTTCTAATGTCTCAAATTGTTCAAAAGATGATACTTTCTTTGATGAGTTATCTTGTGGGAGATCTTGTTTTAGTGTAGATTTATTTTCATGTTCATTATTTTTAACTCCCATTTCTACACTAATAGGTGGAATAGGTTCAAGAAGTGGTTTTCCTTAACACAATTGAGTGTTATCACAGTTACTAGCATTTATTATGGCTGTATTTTTTGATTCAACCATAGAGACAAGGGTTGCCTATTTAGCAATATTGGTATTAGCCACAAGTTGAGCTAAAAATAATTTTTTTTTTGCTTTTTGTTGTTGTTTTCCATGAGATAAATTATGGGTATAAGTAGGAAATAAATTTGATTTATGTTTTTGATAATGTTGTTGCTCTTTGTACAGTTTTTGTTGTTGTATCCATTGATATCCTTATAGTTTTAGTTGTAACCATGGTGGATGTTGTTGATTCCATTGTTGTTTCATCCAACCATGTCGAGACTACTCTTGGAAATATGCCCATGGTGGTTGACTCCAATATTTTTGAAATGGCCTTAAAGCAGACCATGGCATATACTAAGGATTATTCCTCCAATGTGCAAGAAATTGAGAAGCATCCTAATATGGAAATTTAAGAAAATTATCCTCTTGCCTTTGTCGTACAAAATTGAGTTCTTTCATAGGTTGAGATTATTTTTAAAGATACTTTTGAGTCTTGGTAAAAATTTACATTGATTTGTGGGGTGTCCTTTTTCACAAATGCTACATGTAGCAGGTATAAATGTTTTATTCAAAGGATAGTCATGAAGAGAGTGTTGCTTCTCACATATTGAGCAATAGATGGCTAAATATTCAACAGATTCATTATTTTCATCTATTTTTTTATCAAGATGTATAGAAATATCAACTTTTATATCTGCAGACTCTTTCATGCATTTTTTTAAATCATTTGTGTTACTACTAGTTTTGTGTTTTCTATGCCTTGAATGAGAGTAATTTTTACAAAGTTTAATGATTTCCTAAAATTCAATTATATGTGCATCTCCTATTCCCCAAATATCCAATACATCTCAAGATTCATATTACAGTCCCCTTAAGAATATGACTTTGCAAATTTCAGGTTCAACACTTCCACATATCTTATGAACAAAAGAAAATATGTTTAAATAGTCTTCTAAATTTTTATTTTTCTCTCATTTTATTGTAAGCAATGCATCATTTTGATTCTTTACTTGACAATATTCTTGGTATCTCTTCAAAAATACCTTTTCCATATCATCCCAAGTTCTAATTGAATCAGGTGCTAAGGTAATAAACCATCATAGAGATGACTTTTTAAGAGTACAAGGAAACAGTTTGAGCTTTTAACTATCATTAGTGTAATCATGAGCTTGAAAAACAATCTTAAACTCAAACAAAAATATATCATGGTCTTAAAATGTGACTCCCTTAAGTTGGTAACACTGAAGGTGAAATGACCATGGGAACATTTTGACTAGGATCTAATTGAATGGAATTTAAAAAAAAAATTGTAGGTGCACTAGTTGTACTAGGGTGGAGCACATTACTAGCTCTCATTAGATTCTCTTGTGAGACTTCCATTATAGGTTCCCAAAAACAATTATAAAACTTGTCAAATTTTTCTGATTGTATGGATTTGTCAAGAGAAATTGGTGTTGAACTACTGATTTTTCCTCCTTATAATGATTTCTCAAAGGATCTTGTAGTTCTTGAAGTGGATGATTATGATTCTTTGAAAATTCCAACATTTTTGGAAATAAAAAATCTAGACAACTTTGACATAGTTTCAACCTCTTGTGAAATATTTCTTCCTATGGTTTCTTTCTATGCTTGTTTTCTAAATGGTATGAAATGCAACTATCAAAAACTATTATTTATACCAGTTATTACATTCAAATTTTACTCTAAAGTTCACAACTTAGCACAATAATAATTATTTGACTACTTTTACCCTCTAACAACACCGTGTTCCCCGAAAATGGCACCAAAAATGATGTGTGTTGTTAATAACATCATTTAATCTTTATGATTTATGAATTTGATGTGGTGTCCAAGATTGTCTATGATAGAAGGTTAGGGAAAAGTACAATTCAGGCATTCAGATTAAAAGTATTTATTGGGTGAAACATATGTTGGTTTAGCATTTTGGTGTCACATTAAACCTACTTTGTAGAATGGAAAATTGCAAGAACTGAAAACTAATTCTAATTTATAGGAATTGAAATCTAACTACAATTGCAAGAATTGAAATTGCTAAATTAAAATATTGCTGAATTAAAATCCTAAATCACACTTGTAGAATTGAACCTAGTTACTCATGCAGGATTGAAATAATGCTTGGAAATAATACTTATACTAAAAACACCTATCAGTGTCCTGCTACAGAAGGTTGTTAAGCTTCTACTACAGTGACTGACAACAAAATGAAAACTGCTGAAAAACTAATAAAAGTTGCTGAAACATGAAAATAGAGAAAACATGTAAAATAGGGGGAAAAAGGGTCTAAAATATTTTATAAGTTGACATACACACAAATATTTCATACAAACACAATTTGAACATATGAAAACATCACATTAACTTAAAATAAGAAAAGGAAATTTGACAAGCAATCTGTTAATTCTACTGCAACAAAGTTACAAAAAAACATATCATAATAGTCCTCCTTCTAGGCTTGAAAGTGGGCCCAAGATTCTTGATCCAGAAGAAGGTGAAGAAGCACTAACTAACTACTTAAAACACTCACTTAAAACTCATAAAATAAACACAAAATACTGCACTTTATTTCTATCAAAACATGTTGAACTATTACAAGAAAAATACTGCACTATGTCCTATTTGCTGCTACTAACTACTCTCCTACCAACTACTCCCTAATAGCTCAATAAATGAGGGATATGTGTTATTTATAATAAACTATTACAATTGCATCATGCTCAAATTAGCTTATGTTGTTTCTCAGTGATTTACCAATCAGTTTTGAAACTTAGTCTTATTTTGGACAGTTTGTGTTGCAACAACACTCATTGGCCCTTGGGATGCATCTCCAGTGGTGGGAGTACATTTGAGGAGGTTATAAATGTTATTTTATACCTGTATCCACCTTTAAATATAATTTCCCTACTATGTGGGTGCTCAAACCTCCGTTTGACTAAAATTGGCTACTTTTCCTCCTTATTCCAAAGCATCTTCGGAGTATCAGTAGTAGAAATAGAATTTATGCTTAGCTGCAACAAAAAAATATAATAAGGTGGTTTTAAGTGGATGGGACATATCTCCTATCCCTTAGAAATCATTTTCAACTATTGCCCCCCATTTATATTGACAAATTCTATGACTTCCTTTATAATTACACAATTATGGTTTTTGTATGCATTTTCCAGTTGTTCCTGCTTTTCAGCATTTTTGTCTTGTTGCTCCTATTTTTACCACATGGAAATGCTTCCAGGTGGAGCAGGAGTCATACCTAACCTCCCTCAACTGTTTCCAAGTGTTTTCCTCCTCTTTAGTTGACAAATTCCAAGTCAGCAATAAAATGACTGCTTGCTGGTTTTTGTATGGCAATTTTTCTGTAGTTGATAGTTTGTTGCATAGTCATAGAAACTTGGTGCCAAAATGCATTTCAAATAATTTGGAATGTGGTAAAAGCATTAAAACATTATTTTGAGGTGATGGACATCAATATTTAACATTTTTCTATTTAAAATGCATAAAATAATCAAACTTGAAATAGTGCAACAATGTTGCACAACTTGTCACTACCCTGTTTTGCAATAAAGATGATTTTCATGCCAAATCACTTGACAACTTTGGTTTTGAAATGATATGACACTTCAAACATTTTTGAGTTAGCCAAATATCTGAACATGCTTGTATGCTTTATTTTTCTATGTTATTTTTACCAACAACATCATGTCAAAAATAGTCACAAAATGCTAAAATAGTCAAAATAGGGGTATAGTGTTCCTAACATAAAATCATGCAAACACTTAACAAATAATATATTCTAATCAACTATTTGAAAATTAAATTTATCATGTTTGGTAATATGGTAGTTTTTAAATGTCAAACATAGTGTAATAGTGAGGTATTTCTAGGCCTCATCATCCTCCTCTAATAACACAAATTTCATGTATGGTAAAATAAATTCTTCAACATATAAACCTCCTGATAAAGCTTGAAGCCTTATTCTATAGCAACATAAAAAATTTAGATAATACTTCATTCACCATGAATTACTTCCATCATTTCAATTGTAAAGGATGCAGTATTAGCTACTATGAGCAAGGAATGTGGACTATTTTGGAACCTCTTTCTCAGTCTCCTCAGGTTAAATTTGGCCTAGGTTATGATCAATATTCTCCAATAGATCCACTCAAAGATGATCTTAAATCAATTACCCTTGGTCTCAAGAAGGAAAGTGAGGATTAATATCCTAATCTTGAGCATGCTCTCACATCATTGATAGACCTCTTCCAAGTTACCACCATCCATGCCATATTATATGACACTTCAAATGATGAATTGGATGAGTCATTTGAGGCACTTTCAATTACATCTGATAGCTCCAAATATGAAATATATCCATTTTCCCTATTATATATGTGGATAAATTTTATCTATGTATATTCCCCATTCCACTCCTCATTTTTCCTCTACTTCTTCCATTAGATTTCCCTAATGTACCCATCAATCCCTTATTTCTACCATGGCCACCTCCACTAGATCCTTGCCTACCTATTCTCAATAAAATACTTCCCTAAGAGCATGTGAAAGGGAACTTCAACTCCAATCTACAATCCTCTCCATTTCCCCAAGTCAACACATTTTTTTTTAACTTATTCATGCCACTCCATAATCCATATGATCCTACACATAACATCCCCATTGATATTAGGCTCATTGACTTTGAGCATATTTCATCCCCTCCAACTATCTTTAATTTCTATCCCTCAAATAAATTGCTTAGAGACTCAAATAATTACTTTCCTTCTTCACCCCCTTATTCCCATTCTTTTTTATTAAGTTGAAGTTAGTGAGGTTGTGTTGCCTCTCCTAGATAATGCCATAGATGACATCCATATCATCCTCACCCCTCATCAACTTGAGGAATGTTCCCATATGCTCATTGAGAAAACCATTGACATCAACATCAACATAGATCCAGATAATCCCATAATCATAAAAATTGGGAAGAGTCTCTCAATAAAAGAACAACAAAGATTTATCACACTCTAATAAAGTATCAAGAGGTCTTTTCATGGCCCTATAAAAACATATTCGATCTTGATCTAAACCTTGTCATCCATAACCTCATGTTGAACCCTAGAATTAATCTAATCAAATAGAAGTTGAGAAAAATTCATTATACTGTAGCCCTAATGGTTAAATAAGAGTTATAGAAACTCTTAGAAATGGGATTTATTCAACCTATTAACTATCCAGGGTGGATTTCAAACATGGTTCCTATTGGCAAACCTAACAAGGGGATACAAATAAAGCATGTGCTAAGGTTTATCCTCCTTAACATTGATATGCTCATGGATTCCACTGCAAGCCAAATGCTCTCCCTAATGGATGGGTTTTAAAGATAACTAAATTTGAGCCAATCTTGATGACTGGAACAAAATATCTTTTACATCATCTTGGGGATATTTTGCTACAAATTCATGTCATTTAGTATTAAGAATGTAGGAGCCACATACCAATGATTCATGAATTACATATTCCATGATTACATACATAAAATCATCAACTATTACATTGATGATCTCTTGACCAAATCCAAAATGTGGCATAGGCATATCGATATTTTACGCAAAAATCGTGTCCACCTTCTTAGGCATAATGTGCATCTTAATCCTAAAAAATACATCTTTGGCATCACTTTATGGAAGCTTTTAGGATTCATAATCTCTAATATAGGTATCAAAGTGGATCCTAATAAGGTTAATACCATCGTTAAAATGCAACTCCCTACGATCCTTAAAGAACTTTGCAGCTTGTAAGGTAAGATTCAAGTAATCCATAAATTTATGGCTCAATTATTTGATAAATGCAAGCCATTCAATCATCTATTATAAAATGGGATCACATTTCAATGGACCATAGAGTGTCAAGAAGCCTTTGATATTATCAAATATTACCTTGCTTCCCCTCTAGTACAAGTATCCCATTCCATTTGTACATATTCGCCACTGATTTTGTTGTAGGGACTATGTTGGCTCAAAAGAATGAAGTAAATCTATTACATTAGCCATACATTGGTGAGTTATGAGACACGATATGCATATGTGGAGAAGCTATGCATGTTATATTTTGATGTTATATTTAATTAAATAACTACCACAAGGTATAAAATGAATATGCAATATTAAATATATGAAAAAGGCAATATACTAAGCATGTAAATAGCATGAGAAAATTCTGAAAATACTCATAAATAAGCCATTAATGAAATCTCACAAAAATAGTACATCGCTTTGAAATGGAGGTATCAAACACTTCATATTGCATACATGACCTACATTGTATCTACTACTACTCTACCTTGTGCTCTCCAAAATTGTTGTTCAATCTCTCTATAAAGGACTATATATAATGATATGTATCTCTTGGCATTTCACCTACCTATGAATCTTCATCTTCCTATTCTATGACTCATGGGCAACATGCACATTCTAATAATACTTGTGCATTTATTACATTGTGTAAAGTAAATACTCAAATCCTAATCTAAGATAAACTCCTAATATAAGCATGTACCCATGATGGTACATTAGCATGTACCAAATAATATAATATATTTCAACATCCCTTGTATTACATTATTTTGTTATTGAATATTTTAGTCTTCAATATGTATCTTCATCTTGGTTTTGGAAATTGAGCTCTTCTTTTCTACATTATTCATTTTGCTCCTTATCTGTATTTTGATCAAGAAAATAGTTAGTATCTTTATAAAATAATATATTTATTGAGAAAGCTTTAACTTCATGTTCATCTATAGGTTCTTTGAGTTCTTGAATTTCCTGAATAACTTGAACTAAGTGTCCTTTTGTTTTTCTTCTTTATATTGTAGTCGAGGATGATTGTATTGATTATGAGAAGTATATGGACACTGAAATTATTGTTGATGCAAATTATATTGATTGTGATATTTTCTTGGTTGGAATGGCCTATTTGATTGGCTTCCAAAATTTGTTTGATTCCCTTGATACTGATTTCTTGGATTGAATCTATAATAATTGGTACTATGTCCTTTCTTTTTGCATACTTGAAAATATCTATTATTCCATATTGATCTACCCTTTGAGAATGAAACAACATTTCCTTGTGGATTATCTTTTGATACTAGGGTATTTTTAGTAATTTCATATTTTACTAATTTTTCTACCTCGTATTCTTGTAGTATATTGACTAACTCATCAAATAATGCATTTTTAGTTAGAATTTGTAAATATGTAACTAGATGCTTGTAGCTTTTTGGAAGTGCTCTTAGGATTACTTGAAAAATAAACTTATCTTCAACTTTTTCTCCTAAGGTTAATAATTTTCCTTTTATATCTACTACTTTCCTTAGAAATAATTCTATACTTTCACCACTATTAACTTTTAGAGAATGTATTTGAGTTTGAAGGTTTAAGATAGTGGATTTATTATTTTCTTCAAATATTTTGGCTAAGTTTATCCAAGATTATATAGAAGTTGTTGTTGAACTGATGTAGGGTTGTATTTCATCTATAATTGTAAATTTTATTATCATGAGTGCTTTTGCTTCATCTTCTTCAAACTTTTGAATCTCTCTAGCATTATATTAGGTTTAGTTTTTGCTCCTTTAAAAATATCCCAAAACTTTTCAACTATTAATATTGCTCTCACTTTGATTTTCCATTAAGAGTAATTGGGTCCTTTAAGAAGTTGGGATTCTATAAAAATGAATTTATTTATTGTCATGATGATACTTGTAGACTACCTTATATCTCCCTAGTTTTTATTATAAGATAAGATATTTCCAATTCTTAAGTTCTATAGAATACTTTGTATCTCCCAAGTATTTTGAATGTAATATGATTTTGATAAAGTGCTTAGCTTTCTTAGTTTTCCTTTGAGTTGAATCCCTTTTATCTCCCTAATGTTCAACTACTATTTTTCATCTTATTTCTCCCTATTTGTGAATATAAAGCTAAAGATATTTTTTATGCACTTTTAATTGATATAATTTTATATCTTCAAGGCTCTATAGTTGGATTCCTTATATCTCATTAATTTGAGTAAGAGACTAATTCCAATGTAGTTTCCAACTTTATGTTTTTCTTCCTCTATCCTTTAATTTTCAATAGTATAGATTCTAAATTTCAAGATATTTAAATTGGTGTTGAACTCCTTATAACTCCCTAATTGGAAATTTAGAAAACTAATGTATTTGCAATTTTTATATTTCAAGTTTTGTGTAGTAATCCTTATACCTCCAAGTTTAATACTTTAAAAATATTTTAATGCAATATGAATTCCAAAATTGAATAAAGTAATTTCAATGCTTCTCACTTCAAATATCTTGTAAGCCATTCAATACTTTATCTAAGGTTATGGTTTATCACCTTATTGTCCTACTATTCAAATAAACTTAAGTATAAAATCTTAATTAATTTTATCCTAAAAATATGCCTTATACCTCCTTTATGAATTAAATAATTCTTAGCTTCTTGTATATGAGATGTGCCAAACTTGATTTGTTTCAACTTTGCAACTTGTGCTCAAAGTAAACTTCTCTCTTGCTACAATTAATGTGTCTCCTTGCTCATTCAATTTGGTCTCTTGAGGTTTGACTCTCCTCTATGCTTTCCAAGCTTCTCCAAGGTGCTCAATTATGATTTCCATGCACTCCCTTTGTCGTGCTCAGGCTATTTTCAGCCCATGCACTAATAGGCATCCTTTAGACATTGCACCTTCCCTAAATCATGACTAGTGTTCTGAGTATCAAGTTCCAAGTGGCACCAAAAATCTTTACACTTATTTTTTAAATCTCTTGTGGTGCTCTACCTAGCTTTATCTTTCTTAATGCTTGGTAGGAGCATTATACTTCGTGGGCATGAATGTATTATGACTTATTTAACATTGCAAATGGAATGTTGCTCTCCTCCAATATAATATATAATGTCCTCCACATGGTAGATGACTTCTTAATGCTTGATATTTCTTATCATGCACCTTATATGCCCTAATTTAGGTTCTCTTATTTCTTGGCCTTCAATCACTCATAACTCCTTTGTGCTTACCAACGTTCACTAAGGTTCTTTTGATTGTTGCTTCTCCAATGCTTTCCTCCTATGGTAGTTTCAATGTGGATGATTTCTTTATAATAGAGCTTGCTTTAGATTTGGTGGCACTCACCTTGCCCTAACTTCCTTCTTCTTCAAGGTGGTGGCTCTACAATTTCTTAGTGGCATTATGGTGGTGCTAATAACATTTTTCTTTTCAACACTCACTCTTTGATGTTTTCTATTCATATGTCATAGCATACAATTCTATTGGTGGTAGTAAGACTATGCTCCTTCTCCTCACGCTAGTGGTGCAACCTTGGTGGATCAACCTTATAATCTGTGATAATTTCTAATACTTTATGTTGTCCAAACCATAGTTGAGAAAATCAAAATCGGGTAGTAAATCGGTTGGTTTAAAAATTGATAAAGAATCGTAATCGGTAAAAAATCGGAGAAAAATCGGCATTTTTTTTTTTAAAACCGAAGAAAATGTAATTTTTCATTGAAATTTTTTTTTCATGCATATCAAAATTTTTCGGGAAAAATTGGCAAGATTGGCAAAAAATCGGCTAGCTTGTGAATCGGGAAAAAATCGGAAAAATCAGGATTTTTTGCAGATTTTCTCAACTATGGTCCAAAAAATGACTATTTATCAATGCTCTGCATTTCATTCCTTGTTTCAAATGGCTATCTCCTTCAATATGATGGCATTTCTTATGGTATTTCTTCTACACCTTTGATAACTTACCTTTACCAAAGTTTTTTCAATACTTAGCACACATCTTAGTGTCTTTAGATACTAGAAATTTGTGTTGACATTGTTCACTATTGAGTCTCTTTCTTTTGCTCAGTAGGAATTATAAAATATTGTACTTTGTTGACTCTATGCATGATTTGAAACTAATACTATCTTCCATTATAACTCCTTTTATGTAATATCTAATTTGTTATATGTTGTTGAAATGTGCATATTTGAAGATAACCAAGATGTCTCCTTTCTCTCCTTGGAGACACTAAATTTTAGAGCTCTATTTTTCTAAATTTAATGGCTCTAATATGGTTCTAATATAACCTTAAAATAAACTAGTTTAAATGCTTAAATAACAACATTTATAGCACCAATGTAGCATACCTTTTTGCAGCTAATTATTTTTTAATCTTTGAAGATGTAAACTTGAGACCTTTCCTTTTGCTACTCAAATATGGTGTCAAAAACTTAAATAATACTTTAATAACACCAAATTTCAAACCTTATTTTAGCCTCCTTTGTAGCAATCTTTCTTGGTGATTTGGTTCACCTATTTTCTACCCTGATTATTGGAAATTTGAGCATGTTTTGTTGTCATTGATGTCAAAATATTGGATGTCCCAATTTGATGAAATTAATGTCAAAAGGGTTGATTAATTTCAAAAGGTTAAAGGTCCTAAATTGATGGAAATATTTGTGAGAAATATTTGTTAATTACCTTGGTGGTAATTTGGCAAAGGTTAAAATATTAATGGTGGTAATTTGGCAAAGGTTAAATGGTGGCAAGGTTCTCCCTAAAATGAAAAGGCCCAAAAGGTTTTAAATATTTAAATTATAATATTTAAATCCTTTAGGATTTAAATAATTATAATTAAATATAATAATTTGAATATTCAAATTCGAATTAAAACAAAGGCAACCGACATCATATGATAAATTGGGCATGTGTATAAATAAGGCTAAGGTAGCCTAAGCCCAAACATTAATTGAGCATTCGATTTCCCTTGCATGATTTATTCCTCGCACATGGTAGAGAGAGAAAGGCACAAACGTTCATGATTTTTGGAGGTAGTAGAAGGACAAAAAGTGGTAAGCACCTATCCCCACCTAAGTGAGGTGGCAACTGAGTTGGTTGGTGCATAGCACATTGGGAGCAGCGAGGTGTGAAGTTTGAACTACACGAAGTTTTTTTTGAGCGCAATCCATTCAACTTTTACACCAATGGGAAGGAAGATAAAGGAGCACATGCTCCTTGGTTCATGTGGGGCATTGTAGCCCATGCGGTTGTGGCCCTTGTGTTAGGGCGCATGGGGCTAGGAGGTCACGGGTTCGAGCGACAATAGAGGTAATTAAATTTTACCAAGAGGTATGTGCATTTGCCATAGTGGGAGTTATAAGGTTTAAATAAATATTTTTATTTTCCATAATTGGGAGTTATAAGGTTTGGATAAAGTTTTGTTGCCATGTATGAGGGTTAAATAAATATTACTGTGTATGCTCAATTAGGGAGTCATAAGGGATTGTTTTAATTATGTTTTAAATAAAAAGGGAATGCATGAAATATAGTATGTGATGTTGTTTTGAAAAGGGGTTTTAATAGTTTGATTGAAAATTATTTTGAGAAAGGAGTTATAAGGTGTATGTGAGAATTATGTTTATGTGATTGATAACTCTTGTTGATGAAATTTATTTTTAAAATATAGGAGTAATAAGGTGTATAAGTGATTTGGCATTGTATGGAGAAATATTTGTGAGGAGAATATTCTTGTGAAGATTTTGAGTTAGACTATTGCTATCTAACCTTGAATTGGCAAAAGGATTTGTTTGTGAGTAAGATAGGTTTTGTGGACAATTCTTCATCAATCAAATAAGAGGTATGGGCACATCATATTTTGTTTAAAGTGATTGGAATGAATATGTGAAACATAAGGTGGAGTGAAAATGATTGTTTGATAAGCATTGTTGGAAATATTTGAGAAAGTTATGTGTATCTCATTGTTGAATGGTTTGTAAATCTTTGGGATAGATTTTGAGAAAAAAATATGCTATATTGCTAAGTGAGTTTTGGGAAGTTTTGAGATAAATAGAGAGAACCATTTTTTCTAGGATTACAAAATAAATTAAGTACCTTTGTGATAACTATTTAAGTGATTGATTGGCAAGTAGAATTTGTTTGAAAATAGTCTTTCTTAAAGTAGAATTTGTTTGAAAAGAGTCTTTCTTAAAGTAATTTGAGTGGTATTTTGTAAGCATGAGTTGAAATTAATTGGATATATTTGAACAAGTCTTTGAGGGGACTTAAGGACAGAGTTGAGTAAGCTTTTATAAGCTTTTGTGAAATCTTAAGGACAAAGTTGAGTAAGCTTTTGTTAAAGCTTGAGGACAGAGTTGAGTAAGCTTTTGTGAAATCTTAAGGACAAAGTTGAGTAAGCTTTTGTGAAAGCTTGAGGATAGAGTTGAGCAAGCTTTTGTGAAAGCTTAAGGATAGATTTGAGTAAGTTTTTGTGAAAGCTTAAGGATAAATTTGAGCAAGCTTTTGTGAAATCTTAAGGAAAGATTTGAGTAAGCTATTGTGAAAGCTTAAGGACAAAGTTGAGCAAGTCTTGGTAAAGACTTGTAGGCAGATTTGAGCAAGTCTTTGAGAAGACTTGAGAGCAGATTTGAGCAAGTTCTTGAGAGGACTTGAAGGTAGATTTGAGCAAGTCTTGTGAAGACTTGAGACAACATTAAGAGTAGAGTTGATTGGTGATTTGTTCAAGCTTTGTGTTAAGGCTTGGGGTAGATCTAAGTAGAGTTGATTGATTGATTTGTTCAAGCTTTGTGTTAAGGCTTGGGGTAGATCTAAGCAGAGTTGATTGATTGATTTTATCAAGCTTTGTGTTAAGGCTTGAGGATAGATTTGAGGATAGATTTTGGTGCAGATTTATGAGCAGATTTATGCTAGACCTAAGATAGAGTTGGAGTAGATTTGTACTAGATTGAGGATAGTGTTTAGTGTAGATTTGAGATAGAGATTGAGTAGAGTTGAGAGTAAGCTTTGGAGGTGATAGAGTAGAGGATAATAGTCTCTAGTGGATAGAGATCCATTAGCTAGGGTAGTGAGGATAGAGGTCTTCTATGGAGAGAGATCCATAAGCCAATGTAGTGGGGGTAAAAGTCTTCTAGAAGATCACTAGCTAGAGCAGAGGAGAAAGAGTTCTCCTATGGATAGAGTTCCATAAACCAGAGCAAAGGGAAAGAGTTCTCCTATGGAGTGTGATCTATGAACCATCTAGGAAGATAGAGTTCTTATGTGGAGAGAGATCCACGAACCAGTTGAGGAGAAAGAGTTCTCCTGGGTCAAGTTCCATGAACCAGAGAAAAGGGGAAAGAGTTCTCCTATGGATAGAGATCCACAAATCAGAGCATTAGGGGATTGGTGTCTCCTTTGGATAGAGGTCCATAAACATTGTAATAGGGAAGTGATTCCCAAGATATTTATTGAGAAAATTTTAGTGGAAATATTTTCTCCATGGAGTAGCCCACATTGGGTGAACCACGTTAAATTGGTGTCTCTATTATGTGTGATGATTTGTGCATTGCTTTGATTATTGTTATTGATATTGCCATTGATAATATTGGATAATATTTTTTGGGAAAGAAAATTAAAAGTTGATCTTATATTGTTCACCCCCTCTCAGTATAAGCTTGTGTTCTTCAATTGGTATCAGAGCGGGTTCCTTTGGAAGAGTTTAATAACTTGAAGGAAGAGTATATAGGAACACAGATGGCATCTTAGAGTGGAGCTTCAACAAATAAGGCACCATTGTTCGATGGGAAAAATTATGCATTTTGGAGTGTAAGAATGAAGATTTACCTAATGGCACAAGGAATTGAGACATGGCAAGCAATTGAGGATGGGTACACACCACCAACTACTCCTCCTATAGATAAATATGGTAAGCTCTTACACTTGTATAATTCAAAGGCAATGAATGCAATCTTGGGTGGATTACGTGAAGCAAAATTTGTAAAATTTATGCATTGCACATCAGCAAAAGAGATATGGGATAAGTTGAAGAATGCATATGAGGGAGATAAAAAGGTTAAGATGGTAAAGTTGCAAAATCACAAGAAAAAATTTGAAGACTTGAAGATGAAGGATGAAGAAGATATTGCTACATACTTACTTCATGTGGATGAAGTAGTTAACTCCATGCGAGGACTTGGGTTTAAAGTTGAAGAATCTAATGTTTGTCAAAAGGTTCTAAGGTCACTTCCTATGAGGTTTGATGGAAAATTTTCAGCCATAGAAGAAACAAGAGATCTTGAAAATCTGACTTTGGATGAGTTACAAGGAACACTCACAACATATGAGATGAGAATTGTAAAGGATCCTATCCCAAATAAATAGGTAGCTTTCAAAGAAGCAAAGAAAGCAAAGGATAAGAAACCTGTTTCAAGTGATGAGTCAATCAGTGATGAGGAAGCTAACTACGGTAGAAGGAACAAGAGGGATTCAGGAAAGCACAAAGGTATGAAAATAGTAAAGTGTTTCAATTGTGGTAAATATGGTCATTATGCATCTAATTGTACAAAAGCAGAAAGCAACAGTGGTGAAGAGAAACAAGATCATAAGAACAGGGAAGCAAGAAAATCCAGGTATGAAAAGAAAAATAGGGATGGACAAAGCAAGCATGGAAAGAAGTTTTTCCAAAGGTATAAGAAGAGTTTCTATGCAGATAAGATAGGCAAGAGTTCAAGTGATAGTGATGGAAGATCCTCAGATAATGAAGAAGAAGAAATCCTCTTCTTGGCAATAGAGGAAGAAGGAAGTGCTCCTATTGAAGATAAATCTGAAAAGTATGAAGATGCTCTTGAAGACAAAGAAGCAGAGGAAGAATCAAAAAATGAAGAGGAAGGAGTTGTAGATCTAGAAGCTGAGCTTATTTTTGCTCTTAAGGAATTAAGAAAGGTTAGAAAATAGAATTCGAGGCTCAAGGCTCAATTTCTAGAATGTGATGAAGAAAAAGGAAAGCTCATACAAGATCTGACAAACTCAATAGCTAAGACAAGGAGATTTAAAGAAAATTTAGAAGAAAAAGTCTTAGAATGTGAAATATTAGAGCATGAGGTAGTTTCTCTAAGGAAAGAAGTGAAAGAGTCTAAAGACAAGCTACATAGGTTTGGGAGAAGCTCAAAGACTTTGGATAAGATTCTCAATGCACAAAGATCTTCATCAAACAAGACAGGACTTGGTTTTGAAGAGGAACAAAGAGAACAAGGAGAGGAGTCAAGCTCAAGCTCCAAAGAAGAAGAAGCTTCAGAAGAAGAGAGTGAAGGAGAAAGTGAAACTTATGAGGATAAGTTAAAAAATAGAAGGTTCACCAAGGAAGGAAACAATGCACAAATGAGGAATAGGAAACATCACAGGGAAGAAAGGACTAAGAGACCAATGGGTTCAAGGCAAGATTTCTTCAAAGGATATTGCTTCTCATGTAATAGGTTTTGTCACAAGGCTATGCAGTGCAGGACACATGAAAAGAAGGAATATGGTTTCACTAAGAGAAATTTCAGAAATGGGCATCTCTTTCAAGGGTATTGCTACTCTTGTAATCATTTTGGTCATAAAGCAATTCATTGCAGGGTTCATGACAGGAATGGATATGGCTTCACCAGGAGGAACTTCAAGACATTTGCACCTTCAAGGAACCACAACATTAAGTGTTATAAGTGCAATAATGTTGGGCATATGGCTAAGTGGTGTAGAACAAAATTTCCAGAGACAAGCAAGAACAAGGATATTCAAAAGAATCAGAAGAGTCAATTGAGAAAGAAGGTGGACAAAGAAAAAGAGCATTGTATGTTGGGAGTAGAGATACTCCCACCCCAAAATTAATCACCTCAAGGAGAGGAGGTGGGGAGGGGGCTGAGCTAAGAGTCTTATATTTAGCCCCAAAGGAGTCCCTTTGCCATTGATGTCAAAGGGGGAGAGATTTGAGTTAGGGAGAGAGCATTCAGTTAAGGGGAGTAGTTTCTTAGGGGGAGCAATATTGAAAAAGTAAAAGGAATGCTTAAAGAAAAAGAGGGTTGCCATCAATGACAAAGGGGGAGATTGTTGGAAATTTGAGCATGTTTTGTTGTCATTGATGTCAAAAGATTGGATGTCCCAATTTGATGAAATTAATGTCAAAAGGGTTGATTAATGTCAAAAGGTTAAAGGTCCTAAATTGATGGAAATATTTGTGAGAAATATTTGTTAATTACCTTGGTGGTAATTTGGAAAAGGTTAAAATATTAATGGTGGCAATAAATTACCTTGGTGGTAATTTGGCAAAGGTTAAATGGTGGCAAGGTTCTCCCTAAAAAGAAAAGGCCCAAAAGGTTTTAAATATTTAAATTATAATATTTAAATCCTTTAGGATTTAAATAATTATAATTAAATATAATAATTTGAATATTCAAATTTGAATTAAAACAACGGTAGCCAATGTCATATGATAAATTGGGCATGTGTATAAATAAGGCTAAGGTAGCCTAAGCCCAAACATTAATTGAGCATTCAATTTCCCTTGCATGATTTATTCCTCGCACACGTCAGAGAGAGAGAAAGGCATAGATGTTCATGATTTTTAGAGGTAGCAGAAGGACAAAAAGTGGTAAGTACCAGTCCCCACCTAAGTGAGGTGGCAGCCGAGTTGGTTGGCACAGCACATTGGGAGCAGTGACGTGCAAAGTTTGAACCGCGTAGAGTTTTTGTTGAGTACATTCCATTCAACTTTTGCGCCAATAGGAAGGAAGATAAAGGAGCACATGCTCCTTGGTTCACGTGGGGTATTGTAGCCCACATGGTTGTGGCCCTTGTGTTAGGGTGCACGGGGCTAGGAGGTCGCGGGTTCGAGCGATAGTGGTGGAAATTAAATTTTTCCAAGAGGTATGTGCATTTGCCATAGTGGGAGTTATAAGGTTTAAATAAATATTTTTATTTGCCATAATTGGGAGTTATAAGGTTTGGATAAATTTTTGTTGCCATGTATGAGGGTTAAATAAATATTACTGTGTATGCTCAATTAGGGAGTCATAAGGGATTGTTTTAATTATGTTTTAAATAAAAAGGGAATGCATGAAATATAGTATGTGATGTTGTTTTGAAAAGGGGTTTTAATAGTTTGATTGAAAATTATTTTAAGAAAGGAGTTATAAGGTGTATGTGAGAATTATGTTTATGTGATTGATAACTCTTGTTGATGAAATCTATTTTTAAAAGATAGGAGTAATAAGGTGTATAAGTGATTTGGCATTGTATGGAGAAATATTTGTGAGGAGAATATTCTTGTGAAGATTTTGAGTTAGACTGTTGCTATCTAACCTTGAATTGGCAAAAGGATTTGTTTGTGAGTAAGACAGGTTTTGTGGACAATTCTTCATCAATAAAATAAGAGGTATGGGCACATCATATTTTGTTTAAATTTATTGGAATGAATGTTGTGAAACATAAGGTGGAGTGAAAAGGATTGTTTGATAAGCATTGTTGAAAATGTTGAGCAAGTTTTGTGTATCTCATTGTTGAATGGTTTGGAAATCTTTGAGATAGATTTTGAGAAAAATCTAGGCTATATTGTTAAGTGAGTTTTGGGAAGTTTTGAGATAAAGAGAGAGAACCATTTGTTCTAGGATTGCAAAACAAACTAAGTACCTTTGTGAGAAATGTTTGAGTGATTGATTGGCAAGTAGAATTTGTTTGAAGAGAGTCTTTCTAAAATTAAGTTGAGTGGTATTTTGTATGCATGAGTTGAAATTAATTGGATAGATTTAAGCAAGTATTTGAGGGGACTTAAGGACAAAGTTGAGTAAGCTTTTGTTAAAGCTTAAGGATAGAGTTGAGTAAACTTTTGTGAAAGCTTAAGGACAGATTTGAGTAAGCTTTTGTTAAATCTTAAGGATAGAGTTGAGTAATATTTTATGAAATTTTGAGGACAGAGTTGAGTAAGCTTTTGTGAAAGCTTATGGATAGATTTGAGCAAGTCTTGGTAAAGACTTATAGGTAGATTTGAGTAAGTCTTGGAGAAGACTTGAGAGCAAATTTGAGCAAGTTCTTGAGAGGACTTGAAGGTAGATTTGAGCAAGTCTTGTGAAGACTTGAGATAGCATTAAGAGCAAAGTTGATTGGTGATTTTTTCAAGCTTTTTGTTAAGGCTTGGGGTAGATCTAAGCAGAGTTGATTGATTGATTTGTTCAAGATTTGTGTTAAGGCTTGGGGTAGATCTAAGTAGATTTTATTGATTGATTTTTTCAAGCTTTGTGTTAAGGCTTGAGGATATATTTGAGGATAGAGTTTGGTGCAGATTTGTGCTAGACCTAAGACAATGTTGGAGCAGATTTGTACTAGACCGAGGATAGTGTTTAGTGCAGATTTGAGATAGATATTGAGTAGAGTTGAGAGTAGGCTTTGGAGGTGACAGAGTAGAGGACAACAATCTCTAATGGATAGAGATCCATTAGCCAGGGTAGTGAGGACAGAGGTCTTCTATAGAGAGAGATCCACAAGCCAGTGTAGTGGGGGTAGAAAGTCTTCTAGAAGATCACCAACTAGATTAGAGGAGAAAGAGTTATCCTGTGGATAGAGTTCCATGAACCAGAGCAAAGGGGAAAGAGTTCTCCTATGGAGTGTGATCCATGAACCAGCTAGGAAGATAGATTTCTTCTGTGGAGAGAGATCCACGAACTAGTTGAGGAGAAAGATTTCTCCTGGATCAAGTTCCACGAACCAGAGAAAAGGGGAAAGAGTTCTCTTGTGGATAGAGATCCACAAATCAGAGCATTAGGGGATTGGTGTCTCCTTTGGATAGAGGTCCATAAACATTGTAATAGGGAAGTGATTCCCAAGAGATTTATTGAGAAAATTTTAGTGGAAATATTTTCTCCGTGGAGTAGCCCACATTGGGTGAACCACATTAAATTGGTGTCTCTATTGTGTGTGATGATTTGTGCATTGCTTTGATTACTATTGTTGATATTTCCATTGATAATATTGGATAATATTATTTTGGAAAGAAAAGTAAAAGTTGATCTTATACTGTTCACCCCCCCTCTCAGTATAAGCTTGTGTTCTTCATCGATTTTGTGAATTTTGTAGCTATCCTTTCTACTCAAATGTTGCCTTGGATTTTTTGGCTTTTTAGCCTTTAGTTTGTTCAAAATTTTGATTTTTGTGACTCCAATACTCCTTCAAATTTGCTTTCTTAGACTTTTAAATTTGCAGCTATTAGTGCTGCCGAAATTGTTGCTCTCTTGTTGTCCTAAAATATGTAATTTCAGCTTCTAATGCAGCCAATTTCTCCTCTATTTTTCTATCCTTAACTATCTCAAATTTGCTATAAAAATCCTCCAATTTGCAGATTTTTTTTTCTCTTCTAATTTTGCCCAATAATCTCTTCTAACTTCTCCAAATTATTGCCTTCTTTTCTATCAAATCCTCCTTAGCTCTTGTCAAATTCTGACTTCAAACTAGGTCTCTTTGTTGGCCTTCTTCTCAAGAATCTGAATGTCTTCATGATCTTCAAGAATCTCTTTCAAAATTTGGTAAACTTCTTTCCAAATCCTTCTTCCTTTTGGGCTTGTTGTCGGATGGAAATAGTTGTTCCAAATTATTCTTTATCAGGTTTCTCTCCTTTCTAGGAATCTTCTCCCTTGATATTTCTTCAAATATTCTCCAATGGCCACTTCTTCAATAGGTCTTCTCTAACCTCCTTCTTTCTCCTTACAACTTTTCTTAAGACCTATTATTTTGGGTCTTCAAATTCTATAGCTTCTCAATCTTCAATAGGAATTTTTCTAGTCCTCCTCTATCTTCAATATTTAATATTCTATCTTTCAAATCTTGAACTTCTTCAATGGGACCTCTTTCTTGGGTCTCCTTCTAGAGCTACTTTCTACTTTATTCAATCTGCAGTCTTTAATCTTCTATGGAGATCTATTTTTTGAGTCTCCTCAATATTCTATCTTCAATATACAATAGGTCTCCTTTGTACTCTTCCTCTCTTCTCAATATTCAATCTAGAATATTTAATCTTTAATTTTGCAAATTGTGCAATGGGATCTTTTTCTTTAGGCCTCCAAATTCTTCAATATTTGACTTGTTGCTTCAAATACTAGATCAATTCCAAAGAATATATTCTTCCTAGATATTGTAGAAATATTCTTAATTTTATTTTAATCAACTCTTATATGCAACAAAGTATTAGAAAACTATAATAGAAATTCTTTAAATCTAAAGATAATGAACTTCACTAGTTGATTTTTCAAACTAGTGGAATCAATGTTGAGTCCTAGTCTTCACAAGTTTTTCTATAACTCTGTGGGAAGACTCTAGCCAAAAAGTAATTTCAAAAATTCTAAAAAATAAATATCATATATCCTCTCAATATTCTTTTGGCTCTCCCTATATCCTATCAATCTACCATGTGGCTCTAATACCACTGTTAGCTTTTGATGTTATATATTTAATAAAATAACTACCACAAGGTATAAAATGAACATGCAATATTAAATATATGAAAAAAGCAATATACTAAGCATGTAAATAGCATGAGAAAATTTTGAAAATACTCATAAATAATCCATTAATTAAATCTCATGAAAATAGTACATTGCTATGAAATGGAGGTCTCAAACACTCCATATTGCATACATGCTCTACATTGTATCTACTACTACTCTACCTTGTGCTCTCCAAAATTTTGGTTCACTCTCTCTATAAAGGCCTATATATAATGAGATGTGTCTCTTGGCCTTTCACATACCTATGACTCTTCATCTTCCTATTTTATGACTCATGTACACATGGACATCATTCACATTTACATCATTGCACATTCTAATAATACTTGTGCATTTATTACATTGCTTAAATTAAATACTCAAATCCTAATCTAAGATAAAATCCTAATATAAATATATACCCATGATGGTACATTAGCATGTACCAAATAATGTAATATATTCCAATAATGCCTCGCTATAATTTTTTCCACCAAAAAACTTCTCCACTATATGCTCAACCATACAATGTATGTAATTGCCTGAGAGAATCCTTTGTGGTGTATGATGAGTCGTACTTGAACGAATAACCACATGGAAAAATAAATAATTCTATTAATAGAATTTTATCATAATTCATAAGCCAAAAATCTATAAAGTGTCAGGTCATTGCTAATCAACTCATTTAATATCCTCTTCAAGATGATAAACCTCTTATCATAGAGCTTCCAGATGAGTTTGTATTTAGTATTACCGAGCTTTAAGAGTATGTCGAACCTAAATATGAAGTTGATATCACCTTTTTCTTTGATGGTTCTAACTATGAACAAGGTGGGGTGTAGGAATTATTTTCTTTATGCCTCGAGGGATTCCCATCCCTTCATCATTTAAGCTTGACTTCCCTTATACCAACAATAATGTAGAGTACAAGGTATTAATTTTAGGTCTTCAGACCATTGTGGCAATGTGTATTAAATGTATCCACATCATAGGTGACTCCCAACTCATTATTAATCAAGTTAAGGGAATCTACCAATGCAAATTCCCGATCCTAAAATCCTATAAGAAAATAGTCGATAAGTTACTCATCAATTTTGACTAGTATGAGATAGAATCTTTGTCACGATCAATAATTTTGCAGACACCATGGCCTCTCTTAGGTCTCTTATCCCATAAAATCCATTGATAAAATTACCCTTGTTCATGTCATAATGTTGTTCAAATTGGCTATCTCATGATAGTTATCTAATAATGAATGAGATATCCATTTAATTTAAGCTAAACCCTACCATGTTGTTTTCATGTAATAAATTTCTTAAACTTGGCACCTTTCCTTTTGACTTTTTAACTACTACTAAATGCATGTTCAAGCAAAAAGTGGCTCGGTACACTCTGGTAGGAGATGTGCTCTATTGTTGTGGCTATAATGGTGTTCTCCTTCATTGTCTTGAACCATAGGAATCCAATTGGGTAATGCCTCAAGCACATGATGGTACATATGATGGTCATTTTAGTGGGATGGCTATCATGAAGCACATTTTATGCATGGGTTATTATTGGCCCACCATGGAACATGATTATTTTGCATACATCAAGAAAGTTTACAAATGTCAACATCATGCCAATTTGACCCATTTTCCATTGCAATCCTTGCAACGCATTCAAGTCATGTAGTCATCCTCATAATGGGGATTGGATCTGATGGGGAAAATATCCCCTCCATATCCAAGAAATCACACTTTCATCATCATTACCATAGAATACTTCACCAAGTGGGTTGAGGCTATTCCTCTCACCAATATGATAGGACTTTGAGTTATTGATTTCATATTATAGCACATCATATGTCATTTTGGTATCCCCTCAAAAATCATTTTTGATAATAGAACCCCATTCAAAAATAAGGATGTTCAAGTGTTATGCAATAAGTACCATATTCAACATAGCTTCTCAACACCTTATTACCCTTAGAGCAATGGATAAGCTGAGGCAACCAATAAAACTATTTATATGATTCTCAAGAAAATAGTACAAGAAAATCATAAAGATTGGCATCTTCAACTCCCTTTGGGGCTTTGGGCCTATCAAACAAGCATCTGTATGCCAATGGGAGCAACACCATATTCTTTATTTTATGGCATCGAATCCATAATGCCTCTTAAGCTTGAGATTCCAACTCTGTATATTTTTGCAAGAATTCATGGATGAGGACACAACTCATCAAGCTAGGCTTGATCAACTCACTCTTATTAATGAACATTAACTCAATGCTCTTGAGCATCTTTACATTTACCAAGATTGAATTAAACAAACCTATGATCATAAAATTCATCCATGAGAATTCCAAGTTGGTGATCTCATGCTTAAAGAGAATTAGCAAAACTTAACTCTTCCACTTCACTTACGTGATAAGTTTATTGCTAACTGGCTTGATCCGTTCATTATCAAACAAACATTCATTTTTGGGGCCTATAAACTTGTGACTCTCAAGAAAGTTGTAAAACTTGAGACTATTAATATTTTTCATTTGTGCACATTCAATACCTAACTACTACCACACTCTAACATAATCAATTTAAAAATAAAAAACAAAAAAAATCATCAATCGTCAAAAAAAAAAAAAAATTATAATAAATGGATTTTCCTCTATCATCCTTCATTTTTATCTAACCATTCTCCAATATCTTATTAGGAGAAAATCATGACATATTGCCAGCACATGATGCCACACTTACAATGAAGACACTAAAAGTTGTGGAATGGTTGGATGAAAACGAGGCATGCCCATCATCAAAAATTCTAAATAAAAAACAATAAAAAAATCAAAATCATATTCAAATTTAGGAAAATCAAACACACAACACACTCATGTCACAACCATTTTTCATTTTTCAATAGACCACTTATCATCCATATCCTCATTGTTTTCATTTTTCTTTCCTCCTTCCTTTATGTTTGTTCATTCCACGCACATCACTCCTCGTTGTATGGTCATGCTTTGAGCAGCTGCATACCATGAACTAGTGTGTTCCTCCTCCCTTCCTCTTTTATCCTCTTTATCCATTCCTTCTTATTTCTCTATCTTTTATTTATTATTTCTTCTATATCATTTTCACTCCACCACCAACTCATTACCCCTTTATTTTTGTCTTAATGCTATTTTGATCATTTTTTGATTAAATTTGACACCTGTCATCATGAATGATTTTGATTGTGTTAATCAAGGGCATGTTCATAGTCATATTTGTTTAACCTCTTTATATGAACCTTTTCACCATATCCACTATGCCCATCATTCATTGTTCATCATGATTTATCTCTTTCCTCTTGTAGGTTTGGAGAATCTTTGGGTTCTTTCAGTCATTCAACCATACCTAGTGTCTCAATCAACCTTCATTGAAAGTCATGTATCACTTGAGTGCTACAAGCCTTCCTAGTTACCGTAGGTTTTCTCTTGGACCATACACATTTCATATATTAATTATATTTTAAGTCTAGAAAATATGAAGCCATGCATACCTTTAATTCATAAAATGAACGATTTCCCCTACTCATCCTATCATGCCATAATCTGACCCCAATGATACATCTTGCAAAAAAAGCAAAAAACATCATCAATTTCACTTTTTATGGATCCTAGATAATTTTAGACGTCTCCACTAGGGCTATAGATGCTTAGTTGGCAATGGAGCAACATCAAAAAATTATAGAGCTATCTCCATAGAGGCTATAGATGCTTGATTGGTAGTGGAGTATACCCTCACATGGCAACACATATGTCATATTAGTGAAATTCTTTTGTACAGACCTATGTCCACTCATGGATGATCTAGCTTATAATGGTCTGAGTTATAATTGGTCAGTCCTACTTCCCTCAAAATAAAAAATGAACATCATTACACACACATTGGTCTCTAAGAAACTTTACTCCCTTGGTTTGTATTGGTTTCTTCAAGCATTTATTTGATCAATATATGAGTTTGATCGATGTCACTAAGGTGTTTGAGCTTCCTAAAATCACTTATCGATCCTTCCATCCTGAGATAGGTGAAATGACAAATCATGCCACCTTTATTTTTGTAGTTTATTTATTTTTTATTTCCATAGTATCACATTCACTCCATTCCATCTAAAGTTATGTTAGTACCATTGTGTTAATGCCCTTGATTAATCAGTCACTTCATGAGTGAGTGATATGTTCTTAATCATTTTTTAACAATAATAAAACATGCATTTATACACCATCTACTTGCATCCATAGTTTCATAACCATTCCATTTTATGTTAGTCACATTTATCATTTTCATAAGTATAACCATCTATCATGAGCATCCTCACATGCATCTCATTTCAATAACTATATCTATTCATGCATCATCAATAAATTTACATCATACATCATCATAAATTCATAACACATCATATCATCATCATAAAAACAATAATTTTCACAAAACATGTACATATATATCATCTCGCAAACATCATTATACATCATAATAAGGGTAGGCCCACAAGCTACATCATCATGGCCTAAAGGCCTATAAAATTATGGTCACATCATCAACACCTCAAACCTCAAGGATACTCATTGTTGGTCTTGTTGCCTCCCTCTCACCTTGATCCATTACCACTCCACTATCCTCTTCACTTATCCCTCAATAAGATCTGACACCCCAAGCTTGCAATGTAGGTTCCTCTTTAAGTCATTGTTTCGCCATGGTACCTAAGGGTCCACTAGCCAGACTTCATTATGATCCTATCAATATCAAACACGAAGGGACATCCAATCCCTCCCTCATTAGGATATCCTCCATATCCAACACTCTCTCTACCTCCAATCATCATTGTGTTATAGTCCTAGCCACTCTACTTTGGGCTATTATTGTCTCTACCCATGCTCAAGCTAACTTGACCTATACAACCTTGATGGTCCTCTGTAGTTCTTCCATCTTAGCCACCATGAGCTCTCTCTCTGACATCGCTATATCCATATGGTGATGTAGATCCTCCCTCTTGACCACCCCCATATTTACCTACTATCGTAGCTCATCCTGCTTGACCACTGTTACTAGTCTATCCTCCTAAAATTATGCTACTATATGCACTAGCCTATCTTGATCTTCCATATCCTCCTCTCTCCCTCCTACCCACTCCTCCCTCTTAGACACTAGTAGAACCTATTGTCACTCCACCTCTACAAATCATGCTCCTTACCATCCCAGATCCACTCATAAGATATCTCGCTTTGCTACCTCCTCCTCTATCACTCTAGGTTGATATCCCACACTATCTACCCATCATAGTTGTGCTAGTGGCTCCCTTAGCTCTCCCTATAATAACCCAAATTCTAACCAACCTGAGAGAGAATTTTTTTTCATTTTTATAGAAGGTTCACTAGCAAGGTTCACACCAAAGATATTCCCACACTCTTTTATTTGGCATAATTAAGGCATAACCACATTTGAGCCTAATTCATAGCCAACATCACCCAAGTGAATAGGATTAACCAATGTCTCGTAGTTATATCTAGGGTTCACTTTTCTAAACCTCCATGATTAGTAAAGATTCCATCAATGGTTTCCCTACCTTCCATATACTCTCTACAAATAAAGGCAGTTTAACCATAGCATAAGGGTTATTCCTTTTAGTCCATCAAAAGGGGATGCTATTTTTGTGACCATGCATAAGTTAGTCTATGTAGGAGATTGGCATATCATCGTATAGTCTAGTTATCTCATCTCCATGATAAGATAACTAGTACTTTGTGCTTAATGACCACACCTCCATGATGGGATCATTAAGGGTATTATCACTCCATGTGATAATACTCATGGCCACTTGATCCTTCCAAATCAAGGAATCATCACTACCTAAGTTA
Source organism: Wollemia nobilis (assembly GCA_028583015.1). Taxonomy (NCBI): domain Eukaryota; kingdom Viridiplantae; phylum Streptophyta; class Pinopsida; order Araucariales; family Araucariaceae; genus Wollemia; species Wollemia nobilis. Next base: position 728,846 of record JAQPPZ010015288.1, on the reverse strand, counting down.
CAAATAGTTTCCTATCCTCCATGGAAGGAAATAGGATTCAATCTTCATGCTTAAGAACCATCCTCAAAAGCTCCATACTTTTGGGAGTACATCTGAGCTACACCACTCAATATGTACCTATTGCCACCAATTTTGTAGTTACCTCCCCGCAACTACCCAAATTTGGAGATCTATCTAAGCCAAGGTACTACTATGGTTACTAAAAACTATCCTCCCAATATACCCTTCATAACCCAAGGAAAAGGCATCTAAAAACCTTAAACTCTCTCTTCATAACAAAAAGCACAACATTCTCACTTCAAATATTCAAGGAAATATTATATCATCTCTAATACATTTTTTAAATTATTAAACATCTCACTAGAATAACACTTATTTTGTAAGTATGAATACCATCTATATCCAATTCTATTTTCCAATCATAGATAAACATCCATTTTTCTATATTAATAATAATTATACTGTATACTTTCAAATGAATTTGAATACAATAATAGCATTACATTAAACACCAATAATAAAATCCTTTTATAATTAAGAGATATAATCAATAAAGCCTTCCTTAACATTATATTTCAATAATCATAACATCAATTCCAAGACTAGTCTTTAGTACATCTCTTTCTTTGAGTTTTCTATTACAACATATTCACATCCAATATGAAACTTCAAAAAGTGCATAATAGAACTCTTTCTTTCTTTGTCTCTACTTGTTGGTCCTCCTTGAGCTCCATTAAGAGGTGGTTGGAGTAAGGGATCAGGATAACTCTTAATATGATAATGCATTCCTAAATGTTTATTTCATATTCCATGCATACAATGCAAACATAAAGAAAATAAATAAGTCATTTACTTTCTACATACTTAATCCATTACATCAAGTATTCATATAGAAATGATCCTTTACATTGCTATTTTATTTTAAAATAATCGTCATCCAAGATGGACTTCGTGCCCAACTTGTTTTTCCATGTTTTAAAATACACAAAGCATATAAGGAAACCCCTTTGTTCTTCCTTATAAATGGACTCCACACCCACTTTAAGAGATTATGTGAAATACACCATAATATATTTCACTAAAAATGGACTCCACGTCCAATGGCTTAATTTTACTTAATAAATAAATAAGGAAACTCCCATTATTTTCTCATTGGACTCCACATCCAATTTAAACATTTCAAGTTTTATTTTCCTCAAAGCAAAACAACACACTTCATAAGGAAACCCCATAATTCCGTCCACACTAATTCCCCTTATCCTAATAAGCTTCGGGAATCAAAGTGTGTTCTCAAATTAACTTTCAATCGTTAAAACAATAATATTATCATTCATATTATTATGTCAAAAAAATCAAATATCCCATATAAAGCAAACAATATATTTTCATAATATATTTTTCACAAACTAGCAATATATTTCCACAATATATCTTCACAAAGCAAGAATATATTTCCATAATATATTTTCACAACCCAACAATACATTTCCACAATATATTTTCACAAAACCAACAATACATATCCACAATATATTTTCACAAAACCAACAATATGTTTCTGCAATATATTTTCAAAAACAAACAATATACATTTCCATAATATGTTTTCACTAAACCAAACAATATACTTCCACAATATATTTTCACAAAATAAGCAATATATTTCCATAGTATATTTTTACCAAACCAACAATATATTTCCACAATATATTTTCACAAAATAAGCAAAAATATTTTCGCAGTATTTTTTCACAAAACAAGCAATATACTTCTGCAATATATTTTCACAAAACAAACAACATATTTTCGCAATATATTTTCACAAAGAAAGCAATATATTTCCATAATATATTTTCACTAAACTAACAATATATTTCCCAATATATTTTCACAAACTCAACAAATTATTTCTGCAATATATTTTCACAAAACAAACAATAAATTTCTGTAATATTTTTTCATAAAACAAACAATATATCCAACCATATAGAAGCTCATACTTTTCTTTATATAACAAACTCCTTTATCTACATAGATATCAGGAATTCCTTTATAAGTTTCCAACTTATTCCAAAATAAACATACAATAAACAAATCCAATACCATAAAGGATCTTTCTTTCTTTATCCTCAAAAAGCTTAAAGATAATAAACCAAACCCAATAATACAAAAGGATCTATCTTTCTTTAACAACAATTCTTAAAAAAATAGGATCTATCTTCAATTAAAAACCATTATATTATAAAATAATCTAACTGATCATGTTCAATGGTAATACAACATTATATTGTAAGTTAATCTAAATGATCATGTTTAATGTAATAAAACATTAGATTATAAATTAATCTAAATTTTCATCTTTAACATTAGATTATTAGTTAATGTAAATGACCATCTTTAATCTGATAAAATATTAGATTATAAATTAATCTAAATGATCATATTTAATCTAATAAAACATTTGATTATAAACTAATCTAATTGTTCATATTTAATCTAATAAAACATTAGATTATAAATTACAAACACAGGCATCCGAAAACACTTCACATTGAATTAAGTCAGAGAATAAGTATCAACCCAACACAAACTAATGATGGTTTGAAAACTAGAGAGCACCCAAATCTAGCAATCAAACCAACAAATAATACCATAAAAATTGAATATCACCCAACCCTTACATTAAAATAATAGTGAGCAAAATATTTTACAACCAAAATCTATTATTCCCATCAACCAATAGACAAGCAATAATAAAATTAACTCATTATGGGCAAAAACATATTTAGGAACCAAACTAAAACACCAAAATCACAAGCTTCAATATTACTTAGAGTTAATATCAACATCAAGCCTACATATTCGTTCAGCTTCTAAAGGAATTAATCTAAGTTTTAAACATCACTTGGCAAGAAAACATTTCCAGCAAGCTTCCAAAGGTGAAAAGCTAAGTTTTAAAACATCACGCAACAAGAAAACATTTCTAGCAAGCCTTCAAAGATGAAAATCTAAACTTTAAACATCATTTAACAAGCCATTAAAACATAAATCTAAATCCCCATCCAAAGGCTGACTTGCAATTCGTATCTTGGCTTCGTTGATGCCCTATCCACGTCCTTGCTAGCTCTTCCCTTGCACACACCTTCTAAAGCTCTCAGAACTTCCTCTATTTCCCTATGCCTTTTGTCTCTTATCACCAGCCAAGGGACATCGTCCATTCGTAACTCCCAAGGCATTACAAAAGGAATTTTGGGAGGGAAAATATGTTCATAAACGTCTAACCACCCATGGCTCACGAAGGAGCTAAAAATAGGTTTAATTAATCCACCATGAAGTCTTTTTAAAGAGGAGGTTGCTTCATATTTAATTTTTCCTTACTTTTATTGCAAGGAGCAACGTTGATTAAAAAATCCATTCATGTAATCAACCCAAAATATATTTATTAATAATAAAAATATTATATTATTTTAAATAAACATAGATTACAAGATAAGATAAGGATTATTTTATTTAAATCCAACATAGATTACAACATAATCTAAAGATTAATTCATTTTAATCTAACATAGATTATAATATAATCTAAAGATTAATTCATTTTAATCTAACATAGATTATAATATAATCTAAGGATTAATTCATTTTAATCCAACATAGATTATAACATAATCTAAGGATTAATTCATTTTAATCCAACATAGATATAACCTTAGTTATCAAATTCGAGTTCGTGTTCGAATTCGACACTCTTGAAATTCGAAAGAAATTCATCATGTTTAAAAATTTGAAATAAAATTCGATATATGTATATATATAAACTTGATGTATACACAATATTTTTTGTGGATTAAATATAAAACCAATATTTTTAATATATTACGCCACACACTAATTAAAAATAAAAATAACAATAATAAATGGTACTCATCCATTGAAAACATTTGGTTTACTAAATCAAAATTAGATGTCTTTTGCACGTAATTTGGTGTCATTTCACACCGTGTAGATATCATAAAATTTCATAAAAATATTATTATTTTTATATATAAATTGTATTTCCTTGTCCTTAGAAACTCCCCATCAAATTTTATAAAATTATTATTATTTTTTTATATATAATTTGTATTCCCTTGTCCCAAAAAATCCATTGCGCATGATATGCAACACGAAAGCAAACCGCAAGTGCACTTATCAAAAACCAAAACTACAAATTAACATGTTGCACGTATTTTTGAAAACCAAAAAAAATCCTGTGAGGCCATTTTTCCCTTCTACATGCATTTTCACACAACTTTTTCCCATGTTGAATTAGGGTTTGTTCACAGTTTTTCCTTTCTGCATGTATTTCCACTTAATTTTTTTCCCATACCCAATTGAAGGTTTGTTCACCACACCAAAATTTTCCCACTAAGGATATAACATAATCTAAATATTAATTCATTTTAATATAATCTAGTTTATGATATAATCCAAAGGTTAATTCATAAAATAACCTAATGAATATTCACTCAGATCAAACACAAAATATAAATAATCTAAGGTCTTAAACAAATATATAATGTAACAAACACAACCAAGCATGCATGGGAAAAATTCAAAGCACCATAATTTCTTTTAATCACTTGCAAGCAAAGCATAATACTAAGTCATACCACCCTTTGTTCCTAATGGCAAGTGTTCTAATGACCTGTCATCACTTTCTCTCTCAAAACTGCTCCATTGTACCAATTATTTCTCAGTTGATGGTATAACTTAAAATGCATGTGCAAAGTATATGAGATGTAATCTATATGTGGGTAGATCCTACCCTAGGTAAATCTTACCTTGGAGCTATTATCATTTATACTATACATCATTATCCTTTTTTGGTATCGTGTTCTCAGTGGTCAACTTCTTTGACCACCCACGAGAGTACCTGGTCTTGCAAACATGCATAACATCAGTAGTACCCTATCCTCATATTATATAATCAAATCAACAAATGCATGTAATCATCCAAATGCATCAAAACTAAGAATTTAATTATCATTTATCAATACATAGTCTATCTTATAAATATCATGTCAGTGTGGATCATGATATATTACCCTCCTTGGACTAAACATAGTCCTTTGTGTTTTTCTACAATAAAAATTACAAATCATTTTCATTCAAATAATTAAGGAAAATATCTTTTCATCTCATCCACTTTTTCTCAAGTGGCACTTTTCTCAAAATATTGGTCCTATTGGACCTTGCAATGTTCTAGAGTTTGTTTTTCCATCATTTTGGAATAAAACTCTAGAATATTCACTGATCTCACCTCAATGACCGAGGGGTATGCTATCTGCAATTGGGTAGTTACATATATCTATGAACTAACTTAGACTATTAAAATCCTTCAGGTAATGGTCACAATCACATTTGCTTACTTATAAGGTACCATTTCAGTTATAACCATTATCTCTTCACTAACAATAATCTTGGTCACACTTATCCCACCATAAGATGTCCTTTTCCTTATCCACAAAGGGAGTTGATTTAGGTTACAATTTCATCCAAATTATACCTCTAACTTCTAGTTAGTTTCATCATCCACACTAACAAAAAAGTATTATCATCCACTAATAATATCAATGGTCACACTTACTCCACATGAGGTACCATTCCAAAAATATTATCATCCATTGATAATATTGATGGTCACACTTACTATAGATAATATGTCATTCCTAGAGTATTATCATCCACTAATAATATCAACGGTTACACTTACTTCACATAAGGTGACATCCCCAATTAGAGATTACATCCTTTAGGATTTTCATTCCTTGGTTTGAATTGATCTCGTCAACATGCATTACCTAGTGAACCCAATCTAATTTGAGGTTCCAAAGGTTACAAATCTCTCAAAATTATACTGATTAGGTTATCTTCATGTAATATTCTAGTCCTATAACCTAGATCTCTGATACCAACTATAACAACCCAGATTCTAATCAACCCGAGAGAGAGAAGTTGTCTTATAGAAGGTTCACCAGTAATGTTTATATAGAATATATTCCCACACTATTTTGTTTGACGTAATTAAGGCATAACCACATTTGATCCTAATTCATATCCAATGACACCCAAGTGTATAGGATAGGCCAACATCTTGTAGCTATATCTAGGGTTCACTTTTTTTAAAACCATGATTAGAAAATATGCCATCAGTGATTTTCCCACCTTCCTTATACTCTCTATGAGTAAAGGCAATTCAACCATAGCATAAGGGTTATCCCTTTTAGTCCATCAAAATGGGATGACATTTTCCTCACCATACATAAGTTAGTCTATGTAGGATATTAACATATTGACTTATAGTCTAGTTATCTCATCTCTGCAATAAGATAACTAGTACTTTGTGTTTACTGACCATGCCTCTACAGTGGTCTCATTAAGGGTATTATCACTCCATGTGATAATACTCATAGCCACTTGATCCTTTCTTATCAAGGCACCATCACTACCTAGGTTGCAAATGGTTTCCTATCCTCCATGGAAGGAAACATGATTCAAGCTTTATGCTTAAGAACCATCCTCAAAAGCTCCATGTTGTTGGGAGTACATATGAGCTACACCACTCAAGATGTATCTATTGCAACTGATTTGATAATTACCTCCATGCAACTATCTAAATCTTGAAATCTATCTAATCTAGGGTACTATTATGGTTACTCAAGAAAAACTTTCCCAATAAACCCTTCATAACCCAAGGAAAAAGCAATTAAAAACCATAAACTCTCTCTTCATAACAAAAAGTACAAGATGCTCACTTTAATTTTTTTAGGAAATATTAGATCATCCCTAATACATTTTCAAAATTATTAAACATATCACTAGAATAAAACTTATTTTGTAAGCATGAATAATATTCAATTCTATTTGCCATTCATAGAAAAACATCTATTTTTCTATATTAATAATAACTATACCTTATACTTTCAAATGAATTGGAATACAATAATAGCATTACATTAAACACCAATAATCAAATCCTTTCATAATTAAGATATATAATCAATAAAGTCTTCCTTAACATTATATTTCAATAATCATAACATTAATTCCAAGACTAGTCTTTAGTACATCTCTTTCTTTGAGTTTTCTATTACAACATATTCACATCCAATATGAAACTTCAAGAAAAACATAATAGCTCTTTCTTTCTTTGTCTCCACTTGCTAGTCCTCCTTGAGCTCCATCGAGAGGTGGTTGGAGTAAGGGATCAGGACAACTCTTAATATGATAATGCATTTCTAAATGCTTATTTTATATTCCAAGCATCCAATGCAAACATAAAGAAAATAAACAAGTCATTTACTTTCTACATACTTAATCCATTACATCAAGTATTCATATAGAAATGATCCTTTACATTTCTATTTTATTTTAAAACAATCACATGAAGAAACCCCATAAATTTCTTCATCCAAGATGGACTCCATGTCCAACTTAGCTTTCCATGTTTTAAAATACACAAAGCATATAAGGAGACCCCCTTGTTTCTTCTTATAGATGGACTCCACGTTCACTTTAAGAGATTATGTGAAATACTCCATAATATCTTTCACTAAAAATGGACTCCATGTACAATGACTTAATATTTATTTAATAAATAAATAATAAAACTTCCATAATTTCCTTATTGGACTCCACGTCCAATTTAAATATTCCATGCTTTCTTTTCCTCAAAGCAAAACATTACACTTCATAAGGGAACCCCATAATTCCCTCCACACTAATTCCCCTTATCCTAATAAGCTTCGGAAATCAATGTGTGTTCTCAACTTAACTTTCAAATCTTTAAAACAATAAGATTATCATTCATCTTATTATATCCAAAAATCAAATATCCCATATAAAACAAACAATATATTTCTACAATATATTTTTCACAAACTAGCAATATATTTCCACAATATATTTCCACAATATGTTTCCACAAAACAAACCATATATTTCCACAATATATCTTCACAAAGCAAGCAATATATTTCTACAAAATATGGTTCCACAATATATTTTCACAAACCAACAATATATTTTCACAAAACCAACAATATATTTCCTCAATATATTTTCACAATAAATTTTCACTAAATTAAATATATTTCCACAATATATTTTCACAAAATAAGCAATATTTTTCCGTTGTATATTTTCACTAACCCAAACAATATATTTCCACAATATATTCTCACAAAAAAAGCAATATATTTTCATAATATTTTTTCACAAAACAAGCAATATATTTCTACAATATATTTTCACTAATAACATTTCTAACTCTCTTGAATCCCCATCCAAGTCAGGATCCTCAAACCCTAATGCTGAAATTACTGTAAGCCCCATGGGCATCACAAATCCAAACCCTAATGCACGATCTCCAGAATCCACATTCAAGTCAGGATCCTTAAACCCCAATGCTGGAAATACTTCAAGCCCAGTGGGCATCCCAAAGCCAAACCCTAATGTTGAAGAACTTAGGAAGAAATTTGAGGCATTGGACAGTAAAAAATCTCATCTCCCTAACATCATCACTAGGATCCAAGAGAATCCTACTGAGGGGTCGTCCCGTAGACCAGGGGAATACAGGAAAAAAGAAGATTTGGATGTAGGGATGGAGATATGTGAAACTCTTCAAACTGAGGAATATGGCAGTTCGGTTCTGCAACAAATTACCTCCCCTCAGTTTAGTCCTAAATAAAATAGGAGCACTGTGAAGTCTCCTATAGATTTTGGCAGTGAAAAAAGAAGAGGGAGAATATCAAATGTTGAGCATCAAAAAATTAAAACTGATAATGACATTTCCAATGGAAAACAAAGAACCTTGTTTCAATTATTTCGAGTTCTAAAGACAACAAATTAGGAAAACCCCCTCAAGGGAGGGGGAGAGGAAGAAATCCCAAACAATCTAAATGAAGTTCCTCTCATGGAATGTGAGAGGCCTCAATGGCCTGCCCAAACACAGGGAAGTCAATGCAATAAGAAATCAAGTGAATCCAACTATTATCATGTTGCAAGAAATAAAAAATGATGAGATTCGATCAAAAAAAATAGCAAAAAAAATCCAGAATCAAGAGGAGATGGTTTGCAAATCATCCAGAGGAGCATCTGGAGGCCTTATGACTTTGTGGGATCCCTGGATAGTAGAAGTCACTATTATTCAGAAAGATGACAGGCTTCTTAGTGTTTTATTTAAGGAAATAAATAGCAACAGGTCATGGATCCTTTAAAATATTTATGCCCTAACTTCAATTCAAGGGAGAGCTCTACTGTGGGAATACTTAGGCAATCTGAGTGAAATCTTCCATAATTTTCCCTAGATTTTGGCTAGGGATTTTAACACTCCTCTTTACCCTTCAGACAAAATGGATGGAAATGGACCACCTATCAGGAGCATGGATGAGCTCAATGACTTTCGTAAACTCCAACATGTTGATGGATGTAAAAATTATAGGAGCAAATTATACCTGGAGCAATCGACGGATAGGGTGTCATCTCATTCAAGAAAGGCTTGATAGGTTTTTTTTATCAAAGGAGGCTACAACTTTGTTTGGTGATTCTACCCTGCAAGCCCTTCCTAAAATTACCTCTGATCATAATCCCATTTTGTTGGATATCCCTAACTCTCTGTCCTTCAAGAAACCTTTTATATTTCAATCTATGTGGATCAAACATTCTAGTTTTAGAGATAACTTAAGTCAGTGGTGGCAACAACCTGTCAGGGGTAGTGCAGCTTTTAAACTTGCTGGCAAATTAAAGTTTTTTAAGGAAAAGCTTCGAACTTGGAACAAAGAGGTCTTTGGGAACCTCTTTGAAAATAAAAAATAGTTTGTTGAAATTTTGAAGATAATTGATCAGAGGATCCAACATGGTGATGCTGATGAAACTAATAGGCAAGAGGAACAAACACAACTAGCAGAGTTTCATAACATTTTGGCCTGTGAGGAAATCTATTGGAGGCAAAAATCAAGGGCTCTTTGGTTGAAATATGGAGATTCAAATTCCAAATTTTTTCACGTCACCATGCTTAGAAATAGAAGCAATAACAAGATAATTTTTTTAAAAAAAGCATATGGTTCTATTACTCAAGACTTAATAGAAATCAGAAAGGAGGCAGTAACTTATTTCAATTCTATCCTTGGTCAGGAATCGCAGTGCAATGAAGAGGCCAAAGATATTCTCTTACAATCTATTCCTAGCATAATAAATGAGGATATAAACCTTAAGCTTCTAGCTCCCTTTTTTGATGAGAAAATTAAGGAAGCCTTGTTTAGCATGGAGCCAAACAAAGCCCCGAGACTCGACGGCTTTCCCCCTCATTTCTATCAAGCTTTTTGGGACATCGTAAGTGAGGATGTAATTTTTGTTGTCAAATAATTCCAAGCAAGAAATCATATCCCAAAAGGTATCAACTCTACTTTTATTTCTCTAATTCCTAAGAAGCAAACCCCTGAATCTATGGTCGACTTCAGGTCAATCGATCTGTGCAATGTTTCTTACAAGATCCTAACTAAAGCCATTACAAATAGAATAAGAGATATTTTGCCTCGCATCATAGCTCCATGCCAGGGAAGCTCTGTCCAAGGTAGGTCAATCTTGGATGGAGTTATCACAGTTCATGAAGCTATGCACTCTGCTCATAAGACTAACATGTCTATTTTTGCCCTCAAGCTTGATATGAACAAAGCATTTGATAGGCTAAATTGGGACTTTCTGATTGTTATCCTCCTTAAGTTTGGTTTTCACCACCAATGGGTTAATTTGATCAAATAATGTATTTCTAAAGCATGGTTCTTGATTCTAGTCAATGGAACAATTGTTCGTTACTTTCAAAGTCGCAGAGGAATTCGGCAGGGGGACCCTATCAGCCACTTGTTATTCATCATTATGGCAGAAGCTTTAGGTAGAACCATCAAAAATGCTTGTAGTTCAAGGCTAATATCAGGAATCAAGGCAACATCTCTCACTAGGGATGTTTCTCACCAATAATTTGTTGATGATACCCTTATATTGACTAAGGCATCGGTGGTTGAGGCCAAAATAATTAAATACATCCTGCAACTCTACGAGGACACTACTGGTCAGAAAGTTAATTTCTGTAAAAGTAAGTTATTTTTCTTGAACACCCCTATTCAGAGGCAAGGAAGGATTGCAAAAATTTTAGGGTGTGATATAGCAAACCTCCCCACTTCGTATCTTGGTCTCCCTATTTTCATTGGTTCTTCGAGAGAGTCAATGTGGGACAGGGTTATTGAAAGAATTTAAAAAAAAACTTGTTGGATGGAAAGGTCATCTTCTATCTCAAGCAATAAAGCTGACCCTCACTAAGGCCTCTCTTCAGAGCATTCCAGTCTATTTCCTCTTCGTTTTCAAAGCCCCTGTGAAAGTTTTCCAAAAAATTGAGAAACTCCAAAAAGAATTTTTATGGACTAGATCAGAGGAGAAAAAATGATACACCTTGTAGGATGGACCAAAGTGTGTAGACCCGGGGAAAATGGGGGCTTAGGTCTGAGGAGAATTGCTCATATAAATTTAGCTTTACTAGCTAAGTAGGCGTGGCGTCTCATTTTTGGTGAAGAAAATGAATGGACAACTATCATCAAACGAAAGTATCTTCAAAATATGGAATTTCTAAGTGACTCAATTCCAATCAGAGGTTCTAATTTTTGGAAAGCAATTCTTAATTGTAAGGAAATCATCAAAAAAGGTTTGAGATGGGTTTTAAGCAATGGTGAGAAGATAAATTGCTAGAATGACAAGTGGGCTAAGGATGAACCACTAACGCAATATTCTAACTTAGCTCGAGTCAGAGATATCACAAAAGAACTCATTGGCAGAAAAGTCTCTAATTATATGGTTGATGACAGAGGTAGAATGAAGTGGAAACAAATAAGAATTCAGGGATTTCAAGCAGAATCAAATGATCTTTGTAACATTCTTGGGCAACAGTTTATCCCCATGAGATCCAAGGAAGATCAAGTGACCTGGGCTCCTACGAAAAATGGGTAGTTCACTGTTAAATCAGCTTACAAGCTTCTACTTGATGACAAGGATTTTGTCCTCCAAAAGGACTTAGTTTGGATAAAAAATTTAATTCCAAAAATTGTAGTATTTTCATGGCTGGTTATCCAAGGAAGAATTCTAACCATTGATAATATGATACGTAAAGGTATTTGTATCACTAATCGTTGTTATCTATGCAAGGCTAATTGGGAGACCATTTATCACATTTTCCTTGAGTGCCATTTTTCCTTGACTATCCTAAGTGGGATTTTTCAGGCCTTCAATATTTCATGGGTTAAACCAACCACTGTACTTGATTTTTTTGTCTAGTGGCCTTGCCCATTTTCAATCCAAAGACTTAGATACATGTAGAAAATTTGTCTCAATCACTATCTTTGGCAGGTGTGGTTAGAAAGGAACCATAGAGTCTTTAATGAGTCTATCCATGATCATCAAACTATCATTGCCAGGATCCTATCCTTTGCCAACGAGAATGTGAACCTTATCCCTTTTGATATTTGTAAACCTCATCTGTAGGAGACCATGATTGCTCAATATTTAAGCTTAACCTTGTTAGATGAGTCTGTGCCTAGGGTAGTCAACCCCAGAGCTAATGTTAAGTGGTCTCCACCTCCTACGGGTTGGTTTAAGCTTAATTTTGATGGAGCAACTAAGGACAATCTTGGCAGAGCAGGCGCTTCTGGAATTGTGCGAGATCATAATGGGAATATGATGCTTGCATTTTTTGAATATTTGAGAACAAGGATGAACAACGAAGCTAAAGCTAGAGCTATGTGGAGAGGCCTTCAAATGACTCAAGACTTAGAAGGCAATTTGATCATAGAAGGAGACTCTATGCATGTTATAAATCTCCTCAATAATTGGAAAACACCTCCTTGGAGGATTAAAATAATTGTTGAAGAGGCTAAGATCCTTCTCCAAGCAAGATAGGATAGAAAAGCCCAACATGTCTTTCGAGAAGCTAAAAAAATTGTTGATAAGCTAGTCAATTTGGGTGTCGATGGTGACGGACATTTCAAATGGTAACACGGTGTCCCGAGTGAAGTAGAGGAGTTTATTCAACAAGAATTCCAAGAATGATAGTCGAATTTACCAATAGGGAAGGCATTGTAAGTTAGAAGCCTAGGAGTATTCTCATCTCTTTTTTGAATTGGACTCACAATAAAAATTATTTGAGCTGTCAGTCTTCGTGGATGCTGCTTTGTCATTCTTCATGGATGATGCTTGGAAATACCACAAAGACTAATGGGGACAGTCACATGTCAGATAACATGGATCCTAGTCATCTTAGTAATTTTAGGTTGGTTGATAATCATAGGGAAGGAAAGAAATGACAATATAAGACTTCGAACCAAAGCACGTGGACCACCAGATAGCCATCGCCATAAATCTAACCAGCAGGTTCACTTCTCCAAGGTTGATTGGCCAAGATAGTATGTGGTACCAAAGCATGTCATATACGAAAGAAAGCAGTTACCAAAGAATTATTAAGAGTAACTGTCAATATAGAGCTTATGGGAGTATTTTTCAGTTCTCTACTGTGTGTCTGCAGCTTTTTGTTTCTCCATTGTCTCAAGGAAGGGATCCGTGTTTGTTTCTTTTTTGTAATTATGATGCATGTGTGTTTTCTTGGGGTATACCCAAAATGTTTTATGGGAAGTTTCTTTTTGATAACAGGCTATGTGCCTTACCGGATGTAATGGCTTTGGCGGCATGTAGATTTTACATATATAGGATCCTTAGTAAGGATATTTTCATCAACAACCCTGGGTTGATTTTTGTAAAAGGTTTTGGGTCAACCTGTAAAACCCGGTATTAATGCTATAGTATCTTATCTACCAAAAAAATATTTTCACTAAACTAGCAATATATTTTCACAAGACAAACGATATACTTTTGCAATAAATTTTCACGAAACAAACAATATATTTTCGCAATATATTTTCATAAAACCAACAACATATTTTTGCAATATATTTTCACAAAATAAGCAATATATCCAACCATAGAGAATCCCATACTTCTATTTATATAACGAACTCATTTATCTACATATATCTCAAGAATTCCTTTATAAGTTTTTAACTTATTCCAAAACAAACATACAATAATCAAATCCAATACCATAAAGGATCTTTCTTTCTTTATCCTCAAAAAGCATATAGATAATAAACCAGATCCAATAATACAAAATGATCTATCTTTATTTATTAACAATGCTTAAAATTTTCTAAAATATAAATAAGATAAACTATATCCAATAATATAAAAGGATCTATCTCCAATAAAAAACAACATTAGATTATAAATTAATCTAAATGATCATCTTTAATCTAATAAAACATTAGATTATAAATTAATCGATTGATCATATTTAATATAATAAAACATTATATTAATTTCATTAGATTATAAATTAATCTAATTAATCATCTTTAATGTAATAAAACATTAGATTAGAAATTAATCTAAATGATCATCTTTAATCTAATAAAACATTAGATTATAAATTACAAACATAGGCATTCAAAAACACTTCACACTAAATTAAAATAAGAGAACAAAGGTAAACCTTGCCCAAACTGATGATGGTTTGAAAACCAGAGAGCACCTAAACCTAGCAAGCAAACCAATGAATGATCCCATAAAAATCGAATTTTACCCAACCCTTACATTAAAATAATAATGAGCAAAATGTTTTACATCCAAAGTCTATTATTCCCATCAAGCAATAGGAAAGCAATAATAAACCTAACTCATTATGGGCAAAAACATATTCAACAACCAAACCGAAACATTAAAATCATAAGCTTCAATATTACCAAGAGTTAACATCAACATCAAGCCCACGTATCTGATGATATTCCAAAGGAATTAATCTAAGCTTTAAACATCACCTAGCAAGCAAACATTTCCAGTAAGCTTCCAAAGGTGAAAAACTAAGTTTTAAAATATCACCCGACAAGAAAACGTTTCTAGAAAGCCTTAAAAAATGAAAATATAAAATTTAAACATCATTTAGAAAGCTATTAAAATATAAATCTAAATCCCCATCCAAAGGTCGACCTACAATTTGTGTCTCGAATTCATTGATGCCCTATCCATGCCCTTGCTATATCTTCCCTTGCACACACTTTCCAAAGCTCCCAGAACTTTCCCCATTTCTCTATGCCTTTTGTCTCTTCTTACCAACCAAGGGACCCTGTCCATTCGTAACTCCCAAGGAGTTACGAAAGGAATATTAGGAGGGAAAAAGTTGGCCATAAGCATTGAACAACCCATGGCTCACAAAGGAGCTAAAAATAGGTTTAATTAATCCACCATGAAGCCTTTTTAAAGAGGATGTTGCTTCATATTTAATTTTTCCTTTCTTACTTTTATTACGAGGAGCAATGTTGATTAAAAAATCCATTCGTTTAATCAACCCAAAATATATTTATTAATAATCACAAGATTATATTATTTTAAACAAACATAGATTATAAGATAATCTAAGGATTATTGTATTTAAATCCAACATAGATTAAAATATAATTTAAAGATTTATTCATTTTTTTTGTAATTGTAGTATTTACATTATATGGGTTTTGATTGGATCCTGAAACCATATACATCGCTTTTAATCAGAATAAAACTAGCAAGGGGCCCATGCAAGGAAAACTTTGTGTATTACAATTCCATAGTTTTTGATATTAGTCTTAATCTTTGCCCAAAACCTGCATCTTTGAGGGTAATAGCAACCCCAGTCAGAGCTGGGTAAGCCAAAAAATGACGTAAATACCACCTTTTTTAACATCTTACTCAGACTATACATCATTAATTTTCTCAGGAAAAACCAAATTTATAACAAAATCTCTGCATTGGGAGTGAAGACCTCCAAACGAAAATAAATAAAATAGATAAAATATCAACACAGAAACCAGCAAAACCATCAGAACCCTCCCTTTCATCAAGTATCTATCAAGTCCCCTTTCACTGAGTTGCTCTCAACAACGTTCTTGAGTAGCTGCTTCAAGTTCCCACTGATGGTCTCCAGAGTACTGATAATGTTACTGATGATAATGGTAGCCACTTTATGGTGAGTGTTAGAAACTTGGCCTGAGTTGCCACTATTTTCGTCATAGATGCGCTTTGGGGAGATAACACTCATATCCTTCTTGACTTTTTTAATGTGCGTTGATCTGCAGGTCTAGGTAGCACTTTCCTCCAACTTGATTTTCCTCTTGGAAAGTAGGGATTTTAGGATGGCAGGTGGGGCAGCCTTGCTTTTGGACAGGGTTTAAAATTTAGGGTCCATGTCATACTCTTCAGGAACCACCAGGGGAGAGTTGGATGGGCTAGGAGCGGCAAGGTATGGAGGTAGATTGGACTAAAGGGGAGGTACGGTGATGGGTGGAGGTTGGGATAGGATATGGTATTAAAGGATGGCAAACAACCCTTGGTGAGTGGGGGGTGTAGAGATTTTCATTTTTGTGTGTTGTGAATAGACAGCTTGATGGACAAGAAGAGGAATTTAGGGATGTTGATGGGTTTGAACCCCCTCAAGTGGTTTATCAAGGCAAGGTGAAAACTAAGGATGGGTTTAGAGGGATCGTCCACTATTATGTACTACAAAATAAGAATTAATAAAGATGACCAGGGATAAGGAAGGGATTCACCTTTCCACCTAAAAATTTTGATGTGGTTGGGCCATCCTTCAATCTCCTGATCCCAGTTGTGTTTCCTTATGGACAACACGACCTACCACTAATAAACCCATCACTTCAACTAGCATGTCCACCGTTATCCTAAACTGGAGGTTTCAAACCTTTACGCTTCCATTGTCCTAGGAATTCACAAAATCACTGGTTATGTCCACCTTGGCCCCTTTAAATTTTTGGAAAAATAGGATGTATCCTTGGTCTTTGAAGAAATATAGGGCCAAATAATCTATTTGGACTTCAGCAGGTTCTAACAGAACCATCAGGAGGACAATGATTGAGAGCCAAGCAAGGATTGGAGCGGGGAGGAGGACGTAAAGGATTTCATGATTACAGGCTAAGAGATTGGATAGGGGTCAATTATTTAAATCCACTTGGGAGCCCAGATTGTAGTACTTGATGATCTAGAGAGTTGTACAATTTTTATTAGTGCGATGGGTGACTTTTCTTTGGGAATTTTCATCATCATTGGTGATCCAATTGTTGAAATCTCACTTATTATGGAAATAATGACCTTTTTTGGTGTGGATCCACTCACTTGGGTTGATATTGAGCTTGATTTATGGGTTGTGGTTTTGATGTGAATGATAAAAGCAAGAAAGTCGATCTCTAAAATGTAGTCGTCCACATCTTGGAATCATAGAGACTTAAGGAAACCACTCTCTAGGGAGCCAGCGAATCAACAGGGGGATGAAAAGGAGGCATGAACATAGAAGAGGTAGAGTGGCCTGGAGGATTTGGGGAAGGGTGGAAAACAAATGGGTGTATGGCTAGAACAATATTTGTTTGCTTCATTGACAATATCTTGGGGAAAATGCTTGTCCCAAACAACCAGGGAGTTTTCATGAGCACCTTTGTTGGCCAAAATATCAGCCATTTTGTTTGCTTCCCTATACACATGGTGGTAAATATCACTTGACTAATTTTGAAGCAAAATTTTGACTTCTTGGATAGATTTTCTGACACTCTAAGAGGGAATTTTGCTACTGTTGATGTAGTTGGTGACATTTAGATAATCCCCTTCAATTTCAATTTTTCTATCGTATTTTTGAAATATGTTTAGGCCTCTCCATAAAGTGTGAGCTTCGGTCACATGGTTGGATTGGATTCCCAGGTTCTCAACAAAAGCGACCAAAATATTACCCTTGTGATTTCTGACAAGACCACCAGCTTCTACCATTCCCGAGTTTTCTTTGGAAGCACCATCGTAGTTGAGTTTAATCCAGCCTTCAAGGGGAGGTTTCCAGAGAGCAGATATCCTTGGATGGATAATGGGAGGGGGTGAGTTGCTTTCCCAGGGGATGTTGAGTCTGATGAACATATCTTTCTCTAATCTTGGGTTGGGGGGTTTTGGGAAGGGAAATAGGCAAGCATTCTCTACAGCAAAACTGGTGGTTTTATTGGCAATAGTTAGGGGATCCTTGGGCAAATTTAAAAAAACTTTGTTGTTCCTCTCTAGACAAACCTACCAAATAAAGTGATGGAGACTAATTCTCCATAGGGCATGGATACAAGAATTCTTGAAGGGATTGGGCCACTAGATAAAAAACTTGATCAGGAAATTGGGTTGGACCAAAGTTAAGTGGAAAGTGGTCAAGACGTGGTCCAGCATAGAAGTGGAGAACTCACACTCAGTGAACATATTATTTACATGTTCCCAAGCTTTAGTGCACAAATGACATCTATTAGGGACCATCATCCCTCTTTTGATGAGATTGTCAATGGATAGGATTTTGTTTTGGATTGCTATCTAGGAAAAGGTCCCAACTTTGAAAATGAGGTTCTTGATCCAGATGAGATTGAAGGGAATAAACACTTGTTGGGGATTGAGAAGGAGCTGGTGGGCAGTTTTTATGGAGAAATTTCCATTATCAGTTTCTTTCCAAATGGGGTAGTCATCTATTCTTTCTGACAGGATCATTATGAAGCTCAGCTTGTGGGATAGACTTTTAACAGCATTTTGAATTTATCTATTGGTTGGAATGATATTGAGGTCTTTCTACTTTTTAGTACCATTGTTTAATTGAATTAAATCCACCACTTTGATGCCTATTAAAATATCAAGGAAGGGTTTCAATAAGGATATTTAATTGTCTTCTATGAGGGGTTGATATCCAAGCCAATGATCTATCCAAAATTTTATAGAGAGACCAAATCCCAATTGCCATCGTCTTCCCTTTTGAATAAGATCCCTGGAATGGATAATGTATTTCCAAAAGGTAGATCCTTCCTTGGGAATATTTGCATCCATGAGGTCGTTGCCTTGCAGATACTTTCTTTTGATAATAGACACTCATTCTGCATCTAAATTTGTGAATATTTTCTACGCTTGCTTTGCTAGCAAGGCTATGTTGATGTTGTTGATTCGTTTGAGGCCTAAGCCTCCTTGGCTCTTAGGCTAACAAACCTTTTCCCATCAGGCTAGGTGGATTTTATTTTTTTTCTGACCCAGTCCACAGGAATATTTTTTGGATTTTCTCTATCCAAGAGTAGACTGACATGGGAGCTTTGAAAATAGAGAGGAAATAGATAGGAATACTTTGAAGGCAAGTTGAGGTAAGGGTTGCTTTGGCATGTTGGGACAGGGAGGCTCCTTTCCAACCTACTAGCTTTTGGTTAATTCTCTCTATCACGTGGCTCCACATGGACTCTTTGGGCCGATTGGTAAAGAGAGGGAGACCCAAGTATCGGGTAGGGAACTCACCAATGCTGCATTGGAGGATCTAAGCAATTTTAACCTACTTGGGATGAGGAGTGTTGATGAAAAAAAAATTATCTTGGTGTAATTTATCTCTTGTCTTGTTGCCTTTTCATATGAGTCGAGAATACACTTGATCATCTTGGCCTCCATAAATGAGGCATGGGTTGCAAGGATTGTGTCATCTACAAAGTATTGGTGGAACAATGGATTAAAATTCGAAGCAACCTTGATACCCGAAATAGTACCCTTAGAAACAACATTCTTGAGGGTTATTCCTAAATATTCAACAAGTAAGATGAAGATAATTGGGTAGAGGGGGTCTTCTTGCTCAATGCCTCTGCCACTTAGGAAATATCCTACAGTGGATCCATTTACTAAAACTAAAAACCATGAATTTGAGATGCATCCCCTGATCAATTCAATCCAGTCCCTATGGAAGCCAAATTTTTGAAGGACAACGAGCAGAAAAACCCTGTTGACTCTATCAAATGCTTTGCTAATGTCCAGCCTAAGGAAGAGGGAAACCATTTTGGTTTGGGATTTTGAATGAAGGACCTCATGTAGGGAAATAATACCATCATTTATAGATCTTCCTTTGATTGAACTGCCCTGACATGGATCTATGATGTGGGGAAGGATATCTTTGAGCCTAGTTGTCATTGATTTGGCTTGCATTTTGTAGATAATATTGCATAGGCTTATGGGTTTGTAATCATTCATGGATTTTCACTTAGACCCTTTAGGGATTAAAGAAATGAAGGTAGAATTTGTACCTCTGGGAATGTACTTGGATTTTTGCAAGAATTTGATGGTATTGCATATGTCTTATCCAATGATGTCTCAAAAAGTTTGGAAGAAGTGGGGGGGGAGATGTTTGGGCCAGGGACTTTATTAGGAGCCATGGATAATAGAGCTTGATTTATCTTATTATCAGTGATGTCCTTGATAAGCATCGTATTCATTGCAGGGATGATCATGTTGGGAATGTGCTGGAGGATTTGATATTGGGCCTACTTGGGACAGGGTGCACTAGCTCCCAACTTGTTCCTAAAAAAAGTAGTTGCTTCCTCTCGGATGCTGAGGATGTCTATTGTTGTTGAACCATCAATTTTGGTTAGCTCTTTAATTTTTTTTGAGCTTCTGTGGAGAATAGTGGAGGCATCAAAAAGTTTTGTGTTTGATTCCCTCTCTTTGAGCCATAATGCTCTATATTGTTGTCTCCAGAACATCTCTTCCTTGGCAAGAATTTTGTGGTAATCTAAAAGGAGTTTTTCTCTTCATTTCTCATTTGGATGTTCATTTGACCGTTCTAAATTTGTTGCTCTAAAATTTGCAGTTTGTTTGTGATTTCTTTCTTACTTTAAAAAATATTCCCAAACACTTCCTTGTTCCAAATCTTAATGTTTTCTTTTATTATTTTGAGTTTTTGGGAAACCTGGGATATGGGAGATCCACTTACTTGCTACTTCCACCACTCAGATATTTGATTCCCCAGATCAGGGTGGAGGACCCACATTACTTCAAATCTGAAGAGAGTTTTGAATATGGGCACTTTGTTTACTTCAAATAGGAGGGGCAGTGATCTAATCCTATTTCTGGTAGGGAATTAAGGGAGGCATCACCGAAAAGAGGAATGGATTCTTTGGATAGGAAAAATCTATCTAGATTAACTTGGATGTGTTGGTTCCCTATTCTCCTATTGCTCCACATGAATTGAGTTCCTTTAGTATGTATATCCATAAGTTCATTATTGGTGACAAAGTCATGGAAATCTTGGATGCTTTTGAATGAATTTCGTTGCCTCCTGCTTTATCAGAGGGAAATAGGGGGAATTGAAATCCCCTGCCAGGATCTAGGGAAGGTTGCTGAAAGTAGTTTTTATTTGACTTAGGGAGTCCCATAGGGAGCTTCTATTGTGAGGATTGTTTGGGACATAGATATTAGATAGAATCCAACATAAGTTCTTATCTTTATAAAAAATATTATGTTCATTACTCTATTCGAGGATGAAATGACTCTGCCTTCTACTTTCTCTAAATCCCACAAACACATTAGTCCCCTGGATGGGCCTTGATTGGGACTAGAAATATTTTCACTATTTTTCCATATGTTTCGGGTAACCTTATGAGCTTTTTCTTGATCGATTTTTTTTTCTTGCATGATGAGGATTATAGGTTTGATGTCTTTCCTTACAGTGCTTGTGAGTCTCTGCTTGGCCACACTATTTAGGCCTATCACGTTCCATGAGAGGATTCTTATTTGGAAATTTTGGCTCCTTTTTTGCTTCCCTTTGAATACTGCAAGGGAGGTTTGGATATTTTGGTGTTATCTTTTGGTTGATTGAAAAGATCTAGGAAAAGGTTGTTTGGACCCCGTTGGCTCTATCGTTTGTAGTTTCTTTTCTATTTTTCTCTTGGATATTCGGTCTTCCCCTTTTCTTGGCCAAACCATAATCCACCATAGATTTATTGGAGCTCTAAGTATTTTTGAGACTGAAATTATCTTTGGTTGGAGGGGGGATTCCAGGTTGCTCTTGCCCAAGGATGGGATTAGGGAGAGGTTTAGAAGGCCTTGATCTGGATGGGAGGAGGGGGGCAAAGCTCTTCAAAGGGGGGAAAGGGATATTTTGAAGGGGTATGTTTATGGAAACCTGTAGACACCAAAATAGCACCAATCCGATTATGTGACTACAAGAACTGATCGAATTGGCATACATACCCCCCAGGGCAGGCTCCAGAGGTTAAACAATGGTCCTAACCACTCCCAAATCCATTTTGGAAGGTTAGAGGTCAATTTGGCACCTTTTAAGCACTTTGCTCCCTATTCGTCCCACCCTAGGATGATTATAATCCTATTCATCCCACCCGAGGATGATTAGCAGCAATCATCCCAGGGTGGGATGAGTAGCAGGTTTGACTAGAAAAAAGTCAATCCTTGAGGGACTTCAGTAAATTGAGGAATAGTTTCAAATTAGATAGAGGGACTTCAATCAATCATGCCTTTATCATGAAGGCCTCATGTAAGGAGGCTCTAAATTAGGGATGAATCTTCTCTCCCCCAAGAAAGGCATGGCGAGCCAAGTGGCGCCCTCGCATGCACATTCAAAGGAGACCCCTGAGGTCTATAAAAGGGTGAGCCTCCTCACCCCCAAAAAAATATGAGAGCTGGAGCATTTGGAGCAATGGAGTGCTGCAAAATTGTACCCCCATTCCTCTTTGTGCTTTCTACATCCCTAATTTCTCTTTTGGAAGAGAGGTTATCGCATGAACACTAGGAACGCAATCTTGACCCAAAACCCAAGCAATTAGGTTCCTAACCCATCAGGATCATAGGGGTCTACCTTTGGGCACTAGCTAGGGGCTTCTTGGTGCACTTTTGTATATGAGCCTTAGTGCTCCATTGTACATAGCCTTCGAGCGTACTTTGTACATGCAATATATATATATATATATATATATATATATATATATATATATATATATATACATGGATTTTATTTTGTGTATGAATTTTATGTGAATGTTTGTGTGAATGCATGTGTATATGATGTTGTGGATGTATTATGATGACAATGTGTATACTTTATGATGACAATGTAAATGAACTGACATTCTAATGCTCATTTATAGTAGTTTTAGATTTTTGCTTAACCATATTCATTACTTAATCAGGGACACCAATATCTAATGGTGGGATATGAAGTAAAAGACTCATGTAATGATGTGATTATGGTATGAATGTTGTTTTTGTTTGTGGAAAATAAATATGGAATTGTTTTGTGGAGACTCAAACATCCTAGTGATTTCAAACAAACTCCTTAAGTTTTGTCGAATCTCTCCAAGACTAGGTGTGTGTGTAGTGAATGTTTATTTACCAGTCATGAGCATGGTGATGACTCAAGTCAATCAAGAACCAATATGTGTGCAAGTGAATTCATTTACCCATATTGAGTAAAGTGAGATGAAACCTATCATGGAGAAGACCAAGAAGCTAGCTTGTCCTTATGTGTGATTAAAGGTCTCTTCAAGAGAGATGTGTCACCATGCATGAGTGTACCCCAGTACCAATAAGCATCTATAACCTTGGTGGATATTAGCTTCATAGTCCAATGAAATTATCTTTAAGCTTTGGGAAATTAGACTTCATAACCATCTAGATGGAAATGTAGTGCTATCCTTACTACTTGGGTATTTATGGTGTATAATTTCTAAAATAGTTAGAGCATTGGGGAATCAAATTCTCAATCGAGGTGTGATGAGAGTTTTACCTTATCCTTACTAATTATTTTATTTGGAAGTCTTGTTAGTGGTGAAGACCATTGTTTTGATTTTGGACTATGTGCACAATGGTACAAGCAAAGATGACGTTTTCACTTTGACGTTCAATGCAATCATGGTGTTATTCCTCTTTGACACAAGATGTTATTAATAGGTGTTATATGTGTTTGGTTCAATAATGTTAGAGTCAATTTCAAAACTCAATATTTTATTAGTAAAAATGTACTTTGGTCCTAGATGAAACTTGAAATGCAATGGAGGTTGCCTGAAACACTAGGAGTGGCTAAGTGACTGAAAACACCTAGGGATGAGGGAATTTTATGGCAAATGGTAACCTGACTTATGAAATATTGAAATGGGATGAATGTTAACTTGACAGTACCCCTGATTAAAGCAACAAGACTTATTGGATTAACAATTATTTAAACTAAGGAAATGATCCCTAATATGGTGGATAAAATGCACCAAAATGAAATGAAAGTATTTATGAAAAATGGGTGTATGGAATGAAGTACGGATGAGTGATGTTTTTTTTAGCCATGTATATATATACATATATGAATTTCATTAAGCATAGAACGTTCTCAAGTGGATGATTTTCAATGGCTCGGGCTCATCTACTCCCTTTAGACTAGCAAGCCTATACATTCCTTGATCCACTTTAAGTTTGACAATATATGGACCTAACCAATTAGTCATGAATTTATCATAAAGATGCGATAATGCATTGGTGTTTTATTGATTTTATTTAAGGATAAGATCCCCTACTTGGAATTTGCATAGATGAACTTTGGCATTGTAAGCACACTTTAGATGATCTTGATATACTTGTAAGTGCTCCAAGGCATTGATTCACCTTTCATAAAGGAGCATGAGTTGGTCAAGATGTGCTTGTCTAGTAGTATCATCATCTATGAATTCCTACAATGAAGTACGTCGTGAAGGAGTCTTAAGCTCAAGAGGCATGATAGCTTTGGCATCATAGAACAATGAGAATAGTATTGCCCCAATAAGAATGCGAATTCTTGTTTGATAAGCCCATAATTCCAAGGGGATTTGAGTATGTCAATCTCGTTGATTTTCTTTGACTAATTTCTTTAGAATAGTGATCAATGCCTTATTGGTTGCCTTAGCTTGTCCGTTTATCTGTGGGTAGTAAGAAGTCAAAAAACTGTGTTGGATATTATATTTATCGTAAAGCGCTTGAACATCCTTATTTTTTAAAGACTTGTCATTATCAAAAATTATTTTTGAGGGAATACCAAAGTGATAGATGATGTGTTGGATTATAAACTCCATAATTTGAGGTCCTGTCATACTGGTCAGAGGACTTGCTTTCACCCATTTTGTAAAGTACTCAATGGTAGTAATTATGAATGTGTGTTATCCTAAAGGAGGTAAGATTTTACCAATCAAGTCTAAACCCCATTGTGAAAAGGGCCAAAGACTTTGAATGGGTGGTAATGCTTATGATAGCATGTGAGTTAAATTTGCATGCTACTGGTATTTCTGACACTTCTTGACATAAGTGCAATAGTCACATTCCATGGTGGGCTAATAATAACCCATGCATAAAATACACTTTATAATGGCCATTCCATTAAATTTACCACTCCAAGTACCATCATGAGCTTTCGATATGGATCTTTGTATCTGTGTAGGCTCGAGATAATGATGGAGGACTCCATCATAACCACATATATACAACACATCCCCCAAGAGAGTGAAACAGGCTTCCTTTTGCTTGAAAGTGCATTTGGGAATTCGTGATATATTTGGTGGGAGTATTAAAAACTTGAGGAATTCTTTTAGTTGATTAAGCCAAGGCTCATATGGTTCAGTGTGAATGAATTAAATATCCTCATCTTTATATTCAACATGGGAAATTATAGATTTAGAGATTGTTGTGATGATTAATGGTTATACCTCTCCTACGAAGTTCTTTGGAATTAATGATCCTAGAGAGGTGTTGGTTAAAATGACCACATCAAGGGGATTAAGGAGTAGTCTTCTCAATAATTCACTAAGTGTAGGAAAAATGTCATGACGATGCGATATTTTTGAACGCAGAGGTCGAATGAAGAGAAAAGGTTGCAACAACGCGATATTTTTTTAGCCAAGAGGCTAAGTCAGGGAAAAATGTCGCATGGTGCGATAGTTTTGAGCCCAGATGTTGAATAAAGAGAAAAGGTCATGACAGTGTGATATTTTTGAGCCACTAGGCTAAGTAAAGAGAAAAGATCATGACGGCAAGATATTATTGAACCTAGAGACTGAATGAAGAGAAAAGGTCGCAACAACATGACAATTTTGAGCCAAGAGGCTAACTGAAAGAAAAAGGTCATGAGAGCATGATAGTTTTGAACCTAAAGGCCAAGTCCAAGGAAAAAGTCACGATGACACGATATTTTTAAGACAAGAGGCTAAGTGAAGAGAAAAGGTCGTAACAACGCAACAATTTTGAACCTAAATGTCAAGTCCAAGGAAAAAGTTGTGATAGCACGAGATTTTTGAGCCAAGAGGCTAAGTCAAGAAAAAATATCGTGACAGCACGATAGTTTTGAGCTAAGAGGCTAAGTGAAGAGAAAAGGTCACGACAACACGATAGTTTTGAACCTGAATGCTAAGTCCAAGGAAAACGTTGTGACGGTGCAACATTTTTGAGCCAAGATGCTAAGTCATGAGAAAAGGTCACAACAACGTAACAATTTTGATCCAAGAGGCTAAGTGAAGAGAAAAGGTCATAACAGCATGATATTTTTGAGCTTGAAGTTGAACGAAGAGAAAATATCGTGATGGCATGACATTTTTAGTGAATACAACTGGACCACGATGCCTCTAAGAAGATAAATGTGGATTGCATTAACAAGAAGATCTTAACCACTTCTAGTTAAATATCCCATGCTCTCTTAACTACCACTCTATCCAAATGAGCCTACGGGTATATTATTGTAACAACTTTTAGTTTTTCTATTATGTAAAACTATATATATAGGATGAGCGACCCAAACAAATGGTCGGCTCTTAGATTTTTACAAGGCAATGTACACAGACTTCTAAAAGCAAATAAATATTATCCATTTTGGTTTCTGGCTCACTGGTGTTCTTATCAAGTATGTATGGGTTGTTAATTTCTATGTAAATTTAGGTTGAATAGAAACTGCTTTAATTCTTATCCCGAATTTATGCATTGAAGTTATGCTAACTATGAAATAAACAGTTCCAATATGCTTGTGTTTGATTAAATCTACATTAGAATATTAGTTACTCCGTTTTTATGGTTTGAATACATGTTCTTCTGTAAAAGGTTGTTGAAATTGCTTTGTTATTGTCTAATATATACCGTTTACATGCTCCTAGCAATAGCTATATTTCCCTCTCTTTATGCATTTCACTCTCCTTTTTTCCTAAAACGCAAGGAACCAGCCTCCTCTAGATATTGAATCGGGTAAACTCTGTTTTGAACTCGGTATTTCAATGTTGGCAAAGTCTTGGGTGCAAACATAACCAAAGGTAGATTTTGCACCAACATGTTAATTGCTATGTAAATTTAGGTTGAATAGAAACTGCTTTAATTCTTATCTTGAATATCTATGTTGAAGTTTTGCTAACTCTAAAATTAACAGTTCCAATAGGCTTGTCTTTGATTAAATCTACATTAGAAGATTAGTTACTCTGTTTTGATGGTTTGAATACATGCTTTTCTATAAAATGTTATTTAAATTGCTTTTTTGTTGTCTAATATGTATCATTTAAATGCTCTTAGCAATAGCTATATTTCCCTCTCTTTATGCATTTTACTCTCTCCCTTTTCCCTAAAAATAAAGGAACCAGCCTCCTCTAGAGATTGAACTGGGTAAACTCTGTTTTGAACCCGGTATTTTCAATGTTGGCAAAGTCTTGGGCACAAACGTAACCAAAGGCAGATTTTGCACCAACATTTTTTGGTATGCCCGATGGGACACAATCCCACGTTTTATACATATCAAAGTTCTTGTGATTACCTTTTCCCTATTTATTTTTTATGAATCACCTAACGACTCCGCCCAAGAAAGGAACCCTAGAAAAGACTATCTAATTTCTAGTTAAATATATTTTTTTATGATAACCAGATCTAAAGCAAAAAAAATTGAAGAACCAATTGAGTTCTTCAAATTACACATTGGTAGCCTCAGAGCTAATCTTGTTTTAGTTGCTAGATCAACTTCTTCATCTACTGTTAATATAAGATACACAAATCTTTCCCCTACAACCTTCCCTAGTACTATTGCTAGCAAAACGTTAACTCCAACTACCCATATACCCATAATATTTGGTAGAACCATAACTGTAATGGCCGTAAATCAGCCAAATCTACATTACCATTTATGGAACCATATAGGCCCCCTGAATGTGGCAGCTCAGAACCTAATGCCAGTAGTAGCCTTGAAAGTATTACCCCAGTATGGTGGTACTAGAAATATAGGCTACAAAAACTGCCAAGATGTAGTCGCGCTCACCCCGATACATAACATCACTAAAGAAGATGTTATGATAATATTGCTAGTCATTTCCTTAAAAGGAATAATGCTCTATTGGTACAGAGACCTTAGCAACTAAACTATATCTACTTGGACCCAACTTGACAGTAAACTAATGGAAGAATTCAATGAACATTTTGATCCATTCTCCCTACTAAATTAGTTTACCATCATCTAGAAGCACCCTCAAGAGAAAATCATTGACTTTAACATCATATTCAGTCGAACTTGGTAGAGTACCTAACGGTTTAAGGCCAAAAGATGAAAAATCAATGTATGTTTATCTAAGGTCTTTTAACTCAGACATAAGTATGGCTATCAGGAAGTCCCAAGTATTTACCTTCCTAGAGATTTACCAAGAAGCCTAGAAAGTAGAAAGAGATCTAATTGCTATTGGAAGGTTCCTTGCAAAGATGATAATGTCTATTTTCCTGGATCTATTGTAAGCATCAAATACTGCTTTCCCAACTCCTACCTCCAATTCTAATTAAAGTCTCCCCGAATGGACTGGGTAGACCAATATCCCAGTAATACAGGCACCTCTCACTCCTCTAATGCTTCCTGCCATTCCTGCACTCCCTATGGCGATATTTTTGTCAACCCTAGATCTTCCACTCATAGCTTTACAAGATCTACAAGAATCCATGAAATCTCTAATGAATAAGATAATCTCAATGGAAAGAAGAGAAGTAGAAAGAAATTTATAACCAAAGAGAAATCCATAGGTAACAAGAGATCAATCCTCCATTAGCGATAGAAACCACAACAAATCTAATGTAGTTTACACCAATGAAGATAGTGAACCTACTAACACTTCAACAGAGTTAAACTTCTAGTGTTCTATGTGTAACGATACACACGATAAAAAATCATGTATGATCCATCAACATCATGTCCAGAAGATAGCTATTGAAAAGGCTAAGAAAACTCTCAAGGGTCAGGTTAATATGATTAGAGAAGAAAATCAAAATTCCATGATGCCCTTTGTTCAACAAGTGGTTGTTCTAACCAGATCGAGAAATAAATCCTTGTAGGTTGATCCCCAAGAGCTTAACCCCTTGAAAGTACCTTCACTTGTAAGAGACCCAATTGAGAAAATAACCTCCTACGAGAAAGCTCCCCAGAGTTTATGTTAGAAAGGAATATAAACTCGTAAAGAAACACCCCAAAAAAAGGAAGTGGAGATGCAAGAACAAGCAAGAGATAAGTTGAGATATCCCTCACTATCTAAGTGTCAAATAATAGATGCTACTCAAGGATACGAGAATAAGTATGACACCATTGTAAAAGAGAAAATTTTTGAACCCTTCCCCTTCAACATAGTCAAAGAAATGAAGAAAATTCCCTCCAAAGCAACTATGTATGAAGCTTTACAGTTTTTAGGATAGATTGATTTATTACAAGAATCCTTGAGATCTATGAAAAACAAGAATAAAACCCCAACTCAGTTAGATTTTACACAAGCTAGCCTAATGTCCAATTCAGGGAAAAATAGACCCCCTCCCTTCTATTTCTCTCTTCATATGGAAGGATGGGTAGTTCACAACTATATGATAGACTCCAGAGCTATGACCACTGTGATACCCAAGGTAGTATATGACATCATGGGAATGGAGTACACAAGGAGCAGTCCTGGTGTCTTGTAGTTAGATGGGACCCCTATCAAAACCATAGGGGTAATTAAGGATATTCCAATAGTTCTTCACAAATTACCTCAACTCACATTCATATAAGAGATAGTGGTAGTGGATCTAGAACCTTATTTTGGTATGTGTCTCTTCAGAGAATTCACTGCCAAAATAGGAATGTATTTATCATTAGATTACTTGCACTTGGAAATCCCATTCAAGGGGAAAAGAGTAAAAAATTTCAATGAGAAACCTTCAACTTTTCACATTGAAAATATCGAAGATGGAGGTAAATCAACCACTACAATGAATATGATGACCGAAGAACTAGACCAAATCTGAGGATTATGCTAGGAATTCCCCGATATCATAGCCTGGACTTATGGCAACCTTAAAGTCTACTCTAAAGAGACCATCCAACATACAATAAAACTTGAATGAGGCACAAAACCCTTCTGACAAAAGCAAATACCGATGAATCCTAAGATTGAAGCTCTAATGAAGTAGGAACTACTAAAATTGCTTGAAGCTAATATTATCTACCCAATCAAGTATTTTACTTGGGTAGCTAGCTTAGTCACGGTTAGAAATAAGAATGGAGATATTAGGTTGTGCGTCGACTTTCGTAACCTGAACAAGGCTTCATTAAAAGATCATTATCCTCTCCTGCAGATCGACCAGACTCTGCATACAATAGTAGGAGAAAAAATATTTTCACTCCTGGATGGGTTCTTTGGGTACAATCAAGTATGGGTCAAGGACAAAGATCAATTCAAGACTGCATTCACCACCAAGTGGGGGACATTCACTTATCAGAGGATTCCTTTCAGGTTATCCAATTTTGAGGCAACCTTTCAAATAGCAATGGATGTGGCCTTCGAGGAACTTGTCAACAGGATTATAGTGATATATCTAGATGATATGATAGTGTTCTCTCATCAAAAATAATACCACATCAACCATATTAGAAGCGTGTTTGAGAAATACAAGGAGTTCGGCATCTCTTTAAACCTGAAGAAATCCATTTTCATTGTGGAAGAAGGGATCTTACTAGGTCATATCATTTGTAAGGCCAAACTAGCTATAAACCCTAACAAGGTGAAAGCACTGTTATAACTCCCTCTACCCCTGAACAAAAAATTCTTGTAATCCTTCTTGGGCCAAATCAACTTCGTACGCAAACTCATAGCAGATTTTGCACAAACAGGGCCAGGGAGTCTCTTATAACCCATGACTGAATTGTTGAAAAAATATGTTGAATTAAAGTGGATAGACTTAAGGAAACAGACTTTCCAACAAATAAAGGAATAGATAGTCCAAGTTCCCATCTTAGTAAACCCAAACTATTCCAGAGGTTTCATCTTGTATGTTGTAGTGAACAAGAGAGCTAAACTGCAATACTCACTCATAAATGACCTGAAAGCAAAGAGAGACCTATAGTATTCCTAAGTCAGACTATGCAGGAACATGAATAAAAGTACAACTTCATCAAAAAAAATTCTATGCAATAAAGAAGTCTTTATAAAAGTTTAGGCATTTTCTTTTACAGAGTAGGACCATAGTTTATAAGGTCCACCCCGATGTTAGGAATTTCATTATTCAAGAGGGAACTTGGTGATAAAAGAGCTGGTTGGGTGTCAAAGATATAATAATACGACATTGAGATCCATCCAACCAAGCTAGTAAGAGGTAGAGCACTATGTCAAGAACTCACCAAGCAAGCCTCATCAGAATATGTAGCTTGTCAAACTCAAGAAGCATCCTTGGAGGATGATCAACCCTTATATGAGCTTGACTGGGTTGATGAATTGATTAGGTACTACCAAACTGGAAAGTTCTCAACAAATTTGAATGCTTCACAGAGAAGAAGATATAGGATCCAAGATTTGAAATACACCCTGTTACCTAAAGGGTTTTATAGAAAACAATTGGATGGTGTATTGCTCCAGTGTATAAATGACGATAAAAATAGATCTTGGATGAATTCCACGGGGGCCCATTAGGAGGACACTACTTGGGAAGAACCACTACTTTAAATATCATTAGGACTGGGTGTTATTGGCCAACCATTTTCTCAGATACCTTTAGGGTAACAAGAAACTATGAGAAGTGCTAAAGATACATTGGGAGAAATAGAAACGCTTCGATACCTTTAAAATCCATTCAAGTTGAAGAACCTTTTCAACAATGGGGGTTAGATTTCATTGAAGTAATAGAGCCCAATATTTTGTTGGATATAAATACATCCTAACTACTACAAATTATTTCACTAAGTGGACCAAAGTAATACCCACTAAGAAAGCAGACCAGGAAGTGGTGATGGAATTTGTGGAGAGTTTGATCATAAGATTTGGTATCCTAGATGCATTGGTCACAGAAAACAACACGTATTTCATAGATGCCAAAATTATTGAATTTACTTGTAAATATGGGATCTACTTGAAAACATCCTCAAATTATTACCCACAGGGAAATGGACTAGTCGAATCAACGAATAAAAACTTACCCTGAATCTTGAAGCGAACTCTGAAAGATAATAAGAGGAGTTGACACTCTCTGATAAACCAAGTGTTGTGGGCTGATACGATAGCTATCAAAAAGTCTATCAACACCTCTCCCTACTCTTTACTCTATGATAAATAAGCAGTTCTCCCAATACACATAGAAATGCCATATTTAAAGTTTCTCAATAAAATTGGCATAGAGGAGGCAGAGCCAATGGAAAACAGGTTGATTCAACTCCTACAATTAGAAGAATAGAAATAACAAGCCTACGACAATTATCAAAAATATACGGTCACCACAAAGAAATGGTTTGACAAAAAGGCTACTCTTAGGATTTTCAAAGTAGGAGACTTGGTCCTGAGGTGGAATGAAAATAAAGTGAAACCCAAGAACCACCAAAAATTTGACACATTCTGGGAAGGCCCTTCGAAGTAATCAAAGAAAAACAAGGTCAGGTTCAACCCATCCCCGTCAACGACTTCCATCTGAAGTTGTACTATAAGTAAAAGGTTTCCCTCTACTTTGTATGTATTATATGTAAATATGTTCTTTTTTCTTTCCAAAGGTCACCTAAAGGAAAATTGTCATGATGGTGCAATATTTTGGTGCCCAAAGGCCACCTCAAAGAAAATTATCATGATAGTGTGACATTTTGGTGTCCAATGGACACTCTAAGTAAAATTATCATGATGGCACGATATTTTGGTATCCAAACGCTACCTCAAAGAAAATTGTCATGATTTCATGACAATTCGACGTCTAATGGCCACTCCAATGAAATTATTGTGATTTTGCAACATTTTGACATCCAATGGTGACCTGAAGAAAAATTGTTGCAATTTTACAACATTTTGGTATCCAAAGGCCACCTCAAAGAAAATTATCATGATGGCGTGACATTTCAATGCCCAAAGGCCACCTCAAAGAAAATTGTTGTGATGGCATGACATTTTAGTGCCCAAAGGCCACCTCAAAGAAAATTGTCATGATTCTATGATATTTCAATGTCCAATGGCCACTCCAAAGAAAATTGTTGCGATGGTGTGATATTTCAACGTCCAATGGCCACTTCAAAGAAAATTATTGTGGTTTCACAATATTTTGGCACCCAAAGGCCACCTAAAGGAAAATTATTATGATTTTACGATATTTTGGCATCTAATGACTACTCTAAGAAAAATTGTTGTGATGGCACGACAGTTTGGTGCCCAAAGGCCACCTCAAAGAAAATTTTCACGATAGTGCAACATTTTTTGCGTTCAATAGTCAAAATCAAGATGACCATACCTTTTGGAGAGAAAATCAATTTTCTTGAACTTTTAAATTCCTCACATCTCAAAGCATCGTCGTACCATATAATTGGTCTAGAAAAAATGTGACACGAATTTATTGGCCCAGGACAACAATGAAGCGATGTCATTGGCTTCAACAAAATAGTAATACAGGATAATTGGTTTTATTGAATGTGGCACATAAAGTAGAGCACCCGATAATATTTTAAATTAGTCATGGGGTGTGCGTCACCAACCACAGTTAATGCATGTCATCTTGGTGCATGTATGCACATCTACTTATGCCATAGAATCTTTTTCATCGCTTCTTTATCCTTTGTAAAAAATTTCCTTGCTTACAGCACTCAGATTTATCCAAAGTTTCTCCCAGCTCTTTTAAGTGTCTCCTGTGTTTTTCTATATGCCAAAATCATAGTGAGCAACCATGATGGCCTCTCCTCTGATTGATAAAGAAAAACATAGGTCAGTAAAGAGTGAAAATGGTTTCATATACCCATATGCACACAACGTTGATACCAAAGTAACATGGAAGAATCTAGAGTAGATTTGAAAAGACATGGAAGCCAGGGTAGAGAAGAACATCATGTCGTCATGCCCGAGCACATTCTCCTACCACTCCATGCTCTCCTAGTAAATTTGCACCCCTGTCCACCCCTACCTTGAATTGATCAGAGCCATGGCAAAATTCTCTGATGTAAAGCACAGAATTGTCAAAAATTCCAAGGGTGAGGTCATCTTTACCCTTGATTTTAATTCAGTTAGGGTCACCTTCAGTTGTGAAAAAATACCTGTAGTAAACATGATTCCTTTTGATCCCATCAATTCATCCAAATTCTATACCCTTGCCCTCAACATAAAATTATTTCTACAATAACATATGTTAGAACCTCCTCGCGAGAGGACCCTACAAAAATCTTTGATTCCCCTATCCAAATTCAAGAACAAGGAGATTTTCTCCATGATGGTCATGATAGTAGGGCTAGAATCTGACACACAAGTCTATGGATGGTAAATTGTGATGGCACAGTGCATGTCAAACCCTAAGTTCTATGACACTTCGCATGTAGATAAGAAGATAGTGCCACTTTACTTCGATTGGTCGGCATACCTGGCCCAGTAGATACATGCAGGCATGTTCATGATACAAAGAGACCTCCCATATACCTTCAGGTTTTCCTCTTACCTAGTATGGCTTTTCTTTTTTTTCAGTCAAAAAATTTGGAATTCATTTAAACCACAACTAATAACCAATATGGAAATAAATTACCTGTATATGAGTGGATTTCGGTCCTCTCAAAATTAGAATCATACTATTGCTTTAATATGGAGTTCTTAGGTCCTGCATTAAAAATTATGTATGGCACTATGCCAAGAATTCGTCAAAAGATGTGGGATACCCTGTAACACATTCACATAAAATAAGGGGATTGGTTCATCTTGACTCAAGGAGTAGTTAGATTGTATGGATTCATAGGGAAGCCCTTCTTACTATCGTATTATATCACTGAGCGATTATTCACTTTGGAATATTTAAGATAGACTGAATATGTAAATTATAAATTTAGCACAAACATTGGCAAGAATGGTACATGCCTCATGCCCTTCTAATTTGCAAGGGTATCAGTCTCGAAAAAGAGAGACCATGAGCAAATCGCTCAAACCCTAAAGAATTTGAAGTTAATTGAGTTTCCACATAAATGGAAGTATGATCCTATGTAAAAATTTGCTCAAAAATAGACTGCCCTCAATCAAAATCTCTTTAGGAAGTTTCATGCATCAAACAGGAAAATCGAAAAACAAGGCAAAAATAATGAAGAATACGAAGCGTTAGAATGGCACGTCGAGCAAATACAACCATTAACCCCATGGCATAATTTCTATGATCATCTAGCAGACTGGGACCTCAACGTTGATCCAAGCCACAAGTTAGATAAAAAAATTATTAAAAGGATGAATAAAAAGGGTAAATACTAGACGCATGCAAAAATCCTAGCTTGGTGGTAGATGAGGTGCCAGATACAAATGCACACCAGATATGGAATAAAAATTGACCATGAATTTTGCAAGAGGTATGATGATCACCATGCCACATGGTCTGAAACCCTTGTAGATAAAGTACTACTAGGCAACAATGGTATCCTTGTTTTGATCATTGCCAAAAGGTCAAAACTAGCCAGGGCAAAGGTAAAGATATTGTTGTTGAACAAGGAGAAGGTCCAAAGAAGGCATCTCATAAATTCATCCCCCTTCCATGTCAAACACAGAGTATAATGATGATACTCCTCTCTTCTAGAGAAAGAGAAAATTAATATCAATAAAGGAAGGGGAACAAAAGAAAATGAGACAAGAAGAGACACACTTCAAAGAAACAAAGGAAAAAGGGGACCAAGAGGAAACAGGGGAAAGTCCTGAACAACTCTTAGAACACCAAGAGACAAATGACCAAGAAGAGGTCAAAACACCTAAAAAATCTAACCTTGAAAGAGAGGACCCTGGCGAAGAGTAGGTCCCGATCAAAGATGCAATGGTACTAGTGATACTAGCCTGAAGAGAATAGCAAAAAATTATACTAAAGCTCCTAAAAATGTAGCAAAAATTGGAGACATCGACCGACAAAAGGAATTAGGTATGTCTCCTATTAACCTCACTACTTCTTCTTCTTCTCATCCCTAAAGGAATTTCCCTCCCCATTCTACAGATCAGGGCGATGTGTCTTCTCCCTCCATTCAGCAGCCTCCACCATCTCCACCATCAACCCAAATTGACTTGAAAACATCTTCAGCTGCACCCATAGATGCCCTCACTATACAAAAAAATTTGGATGCCTCCATAGCCACCATTCTCTTCCTCTATACCACTAACTTTCTAAACTTCCAATTCATTCCTGCCTTTTCTTTCGAAAATCACCCCATAATTGCTAAACTAAAGAAATTGAAAAAGGCAATCCTAAACGTTTATGTCTGGTTGAAGTCACAAAACACTCAAAGTTCCAAGGATATTGTTCGCACCAAGGAAGGGATAGACTTAGACCCTATCAGTATGCAACATTCTACCCTAAAAATGATGTTGTTGGTGCAAAATCCCAAAGGGAAAATGACCTTGGAAGACTATCAAGCTGAGATAACTACTAAAGATATCACTCAACTATCGATGGAGGATGAGTGGGGAAAATCCCAAGCTCACATGAGGATAATATACTTGAATTTCGAGTATTACAAAGAGAAATACCTCAAGGCTGAGCAGGCAAGGAAGCATTTGGAAGAAGCCTTGAATCAATAAAAGACAATTGAAAAGGCGTTAAAGAATGAAGCAAAAAAGTGGGAACAAATATTCAATGAAGCGGCCCCTTATAAGGAAAAAGCAGAGAAGGTCAAGGAACAAATATAGTTGTTGAACCAACAGGTTGAAGACCTTAAGAAGCAGATCTCATATGGCATCGATAATACGAGTGGGCTATCCAAGGAAAAGGCCAGAGCAATCAGGAAAGAAATGATCGAGGCCATCCAAAAGATGAGCATGAAAGCAAGGCCTACATTGTCATACTTGGTCAAAATAAAGGAGACGTTAGGTAGGGTAGAGGATGAATTTGATGCATCAATCAACCTCCTCAAAGCAAGGTTACCCACAATAATGAAAATCCAAGTCTTGGTAGAAAGCACACAAGCACTATTCAGATACAAAGCCCGGGATGAAAAATTATCCCAAGCCAAACTAGCAACTAGGAACTTCTTCAAGAGACACAAGCTAGTAACAAAAAGTGCCACAATAATGCAAGAACTCAAGGCAGAGGCTAAGGGGATCTTAAAACATGTAAGCATAGCAGAAAACTATGGCATGCCTAGCTTCTGGGATAAGGATTCAAACTTCTTAGAAGAAGATGAGCTAAAAACTTCTTGGAAAATTTTTGTAGAAGATGAATCAGAGATAGATAGCTAGGAAGAGCCGGTCTAGGAAGAATAAATATTTATTATGGCTTAGGATATCACCCAAATCAACTCTTTCTTACATGAATTGTACATGAAGTCAAAAGTTCTATCGTATGACAAGGTAGAAGAATTAGAATATTTGTATCTAACTTTCAAGGAGACTTCAGATACAGATGAAGAGACTTGGAGAAGGGCTTGTGCCACCTACAATGAAGTCATCCAAGAAAAGGAGAAGCATGAAAAGGCTAAAAAATCCTCAACAAGCAGTGCAACAGCACCTGGGCAAGAAGAAACAGAGAAATCTATAGAAGAAGACACTCCCGAGGAATGACCGCACAGAGCAAGAAGCATCTTTTTGCTTGGTATCATTCCCCTTTCTCCCCTTATTTTTTTAGTTGTTCTTTTTACTTTGTTCCCCAATGGATAAAGGCTCTATATTCTAACATTCTACTGGAAGAATTCCCCTAGGAGGCACCAATAATGTTGGTCAAAATGACCACATCAAGGGGAGTAAGGAGTAGTCTTCTAGAAATTTCACTAAGTGTAGGAAAAAGGTCGCGATGATGTAACATTTTTGAGCCACCAAGCTAAGTAAAGAGAAAAGGTCATGATGACACGACATTTTTGAACCCAAAGGTCGAATGAAGAGAAAATGTCACGATAACACGACATTTTTTTATCCAAGAGGCTAATTCAAGGAAAAGGTCATGATGGCGTGATAATTTTGAGCCTAGAGACTGAATGAAGAGAAAAGGTCGTAACAGTGTGACATTTTTGAGCCACCATGCTAAGTAAAGAGAAAATATCATGACGGTGCAACATTTTTGAACCTAGAGGTTGAATGAGGAGACAAGATCGCAATAACACGACAGTTTTGAGCCAAGAGGCTAAGTGAAGATAAAAGGTCGCAACAGCATGAAAATTTTGAACCTGAAGGCCAAGTCCAAGGAAAAAGTCACGATGGTGTGATATTTTTGAGCCAAGAGGCTAAGTGAAGAGAAAAGGTTGCAACAACGTGATAGTTTTAAACCTAAAGGCCAACTCCAAGAAAAAATCCATGACAGTGCGATATTTTTTAGCCAAGAGGCTAAGTCAGCAAAAAAGGTCGTGACAACATGACAATTTTGAGCCAAGAGGCTAAGTGAAGAGAAAATGGCACGATAGCGCATGATAGTTTTGAACCTAAAGGCCAAGTCTAAGGAAAAAGTTGCGATGGTGCAACATTTTTTATCCAAGAGGCTAAGTCAAGAGAAAAGGTCACAACAACACGATAGTTTTGAACCAAGAGGTTAAGTGAAGAGAAAAGGTCGCGACAGCACAATATTTTTGAGCTCGAAGTTGAACAAAGAGAAAATATCGCGATGGCGCAACATTTTTGTGAAAGACAGCTGGACCATGACGCCTCTAAGAAGATAAAGGCAACATGATATTTTTTGAGCCAAGAGGTTAAGTTAAGGAAAAATGTCATGATGGCATGACCGTTTTGATCCTAGAGACTGAATGAAGAGAAAATATCATGACAGTGCGATATTTTTGAGCCACCAGGCTAAGCAAAAAGAAAATGTCACGACGTTGCAACATTTTTTAACCTAGAGGTTAAATGAAGAGAAAATATCGCGATAACGCGACAGTTTTGAGCCAAGAGGCTAAGTGAAGAGAAAAGGTCGCAACAACATGACAGTTTTGAACCTGAAGACCAAGTCCAAGGAAAAAGTCACGATGGTGCGATATTTTTGAGCCAAGAGGCTAAGTGAAGAGAAAAGGTTGCAACAACGTGATAGTTTTGAACCTAAAGGTCAAGTCTAAGGAAACATTCGTGATGGTGCAACATTTTTTAGCCAAGAGGCTAAGTCAAGAAAAAAGGTTGTGATAACGTGACAATTTTGAGCCAAGAGGCTAAGTGAAGAGAAAAGGTCATGATAGCACGTGATAGTTTTGAACCTGAAGGCCAAGTCCAAGGAAAAAGTTGTGATGGTGCAACATTTTGAGCCAAGAGGCTAAGTTAGGAGAAAAGGTCACAACAGCATGAGAATTTTGAGCCAAGAGGCTAAATGAAGAGAAAAGGTCGCGACAGCATGATATTTTTGAGCCCAAATCCGAACGAAGAGAAAAGATCGCTATGGCGCAACATTTTTTAGTGAAAGACAACTGGACCATGATGCATCTAAGAATATAAAGGTGGATTGCAGTAACAAGAAGATCTTAACCACTTCTAGTTAAAGATCCCATGCTCTCTTAACTGCCACTCTACCCAAATGAGCCTACGGGTATATTATTATAACAACTTTTAATTTTTCTATTATGTAAAACTATATATATAGGATGAGCAACCCAAACAAATGGTCGACTCTTAGATGTTTACAAGGCAATGTATACAAACTTCTGAAAGCAAATAAATATTATTAATTTTGATTTCTTGCTCACTGGTGTTCTTATCAAGTATGCATGGGTTGTTAATTTCTATGTAAAGTTAGGTTGAATAGAAACTGCTTTAATTCTTATCCTGAATTTCTGCGTTGAAGTTCTTCTAACTCTGAAATAAACAGTTCTAATAGGCTTGTGTTTGATTAAATCTACATTAGAATATTAGTTACTCTGTTTGATGGTTTGAATACATGCTTTTCTGTAAAAGGTTGTTGAAATTGCATTTTTGTTGTCTAATTTGTATCGTTTAAATGCTCCTTTAAATAGCTATATTTCCCTCTCTTTATGCATTTCACTCTCCCTTTTCCCTAAAAAGCAAGGAACCAGCCTCTTATGGAGATTGAACTGGGTAAACTCTATTTTGAACCCGATCTTTCAATGTTGGCAAAGTCTTGGGTGCAAACGTAACAAAAGGCAGATTTTGCACCAACAAGAGGTCATCGCATTTGCAAATCTATTAGTCGAATGAGGAAAGCTATCAATCTCATACTAGTCAAATTTTGTGAGCAATTTTATTGCTACTTCATGGTAAAGCTTTAGGACTGGTTCTTTACATTGGTATGATCTATTTACTTGACGAACGACAATCTGGGAATCACCAAATATCCTAATACGCTTTATGACCATAGTTATGGTTGCTTGAAGTCTTAGAATTAGGGCTTCATACTCTACATTATTATTTATGTATGGGAAGTCAAGTTTAAATGATAATGGAATGTGTATCCCTTGTGGTGTATGAAATACAACTCCTGCACCTTGTCCTTTCTTACACTTGGAACCATCAAATAATATGGTGATATCCACATCTTCTTTAGGAATGACATCTTCCTCCTATTCAGTGACGGTAAATACCGAATCATTTGGGAGCTTAATAACCAAAGGTTGATTATTAGGAAGTGGAGATTTTGCAAGCTAATCGGCTATTACCTGATCTTTAATGGATTTTTGACTGATGAATTCAAGGTCAAATTCTATTAGAAGCATTATCCATTTTGTGGTACGGGTATTGTTGTGTATACAAGACATCATATAACATAGAGGGTTTTATCGAGCTATGACATAACTGGTGTGACCTAGCATATAATATTTGAGTTTCTTAGTGGCAAAAACCATTGCTAAGCACATTTTTTTCACATAAGCGTATTTGGTTTCATAGCTTACCAATGTTCGACTAATATAGTAAACTACTTGATCACGATTATTTTTATTATTTTGTGCAAGCATTGTCCCTAATGCAAAATCCGTTGCTTAAACATAAATATGGAAGGGGATCCCTGAGCGAGGTGGAGTTAATACTGGCGAAGAGGCTAAGTACTACTTGATGTCATCAAAGGCTTTTTGATATTCATTTGTCCATAAAAATGTCACCCCATTTTATAGTAGGTGATTGAATAGCCTGCATTTATCTAAGAGTTATACAATGAAGATACAGATCGATTATATATTTTCTTGTAAGCTACATAACTATTTCAATTTTTTTGGGGGAGGCATCTCCATAATGACCTTGATCTTGTTTGGATCCACTTCAATGCCCCGTTTGGATACAATGAATCTTAGGAGTTTATCTGAGGTGACACCAAATACACACTTCTTGGGGTTCAATCTTACATTATGCTCTAGAAGTTGATCAAAAACTTTTTCCAAGATATTGATGTGCTCTTGTCGGGTTTTGGATTTTTCTAGTAGATCATCCATATAATCTTCGATAATATTATGCATAATATCATGGAAGATGTATGTCATGGCACATTGATAAGTAGCACCCATGTTTTTAAGGTCAAATCTTGTAACAAAAAGTCCCCCACGATGTTGTGAATGTTGTTTTGTGTTGGTCATTAGGATTTATTCAAATCTGGTTATATCCTTAAAATCCATCCATTAAAGATAGCATTTCATGGCCAACACAAGTTTCAAAAGGAGTATTAATGTTTGGTAAAGGAAAGTCATCCTTAGGACATGCTTTGTTAAGATCTCAAAAATAGTGCAAATGTGAATCACCCCATTAGACTTGTGAATGGGTACCATAGTTGAAAGCCACTCAAGGTAATCAATGGGTTGAATGAAACCCACATATAACAACTTTTGAGGTTCTTCGACCATGAGAGCAATGGTAGGATGTAACTTTCTTAGTTTTGTTTTATCGGTTTAGCATTAGGATGCAAGGTTAAGTTGTGGACAACCAAGTTAGGATCAAGACCAGACATGTCTTTAAAAGATCAAGAAAATATGCCCTTCTTTCTCTTGAGGAGATCTAAGAATTGCTCTTGTTCATCGGCGGATAAACTTTTTCCAAGTTTCACAATTTGTGGATTGTATGAATTTGTGCTTAGGTTCACATCTATAGTTTCTTCAATGGCCATGTGTGAACCTTCCTCAAGTTGATGGGCATTGGAATCAAATGAATGTCATTAGTGATATTGTCAAACTCTTCTAGAATAGTCTCTCCCATTTTTGCCTGGAAAATAGCTAGAGTCGAGGGTAAAGGTGAAGGCGAAGACGAAGGTGACGGAGGAATGTAAGTGGCAAAAGCTCTTAACAATTCCTTGAAAATGATGAATTCTAACAAGGATGGATGGAATAAAATCTATTCCATGTCAATGAGGCTTATGTGAATAGGAATTGGTTTTGCCAAATCGTATGGATTATGAAGTGGTGTGAATAAGTCAACAAGATTCATGCTGAATTAGTGGGAGAATGGTGGTTGCAATGCGAAAGGTGGTTTATCTTGTCTCTGGAGTTTATGAATGAACCTCGAGAACCTGGATAGAAACAAGAAACACAAATAAATGCAAATGCAAAAATGATTTTATTTTTATTTTTGTGTACATATTTACATTATGTTTTTAATGAGGTGGACAAGGTGATGATGGTGGTTCACTGGTTGGCTCATCTCGCTCCCTTGGGAGGAGCAAATAAAATATGGGTTGATGGATGGGGAATATTCTGAGATAATACTCATCATGTTCGATTAATGGAGTGATTGGGATTGAATCCTCTTCAAATTTATCTGAAGCTATCAACATGACATTGTATTCTTCATATAATTCATCCTCAAAATTATTGTAATAATTGTTTTCCTCTTCATGATCTATATTGAGGTGTTGAAAGGCTCATTCAAAAGAGGAAATTGAAGATTGTGGATTTTATCCCATACCAGAATGATCATGCGCTTCTCGATATGGAGGTTCAATTAAAACATGCATACCCTATTTATGTCATCCTAAGTCATATCCCTACCAATTAACCTGACAAAAATATCGTGATGGAAAATTAGGATTGGTCATGTGTTTGAGGTTGACAAAGGATGGTTGCTTAGGTTCATCTGGGAGAAGTGGATCGAACGATAAATCGACCCCCCCATATACAAAATTTATTTTG
Source organism: Wollemia nobilis (assembly GCA_028583015.1). Lineage (NCBI taxonomy): Eukaryota > Viridiplantae > Streptophyta > Pinopsida > Araucariales > Araucariaceae > Wollemia > Wollemia nobilis. The sequence continues at coordinate 685,441 of JAQPPZ010015288.1, read as the reverse complement.
TTTGGGGATGAACCATGTTGTACATTGCTCCTATGAATAGGGGTGGATCGTGTGGATGACCATAATCCTTGATAGTTTTGATGTTGAGCAATGTGACTATGACATCTTGAACCACATACTCGCAACTAGCAATATGGACTACAACTTGTGTGGATGATAATATGAGTGGACTGGATATGGAAATGTGGGGCTTAGGAGTGGCTTGTGTCTCAAATGAAGGGAGAGATGTATGTTGGAATGGTATCTCACAATCTATCAAATTGACTTGTGAGACATCAGTTGATGGCAAAGAATATGAGTTTGGCTGAGAAATTTGATGGATGACTAGTGATTTCGGTGTGGGTGAAATTATGTTGGGTACTTGTAAAGTAGATTGTGTGGATGATGATGAATGAATGGTGATTGGTGAAGTGGATGATGTGAAGGAATTTCCCCCTTGTATGAATGTTGAGGGTGATGATTGGGTCTGACCATATGTACATGTTGTCAGTTGTCATGAAGGTTGGGGTGTGGAAGTGGAGGCTTGATGTGGATCATTGATGGTAAGTTCCTCTAGAATGGGTGGTTTGGATGAAGTATTGTGATGTGAAGTGGATGGTGAGGTTGATGGAGTTAAGAACAGATGGGTGGATGGAAGTGAGGATTCATATGGGTTGGAGATGAAGTTGGGGTATTTGAATGGTTCAATGTCTGCAGGTATACAATGAATTTGTCCCTCATGTACATATTTTAGATATTGATGTAATATTGAGGGAACATATTTCATCTCCCTTATCCAGGGGTATCAAAGGAGTACATTATAAGCTTGGCCCCTTTGAGGATACGAAACATGGTGTGGAACATCTTGACCGCCATTTGTACGAGTAAGACCATAGTGCTGTTGGTCATCAAATCTGCCCAGGAAAGGATTTGGGTAAGTGAATGCGCCCTAGACCTGGACCAACATTGAAAGGCCGAAGAGAAGAGATGCTCCTCATGCCAATATTCGGAGAAGGCCGACTCCTATACTACACTACTTCGGTGTTTAAGATAAGGGTGCATAAAAGAAATAAAAGAGTAAAGGAAGAAATTTTAGTAGTTTAGTGGTGGGAAAGAACCAGAAGCACGATTACTAGCCAATAACTTGGAACAACAGCAAAGAAAACCAAGAATAAATGAAATGAACACAGTATTAGCCCTCCTATGTATCCTCTAGATGAGTTCCAGGATTCTCCTTTCCCTTTCACCAAAATTTAGGGTTCAGAGTATCGGCGATTAAGAAAAGTGAATGTAGCAGAAACACTATTCACAGGCAGCATAAAAGAAGGCCAACACGGCGTCTTCCTCTCCTATGTATCCTTCGGGAAAATTTTAGGGTTCAGTCCCCAATCACACACCTAAATCCAGAGTTCAGAATTACAGTATGCAAATGAAGAAAGATGAAAGAAATAAATGCATAAGGCAGCATACAAGAGAGAAATGGAGCCCAAAGCTCTTTAGTATTAATCGCAGGAATACAAGTTACAGCAGCTTTCTAGCAAAAATTTCCCCCCTTTTTACATTACAATGCCTGGGTTTTTATAGAGGACCCGACCCTCTGAGCCATAATTGCACAAAATGGAGGGGTACACCCTCGAAACCTGAGAAGTCGGCTCCTCACGGCCCTCGTGACTGAGCTCTCAAATCTGTTACCAAAACTAGAAACTATGACTGGGTCAACCATGGAAACATGCATTAATGAGCCGTCTGAGCATCCTTGGCTTTTGGGCGCAATACTCGAGTGGCCGCCATGCTCGTCGGGCTCTTCATCATGGACTGATACTTCATTTCCAATTGCCAAAAATGAACAGCGGGCTTATCGAGCACGAAAGAAATGCATTTATGAGGCACTTGATCGCCTCGAGAAAATACTCGGCTTGGAGCGCGTGCCTTTTGAAGTGCTTCGCTAAATTTTCATTCGCACTTCGCTTTGCAATAGATTCGAGCCGAAGCAGATCCTCCTTGATTTGCACTTCGCATGGAGGAGCTTCGCAAAACAGCTTCGGGGGTGGCGAGCGCCGAAGTAGATTTCCTTTGCAAGATGGGCTCTTCACTTCTCGCTGCTTCACTGGAGAGATGTGTCAAAACTGCTTCGGCGAGGCCCTTCGCCCGAAGTAGATACTTCGTTGGTGAGCTTAAAAATGCTTCACCGTGAACCTTCTTCAAAACTACGGTTCGGGGGTATTTCGGCCGAAGCGCATTCTTGCCTTCGAAATATGTTGCATTCTTTATGGCCGCTACTACTTCGGGTGAAAGTACTTCGCATGAAATATGGCCGAAGCAGATGCTTCGCAATGACTTTCGACGAAGTAGAAATGGTTCACTGGTGCGGGGGCCCGAAGTGGGTGCTTCGACGGCTTTTCGGTGAAGTATTTTCAATGTTGTGCTCCTTCAAATCCCGCTTCGCAAGTTTCTTGCCCGAAGTAGTCTTTTGAAGTGCTTCGGGCCCGAAGTATTTTTCATTCTTCTTCCTTTGCATTTTACTTTGGCAACACCGCTTCGCAAAATTTTTGCTCGAAGTAACTGTTTGAGGGACTTCGGGCCCGAAGTAGTTCTTTCTTGCCTTAGCCAATTCGGACCGCGATTTTCCTTCGGTGAAGCTGTTCTCTTGAAATGCCGCTTGAATTCCGCTTCGCAAAACTTTTTCCCGAAGTAGCTACTGGAAATACTTCGGGTGCGAAGCTCTTTTTTACGCCTTGCTAGAATTTCTTCTTCGGCAACGCTGCTTCGCAAGGTTTTCGCCCGAAGTAGTTTTTTGAGGGACTTCGGGGCCGAAGTAGTTTTTATCCTTAACGATTTCTTTCGGTGAAGCTGTCTTCCTCAGCTTGTTCGGTAGCGAAGCTCTTTCTTCTTCATTTTATGTACAAGGGGGTGGCAGGGAAAGCCAAAATTGCTGCAATGCTTGAAAATGTTGTTTCTAAAAAAAAGCAAGGGAACAAATTCATGAAATTAAAAGAAATACTTTACAAGAATTCAATTTTTCTACCCCATTGTGCAATGTGACAAAATTGTCAACATTCTTGGTGGCTCACGGGGCAACGAGCTCGTCTCGGTGGGAGAACCCTTTAGCCTTGATCCATTGGGCCAGAGTTACCTCCAGACCCTTCTCCCTTTTCTATCTCCTGGGGTGCTTCCACAGCTTGTTCTTCTTCTTCTTCTTCTCCTTCTCCTTCTTCTGGCGTGGCTTCCTACGGTGGCGATGGGGCAAGGCGATCGCAGATCCTTTTCATAGTTTGACGAACATGGGCCCAGGCACCCTTTGAGAAAGACTCTTGATCTTGCAATGCTTTCACCAAAATGTGAAACCGATCAATCTGCCCGATATCAACATGTTTCGCTCTGGTGTATAGATCATTCAGGCAGGCTGCAATCTTGCAGTGTCTCAGAATGAAATATGTGACCTGCCCTTTTGTTATCGGCTCCGCCCATTCATCTATCTCCGAGACGTCACCTTCAAAATGAAGCCACGTCGGCTTAAGCTCTTCCTTGGTCAGAAGGTTCCCATCATCATCTATGAAGCTCGAGAAACCTAAGGAAGAGAGATCCTGGAAATAGCCTAGCGATGCACGCTGCTCATTCTCAAACATGTCCAGGAGGTCTTTCGCCTTTTGTGCCTTCCTCACCTTGGAAAAGAAGGCACGAACTGTGGCTTGGGCCGTGGACCAATCCCTAGCCATCCGACTCATCACAGCGACCTGCAAGTCCTGATATTTTGTACTTTGGACATCAAAGGCTAACTTGAGTCGGCCTCTAGCCTTTTGAGTGACCTCTTCTATGATTGGCCCTCCTTCGCCAGTGGTGCGCTGTGCTTCAGTAATATAGGTCAAAATTGATAGGGCACTAGAGGCCCGGGATCTAAAATTTTTAAGCAAGTGTGAGCGGATTTCTTTGATCCTGCCTCTGTCAAACAGCTCCAAGCTTTCTTTTTCGTGCAATTGCTGCTGCAACTGCAAGATCTTACTTTCAACTTCCTTGGCCTTCAGATCATTCTCGGCTTGTCTTTGTGCTTGGTTCTCAGCTTGTACCCTGCAGTTGTAGTATTTTCTGTTTTAGGGCGTGTGTTTCCTTTTTCATCAGCTTACACTACTCTTCTGAATCCTCCAGCTTGGAGCGGATTCTAGCTAGCTCTTCTTCCAACTTGATGTTGGCATTTTCTGCTTCAAATCTATGTTGATTAGCGATGTTTGCATGCGCACAAAAAGTTTCAATCCTGACGTGCATGGATTCAGATTCATTATCAACATTCAAATGCTCCAGGTCCTTGGATTTGTCTTGGTAGTCATAGTCCGCTGGAGTCATTTCATCCAGGGGCTTCTGGACCTTGGGAATATTTTTTACTTTATGCAACTTTCCAACCTTCAAATCGAAGACGTGCATTTTTCAACCTGGGCCAGAGAGCGCCCTCTCTTCTTCCTCGCCTCCTTCAACATTTTTTTTGTATTTTGTCGAGCTAGGAGTAGCTTCTCGGCTAGAGGGCATTCCTTAATTAAGGACATCTCTGATTCAAATGAGGCTGGATCTCCAGCCAAAGGGGTGAACAGATACAAAGAATGAATGGGGGATGCCTCACCAGAAGGTTCGGCAACAGGTGTACTAGGAGTCCCAGCGAGTGCAACAATGCCATGTGAGGCAGGGGAATGAGGAATGGGGTTCGACGTTGGGGCACTGCCTTCGCCTCGGCTAAGGTCTAAAGGATCGATGGCATGGGGAGGCAAAATGGTAGCAACAGACTTGTCCCGGCCTGATGATTCGAGTGGAGTGGGGCTAACGGGATCGATGGTAAGAGGTAACGCGTGAGGAGGCGACTGACTTTGTGAGGGAGGGAGAGACTGGTGAGAATATTTGGCCGGGACCATAGTGGACATGTGAGAGACCAAGGCAAAGGGTGGAGAGTGCGTACCTGCGTGCCCTTCTGGCAGAGCGGCCGTGGTGACTTCTTGTGTGATAGGCTCCTGCTCCTTTTGGGCTTCGACACTCCCGACTTCCATGACTTCTACTTTGGGGTCCCCTTCTGGTTGGAGGAGTTCCTCCACATCAATGATGTCTATGCTTGGGACTGTCTCGGCACTTGGTGGCACCGCACCTTCAACACTTGCTTCGGTCGGGCCTGATGCAGGTTGTCCAGCATGAGCACTTGGGAGCTTCGTGCGAGGTCACTTTGGGTGGCTCGGAGGCACTTGAATTTGCTCTTGCCTCTTCCTTTTCTTCCTCTCCAATGGTTGCTCTACCTCTTCGGCACTTGTGTCATGGCTTTTCGATGGTCCCTGTGGTAGTGCCTCTGGTGTAGCTTCGGCTTCTTCCTCTTCTTCTTGGTTCGAAGCATCGTCAGCTCCTCTTGGGCTTTCGCCCGATCCTGGGGTAGCTGGAGGAACAAAATCGACAAAGGATATGGACTTCCAAGTCCCAACATTGGCTTCATAAACCACTGCGAAGTCCTTATCTGTTGTCAAGAGTCCATAAGAATTCATCTTTTGGTGATGGACTCTCATTATCCACCACTCCCTTAATTTTTCCTCGCTCCAATTCTTCAATTCTTCCTTTAAATCATCCTTTGCCTTTCTCCAAAATGTGGAGCTTGGAGTTGGGAGGGGGTGCTGGTCAAGGTCAAACTCGACCTCCATAGGGTAGAACTCATGCCAGGGAGGCAATGTCCTCATCCTCTCCAAATGCCACTCCAGATCCTTCCCATTGGGATTATTTCTTTGCTCTACAATTTTGGGGTGGGGGCAGACATGAAAATTCTTGAATTTTAAGTGATCCCTCATCACGCCCAAAGGATCATAGAGCCATTGTTGAGGAATCTAGAGCAGGCCAAAATTGGCAAGCTTCTCCTCTAAGAAAACGTTATGTTTCAAGGCAAACACTTCAATTACTCCCATCCTGAAGGGGAAGTCGCAGGTATGTGCCCATTTTCGATCGTGGCCGTACACAGAGTTTGTAGCGTCGCTCTATCGAGCGACCTCCAATGTGAACTGGTACTCAGAGGGGTAGACTGGTAGAAGGAAGGGCTTCCCAATGAAGTCGAACATACGAATTATGAGCCCCTACGTCAGTTGAAACATGTCTCCCCTTTTCTCCTGCACCACTCTATCTCTCAAACTGAGGGGGACCCGAGGGCAAGAACCCCTCAACAAATGCATAGCAGGTCCTAAAAACTATTGGTTAAAAGAATAGTAAGACTCTGTCCTCAATAGGAGGGGAGTCCACTGGTACACAGGCAGAGGATTTCCATCCTTGCCGCTCGGAGAAATGGCAATGTGGGGAAATTGCTTATGAACCTGGTAGAAAAACAACCAGACAAGGAAAGAACAGGGTGCAAAGTACTGGCCCGTCGCCGAATTCTTCATGCTGGTGAGCCGCGTATGCAGGGTTCGGGCCACCCATTCTGCCCAATCGAAGAAAACTGGGTTGGTGTTTGGTCTTGAAGCATCAGGGGCATAGAATTCCCCTCTCGAAATACATTCGGCCAAAGACACCTACCAGGGTTGCACCGAAGCATCTGTCGATAGGCCCGCCACCCATGCAATGATGGAGAAAATATCGGTGTTCTTGAAGGCCACCAAGGGTAAGGGCATCTGGGGCAGCTTTCTTGAAGGGAGCCCGCTTTTGAGGTTCTCATGCAGGAATTTCAATATGTAGTTGTTGGAGGTGAACCTCTCCATTTGTTCGCTCAAAATGACGTTGCGAACTGAATAACCCTTGGGTGGACCTTGTTGTGGTGCAAATGTTGCTTGCACATCTTCCTTCAGAATGGAAAACAATTTATGACCTGAAGCATCCAACACTTGCCTGGATGCAGGCTGGTAATTTTGCACGATAGCATAGATTAGTTCAGGACAGTGGTGAGCAGGCGGGGTCAAATACTAGTAAATCTGAGAGTAATATGCAGCAGCTCTCTTATTTTCTGGGGTGAGTCTGCTTGTCATAAACTCAATAGTGCGTCGGAGGTCGGCCACACCCTTAGAGAGCTCTGTGTCTCTAATTTTCTCCCACCCATCAATTGGTGGTTCTACAAGTTGTTCCTCTTCCGAGTCATCTCCTTCTTCTATCGGCTGCTTTTCAGGGTGAGGGGTGAGATTGATCTTCTTTGGTGTATGCTTTTTTTCTTCCTTGCCCTTCTTTGTTTTTTGGGGCCTGCTACTTCTGGTTCCTTTCCTTTCTCTTTGGAGTTTTTCTTCCCCATGTTGGACGTCTTACGACAGAAGCAGGGCTTACGATGTGAAGGGACTTTGGCACCAAGAATTTCGATGCAAAGGGCGTAAGACTTGCAGATTAACAGCAAAGGCTCTTAGTCTTGCATGAACTGATGGATGAATAACCTTCTCCCTGCTAGGGCCTCGTGTTTTATAGCCTTAAAAGGCAACTACCTAAATTTATGGCACCTACCATAATTAAACTTACGCTTCAGACGGAGGAGATTGTCGTGCTCTTTGATTGGCTCTACAGCAGAGTAGTACGCGAGGCCACATGTTTTGATGATTATGCCTTGCATTGGAGATGCAACCCGCTGCCACCTCGTACCTGGGTGCGAGCTTTTCTCTTAACCGAATCGCCTCGGGATGTGCTCCATCACCTTTGCCTTAAATTCATCCGCTTCGAACTCTTTTCATGGTTGTTGTCTGCACGTTCTCCGAGACACATTTTAAATGCTTCCACTTCGGCGAAGTTGAAATCGTCATTGAAAATGCTTCACGGTGAACCTTTGGTGCGGGCTATTTTTCGATGCTTCGGCCCCGAAGTACTTCTCCTTCGCCATGCTGTCGCTTTGCTTCATGAAGACCGCCTACCGAAGCTTGCCTTCTTGGAAACTGCTTCACCAAATTTTGCTTTGAAAACTGCTTCGCAAGGGCTCTTTTAAAATCTACTTCGCAAAACTTCTGCCCGAAGTAGCTGCTTGAAATGCTTTGGGTGCGAAGCTCTTTTCATTCCTTCCTTTTCCCTTTGGTAACGTCTTCGGTCTTCCGAGGACCTTTTGGAAGCCAAGGTGCTTCGCTGCGAAGCATTTTGCGTCAGCTGCTTCGCACTAAAATTTTCCGAAGTTTGTTCCTCTTGGAAAATGCTTCGCTGGATTTTCTTTGAAAACTGCTTCGCTCATACTCCTTTTGCGAAGCATTTTTCATGCCTTAGTTTCGAATTTTGGGTTCGGCCCTTTGAGGCCAAAGTGCTTCGCTGCGAACCTCCTTGCAACCTCTACTTCGCATCCAGAGTTCCCGAAGGAGATTCTGGAGTGTAACACTTAGCTTTTGCCATCTCGAAACAGGATGTATATACACAAATGAAAAATTATATACAAAAGTACATACACATTTTTTTTTTTTAGAGAGAGTTTCACTTCAGCGATGAAAAGTCTTCAAATGAAGACCATTAATAGAAATAGGTAATACCTGGCCATCTGCATCTTTGAGGATGAAAGAGTTGGCCGAGTTCACCTTCACGATTTCGAACGGTCCATCCCAGAAAGCATCCAACTTGTCATGATTTCCAGGCTTGGCCTTCCAAGAGTCCCACTTCCATACTAGATCTCCCACTTTGAATGTGCGATCGGAATATTTCTTCTTGAACCAATCTCGGGTGACCTGAGCATGCTTAGCGAAGCTCTGATAGGCTTTCTCGTGATCTTCCTCCAGCTATAGCAGCTGAGCCAGTCTGTTTTCCAAAGGGTTGACTCCTTCTAACAACTGCAATGCAGGGATCTCTATATGGGTAGGTAAGATGGCCTCCTTGCCGTAGACCAGGGCATAAGGTGAAGTCTTGATTGACTTCTTGACAGAAATTCGATCGGCCCACAAGGCACGATCTAGAAGGAGATGCCAAGTCCTTTTGTTCGTCTCTATGAGCTTTCTTAGCACCCTCAACAAGGTCTTGTTGGTTGATTCCGCCAAGCCGTTGCCCTGTGGATAGTAATTGGAGGATACTTTATGATATATCCCATATCTGTAGAGGAATTCATTGATTTTGGCGCCTAAAAAGCCAGGACCATTGTCCATGATGATTGCTTTGGGAATGCCGAACCGGGTGATCAACCCTTCAAGGAAGGTTATGACAGTCTCCTGATCTGCATTCTTCGTGGGAACTGCTTCGGCCCATCTGGTGAAGTAATCGGTTACGGTCAAGATGAACTTATGCCCAACAGAGGAGTTCGGCGATATGACCCCTATGAAATCCAACCCCCATTGTTGAAAGGGAGTTTCTACTTGTATCGATCGGAGAGGCATCGAAGCATTTCTGCTTCGATCGGTGAACTTTTGACACTGCTCGCATTTACGACAGACTGCGAAGGCATCAACGAAGAGCGTGGGCCAATAATAACCCACCTTGATGATCTTTAATGTCATTGTTCTCCCTACGAAGTGACCTCCAGATAATCCTGAATGGAATTCTCCCAGGACTCTCCTTTTATCATCATATTTTATACACCTGAGAAGGATGCCATCAATGTTTCTAAAAAATAGGCCTTCGGGGCGCAAAGTATATCGGGTGGACCGCATCCTAAAATGCCTTCACTATGAAGCATTTAGATGTGAAGGACATCTTCCAGTGTTGAAGTATTCGACTATTTCACTAACCCAATCTTTCTCATCCTCTTCCTGGTTCGTGAAGCATTCTTCTGCTAGCGAGTCATCCCACTGAGGTTCTGTAGCTTCAGCCGTTACGCTCTTCGCCAGTTCTTGACATAATGCGCGATCGCGAACCAGTTTTGTGGGTTTGATCTCGATGTCGAACTCTTGTATCTTACTGACCCAACCGACTCTTTTACTACCCAATTCTCCTTGGATGATGAAATTACGCACATCGAGGTGGATGACGAAGACTGTAACCCGACTTTGGGAGATGAATTGCTTGAACTTCCTAAGAGACTTCATTACTGCATGCACTTGCCTTTCTATGAAATTATATTTTTCTTCATGAGGGTTTATCACTTGGCTTAGAAACGCGATGGGGCGCTCTTCGCCATCTTCCCCCTTTTGTGTCAGGACCGCAACATAGCTCTCAGGTTCTCCTATAGCATATAGGATGAAGTCCCGATTGTAGTCAGGGTTGGTCAGGACCGGTGCTTGAGCAATTCGGGCTTTTATTTCTTCGAATGCTTCTTTTCTCTCCTTCGTCTAGATGAATTCTGCACCCTTCTTCAAAAGTTTGGACATCGGCTTGATGACCTAGGCAAAATCTGGGACAAACTTCCTCACGAAGTTAATCTGGCCAAAGAAGGATTGAAGTCCTTTCTTGTCTACTGGGAGTGGGAGCTTCATTAGAGCCTCAGCTCTATCAGGATCTACAGTGAGACCCTTCTCTGATATCGCATGTCCCAACAACTTCCCTTCGCTGACTGCGAATATGGACTTCTTCGGATTGATTGAAATGCCAAATTCTTGGCATTTTTCAAAAATCTATTGTAAGTGTAAGGGGTGATCCTCCCTTCTTCGGGAGAAGACGGTCATGTCATCTAGATAGATAACGATGACCTTATTCAAGAGCTCACCAAAAGCTAGATCCATGGCCCTCTGGAAAGTGGCCCCCGCATTCGAAAGGCCAAATGGCATTCGTTGGTAAGCAAATGTTCCCCACTTGGTGGTGAATGCAGTTTTATGCTGATCTTCATCCCTAACCCATATCTGATTATATCCGGAGAAACCATCGAGTAGGGAGAAGCGTTGAGCTCCAACCACTGAATGCAAGATCTGATCGATCTGCGGGAGAGGGTAGTGATCTTTAAGCGAAGCCTGGTTCAGGTTGCGAAAGTCCACGCATAACCTTATATCTCCATTCTTCTTTCTCACTGGGACTAGATTCGCTACCCAAGAGGAATGCTTTATGGGATAAATTATCTTTGCCTCGAGCATCTTCAGGAGCTCGGCTTTCATCAGGACCTCGATCTTTGGATTTACTGGCCTTTGCTTCTATCGAAAAGGTTTGATCCCCTCCTGCAACTCAATTGTATGTTGGATCAGTTGCCGATCATATCCCTTTAGATCTTGATAAGACCAAGCCACTGTGTCGGGATACTTTCTACACAGAGATCGGATCTGCTCTAGCTCTTCCGAAGTGCAATCTGTTCCAACTTTTACTGTCTTTCCAGGCTCAAGCTCCAAATCCTGATACTGCTTTGCATTAACTTTGATCCTATGAGAAACTGCTCGATCATTTTGATCAAAGAGGCTTTCAAGAGTAATTAATCCCTTGGGAACATGGTTATTCTTCAATTGAACTAGCCCTTCATATTCTTCTTCATCAGGGCTTCTGCTTTCAACCGTGGCTGCTTCTTGAATCATGAAATTCACAATCTGCTCATCATTATCAAAAACTTGCCAATGCAGATCTCTATCTGGGACAGAGGGCCTGTAAATCATCCTCATAGCCTTAGGCTTATGCACCATGTCTTCTGCTGGAGAATACTTGGCCGCGATGGATGCTAGAACATCGGCATGTCGGTTCTTTTCTCTTGGAATAGACTACAGATTGAGAGATTCAAACTGGTCGAGCAAGTCCCATACCCTATTTCGGTATGACTTGAGATAGTGCTTCTTTGAAGTGCACTTGTTTGTGACTTGATTGCATACCAATTCGAAATCTCCAAAGATTTGGAGATGCTTTATGCCCAACTTTTTTGCTTTCTTGAGTCCTAGGCATAATGCTTCATATTCTGCTGCATTGTTGGTGCAACTCCACACCAACCAGTAACAATATTCCTTCTGCTCTCCAGAAGGTGATACTAAAAGAATCCCCGCCCCGACGCCATTTTTGCATCGGGCGCCATCGAAGAATAATTTCCATAGTCCTTCGACGAAGACCTTATCTTCTGACTTGATGTGTTTCTCAGGCTTGGCGATGGCATAACATCCCATCTCGATTTCTATCATGGCATTAAAGTCTGCCAATGAAAACTCATCTTCACAGCTTAACTGTGTGAGGGACTCCTCGACCAGATCCACCTGCTCTATTCCTTCCACTATCGCATGCACAGGATCATTGCTTTCTTCTTCGGACATCTTCTCTATGAGGAAGGTGGAAGGCTTCTCGTTGTAGATCTTCACCTTCTTCCCTTTGAATGGAATCTCTAGATGAGAGTAATCCATAGATAGATATCCGCCCAGCTTCACTGTGAACTCTCTCGACAAGCACATGCTGAAGTAGGGCTCAAGGTCGACGACTACTACCTCTTGTATAACTGTGATTTGAGGCATCTTGTGTAGTCGAATAGGAATGTCCTTGATCACTCCTACAGTCTTCACAGGGGTACCATCCAACTGGAGTACGCCATGACTGCTTCGCATATATTCCATCCCTATCTCTTCGCACACTGCTTTGGGCATGACTGTTGTCACGGCCCTAGAGTCAATCATACAGTTGTGAACAATATACCCTTCCATCTGTAGAGATAGGTAGAACGGCGATGGCCTATTCTTCCCCATAATAGATGTGGACAGGGTCTGCACTAGGGCAAGCGGTGCTGCTTTCTTTGCTTTGGTCATCTTCAATGATTCTTGCAATAGGTCTACTTGTCCGGGTAGTTGCAGTGCATCGTACAGACTGATTTTGGTTGGAATCCTCTTCAGCTCATCTACAATGTTGTACGCCAGGGAATTAGGCACCTCGGGTTCCTTTTTTGGCTCATAGTTGGTGCGATATTATTCCGTAGCTTCGACCCTTTGTCGCTTGGTCAGTGAAGGAAGCTTGAGCTTCTCTCTAGCCTGTTCTTTGGTTTCCACCTGAGGTGGATTTGCAGGGGCCTGTTGGGCCTTCTCTTTGACTGGTGCAGGCTGAGGAGCCTCGTTCGGGGTCGGAGGAGGTTGTTGTCCTTTCTCGTGATGAGCATGCACCTTTAAGGGAGCCATTTGAGTAGCATCCACCTCTATCGACCTCTTTCCTCCTCTGGTAAGGACTGCAACTGGCTCTTCTTCACCAATTACCAGGTTCTGATTCAATTGCCTGATGACATTGACTTGATCGCCATGACTACTGCTCGCCAACGTTTGTACATAGTGTTGGTGCAACATGCAGGTATTCTCTTCGTGAGGATCATTACACGTGGAGCACCAATGTATATAATCGAAAGTGCTCGGGGCTTCGTCTATTGCAGCATTTCTTGTCGAAGCTCTTCCTTGCTGGGCCGCTTGATCTTTAGTAAACGCAGGTGTAGGATAGGACCTTCTCGATAGAAACTCTTGTTGCGCTTGCTTCTTCTTCATGATGGTCATGTCGTTAGACAGGGTCTGCACTATGGAGTTCAGGGACTGAACTTCTTGCAGTATTTTAGCTTGCATGTCATCGACTTTGGGAATAGGTGGCAATGGAGCCATTGTCGGTATTGGAGGTAGGGCAGGGTGTTGAAGTGGTGTTGGCAGTACAGGGAATGCCAAAGTGACCATGGGCTGCGAAGTCGAAAAAGTGGGAAAATGAATTTGTGGAGCAGTGATTTGAGATACAATGGGATTCGGGTTCCAAGATGAGATTGGGAGTGCAGGGGTCGCAGAGATCTACGAAGCGGCTACGCTTGCATACTGGGATTGATAGAAATCGGGAAGTATGGGCATTGGCATCCTTTGGGGAAGCTTACCCATAGCTATTAGATCCATCTCCGCTTTCTGAGCTAACTCATATAACTCTGGGAAGGTATTGATATTCGAATACCTCACCATCACACTGATATCGGGGTTGAAAGCCCAAAGGAAATAGTATGTTGCAGCTTCATCAGATGGCCGAAGTCCAACTGGTATTCTTTGCCAGGTTCGAGCGAACCTAACATTGAAGTCTGTGATCTCTTCTTGTGGATGTCTCTGGATCGTCGTGAACTGATGCAGGAGAGAGGTAGGATCGATGGACTCATTGAAGCTTCGCATCAACTATTCGGCTAACTGGTCCCATCCCGTAATAGTACCGGGTGGTAAAGATCTATACCAGTAGAGGAGTTTTCCTCTAAGAGATAGAACCAGAAGCTTTACCATAACGCGCTCTTCTGTGATGTCATGGATAGCCACCAGAGAAACTATGTCCTGGATGTGCTCCAGAGCAGTCTTCCTCGTTCCATCGAATGTTGGGATCTTCTTTATAGCAGCAGGCGGCACTTGCCCTTGTCCCGCTAGATTTAGCGGTCCTAAAGAATTCCATGTTGGGAACAATCTGGGCGACGGTTGTTGCTGCATTTGTTGTTGTTGTTGTTGTTGTTGTGCCATATGTACTCTTGGATTTTGAGAAACAGGAATTCTCGAAGCTCCTCCTTGATTGCTAACAGGACGACCAATAGGAATGGAGGCACTAGGATGCTTCGGTGAGTTGGGAGGATTAGGAGGAAAGCTAGCCATTGTGCTATCAGAAGTTAGGCCTTGCTCGTCAACAACGGCCTCTTGCGAGGATGTTCCACGTAACAGAGACTCGGGGGTGACCAACCTAGATCTTTCCCCAAAGGCATCAATATCAAGCTCAAAGAACTCAGTTTCCTCTCCTCTATTCCTAACTCTCCATCTTGTTTGCATGAAGACACAGACTTTGGTACCGGTCTTTACGACTTAAAGATTCTTGGGTAAATAGAGTCGCCAGATGCTAAGAGTCTTTTGGTAGTGAGAGCATCGGTTCTCACTACCACTCACAAGGTGAGACTGATCGGGTCCCACCGGGCGTGCCAGAAACTGTTGGTCATCAAATCTACCCAGGAAAGGATTTGGGTAAATGAATGCGCCCTAGACCTGGACCAACATTGAAAGGCCGAAGAGAAGAGATGCTCCTCGTGCCAATATCTGGAGAAGGCCGGATCCTATACTACACTACTTCGGTGTTTAAGATAAGGGTGCAAGAAAGAGATAAACAGAGTAAGGGTGCAGGGAAGAAATAAAAGAGTAAAGGAAGAAATTTTAGTAGTTTAGTGGTGGGAAAGAACCAGAAGCACGATTACTAGCCAATAACTTGGAACAACGAGCAAAGAAAACCAAGAATAAATGAAATGAACACAGTATTAGCCCTCCTATGTATCCTCTGGACGAGTTCCAGGATTCTCCTTTCCCTTTCACCAAAATTCAGGGTTCAGAGTAATGACGATTAAGAAAAGTGAATGTAGCAGAAACACTATTCATAGGCAACATAAAAGAAGGCCAACACGGTGTCTTCCTCTCCTATGTATCCTTCGGGAAAATTTTAGGGTTCAGTCCCCAATCACACACCTAAATCCAGAGTTCAGAATTATAGTATGCAAATGAAGAAAGATGAAAGAAATAAACGTAGAAGGCAGCATACAAGAGAGAAATGGAGCCCAAAGCTCTTTAGTATTAATCGTAGGAATACAAGTTACAGCAGCTTTCTAGCAGAAAGTTCCCCCCCTTTTTACATTACAATGCTTGGGTTTTTATAGAGGACCCGACCCTCTGAGCCATAATTACACAAAATGGAGTACATCCTCGAAACCTAAGAAGTCGGCTCCTCGCGGCCCTCGTGGCTGAGCTCTCAAATCTGTTACCAAAACTAGAAACTGTGACCGGGTCAACCATGGAAACATGCATTAATGAGCCGTCTGAGCGTCCTTGGCTTCTGGGCGCAATACTCGAGTGGCCGCCATGCTCGTCGGGCTCTTCATCATGGACTGATACTTCATTTCCAATTGCCAAAAATGAACAACGGGCTTATCGGGCATGAAAGAAATGCATTTATGAGGCACTTGATCGCCTCGGGAAAATACCCGGCTTGGAGCGCGTGCCTTTTGAAGCGCTTCGCTAAATTTTCATTCGCACTTCGCTTCGCAATAGATTCGAGCCGAAGTAGATCCTCCTTGGTTTGCACTTCGCATGGAGGAGCTTCGCAAAATAGCTTCGGGGGTGGCGAGCACCGAAGTAGATTTCCTTTGCAAGATGGGCTCTTCACTTCTCACTGCTTCGCTGGAGAGATGTGTCAAAACTGCTTTGGCGAGGCCCTTCGCCCGAAGTAGATACTTCGCTGGTGAGCTTAAAAATGCTTCACCGTGAACCTTCTTCAAAACTATGGTTCGGGGTATTTCGGCCGAAGCGCATTCTTGCCTTCGAAAGATGTTGCATTCTTTATGGCCGCTACTACTTCGGGTGAAAGTACTTCACATGAAAGATGGCCGAAGCAGATGCTTCGCAACGACTTTTGGCGAAGTAGAAATGGTTCGCTGGCACGGGGCCCGAAGTGGGTGCTTCGACGGCTTTTCGACGAAGTATTTTCAATGTTGTGCTCCTTCAAATCCCGCTTCGCAAGTTTCTTGCCCGAAGTAGTCTTTTGAAGTGCTTCGGGCCCGAAGTATTTTTCATTCTTCTTCCTTTGCATTTTACTTCGGCAACACCGCTTCGCAAAATTTTTGCCCGAAGTAACTGTTTGAGGGACTTCGGGCCCGAAGTAGTTCTTTCTTGCCTTAGCCAATTCGGACCGCGATTTTCCTTCGGCGAAGCTGTTCTCGTGAAATGACGCTTGAATTTCGCTTCGCAAAACTTTTGCCCAAAGTAGCTGTTGGAAATACTTCGGGTGCGAAGCTCTTTTTTATGCCTTGCTAGAATTTCTTCTTCGGCAACGCTGCTTCGCAAGGTTTTCGCCCGAAGTAGTTTTTTGAGGGACTTCGGGGCCGAAGTAGTTTTTATCCTTAACGATTTCTTTCGGCGAAGTTGTCTTCCTCAGCTTGTTCAGCAGTGAAGCTCTTTCTTCTTCATTTTATGTACAAGGGGGTGGCGAGGAAAGCCAAAATTGCTGCAATGCTTGAAAATGTTGTTTCTAAAAAAAACAAGGGAACAAATTCATGAAATTAAAAGAAATACTTTACAAGAATTCAATTTTTCTACCCCATTGTGCAATGTGACAAAATTGTCAACAGTGCCAACTATAGAACATAAAACATCATTGAATGCTCGCTATGTGAAAGTAGATCTGGTGATGTGGGAAGGTGGAAGATTGAGATGGTGAAGTGCTGAAGTGGTAATGATGTTGATTGATGAGCCAGTGTTAATTAGTACTCATTTAAAAGGCTTCCTATCAACCTGAGCCATGATGTACAATGGAGGATCTAGTGATTTTGATGATATTGACTTAATTTCAAAATCATAGAATATGATAGAAGGCTCCATACATGTTTGAATTCTCCCCACAATATTATTGAAGGTATTAGAATCTTGAGTTTGAAGTTCAATGGATTTCATGATCTCCATTAATGCCTCACAATGTGGAGGAGATTATTGTATAAGCTCATAGATCGATAATTTGGTTGAAGCTATTTTGAGACTATTTATCAGCTGGCTACTTAGTGTGATAATAGGTCTTGATGGATGACTTGGCAGATGAATGGGTTGAGATGGATTGGTGGAAAGATGAATGGGTTGAGACGAATTGGCGGGTTGTGAATACACACTTGCTGGTGGTGCCATAGGAGATTGCACTGCTTGAGATTGTTCGTGTTGATGATTTGTGTTTCTTTGACCTCGGGTTACTACGTGAATAGCATCCACAAAACCTTGGTATTATTGCACATGGTTGACTTGGTCAGGGGGAGTCATAGAATGTGATCCCCTTATTGTTTGTTGTGTTTCCTCATGATGAGAAAGTGGTGTTTGGTAAATACCAAGGTTCTAGTTTTGTTGTGCTAAGGGATTATCTAGCTTAATGGCACCTAGGTCTAACATGTCTTGCACAATGTCTTTGAATGCAAAGTAGTTACTAATGTCATGGCCTATTTGGCGATGGAAAGGATAGAACAAATTTATTAAAGAGCAATTTTTAACTTTAATTTTTTTTTTCGGTTATATAGGAGAGTTGGTCACAACCACACTATTTTTAGTAACTGACAAGTGCAAGGTTTAAACCATAGCGATTGCTTCCACCAAACCTATTTCGCTTTGTTATTGTTGACCCGGTGTGAAGGGGACCACCGATCGCTCAAAATTCATACCGTCATTGTCGGTCTAGCGCACACTCAGAAGATTCAGATCAGACTACTACCTTTGCAAACAGGTTGCCTCCTTGAACTTGAAAAAGAGTTATAATAGCTAGTGTGATTTGAACCGAAGTTGAATGGACCCACGGTTTAGATCGCATACCTCAACCGATAGCCTCACACCAACTTTAAATTTTCACACAAACTTATTAAAGAACAAATAAAATAACTTTAAGAGGGGTCATGGTTAGAAGGAGACTGCTAATTTAATATTTAACCATAACCAATCAAAAAAACAACATATTATATTTAATAAAAAAATTTAATGTTTTATAAGTTGTTTAAGCCTTAGGAAAGGAACAATGAGATATAAACCCTCTACACTTCCCCTTATGAAGACAACCCAATCGTAATTGGTCTAGTCCAATTAAGGTCAAAACTCAATCGCTTTTAATTGGTCTATCCTCAATGGGGCTTTTGCTACATGTCTAAAGAATCACATTAGCTGAAAAAATAGAACTTTCAATTGGTTTATTCTTTATGGGACTTTCACTACATGTTTAAAGAATCACATTAGCTGAAAGAATAGAATTAGAATCTCATCTTTTCAACTGTCAAATGTAAAAGCAAAAGTGAGGAAATCAATTAGAATAAGTTGTGATAAGTGCGACACGATAGCAACAGAACGTGAAACAAAGTGATTCGGAACCCAAACGATCAAGGAACAGTTTAAGCGAAGTAGAAGATGCCTATACACGTAACTCTAGCCTGCACTCGTTCATATTTACCTTCACATAAATCCCTTTTTCCTCAATTCAGTTTTCGCAGAAGAGGCAGCTCATCGGTTCGACCCACGCCAAGAACATTGGTACGTTCTTCTGTTTCCATGCGTTGCAAATATTGATTGCTTAATTCTTGACGCTAAGCAAGTCTCTGCACAGCTCAGAAACATATACAGAGTGTTCAATGGAAATCATGTTTATGTCCTTCTCATTTTGGGATCGAGTGCACATACTATAAATTAAATTGGTTTCAGTCCAATGAAATTTCTCTAGTGTTTTGTTTTTGTCTTGATAATAGACACGCATCCAAATTATTCGAGCAAACAGAAGGCTCACGAATTGTTTGAGAAAATGCATAGCGAAGGCTGGTCTCAGGACTGCAATGATTAAAGGGTATGCATAAACTAGATTTTTGGATCGATATATAGAGAGAGTCTTAAGCAAATTGAATTTGTAGGTGTAAAGTCAAACTAAGCAGACTTCAAAAATCTGTTGACTGTCACTGTTCCCAAACATAGAGATGCCAAACCCGGACCTTCAACAACATAGACATTGCTGAAAACAGGATGGAAAAGTGACTTAATAGTGGAGTTTTACAGTAATCTGTTCTGTGACCTTTCTAGCCTAAGTGGACCAAGTTGACATCCAAAGAGTATGACAAAACTTCTAAATGAAATATTTTTTACTGGGGCACTATGATATCTGGGTTACTTGACCATTGGTACTAGGCTTTTAGAAGAAATGATTCGAAATGATTCGAGGAGACGCTTATTGACTGCAATTATTGCTGGCTATGCACAAAATACGCTTGTTGACAAATCCTTGGAGATTTTAACTAAATGGCTAGCGTAATTCCAAATTCAATTACCTTTATCAGTATGTACTTGAATGAGATCTTTCAAATAGAGTTTGCAGATCTATCAAACAATTGAATGAAGATATGTCAAATGTTGTACTTGTGACTCCCTGTTAGATATGTGTGCAATATTTAGTCGATTACAGAAGCCAACCCATTTTTTTTTTGACAATGTGGTCTCATGGATACACAGAAAATGGACATTTTAATGAGGTTTTAAGGCCCTTTAAATAAATATGGGACTGTGATCATTGCTGGATATACACAAAAATGGACTTAAATATACTCGGTTTATATAAAGCCAAACTAAACCCAAACTCAGATTTGGAGCTTTGAAGCAAAAGTATGAAAATCCATCAAAATATTACTGGAAGAGTTGATTTTTTTTTTTTAAATAAATAATTGTTGGGGTTTTGAATGTTCTAATAGAGATGTATGCAAAATGTGGAAGCATACACAAGGCACACAAATTGTTTCACAAAATGCCTTAACAAGATGTGTTCTTATGGATTGCAATCATTTATGGTTATGCACAAAATGAGTTCATTATAAAAGCCTTGAAGATTTTTAATGAAATGCAATTGAATGTATTAAACCAAGCTTGGTAGCCATTCCAACATCTTCTCAGCATATGCTAAAATGGAACCTTGGAAACAAGGTGTGAAGAGACGACAAAAAATAACTAAAAACATCTTTATGTCAGATGTTGTAGCTACAGATACCTTGGGAGACATGTATGTAAGCCTTGAGAGACATGTATGCAATATGTAGCAGCATGAAGAAGGCACATAATTGTTTTATAAAATGCCTCAATGAAATGTGGTCTCATGGATTGCAATCATTGATGAATATTCACAAAGTGGTGCCTTGGCGAAATATGGGCTCATGGACCAAAGTTATCTTCTTGTTTCACATATACCCTAGCTTGTAATTTAGTTCAGTTAACATTTATTAACACCCTGGCAGAGACCTCTGATGCAGAGCAGTTGTATAATAGGGCAACACAAGAGATCACTTTGTGGATCAAGAAAGTATGGTCTAAGGGGGACAAGGAACCAAAGTTGCTTCCTTATACCATTGAGGCAATGGATCAACTTGAGAAAAGGGGAAAAGGCATGGGGTGCCCATCATGCCTTTCATTTCAGAAATAGTCCCCTATTAGAGCAGTAAGTTATGACCCAATCTCCCAAGCAGAAAGCTTGGGCTCGTGTTTCACTTTAAACAAGTACTATCATAAATATCTAACTACTGTGACCCATTTATATTGAAAAAATCTGTCACGTTTGTTTATGCTTCCACTTTCTATTTTGTTATCTTTTTGGTCAGATCAGCATTGTGTGTCTAGGTTTTCTACTCAATATCATGGATGAAACCTTGGGACCAATCTATATTGAGCATGAGCATTTCTACTCTAAACACCCATAGAAACGAATAGCCTACGATGACTTGTACTTGCTGGTGACGTATCATTTCATCCTTTGTCCTGCCATCATTCTGTTTCCTCCTTCGTACGGTTTGCTCGATCTGTATGGTCGACATCTGATTGCTCAGTTGTACGGTTCCCTACCGTATAGCCTAGAGGAACTTTGTTTGTACGACAACCTTCCATACCTTTCTCCTATGGTTGACTTGTACAATATCCTACTATACAACCTTCCTCCTATACTTGATCTATATGGTGCCCTGCTATACCATCTTCCTCTTGCACTTGACTTGTACGCCACCTTGTCATACAATCTCCTTGTACTTTGTTTGTATGACCATCCATATGACTTGTCGTATGATAGTCTTGGCATCCTTCGTACGATGGTTTGCCTGACTCAGACTTGTACGGTCCTCATTTGTACGACCTATGTTTGAATTCCTTTGAACTAAGTCCATGTTGTCACATTTTGCACGGGGTGCAATGTCTTCAATGTTGTTTTGTAACAGTGCTGCTCTTCTTTTCCTCCTTCCGTTTTTCTCCCTTCTCTCCCTTTCCTTTTCTTTCCCATTCTCTTTCTCTCCCCCCTTTTTCCTTGGAGTTCCCCAGTTGATTTTCCAGCTTTCCAGCAGGTCTATCTGAAATTGGCTAAGTCTGGGTGCGAAGTTCGCACTTCGCCCAGTTTTGGTGCGAAGTGCGTACTTCGCCCAGTTTTGGTGCGAAGTGCGTACTTCGCCCAGTTTTGGTGCGAAGTGCGTACTTCGCCCCACCTCCTGGGCGCACCTTGCACTGGCAGACTGACAGGTCAATGCAGAAAAAAGGTAAAATGCCGGAGCAGGTCCATATGGCGGCAGACACCAGTGTTCGCCTGTGCGCAGTTCGACTTCTCAACGGAGCCGGAATGCGCCCTTGACAGGTGTACAGTAGGGGAACAAACCCGGAATTTGACCAAGGCTTGAAGGCCTTCCCCGACTGCACTGATTTCTGCACGCATCCCAAGGAGCCCCGATCCCAAGCAAAGATGGATAGACTGCCCTCTAAGGCAGGCATGTGTCACACAGCATAACCCATCATCAGACAAGTGTCCAGCTTCGGGATTTGAACCAAGACTGCCGACCAAAAGGGATAAGCATGGGCTGCCTGCACCGCCTGCGTTAATAGCCTCATTCAAAGCTGATCTGAGGTTTCACCTGCTCCAGCTACTAGCAAGCCTGCCGACTTGAAGAATTACCCAGCACTCCGCCACGTAGCTGTCCAGCTTCCAGGAAGACCATGCTGCGGGTACAGCCCAGTCCGACAAAAGGTCAGCATTTGCAGCTCTTTCGCCGCTTCTGTCAGCTCATGTTTGACTGGGACTCTGTGCCCATTAATGTAACGGGTGGGACTCGGGCTATAAAAGCCCATCTGAAATTCATTGTAAGAGGTGGAAGGGGAATGTTTGTTAGGGAACTACTGTGCTTATTGTAACCGTGCTTCTGCTTATGAATACAATCTGTATGCCTGGTTCTGTTCTACTGTCTTTATTCTTTTATGCTGTCTTTCATTATATGCCTTAGGCCCACCTGTGTCGCTGCTCGTTAATTCACTTTGGCATTTGGCGATCAGGTTCCTCTAGCATTGCTTGCTTAAAGCACCATCTGTACTTCATTATTTAAAGCATTCATTATAAATTTGGTAGCAGTTCCATCAGTTGTGTGTGACGTTGCTGGCCCGTATCTGGTGATTGATGCGATCCCCTGCTGTTAGTTCCTTGTAGGGAATGTTTGCTAGGGAGCCATTGAAGCTGTGCGGTTAAACTCTCTACCTAACACATATACCTGGCTCTGACATCTCTAGGTTTACTTTCTACCCCTGTCAGTGTACTTATCTGGTGATTGATACGATCCCCTGCTGTTAGTTCCTTGTAGGGAATGTTTGCTAGGGAGCTATTGAAGCTGTGCATACGCTGCTGGTGTATCGAAAGTACGCCTAGGTTTTGCAGTTCCTTGTCATGCTCTGTGTTTGTATGCAGTAAGTAGCGGTGATTGGTGTGTTCCCGTACTGTTAGTTCCCCCCCACCAACCTTTGGACATATTTGTATCTCTTTCTGTACATTTGTCTCTTTCCGTTCATTTATTTCTTTCCTGTTCCCTTTAGCTTAAATCAAGCCCCCTAAAAGGAGCCGGCCTTCTCCGGAGATTGGCCCGGAAGGCATCTCTTCCTTCCGGCCTTTCATGCTGGTGGGCGAATCTGGGCGCATTAACCAAAAATCCTTTCCTCATGGCAGATTCGTAACCAACAGTTTCTCTGGCACGCCCGGTGGGACACTTGTCCCACGATTTAAAGAAAGAGTACCCATCCAGTTTCCACCTAGCGCAACAGTTCTTCTGACCCGCTCGGCGGAACACGGGTCCCACATCTGACGAGAGATTTTCCGATCAGTCTCCACCTGGCGCTGACAGTTCCTGAGCTCTTGGTGAGACAAGGAAGTTTCTCACCCCCGACAGAATCGAAGCACCGGTGTTCGCTTCATTGCTGTTCCAAATCTGAACACCTGGCGACTCTGCACGAACAAATCCTCCGAGTCTAGAAGACCGGTCCTGTCACCTTCATGCACACGAGAAGGTGGCGAACAAGAAATCCGAGAAGCCCGCCCGAGTTCTACGAACTAGACATCCACGCTCGAGGCGAGATACCCAGTCTGGCTGATCCGCGAGCTCGTTTCGACGAAGCCGAGGCTGAGATCCAAGAAGAGGCCGAAGCTGAGGTCGGAAGAGCCGAGTACGAAGTAGAAGAGGCCGAGGAAGAGGAAAATCCTGCATCCTCGGAAAGTACCGACACCGAGTACACAACCGACGGCGGAGAAGAAGAAGAAATGGCTGATCAACAGCCGAATGACGATGATCTCTTCCCGGCGGTGGACTCTACAGGGCCTTTGGCCCTGATCGGTCAGCAAGCTGTGCCCCCTGC
Organism: Wollemia nobilis; assembly: GCA_028583015.1. NCBI lineage: Eukaryota > Viridiplantae > Streptophyta > Pinopsida > Araucariales > Araucariaceae > Wollemia > Wollemia nobilis. The sequence continues at coordinate 661,553 of JAQPPZ010015288.1, read as the reverse complement.
TGCTTTAAAGTCTATTCCCACATACGACGGCTACGGTAAGACGGCGTACGAGCACATCCAGGACATCCTTGCCCTGGCCGCACTGCATACCATCACCGATGAAAGTGTGAAGACCCGTCTGCTGGCCCTTTCCCTGAGGGGAAAGCTTCTCTACTGGTGGAGATCGCTGCCAGAGGGATCCATCACTGGGTGGCCCCAGCTTGCCAGGAGGCTCGTAAAAGGATGCAACGAGTCTGCTGATCCTACCTCTCTACTGCATCAGTTCCAAGCAATCCAGAGGCATCCTCAAGAGGAGGTGTCTGATTTTAACATTAGGTTTGCGAGATCCTGGAAACGGGTACCTCGCGAACTTCGGCCTTCAGCCGGCATGGCTGCTCACTACTATCTGAGGTCTTTCAACTCAGACATATGCCTGCTGCTGAAGATCGCCCGAATTGACGAGTTCCCTGCACTGTACGAAGCTGCCCAGCAAGCTGAAGCTGACATTATCTCCATCGGCAGGCTTCCGTCCAGAGTGCAGGAGCCGATTCATCCCGACTTTCCAAGATCGCAGTATCCTTCTGCTTCTGGTGGTGTGCCGTCTACTTCAGGGCAGCAGCCCCAGCCGCAGTGGAATCCGGCGCCGGTCGTAACTCAATACGGCCCGCCTCAGTTGCATTACCCTCATCCGCCTCCTCCCGCTCCGCATTTTCCAGCGCTTCCTGCTCCCCCGCAGTATGCGTCTTATTCTAACCCTCCTCCATTGGCCGCTTTGCCTCCACCGGCACAGTTGCCGCCTCCCGACAGCAGCATCCAGAACACGATTCTACAAGAAGTGCGGGCTTTGGCCTCCGGATATCATGCCATGTCCAATGACATGACAGCTATGAAAAAGAAGCAGGCCCAAATGGACTTTGCTCCTAGAAGGCCGTATGCGCCGCCGGCATTGACAAAAGATAAAGCCCCAGAAAACCAACCGCAGAGGCGTCCGCCTCCGAGAAATGCTGCTATAGATGACCCACCTGGTCCTCCTGACCAGGTCAACTGGTGCACTACGTGCAATGACCCGCATTCGGAGGAAGATTGCACTTTGCACCAGCACTACATCCAGACCTTGGCCGGCAGCACTATAGAAGATGATGAGCTGTACATGATCTTGGACGGTGAGGCCAATTTTGCCCTGCCAGAAGAGAACCCAGTGACGCCCGCCAAGGAAGAAAAGAAAGCTGCGGACGCGGCTAAACCTTTGCAGGTATATGCGAGAAGAGAAAGACCGCAGCCCAATGGGCTGCCACCGTACAAGCGGCTGTGGCCTTACACAGCCCAGGAGAAGGCATCCAAAGATAAAGCTCCCGCTAAACCTTCTCTAGCAAAGACCGCTGCTGTTCCAGCTAAGCCTCCAGCAAAGGCCCCAACTCCCGCTAAGCTTCCTGTACTTCAGCCCCCAGCCGAAACCAAAGAACAAGCCCAGGAGAAGCTGAAGTACCCGTCTCTGACCAAGAGACAGCGAGTTGAGGCCACCCAACAGTACCGGACCAAGTATGAACCGGCTAAACCAGCAGAAGGAGCTAGTACCTCGGGCTACAGCATTGTAGACGAGTTAAAGAAGACTCCTGCCAGAATCAGCATGTACGATGCCCTTCTGCTTCCAGGCCAGGTAGATCTGCTGCAAGAATCACTGAAAAACATGAAGAACGGCAAGCAGATGCAGCTCGCTGTCCCGGTTCAACCTTTGACGAGTCTCCGCCACCGGGAAGAACAGACCGCCACCCTTTTATCCGTCTTTGCGGATGCAAGGGCACATAGTTCACAACTCGCATGGTGGATTCCGGTGCTTCCTCGACCGTGATGCCGAAGGCCGTCTGCGATGAGATCGGGATGGAATACACGCGGAGCAGCCAAGGTGTGCTGCAATTAGACGGCACCCCTGTCAAGACAGTTGGTGTCATAAAGGACATCCCTATCCGGCTGCACAAAGCTCTAGATATTGTGGTCATCCAAGAGGTTGTGATTGTTGACCTGGAGCCTTACTTCGGCATGTGTCTCTCTCGGGAGTTCACTGCGAAGTTGGGCGGGTACCTGTCTCTAGACTACTCGCACATGGAAGTGCCCTTCAAAGGAAGGAGACTGAAAATTTTCAATGAGAAGCCTTCCCCTTTTCTAGTAGACAAGATACCCGGCGGAGAGATGGACTGCATGGTCCAATTGTCAGAAGAAGAACTGGTGACAGTAGAACTGACCGAGCAAGCTCTCGAAGTGCTACAGCTAGAAGACGAGTTCTCGTTGCGGGATTTTAATGCCGTAATCGGGACAGAGCAGGGCTGTTATTCCATTAAGCAGCCCAAGGAGCTTGACGTGTCCGTTGCGAAGGAAGTAGGACCTGCACCCGAAGAGCTGTGGAAGCTTTTCTTTGACGGCGCCCGTTGCAAGAATGGCGCCGGTGCAGGGGTCCTCCTGGTTTCTCCAACCGGAGTCCAGAGGGACTATGCCTACAGGCTGGCCTGGAGCTGTACTAACAATTCGGCGGAATACGAAGCCCTGTGCTTGGGTCTGCGAAAGGCGGAAAGGCTCGGAATCAAGCATCTCCAAATTTTCGGAGATTCAGAGTTAGTGTGTCATCAAGTTACGAATAAATGCGCGTCTAAGCATCACTATCTTAGAGCGTACCGCAATCGGGTCTGGGACCTGATGGAATCGTTTGACTCATTGAACGTTAAGGCAATATCGCGTGAGAGAAACAAGCACGCGGATATTCTGGCGTCTGTTGGAGCCAGGTACGTTCCGGCTGAAGACGTCGTCCAGAAACTGAAGCCGGTCCGCACCATTTACAGGCCTTCTGTGCCTGATAGGGATACCTTCTGGCAGGTATTCAGCTGTGACGAGGAGATCGTCACATTCCTGGTTAACGAAGTGTGTGTAATCGAAGGTAGAGACCCTGATGACGAGCAATATGAGGGGTTGATACAGTTACGGAATAATCACGTCCCAAAAGGACTGATTACATTAGAAAGTCTCTTTGATCGGAATGACAGAGCAATATCCCACAGGATCAAAGTAGACCCGAGGCAGTATGCTGACCTGGAGCTCGAACCTGGTAAAACCATCAAGGTCGGAACAGACTGCACGTCGGAGGAGCTGGTGCAGATTAGATCACTGTGCCAGGAGTTCCCCGACATCGTGGCCTGGTGCTACGAAGATTTGAGGGGGTATGACAGATCTGTCATCCAGCATACCATCGAGCTAGAGGATGGCGCCAAGCCGTTCCGACAAAAGCAAAGGGCCGTAAATCCAAAGGTTGAGGCCATGATGAAGACCGAGCTCTTGAAGATGCTGGAGGCCAAGATCATCTACCCCATCAAACATTCATCCTGGGTCGCGAATCTGGTGCCCGTGAGGAAAAAGAATGGCGACATACGTCTCTGTGTCGACTTCAGAAACCTAAATCAGGCTTCCCTCCGGGACCACTATCCGCTTCCCCAAATCGACCAAATTTTGCATATCGTTGCTGGAGCCCAGAGATTTTCACTTTTAGATGGATTTTCCGGCTACAACCAGATTTGGGTCAAAGACGAAGACCAGCATAAGACGGCGTTTACCACGAAGTGGGGGACGTTCGCCTATCAGCGCATGCCGTTTGGCTTATCCAATGCTGGTGCCACGTTCCAAAGGGCCATGGACCTGGCCTTCCGAGAGCTGCTCAACAAGATTATTGTCATCTATCTTGATGACATGACTGTTTTCTCTCACCAACGAGAAGATCATGTTTCGCACCTGCGGCAGATATTTGAAAGTTGTCGAGAATTCGGCATCTCTATAAACCCGAAGAAGTCTGTCTTCGCGGTAAAGGAAGGAAAGCTGCTGGGACATGTCATCTCCGAGGAAGGCCTCGCCATTGACCCTGACAGAGCGTAAGCCCTCGTTCGCTTGCCGCCCCCACCGATAAAAAAGGTCTGCAGTCCTTCTTCGGTCGGATTAACTTCGTGCGGAAGTTCATTCCGGACTTCGCAGGTGTCAGCTTGAATGGTGATGGACCGATGAGAGAGAGCAAGCTTTCGAGGAAATCAAGGCTCGAATTGCGCAAGCTCCGGTGTTGACAAACCCGGACTACTCCAAGGACTTCATCCCGTATGCGGTGGGAGAACCCGAAAGTTACGCCGCAGTCCTGACTCAGAAGGGAGACGACGGTGAGGAGCGCCCCATCGCGTTCCTAAGCCAAGTGATTCTGCCACACGAAGAGAAGTACAATTTTATAGAGCGGCAGGTCCATGCGGTCATGAAGTCCCTTCGAAAGCTCAGGCACTTTGTCTCCCAGAGTAAGACCACTGTCTTCGTGATTCACCCCGATGTTCGCAGTTTCATCTTGCAAGGGGAGCCGGGTCACAAGAGAGCGGGATGGATTGCCAAGATCCAGGAGTTTGATATCGAAGTACGGCCCACCAAGCTTATCAGAGGCCGAGCCTTGTGTCAGGAATTGGCCCGAAGCGCTGTAGCCGGCATCTCCGCCTGTAAGTGGGAGGACACAGCGACACGCGTCTACCTAGCCAACTCCTTATCGGAGGGGAGTGATTGGACAGATGAACTGGTGAGATACTTCTGCACCGGAAGATGTCCTGATCACCTGAACGCCTCACAACGAAGGAGATTTCGGTTAGGTGCATTAAGGTACACTCTTTGCCCCGAGGGGCTTTACTTCAAAAACATTGACGGCATCCTGTTGCGGTGCGTCATAAAATCTGACCAGCCTAGGATCCTCGGAGATTTTCATTCCGGGATGCCTGGGGGTCACCATTCTTCAAGGCCAACGGCCTTAAAAATAATAAGGGCTGGATACTATTGGCCCACTCTGTTCGCAGACGCGTATGCGGTCTGCGCCAAGTGTGATCAATGCCAGAGGTATGCTGGCCGAAACATAAAAGCACCCCTGCCCCTTCAACCGATTCAAGCCGAAGTTCCGTTCCAGCAATGGGGTCTGGACTTCATTGGGGTGATTTCTCCTAACTCCTCCGCCGGCCACAAGTTTATTCTCACAGCTACTGACTATTTCACACGGTGGACGGAGGCGATCCCGACCAAGAACGCCGACCAAGAAACGGTCATCAGGTTCATTGAGAGCCTGATTACCCGCTTCGGGGTTCCAGAGTCGATTGTGACAGACAACGGTCCGGGATTTGTAGGCGCTGTACTCACGGAGTACACCAGCGGCCTTGGCATCTATCACAAGATGTCTTCTAATTACTACCCGCAGGGGAATGGCCTTGCCGAGTCTACTAACAAGAACCTCCTGAAAATTCTCCGGAGGACCATTGAAAAAAATAAGCGGACTTGGCACTTGCTCCTGAACCGGGCGCTATGGGCGGACAGAGTTGCGTTCAAGAAATCCCTCAAGACGTCCCCCTATGCGCTCGTCTATGGCAAGCAAGCTGTTATGCCATCACACATTGAAATCCCCGCCCTGTGGATGATTGACGAAGACAGGAGCAGCGGAGACCCGGTAGACGACAGGTTGTGCCAACTCCTGCAGTTGGAAGAAGACAGAGAAAGTGCATACCAGGCCTTCGCGGATCACATTGCAGCCACTAAAGGCTGGTTTGCCAAAGGCACCACTGCCCGAGTTTTCGAAGTCGGGGACCTGGTGCTGAAGTGGGACTCATACAAGGCAAAACCGGGTAATCACGGAAAATTTGACGCTCTCTGGGAGGGCCCTTATCAGATTGCCCGGGTGAATCAGTTCAATGCCTACATACTTTCGGATATGGAGGGTCAGCTCCTCCCCATCCCCGTCAACGGGTTCCACTTGAAGCTTTATCGTCGTTGAAGGTGCCCGAGGGGCCCTTCCCTGTAAAAATTTTGCCTTGTGTTTTTATTTTTCCCCGCATGTATAGTTTCCAGTTTTAGCATTCAGTTTATTTTTCCTTCTTTGAGCTTAAATACGGCATGGGAGAGAAAGACAGACTTCGCAACAAAGTCTGTCGTTGCCCCGCAGGAGGGGCGAAGTTCGGCTATGCAGAGAAAGAAAGGAGAAAAAAGAGCAAAAATCGACTAAGTGTTGACCGAAGTCCGACTTCGCAGCGAAGCCTGACTTCGGCCCAGCCGAATTGCGAAGTTTGTCCGAGAAAAGCTGAAGCAGACTAAAGTACGCACTGCGCGCAAAGTTTGTGCGAAGTGCGAACTTCGCACCGAAGTCCGACTTCGGCCAGCGCCCGTGCGAAGTCCGCGCTGCGCTCAACGCTTGGGCGAAGTGCGAACTTCGCGCGAAGTTCGCACTTCGCATCAAGCTTCGGCCGAAGTCCGAACAAAGCGGCCAGCGCCCGTGCGAAGTCCATCTAAAGATGAAAGGCGGCAAAAACCCAGATCGCGCCCAAACCTTGGGCGCAGCTAAAAACAGAGGTAGAACAGTTCAAGCACGCGCTTCGCGCGAAGTGCGTACTTCGCCCAGTTTTGGTGCGAAGTTCGTACTTCGCCCGAAATTCGGGCGAAGTCCGACTTCGCCGGCGAGGTCGGGCCGTGCCCAACTTCGGGCGAAGTCCGGCTGCGCCTAGTTTTCCGGGCCAGTATTGGGACGCGGTTTAAAGAATAATAAAAAAAAAAAAAAATTCAAAAACCCCAAGCTGGGCCCAAGGCGCGTTTGCACTTGTTTTTATGTGGGTTTCCGCACCGAAGGTTTTGTCTTGATCAGTGTGCCCAAGTGGTGGCAGCAACGTCAGCCATGGTGCAGTCCCCAACGCTGAGTTAATGATTGTGCGTTTTTCAAGCGAAAACGCAACTAAAAAAGCAAGGCACGGCTGCCGGGGCGCGTCTTTTCCTAAAACGTTCTCCTGCGCGGCCACCAAGGGTTTTAACTCAGCCGACCTACCCCTCCCGCGTTGCATTAATGGCGCTGTTTTTATCTAGAAAAGGGGGTCAGAATCATGCCAACATTCCAGATTGCGGAGATTATTCCTCGGACAGTGCTAATTATTCCTCTGATAGCGAAATTTGTTGCAGACAGCTTGAACCTGTCATTATTGCTGACTCGGAGAGATGGACAAGGGAAAAATGCCTGTGTCAGCGCAGTCCAGCGGAAGCAGCGAACCAGGCGATTTGCCGCGGCCAGGAGTTTTCAAAGGCGATCCTCCGCCAGAGAAAAAGTCAAAGGCCCGGACGAAGAAGGTACAGCGTGGGCAATCCCCACCACCTCCGGTGAATTACCTAGCAGGATATGTGGACGGCTCGTTTTCCATGAGCCTAACACAGCTGAGAGCGAATGTGGAGAGCTGGGCTGACAAGGTTTCGCCCTCCCATCATTTTGGAGCGGCGTACAAATCAAACCTCTTCAGATTCATGTGCCCTCCTGTCCACCAATGCCCGGAGCTGATAGACTTAATTGTCAGACACTATAAACCAGCTTCCCGGCAAATTTGCAGTTCCAGCGGCAAACCCTTGTTCGCACTGCGCAGGGAGACTGTGCAGCCAGCTTTCGCCCCAGGGCTGGAGTATGACTCCGGCACCATCCTCAGAAAAATCAATTTGGGCGAACAAGCGGGACGTTTCACGCACACCAAGCGAATGAGGGATTTCCTCAATTCAGAGCTGAGCGCCCCGCTTCCAGCCGGACAATGGCCGACTGGCCCCATGCCTTTGGTAAAATTTCAGAGCAAGTATCTATATACCATCTTGGCATGGATCCTCGGCTGCGACTCCGATGAGCTGGTGCACCCGTACCAGCTGGCGCTGGCAGAATGCCTCCTGTGTGGAGAATCTTACGAACCAGCGGCGCAGCGGAGCGGAAAACGCCCCATCTCTTTCGACTGGGCAGACTGGCTGGCTTACGCCATTCATTCCAGTCTGCTGAAAATCCAGAAGCGCCAGTCAACCAATTTTCGTTTCAGTTCCGTTCTGGTCTGGCTTTGTTTGTACCATCTGCACCCCCAAATGCCGATCCTGAACCTGAAGAAGGTTAACGAGAAGGGAGAACCCCAGCCCGTCTATAACTGGACGGATGACTTATACCGGAAAGGGTCCTACTACAAGTTCAACTTCACTTTCGGGATTCGTCATGTCAGTCTTCACCGAAAGTGAAATCCCCCGTCCCCCGAGAGAAATGACGAGTGCTTTGATAAATCAGAAGCTCGGGGACGTTTTCAGACTGACGCAGGGGATTGTGATCAGAATCTACGGATTCAAGGGCAAACCCTATTTGCTGCCCTATTGGTGCTCAGAGCATCTGTTCGGGATGGAAGTTGCCCGACAGATGGACTATGTGGAAGAAGAGTTTGGCCTAGGGAAGAAAAGAGGACAGATTTTTCAATACCCTCTTTCCTGGGCCAATGTTGAGATTATCGAGGTAGGACAACATGTCTACCTAGAGCAAGCGCTGTCCCGGATTGGCCTCGGTTTTGTGCCGCAGCGCTGGAAGTATGACCCTCATGGGATAAGGGGAAAGTTTGCACATCTGTGCCCTCGGGACATAACCGAAGATAGATGCGACGTGGTCCATGTGGACCTTGACTCGGGAGATTGAATTAATGGAAGCTTCTCCCCCTTGGCAGGATTTCTACCGCGAGGAGGTGACATATGACCCCAAGAGAAACCGGGACCATCACTTCTCATCTCCAGGGTTCAAAAAATTTCTGTCCAAGATTGCGGGCCTTAACCGGTCTAAAGAAAATATTATTGAATGCTCGGAAAATGAGATGCCGCACGCAAAGACGACAAATCCACAAGGAGAAACCTGGCCGTAGATGACGACTTCTCGGTTCTCTATGACCAGCATCATGACAGCTGGCGGCCGTTCGCATATCAAGGTTACGTTCCCCGAGGCCCCTTTGAGGATTATAAAAATGGGTCTCCTCCCAAACAGTTGTACACTTCGGCAACTGCTAGCCGCCGGCCCAGCAAGTACCCAGGCCGATCCAATGCAGTTCGTGGCTCCTAAGGCGGCGCCTGAAAAGGCGAAAAAGTTAGCCGAGGCAGCGCCCGAGGCACTTCCTCAGGCAAGAAAAGCGCCAGCACCGCCAGAAAGCAGACCGGTTGCGGCAGACCTTCTGCAAGTCAAACCCCGGTACAAGTTTACCGTGGGAGCATCAGCGCCTGCTGCACCTGCTTCGTCTCCTTCCCCTGATCCGACAGTTGTTCCAGAAGAAAAGAAGCGGAGGAGAGTTGAGAAAATCAGGCGACCTAGCCTGATAGTGCAGCAGCCAGTCGCAGAGCCGCAGCCGCGTCCTGCCGCCGCAGAGGCAGTTCCTTTGGGCAGTCCCAAGCCAGCCGCCGAGACAATAAGCGAAGACATTCACCCGGCATCGGCTCAGGCGGAGCCCGCAGGTACGTTTGCTGTCCCTGTCTCTCTAGTCTCACCCAGTTCTACTTCCACTCAGTCCCCCGCTCAATCTGGGCGAGCCATGACCACATCCTCCTCCCCGTCTCCGCGTCCTTCTAGCGGCCCCCACTCTTTCGACCCGCCTTGCTCGGAACCCTAACGTCTCTCTTTCTCCGAGCACAACTCCAAACCCTTCGCCCGAGGTTAGTGCCGAGGCTGTCCATTCACCATCACATCCTCCGCCTCAGCCGCTTCAAACCCTCACAGTGTCAGCCTCTCCCATTTCCATTTCCCGGTCGCCCCCACAAGCGACCGATTCTTCCAAGGTCTGTCCGGTTCCTCCTGATCCCATCCCCGCAGGAGAGACGTCTCAGCAGATCCCTAGGCTGGGGGAACCAGATTTTATGGACGACCTCCAGAACTCAGATGACTTGCCCCTGGCAACAAGAGCCGTAGAGTATTCTGTCTCTTTCCGCCAAGACCTGAAGCGGAGGAGACATGAAGAGATAGCCGCCCGGCAAAACGCGCAAAGTATGATTTCGGAAGGAGAGTGATTACAACGGAGAAAATAATCCCAATAGTGAAGAAGCCTCTCCGAGAAATGACTAAGGCGGACTACGTGCTCCAGACAAAGGAGAAAAGCTTTGACGACATTGATAAACAGTATGAGATTCATACGATCATGCGCAAAGCTGACAATCTCTTTGTCAAGAGTCTGGAGGAGCAGGAAGAACTTTTCGCGTTGCAGGACAAAGTAAGGCAACTTGAAGAGGACCTATCTAGGTCCACTGAGCAGCTGGAAGCGGCGCGGCGAGAAACAGATGAATTCAAAGCCCAGCTAGCCGCTTCTCAGCAACAGGCCGCAACCGAAAAGAAAGCAGCCTCGGAGCAGATTTCTCAGCTCCAGGAGTCTTTGAAGCAGGCACAGTCGCAGCTTGCAGAAAAAACATCTCAAGCGGCTGTCTTTTCAAAGACAAAAGTTAAGGAAATGAGGGCTGGTTTGCTGAGGGAATGCAAGCCCCATACCTTTAAGGCGATGGCAGTCCTGGACTTCGCATCCAGGATTCAAGAAGTTTCTGCCCAGGGAAAGCCTGTGGTAGAGGAGGCCGAGCGCCAGGCAAAGCAATGGCTGGACCTGGCGATAAACCTTCAGGAGCGCGAGCGCGACGGCGTCCTTTTTTCCCCCGTGTCCTCATTCGCTGCAGAATGGGCAGGTGCAAGGGTGACCTTGCACAAATATTTTAGAAAAGTTGAAGAGGTGAGAGTGGCCAGACGAATGCTTGATGCATTCGGACATGAAAAAGATATCTGTCTGGCCCCCTTTCACGCTCTTTCAGAACTTGGGTGTCCAGGTTTTGTTGAGAATGGCGAGCTCCTCACCCTAGATCGGGTAAAGAAGAATTGGCAGTCCTTTGAGGCAGATACAGCTGAAATTGATAGCTGGACTGAGCCAATTCAAGACAGTCAGGTCACTCAGATGGTGTCCAGATATTCCAGGATCCGCTCCTATTTTTAGGAGTTAGAGAAAAGATACCTCACCATCGACCTGCACGCGGTCGCTGCTTTTCACGGAGCATTAGAAGACATAGCTGACCGCAAGCCATTCGAAGCGGAAGCCTGGCGCTCAGCCCAAGAGGCGTACACTCGCATGTGCGAGGCAGAAGCAGGAAATGGAGACCTTTCAGAAGGAGATACTGATGAGGCGACTGACAAAGATGAATCTGAAGAACAGTTGCCGCAAGGAGAACAGTTAGAGCAGAAAAAGGCAGGGGAGGCAAGTTCCTCTGCACCCAAAGGATGAAGGCATGGATTCTTTGCGCCGAGGCGAGCTCGACACCCCGCGAGCCGCCAGAAATGTTGTCACATTTTGCACGGGGTGCAATGTCTTCAATGTTGTTTTGTAACAGTGCCGCTCTTCTTTTCCTCCTTCCGTTTTTCTCCCTTCTCTCCCTTTCCTTTTCTTTCCCATTCTCTTTCTCTCCCCCCTTTTTCCTTGGAGTTCCCCGCTTGATTTTCCAGCCTTTCCAAGCAGGTCTATCCGAAATTGGCTAAGTCCGGGTGTGAAGTTCGCACTTCGCCCGCTTTGGTGCGGAGTGCGTACTTCGCCCGTTTTGGTGCGAAGTTCGCACTTCGCCCAGTTTTGGTGCGAAGTTCGCACTTCGCCCAGTTTTGGTGCGAAGTGCGTACTTCGCCCCACCTTCTGGGCGCACCTTGCACTGGCAGACTGGCAGGTCAATGCAGAAAAAAGGTAAAATGCCGGAGCAGGTCCATATGGCGGCAGACACCAGTGTTCGCCTGTGCGCAGTTCGACTTCTCAACAGAGCCGGAATGCGCCCTTGACAGGTGTACAGTAGGGGAACAAACCCGGAATTTGACCAAGGCTTGAAGGCCTTCCCCGACTGCACTGATTTCTGCACGCATCCCAAGGAGCCCCGATCCCAAGCAAAGATGGATAGACTGCCCTCTAAGGCAGGCATGTGTCACACAAGGATAACCCATCATCGGACAAGTGTCCAGCCTTCGGGATTTGAACCAAGACCGCCGACCAAAAGGGATAAGCATGGGCTGCCTGCACCGCCTGCGTTAATAGCCTCATTCAAAGCTGATCTGAGGTTTCACCTGCTCCAGCCTACTAGCAAGCCTGCCGACTTGAAGAATTACCCAGCACTCCGCCACGTAGCTGTCCAGCTTCCAGGAAGACCATGCTGCGGGTACAGCCCAGTCCGACAAAAGGTCAGCATTTGCAGCTCTTTCGCCGCTTCTGTCAGCTCATGTTTGACTGGGACTCTGTGCCCATTAATGTAACGGGTGGGACTCGGGCTATAAAAGCCCATCTGAAATTCATTGTAAGGGGTGGAAGGGGAATGTTTGTTAGGGAACTACTGTGCTTATTGTAACCGTGCTTCTGCTTATGAATACAATCTGTATGCCTGGTTCTGTTCTACTGTCTTTATTCTTTTATGCTGTCTTTCATTATATGCCTTAGGCCCACCTGTGTCGCCGCTCGTTAATTCACTTTGGCATTTGGCGATCAGGTTCCTCTAGCATTGCTTGCTTAAAGCACCATCTGTACTTCATTATTTAAAGCATTCATTATAAATTTGGTAGCAGTTCCATCAGTTGTGTGTGACGTTGCTGGCCCGTATCTGGTGATTGATGCGATCCCTCGCCGTTAGTTCCTTGTAGGGAATGTTTGCTAGGGAGCCATTGAAGCCGTGCGGTTAAACTCTCTACCTAACACATATACCGGCTCGACATCTCTAGGTTTACTTTCTACCCCCGTCGCTGTACGTATCTGGTGATTGATACGATCCCCTGCTGTTAGTTCCTTGTAGGGAATGTTTGCTAGGGAGCTATTGAAGCTGTGCATACGCTGCTGGTGTATCGGAAGTACGCCTAGGTTTTGCAGTTCCTTGTCATGCTCTGTGTTTGTATGCAGTAAGTAGCGGTGATTGGTGTGTTCCCGTACTGTTAGTTCCCCCCCACCAACCTTTGGACATATTTGTATCTCTTTCTGTACATTTGTCTCTTTCCGTTCATTTATTTCTTTCCTGTTCCCTTTAGCTTAAATCAAGCCCCCTAAAAGGAGCCGGCCTTCTCCGGAGATTGGCCCGGAAGGCATCTCTTCCTTCCGGCCTTTCATGCTGGTGGGCGAATCTGGGCGCATTAACCAAAAATCCTTTCCTCATGGCAGATTCGTAACCAACAGTCCACTTCTAGACTTAGTGATTGAATATGCCTTCTTCCACTTTCTTGAACTTGCCATACTCTTTCTTGCCTTATCCGGGTTTGTTCTTCTGTATTTCTTCTTTGGTATCTCCCTTTTCCACTCAATGATGCCATGGTTCTTCCTCTTGCCACCGGGAAAATCTCCATATCTTGGGACTGCCTTCCCCCAACTCCTAGCTATCTGAGATTTGTCTGGTTCCTCGGTCATCAATGACGACTTCTTCGGTTTTGATGTGGCCCTCGAGGTGGTCCTGACGACCCAACTTGATGGTCACGTGTTAGTTGATTGTTTTGTGCCGGATCAACGAATGGTCCTTGCGACCCACCTTGTTGATCTTGTAGCCTAAGGGTAGCAGGAGGGAAATTTCTTCCCCTCGAGCCACCGGGAGGGAGGCCAACCAAACTTCTCCCTTGGCTAGGTAATCTTAGGCCATTGAGAAGACTTGAGTGTCTCCCTGAGTTGTCTAAGTTACCTCTATTTTCTTCTTGTTCCTGGTCCTTATTGGTGCTTCCTCCAAGTGTCTCCTTTGTTGTCTATATGTGTCCAATTGTCTTTTGAATTGTTAGTCCTCCTTCAAATGATTTTGTATTGTAGGACTGATCGGCATATCTCTATATTGTCTCATTAGGGAAGATTTTGAAGTTGAACTTTCCATAACAATATTTGTTTCAAAAGGACTTGTACTACTCTTGTATCGGTTACCCATTTTATTTCTGCTTCTTCTGGGGATGTAGATGCTTCCATAACATCTCTCCATAGTATTTCAACAACCTCTTTCCGACTTAACCAATATCGCGCAGGACCATTGGGTTCCTCTTGTTGCCTTTCATCTTAATTGTGCCTTGGTCTTTCTTCAGCCGTTCTCTGTTGTTCAAGTTCATCTTCTTGTTCCTGCCTTCTTACTTCTCTTTCGTTCAATCTTTGCGCTGTATCATCCAACTCCTGGATAATCTATGCTCTCATTCTTGTGTTATACATACGCAAAGTTTCATATTCTTTGTGCAACCTTTGCGCTTCAACACATTCTTTATTGTAAGAACCCAATTTGAGCTAACGGACTTAATTCCGCCAACTCTTCATTCCCAATTCTTCTTCTATTTTTAGGAATCGACAAATACTCCTCGCATTCTTCAATTCTATCTGAGAATCATACATGCACTCATACTCTTCGTCGTTCATCAGGGTGAGGTACTAGTTCTTACTGCTTTATTACTGGTTGCACTTATCTTTTGGAAAATAGCCTTCTTAGTCCCATATCTTCTTCATTCTGATGTTCCTGATTAATTTAACTTGATTCCCATATTTTTCTTGTCTTGCTGCTTCATCTATATGAATGAACAAACATTGTTCTTACACTTTGTAAGGTTTCAATCTTGACCCATTAACTGTTTTTGGAATTACTATCCCATCCAATTTCTGCAATTAAAATGTGCCTTTTCCTATCACTTGGAAGGGTCCAAGCCATAATGTCTTCAACTTCCTAGGCTTGATCTCCCGTTTGCCATTATATCTCAAAACTAAGTCACCTGGTTTCAATTCCATCTTTCGCAGGTGCTTATCATGCCACAACTTTCTTCTCTATTGGGCCACTTCTGTTGCCCATTGTGCCATAACCTACTTTTCTTCCAATTGGACTATTTCTGCTAGCCTCTTTTCTAGGCTCTTCTGGTCTCCTAAACGGTTCTCTACCGCTACCTTCAAACTGGGTACCAAGAACTCTACTGACACTACTGCCTCTTGCCCATACATCAATTAGAATGGTGTGTGATTCGTTGTTGGCTTAAAGGTTGTCCTATTCGCCCATAGGACTGATGACAACTTTTCCTCCCAATATGCCCCTTCTACTCCATAGGTCTTGTACATAATGGATACCAAGATTTTGTTCATTGCCTCCGCTTGCCCATTTGCCTTGGGGTAATACGGACTAGACAACGAATGCAAAATCTTGAATTCTGTTGTCAGCTTCTTAATTACTTCGTTCACAAAGTGACCTCCTCTATCACTTGTCAATTGTAGAGGGATTTCAAATCTAGTTATCACTTGTTCATACAAGATCTGGGGTGTACTCTTCGTCTGAGTTGTCTGGTAGTGCCTTGGCCTCTACCCATTTTGTTAGGTATTCGGTTGCCACTACTATATACCAACACTTCCTCCTCTGACTTGTCCTTAGAGGTCCCACAAAATCCAAGCCCCATCTTTCAAATAGTTCCTATGGTTGAGATGGATGTAATGGCATGAAGTCCCTTCGTAATAGCTTCCCAGCTCTTTGAAAAATTCCTTTGCATCATGATAGAGGGTGGGCCACCATAGCCCTGCTAGAAGCACCTTCCTCGTGGTCGCATTTGGTCCCATATGCCCTCCTGCTAGACCTTCGTGAGCTTCCTTCAAAGTTACCTTGACTTCTTCCTCCATTACGCATCTCCTCAATATTCCATTTGGTCCCATCTTGTACAACAATCCTGCTATCAATTGAAAAGGTGTTGACTTTATAATTACCCTTCTCTCTCTTGTTGGTATATCCTTTGGCAGCTCTCCTATGGATAGATACTCTCCAATCAACTTATACCATGATGGTATAGCGCTTATTGTAAACAATTGAGCATCAAGGAATTCATCTGACACTCCTCTTGCAAGTTCTCCTGAGCGAATCCTTGACAATTGATCTGCTATTACATGTTTCTTTTCGGGTCTGACCACTACTCGAAATACAAATTCCTGTAATGTCACGAGCCACTTGCTAACTCGTCCATGTATAGTCGGTTTGTTGATTAAGTACAACAATGCTTGATGATCTACATAAAAGGCAAAGGGATTAGCTAACAGATAGTGTCTGAATTTTTGGACAGCATACACCATCCCTAGCGCTTCCCTTTCTGTTGTACTATAATTCTTTTCTACTCTAGACAACAACCGACTTGCAAAGTAAATAGGTTGGTCTAGCCTAAATTGCCCCTCCTAGGCCAATGCACATCCAATTGCAAAATTGGATGCATCTACGTGGACATGAAACTCCTTGTCCCAATCTGGAAATACTAGAATGGGCGTGCATACCAACTTTGCCTTCAACTCCTCGAAGGCCGCCTGATGTTCCTCTGTCCACCTAAAAGGAACATTCTTTCTCGTCAATGAATCTAATGGGTGGGACACATGGGAAAAATTCTTGATGAACCTTTTGTAGTATCCTATGGATCCCAAAAAGGTCTTCAATGAACTCATGTCATGTGGTTCTTCCATGTTCACTATGACGCGAATCTTATCAAGATCTGTTTTCAGCCCTTCTCTACAAACTATGTGTCCCAATAGTTTGCCATATGGCACCATCAACTTGCATTTACTTGGGTTCAGCGCTAAGCGAGCGTTCATACACAACCTCATGCATTCCTCAAGTGCTTGTAAGTGCTCTTCCTTCTTCCCATATAACAACCAATCATCTAGGAAAGCTTTGAATTTTCCTGTCGACATTTGCTCAAATATATACAGAATAATCCTTTGGAATGTGGTGGGGGCATTACACAGCCCAAATGGCATTCTATTGTATGCATAAATGCCATTCTCCACAACAAACGTTGTTTTCAATTTGTCTTCCTCCGCAATACTTATCTGATTGTAGCTGGAAAACCCATCCAAAAATGAGTAGATTTCATGTCCAACTACCTCCTCCAATATTGAATCGGTAAATGGTATTGGAAAGGGATCCTTTATTGTTACAACATTTAGACTTCTAAAGTCTACACATATGCGGACTCTGTTCACTTCCTTCTTTAAAGTAATGACAATTGGTGACACCCATTCGCTCACCGTAACTTTAAAGATTATGCTGACGTCCAACATCTTCTCAATTTCCGCATTCACCAAAGTTGCGTACTTAGGGTTCATTCTGTATGGCCTTCTTCTCATTGGTAAGGCACTTGGGATCAATTGGATCCAGTGTACGCATAGCTCTAGAGGTATCCCTTTCAAATCTTTGTATGTCCATGCAAAAACTTCCTTGTATTGTAGGAAAATTTTGAAAGTTGTTGCTTTCAACACTAGGTCCCACTCATCTCCACAATGGATTATCTTTGGTTCTTCTTTGCTTCCCAAGTTTACCTCGACCATCCTTGGTCCTTTGTATTTGATATTTTCAGGTTCGTTCGTTGCTTTCACCACATCTACTGGGTGTGCTGGTTTCTCATCAATTACAACATCACCGATTGTATATTCTACAAAGTTCTTAGGGAACATCCATTTTTCTTCTTCTTCTGCCTTTGGTGCGGTTTCCTTGCTACTTCTAGCGATTTCATCATGGATTTCTTTAGTCTCCTCTACCTGTATGCAGAGGCAGATGAGCAGAAATAGATTATACTCCTCCATTTGCTAGTGAAGGAGTTCACTATCTGATCAATTCTCATCCTCACTACATCCCTCGAGGTGTAGCACTCCTTCCTCATTCAGTTTATATGTGCTATCTTCATCTGAAGAACTACCCGACTCATCAGTTGTTGCAAGATCTTCACTTACAATCTGATTCTTCAAATTGATCATATATTTGTGTTGTCCTTTCTTGAATGTAATCCTATCCTTTTCCCAGTTGTGATTAACTTTGGCCATTCTCAACCATCCTCTTCCTAGCAATGCATCATATGCTGGTTTTTGCATCGTTATCACAACGAAGTCCATGATGAATTCTTGGTCCACAATCTTTACCTTTTGAGCCGTTAAGACTCCATTTCAATTCCATATTGGTCTGCACCGTATAACTTAAAATTTGGCGACCATAAAAATGGAGCCCCAATCTCTTTCCAGGTTTTCTCTAGTAGCACATTAACACTTGATCCTCCATCCACAATGACTTGTGTCAACTTATGGTCTAGTATCTCAATATGAATCAATGTTGGCTTCTTACCAACATCAATCATTAACACTGTTGGATCAATAAACTGATCCTTTCTTTTCACTACTTCCTCTGACTGGCTTTGCAATTCCATTACTCTCCATGGCTGCAATTCTTCTCCTATTATTGCATGTAGTGTTGGTATGGCGCTAAGCAAACTTGCCACTTTTACTTCTACTGTTGTATTTAATACTTGTGCTGCCAGCTCATAAGTTGACGACTTCTCCTCTGAGGCTAATGGTTTCTTTAATTTCTTTTGCTCCATTAACCATTCTTGCTTAGCTTTTCTCATTTCCTCCTCTATCGCCTCTTGCACTTCCTGCCATCTTTCTTTTTCCACGACAGGGTTGGGGTATTGATCTTTCTTAGCCTGTCCCTGTGTAACAACCAATACGTTGTTCTCTTTCTGATTTGTAGGAGGCTCCTTAATGTCAAGAAAGTTGACATTCTGTGAGTTTCTTTGTAGTTTAAACGAACAAAGATCCACTGTACACATAGCTCTGGAGTTATCCCGTTCAAATCTTTGTATGTCCATTGAAAAACTTCCTTGTATTGTAGGAAAGTTTTGAAAACTACTGCTTTCAACATTTGGTCCCACTCATCTCCACAATGGATTATCTTTGGTTCTTCTTTGCTTCCCAAGTTTACCTCGACCATCCTTGG
Organism: Wollemia nobilis; assembly: GCA_028583015.1. NCBI lineage: Eukaryota > Viridiplantae > Streptophyta > Pinopsida > Araucariales > Araucariaceae > Wollemia > Wollemia nobilis. Next base: position 643,013 of record JAQPPZ010015288.1, on the reverse strand, counting down.
TCCTTTGTATTTGATATTTTCAAGTTCGTTCGTTGCTTTTGCCACATCTACTGTGTGTGCTGGTTTCTCATCAATTACAACATCATCGACTGTATATTCTGCAAATTTCTTTTGGAACATCCATTTTTCTTTTGCTTCTGCCTTTGGGGCGGTCTCCTTGCTACTTCTAGCGATTTCATCATGGATTTCTTTAGTCTCCTCTACCTGTATGCAGAGGCAGATGAGCAGAAATAGATTATACTCCTCCATTTGCTGGTGAAGGAGTTTGCTATCTGATCAATTCTCATCCTCACTACAGCCCTCGAGGTGTAGCACTCCTTCCTCATTCAGTTTATATGTGCTATCTTCATCCGAAGAACTACTCGACTCATTAGTTGTTGCAAGATCTTCGCTTACAAACTGATTCTTCAAATTGATCATAAATTTGTGCTTTCCTTTCTTGAATATAATCCTATCCTTTTCCCAGTTGTGATTAATTTTTGCCAATCTCAACCATCCTCTCTCTAGTAATGCGTCATATGCTGGCTTTTGCATCGTTATCACAACGAAGTCCATGATGAATTCTTGGTTACCAATTTTTTACCTTTTGAGCCGTAAAGACTCCTTTTCAATTCCATATTGGTTTGCACCGTATAGCTTAAAATTTGACGACCATAAAAATGGAGCTCCAATCTCTTTCCAAGTTTTCTCCGGTACCACATTAACACTTGATCCTCCGTCCACAATGACTTGTGTCAACTTATGGTCTAGTATCTCAATATGAATCAATGCTGGTTTCTTACCAACATCGATCATTAACACTGTTGGATCAATATGCTAATCCTTTCTTTTCACTATTTCCTCAGTCTAGCTTTGCAATTCCATTACTCTCCATGGCTGCAATTCTCTTCCTATTGTTGCATGTAGCGTTGGTATGGTGTTAAGAAAACTTGCCACTTTTACTTCTACTGTTGTATTTAATACTTGTGCTGCCAGCTCATAAGTTGACGACTTCTCGTTTGAGGCAAATGGTTTTTTTAATTTCTTTTGATCCCTTAACTGTTCTTGCTTTGCTTTTCTTATTTCCTCCTCTATCACCTCTTGCACTTCCTGCCATCTTTCTTTTTCCACGACAGGGTTGGGGTATTGATCTTTCTTAGCCTATCCCTGTGTAAGCTGTTGTCACATTTTTGCACGGGGTGCAATGTCTTCAATGTTGTTTTGTAACAGTGCTGCTCTTCTTTTCCTCCTTCCGTTTTTCTCGCTTCTCTCCCTTTCCTTTTCTTTCCCATTCTCTTTCTCTCCCCCCTTTTTTCCATGGAGTTCCCCGGGTTGATTTTCCGGCTTTCCGGCGGGTCTATACGAAATTGGCTAAGTCTGGGTGCGAAGTTCGCACTTCGCCCAGTTTTGGTGCGAAGTGCGCACTTCGCCCAGTTTTGGTGCGAAGTGCGCACTTCGCCCAGTTTTGGTGCGAAGTTCGCACTTCGCCCAGTTTTGGTGCGAAGTTCGTACTTCGCCCCACCTCCTGGGCGCACCTTGCACTGGCGGTCGACGAGTCAATGCGAGAAAAAAGGTAAAATGCCGGAGCGAGGTCCATATGGCGGCGGACACCGGTGTTCGCACTGTGCGCGATTCGACTTCTCAACGGAGCGGGAATGCGCCCTTGACAGGTGTACGATAGGGGAACAAACCCGGAATTTGACCAAGGCTTGAAGGCCTTCCCCGACTGCACTGATTTTTGCACGCATCCCAAGGAGCCCCGATCCCAAGCAAAGATGGATAGACTGCCCTCTAAGGCAGGCATGTGTCACACAGCATAACCCATCATCAGACAAGTGTCCAGCTTCGGGATTTGAACCAAGACTGCCGACCAAAAGGGATAAGCATGGGCTGCACTGCACCGCTGCGTTAATAGCCACATTCAAAGCTGATCCGAGGTTTCACCTGCTCCAGCCTACTAGCAAGCTTGCCGACTTGAAGAATTACCCGGCACTCCGCCACGTAGCTGTCCGGATTCCGGGGAAGACCATCTTGCGGGTACAGCCCGATCCGACAAAAGGTCGGCATTTGCGGCTCTTTCGCCGCTTACGTCGGCTCATGTTTGGTCGGGACTACTGTGCCCATTAATGTAACGGGTGGGACTCGGGCTATAAAAGCCCATCCGAAATTCATTGTAAAGGGTGGAAGGGGAATGTTTGTTAGGGAACTACGTGCTTATCGTAACGTGCTTCGCTTATGAATACAATCTGTATGCAGAGTTCTGTTCTACTATCTTTATTCTTTTATCTTTGTCTTTCATTATATGCCTTAGGCCCACTTGTGTCGTTGCTCGTTAATTCACTTTGGCATTTGGCGATCGGGTTCCTCTAGCATTGCTTGCTTAAAGCACCTTCCGTACTTCATTATTTAAAGCATTCATTATAAATTTGGTAGCAGTTCCATCGGTTGTGTGTGACGTTGCTGGCCCGTATATGGTGATTGATGCGATCCCCTGCTGTTAGTTCCTTGTAGGGAATGTTTGCTAGGGAGCCATTGAAGCTGTGCGGTTAAACTCTCTACCTAACACATATACCTGGCTCTGGCATCTCTAGGTTTACTTTCTACCCCTGTCAGTGTATGTATCTGGTGATTGATACGATCCCCTGCTGTTAGTTCCTTGTAGGGAATGTTTGCTAGGGAGCTATTGAAGTTGTGCATACGCTGCTGGTGTATCGGAAGTACGCCTAGGTTTTGCAATTCCTTGTCATGCTCTGTGTTTGTATGCGGTAAGTAGCGGTGATTGGTGTGTTCCCGCTTTGTTAGTTCCCCCCACCAACCTTTGGACATATTTGTATCTCTTTCCGTACATTTGTCTCTTTCCGTTCCTTTATTTCTTTCCTGTTCCCTTTAGCTTAAATCAAGCCCCCCAAAAGGAGCCGGCCTTCTCCGGAGATTGGCTCGGAAGGCATCTCTTCCTTCCGGCCTTTCATCTTTGGTGGGCGAATGCGGGCGCATTAACCAAAAATCCTTTCCTCGTGGCGGATTCGTAACCAACAGTTTCTCGGCACGCCCGGTGGGACGCTTGTCCCACGATTTAAAGAAAGAGTACCCATCCAGTTTCCACCTAGCGCAACAGGTTCTCTGCCACGCTCGGCGGAACACGGGTCCCACATCTGACGAGAGATTTTCTGATCAGTCTCCACCTGGCGCTGACAGTTCCTGAGCTCTTGGTGAGACAAGGAAGTTTCTCACCCCCGACAGAATCGAAGCACCGGTGTTCGCTTCATTGCTGTTCCAAATCTGAACACATGGCGACTCTGCACGAACAAATCCTCTGAGTCTAGAAGACCGGTCCGGTCACCTTCATGCACACGAGAAGGTGGCGAACAAGAAATCCGAGAAGCCCGCTTGAGTTCTACGAACTAGACATCCACGCTCGAGGCGAGATACCCAGTGGGCTGATCCGCGAGCTCATTTCGACGAAGCCGAAGCTGAGGTCGGAAGAGCCGAGTACGAAGTAGAAGAGGCCGAGGAAGAGGAAAATCCTGTATCCTCGGAAAGTACCGATACCGAGTACACAACCGACGGCGGAGAAGAAGAAGAAATGGCTGATCAACAGCCGAATGACGATGATCTCTTCCCGGCGGTGGACTCTACAGGGCCTTTGGCCCTGATCGGTCAGCAAGTTGTGCCCCCTGCTGCTTTAAAGTCTATTCCCACATACGACGGCTACGGTAAGACGGCGTACGAGCACATCCAGGACATCCTTGCCCTGGCCGCACCGCATACCATCACCGATGAAAGTGTGAAGACCCGTCTGCTGGCCCTTTCCACGAGGGGAAAGCTTCTCTCCTGGTGGAGATCGGCGCCGGAGGGATCCATCACCTGGGTGGCCCGACTTGCCGGGAGGCTCGTAAAAGGATGCAACGAGTCTGCTGATCCTACCTCTCTCTTGCATCGGTTCCAAGCAATCCGGAGGCATCCTCAAGAGGAGGTGTCTGATTTTAACATTAGGTTTGCGAGATCCTGGAAACGGGTACCTCGCGAACTTCGGCCTTCAGCCGGCATGGCTGCTCACTACTATCCGAGGTCCTTCAACTCGGACATATGCCTCTTCTGCTGAAGATCGCCCGAATTGACGAGTTCCACCGCCTTGTACGAAGCTGCCCGGCAAGGCGAAGGCGACATTATCTCCATCGGCGGGCTTCCGTCCGAGTGCGGGAGCCGATTCATCCCGACTTTCCAAGATCGCGGTATCCTTCCGCCTCGGTGGTGTGCCGTCTACTTCAGGGCAGCGGCCCCGGCCCGCGAGTGGAATCCGGCGCCGGTCGTAACTCAATACGGCCCGCCTCGGTTGCATTACCCTCATCCGCCTCCTCCCGCTCCGCATTTTCCGGCGCTTCCTGCTCCCCCGCGGTATGCGTCTTATTCTAACCCTCCTCCATTGGCCGCTTTGCCTCCACCGGCACAGTTGCCGCCTCCCGACAACGGCATCCAGAACACGATTCTACAAGAAGTGCGGGCTTTGGCCTCCGGATATCATGCCATGTCCAATGACATGACAGCTATGAAAAAGAAGCGAGGCCCAAATGGACTTTGCTCCTAGAAGGCCGTATGTGCCGCCGGCATTGACAAAAGATAAAGCCCCAGAAAACCAACCGCAGAGGCGTCCGCCTCGAGAAATCTTGCTATAGATGACCCACCTGGTCCTCCCGACCGGGTCAGCCGGTGCACTACTTGCAATGACCCGCATTCGGAGGAAGATTGCACTTTGCACCAGCACTACATCCAGACCTTGGCCGGCAGCACTATAGAAGATGATGATCTGTACATGATCTTGGACGGTGAGGCCAATTTTGCCCTGCCAGAAGAGAACCCAGTGACGCCCGCCAAGGAAGAAAAGAAAGGCTGCGGACACGGCTAAACCTTTGCGGGTATACACGAGAAGAGAAAGACCGCAGCCCAATGGGCTGCCACCGTACAAGCGGGCGTGGCCTTACACGGCCCGGGAGAAGGCATCCAAAGATAAAGCTCCCGCTAAACCTTCTCCGAGCCAAAGACCGCTCGCTGTTCCGGCTAAGCCTCCGACAAAGGCCCCAACTCCCGCTAAGCTCCCCGTACTTCAGCCCCCGGCCGAAACCAAAGAACAAGCCCGGGGAGAAGGCTGAAGTACCCGTCTCGACCAAGAGACGGCGAGTTGAGGCCACCCAACGATACCGGACCAAGTATGAACCGGCTAAACCGGCGAGAAGGAGCTAGTACCTCGGGCTACGAGCATTGTAGACGAGTTAAAGAAGACTCTGCCGGAATCAGCATGTACGATGCTCTTATGCTCCCAGGCCAGGTAGATCTGCTGCAAGAAACTCTAAAAAACATGAAGAACGCCAAGCGGATGCGGCTGCTGTCTCGGTTCAACCTTTGGCGGTCTCCACCACCGGGAAGAACAGGACCGCCACCCTTTTATACTGTCTTTGCGGATGCAAGGGCACATAGTTCTCAGCTTGCATGGTGGATTACGGTGCTTCCTCGGCTGTGATGCCGAAGGCCGTCTGCGATGAGATCGGGATGGAATACACGCGGAGCAGCCAAGGTGTCCTTGCAATTAGACGGCACCCCTGTCAAGGCAGTTGGTGTCATAAAGGACATCCCTATCCGGCTGCACAAAGCTCTCGACATTGTGGTCATCCAAGAGGTCGTGATTGTTGACCCGGAGCCTTACTTCGGCATGTGTCTCTCTCGGGAGTTAACTGCGAAGTTGGGCGGGTACCTGTCTCTAGACTACTCGCACATGGAAGTGCCCTTCAAAGGAAGGAGGCTGAAAATTTTCAATGAGAAGCCTTCCCCTTTTCTAGTAGACAAGATACCCGGCGGAGAGATGGGTGCATGGTCCGGTTGTCGAAGAAGAAGCGGTGACGAGTAGAGCCGACCGAGCAAGCTCTCGAAGTGCTACGGCTAGAAGACGAGTTCTCGTTGCGGGATTTTAATGCCGTAATCGGGACGAGCAGGGGCTGTTATTCCATTAAGCGGCCCGAGGAGCTTGACGTGTCCGTTGCGAAGGAGGTAGGACCTGCACCCGAAGAGGTGTGGAAGCTTTTCTTTGGCGGCGCCCGTTGCAAGAATGGCGCCGGTGCGGGGGTCCTCCTGGTTTCTCCAACCGGAGTCCGGAGGGACTATGCCTACGAGGCTGGCATCGGAGCTGTACTAACAATTCGGCGGAATACGAAGCCACGTGCTTGGGTGCCGAAAGGCGGAAAGGCTCGGAATCAAGCATCTCCAAATTTTCGGAGATTCAGAGTTAGTGTGTCATCAAGTTACGAATAAATGCGCGTCTAAGCATCACTATCTTAGAGCGTACCGCAATCGGGTCTGGGACTTGATGGAATCGTTTGACTCATTGAACGTTAAGGCAATATCGCGTGAGAGAAACAAGCACGCGGATATTACGCGTCTGTTGGAGCCAGTGCGTTCCGGTGAAGACGTCGTCCGAAACCGAAGCCGGTCCGCACCATTTACGGGGCCTTACGTGCACGATAGGGATACCTTCAGCGGGTATTCAGGTGTGACGAGGAGATCGTCACATTCCCGGTTAACGAAGTGTGTGTAATCGAAGGTAGAGACCACGATGACGAGCAATATGAGGGGTTGATACGATTCACGGAATAATCACGTCCCAAAAGGACGATTACATTAGAAAGTCTCTTTGATCGGAATGACGAGCAATATCCCACGGGATCAAAGTAGACCCGAGGCGGTATCCTGACACTGGAGCTCGAACTCGATAAAACCATCAAGGTCGGAGCAGGTCGCACGTCGGAGGAGCGGGTGCGGATTAGATCAACTGTGCCGGGAGTTCCCCGACATCGTGGCCTCGGTGCTACGAAGATTTGAGGGGTATGACAGATCTGTCATCCGACGCATACCATCGAGCTAGAGGATGGCGCCAAGCCGTTCCGACAAAAGCAAAGGGCCGTAAATCCAAAGGTTGAGGCCATGATGAAGACCGAGCTCTTGAAGATCTTTGGAGGCCAAGATCATCTACCCCATCAAACATTCATCCTGGGTCGCGAATCTGGTGCCCGTGAGGAAAAAGAATGGCGACATACGTCTCTGTGTCGACTTCAGAAACCTAAATCAGGCTTCCCTCAGGGACCACTATCCGCTTCCCCAAATCGACCAAATTTTGCATATCGTTCCTTGGAGCCCGAGAGATTTTCACTTTTAGATGGATTTTCCGGCTACAACCAGATTTGGGTTAAAGACGAAGACCAGCATAAGACGGCGTTTACCACGAAGTGGGGGACGTTCGCCTATCAGCGCATGCCGTTTGGCTTATCCAATGCTGGTGCCACGTTCCAAAGGGCCATGGACCTGGCCTTTTGAGAGCTGCTCAACAAGATTATTGTCATCTATCTTGATGACATGACTGTTTTCTCTCACCGACGAGAAGATCATGTTTCGCACCTGCGGCGGATATTTGAAAGTTGTCGAGAATTCGGCATCTCTATAAACCCGAAGAAGTCTGTCTTCGCGGTAAAGGAAGGAAAGCTTCTGGGACATGTCATCTCCGAGGAAGGCCTCGCCATTGACCCTGACAGAGCAGAAGCCCTCGTTCGCTTGCCAGCCCCCACTGATAAAAAAGGTCTGCAGTCCTTCTTCGGTCAGATTAACTTCGTGCGGAAGTTCATTCCGGACTTCGCACAGGTGATCAAGCCTATGGCCGAGCTGTTGAAGAAAGATACACCTTACGAATGGGTGATGAGAGAGAGCAAGCTTTCGAGGAAATCAAGGCTCGGATTGCGCAAGCTCCGGTGTTGACAAACCCGGACTACTCCAAGGACTTCATCCCGTATGCAGTGGGAGAACCCGAAAGTTACGCTGCGGTCCTGACTCAGAAGGGAGACGACGGTGAGGAGCGCCCCATTGCGTTCCTAAGTCAAGTGATTACGCCACACGAAGAGAAGTACAATTTTATAGAGCGGCGGGTCCATGCGGTCATGAAGTCCCTTCGAAAGCTCGGGCACTTTGTCTCCCAAAGTAAGACCCACTTGTCTTTGTGATTCACCCCGATGTTCGCGGTTTCATCTTGCAAGGGGAACCGGGTCACAAGAGAGCGGGATGGATTGCCAAGATCCGGGAGTTTGACATCGAAGTACGGCCCACCAAGCTTATCGGAGGCCGAGCCTTGTGTCGGGGAATTGGCCCGAAGCGCCGTAGCCGGCATCTCCGCATGTAAGTGGGAGGACACGGCGACACGCGTCTACCTAGCCAACTCCTTATCGGAGGGGAGTGATTGGACAAATGAGCGGTGAGATACTTCTACACCGGAAGATGTCTGATCACTGAACGCCTCACAACGAAGGAGATTTCGGCTAGGTGCACTAAGGTACACTCTTCGCCCCGAGGGGCTTTACTTCAAAAACATTGACGGCATTCTGTTGCGGTGCGTCATAAAATCTGACCAGCCTAGGATCCTCGGAGACTTTCATTCTGGGATGCCTGGGGGTCACCATTCTTCAAGGCCAACGGCCTTAAAAATAATAAGGGCTGGATACTATTGGCCCACTTTGTTCGCAGATGCGTATGCGGTCCGTGCCAAGTGTGATCAATGCCGAGGTATCCTTGGCCGAAGCGAGAAAAGCACCCCTGCCCCTTCAATCGATTCAAGCCGAAGCTCCGTTCCGAGCAATGGGAGTCTGGACTTCATTGGGGTGATTTCTCCTAACTCCTCCGCCGGCCACAAGTTTATTCTCACAGCTACCGACTATTTCACACGGTGGACGGAGGCGATCCCGACCAAGAACGCCGACCAAGAAACGGTCATCGGGTTCATTGAGAGCCCGATTACCCGCTCGGGGTTCCAGAGTCGATTGTGACGGACAACGGTCCGGGATTTGTAGGCGCTGTACTCACGGAGTACACCGGCGGCCTTGGCATCTATCACAAGATGTCTTCTAATTACTACCCGCAGGGGAATGGCCTTGCCGAGTCTACTAACAAGAACCTCCCGAAAATTCTCCGGAGGACCATTGAAAAAAATAAGCGGACTTGGCACTTGCTCCTGAACCGGGCGCTATGGGCGGACAGAGTTGCGTTCAAGAAATCCCTCAAGACGTCCCCCTATGCGCTCGTCTATGGCAAGCAAGCTGTTATGCCATCACACATTGAAATCCCCGCCCTGTGGATGATTGACGAAGACAGGAGCGGCGGAGACCCGGTAGACGACAGGTTGTGCCAACTCCTGCCGGTTGGAAGAAGACGAGAGAAAGTGCATACCGGGCCTTCGCCGATCACATTGCGGCCACTAAAGGCTGGTTTGCCAAAGGCACCACTGGCCGAGTTTTCGAAGTCGGGGACACGGTGCTTGAAGTGGGACTCATACAAGGCAAAACCGGGTAATCATGGAAAATTTGATGCTCTGCGGGAGGGCCCTTATCGGGTTGCCGGGTGAATCGGTTCAATGCCTACATACTTTCGGATATGGAGGGTCGGCTCCTCCCCATCCCCGTCAACGGGTTCCACTTGAAGCTTTATCGTCTGTTGAAGGCGCCGAGTGGCCCTTCCCTGTAAAAATTTTGCCTTGTGTTTTTATTTTTCCCCGCATGTATAGTTTCCAGTTTTAGCATTCAGTTTATTTTTCCTTCTTTGAGCTTAAATGCGGCATGGGAGAGAAAGGCAGACTTCGCAACGAAGTCTATCGTTGCCCCGCAGGAGGGGCGAAGTTCGGCTATGCGAGAAAAAGAAAGGAGAAAAAGAGCGAGAAATCGACTAAGTGTTGACCGAAGTCCGACTTCGCGGCGAAGCGACTCGGCCCGGCCGAATTGCGAAGTTTGTCCGAGAAAAGCTGAAGCAGACTAAAGTTCGCACTGCGCAACCCTTCGTGCGAAGTACGCACTACGCGCAAAGTTTGTGCGAAGTACGAACTCGCACCGAAGTCCGACTCGGCCAGCGCCCGTGCGAAGTGCGCGCTGCGCTCAACACTTGGGCGAAGTGCGAACTTCGCGCGAGTTCGCACTTCGCATCAAGTTTCGGCCGAAGTCCGAACAAAGCGGCCAGCGCCCGTGCGAAGTCCATCTAAAGATCAAAGGCGACAAAGACCCGGATCGCGCCCAAACCTTGGGCGCAGCTAAAAACAGAGGTAGAACAGTTCAAGCACGCGCTTCGCGCGAAGTTCGTACTCGCCCGGTTTTGGTGCGAAGTTCGTACTCGCCGAAGTCGGGCGAAGTCCGACTTCGCCGGCGAGGTCGGGCCGTGCCCAACTTCGGGCGAAGTCCGGCTGCGCCTAGTTTTCCGGGCCAGTATTGGGACGCGGTTTAAAGAATAATAAAAAAAATTCAAAAACCCCAAAGTCTGGGCCCAAGGCGCGTTTGCACTTGTTTTAATGTGGGTTTCCGCACCGAAGGTTTTGTCTTGATCAGCGTGCCCAAGTGGTGGCGGCAACGTCGGCCATGGTGCGGTCCCCAACGCTGAGTTAATGATTGCGCGTTTTCAAGCGAACGCAACTAAAAAAGCAAGGCACGGCTGCCGGGGCGCGTCTTTTCCTAAACGTTCTCTGCTGCGGCCACCAAGGGTTTTAACTCAGCCGACCTACCCCTCTGCGTTGCATTAATGGCGCTGTTTTTATCTAGAAAAGGGGGTGAGAATCATGCCAACATTCCAGTTGCGAGAGATTATTCCTCGGACGAGTGCTAATTATTCTTCGATAGCGAAATTTGTTGCGAGACGGCTGAACTGTCATTATTGCTGACTCGGAGAGATGGACAAGGGAAAAATGCCAGTGTCAGCGCAGTCCAGCGGAAGCAGCGAACCAGGCGATTTGCCGCGGCCGGGGAGTTTTCAAAGGCGATCCTCCGCCGGAGAAAAAGTCAAAGGCCCGGACGAAGAAGGTACGGCGTGGGCAATCCCCACCACCTCCGGTGAATTACAGCGAGGATATGTGGACGGCTCGTTTTCCATGAGCCTAACTCAGGTGAGAGCGAATGTGGAGAGGCTGGGCGACAAGGTTTCGCCCTCCCATCATTTTGGAGCGGCGTACAAATCAAACCTCTTGATTCATGTGCCCTCCTGTCCACCAATGCCGGAGGCGATAGACTTAATTGTCGGACACTATAAACCGGCTTCCGGCAAATCTGCGGTTCCGGCGGCAAACCCTTGTTCGCACTTGCGCAGGGAGACTGTGCAGCCAGCTTTCGCCCCAGGGCTGGAGTACGACTCCGGCACCATCCTCAGAAAAATCAATTTGGGCGAACAAGCGGGACGTTTCACGCACACCAAGCGAATGAGGGATTTCCTCAATTCAGAGCTGAGCGCCCCGCTTCCAGCCGGACAATGGCCGACTGGCCCCATGCCTTTGGTAAAATTTCCGAGCAAGTATCTATATACCATCTTGGCATGGATCCTCGAGTGCGACTCCGATGGTGGTACACCCGTACCAGTGGCGCTGCGAGAATGCCTCTGTGTGGAGAATCTTACGAACCGGCGGCGCGGCGGAGCGGAAAACGCCCCATCTCTTTCGGCTGGGCGGGCGGCTGGCTTCGCCATTCATTCCGATCTGCTGAAGATCCGAAGCGCCGGTCAACCAATTTTCGTTTCGGTTCCGTTACGGTGCGGCTTTGTTTGTACCATCTGCACCCCCAAATGCCGATCCCGAACACGAAGAAGGTTAACGAGAAGGGAGAACCCCGACCCGTCTATAGCTGGACGGATGACTTATACCGGAAAGGGTCCTACTACAAGTTCAACTTCAACTTTCTGGGATTCGTCATGTCAGTCTTCACCGAAAGTGAAATCCCCCGTCCCCCGAGAGAAATGACGAGTGCTTTGATAAATCGGAAGCTCGGGGACGTTTTCGGAGCGACGCGGGGATTGTGATCGGGAATCTACGGATTCAAGGGCAAACCCTATTTGCTGCCCTATTGGTGCTCGAGCATATGTTCGGGATGGAAGTTGCCCGACAGATGGACTATGTGGAAGAAGAGTTTGGCCTAGGGAAGAAAAGAGGACAGATTTTTCAATATCCTCTTTCCTGGGCCAATGTTGAGATTATCGAGGTAGGACAACATGTCTACCTAGAGCAAGCGCTGTCCCCGGATTGGCTCTGGTTTCTTTGCCGCGGCGTTGGAGTATGACCCTCATGGGATAAGGGGAAAGTTTGCACATCTGTGCCCCCGGGACATAACCGAAGATAGATGCGACGTGGTCCATGTGGACCTTGAGTGGGAGATTGAATTAATGGAAGCTTCTCCCCCTTGGCGGGATTTCTCTTTGCGAGGAGGTGACATATGACCCCAAGAGAAACCGGGACCATCACTTCTCATCTCCGGGGTTCAAAAAATTTTTGTCCAAGATTGCGAGGCCTTAAGCTGGTCTAAAGAAAAGATTATTGAATCTTTGGAAAATGAGATGCCGCACGCGACACGATAAATCCACAAGGAGAAACATGGCCGTAGATGACGACTTCTCGGTTCTCTATGACCGGCATCATGACGGTGGCGGCCGTTCGCATATCAAGGTTACGTTCCCAGAGGCCCCTTTGAGGATTATAAAAGTGGGTCTCCTCCCAAACGAGTTGTACACTTCGGCAGCTGCCGGCGCCGGCCCGACAAGTACCCGAGCCGATCCAATGCGGTTCGTGGCTCCTAAGGCGGCGCACGAAAAGGCGAAAAAGTTAGCCGAGGCGGCGCCGAGGCACTTCCTCGAGCAAGAAAAGCACCGGCACCGCCGGAACGCGGACCGGTTGCGGCGGACCTTACGCAAGTCAAACCCCGGTACAAGTTTACCGTGGGAGCATCGGCGCCTGCTTGCACTCGCTCGTCTCCTTCCCCCGATCCGACGGTTGTTCCCGGAAGAAAAGAAGCGGAGGAGAGTTGAGAAAATCGGGCGACCCTAGCACGATAGTGCGGCGACCGGTCGCGAGCCGCGGCCGCGTCCTGCCGCCGCGAGAGGCGATTCCTTTGGGCGGTCCCAAGCCGGCCGTCGAGACAATAAGAGAAGACATTCACCCGGCATCGGCTCGGGCGGAGCCCGCGAGTGCGTTTGCTGTCCCTGTCTCTCTAGTCTCACCCAGTTCTACTTCCACTCGGTCCCCCGCTCAATCCGGGCGAGCCATGACCACATCCTCCTCCCCGTCTCCGCGTCCTTCTAGCGGTCCCCATTCTTTCGACCGGTTTGCTCGGAACCCTAACGTCTCTCTTTCTCCGAGCACAACTCCAAACCCTTCGCCCGGGGTTAGTGCTTGAGGCTGTCCATTCACCATCACATCCTCCGCCTCAGCCGCTTCAAACCCTCACAGTGTCAGCCTCTCCCATTTCCGTTTCCCGGTCGCCCCCACAAGCGGCCGATTCTTCCAAGGTCTGTCCGGTTCCTCCCGATCCCATCCCCGCGGGAGAGACGTCTCGGCGGATCCCTAGGGCTGGGGGAACCAGATTTTATGGACGACCTCCGAACTCGGATGACTTGCCCACGGCAGCGAGAGCCGTAGAGTATTATGTCTCTTTCCGCCAAGACACGAAGCGGAGGAGACATGAAGAGATAGCCGCCCCGGCAAAACGCGCAAAGTATGATTTCGGAAGGAGAGTGATTACAACGGAGAAAATAATCCCAATAGTGAAGAAGCCTCTCCGAGAAATGACTAAGGCGGACTACGTGCTCCAGACAAAGGAGAAAAGCTTTGACGACATTGATAAACGAGTATGAGATTCGAGACGATCATGCGCAAAGGCGACAATCTCTTTGTCAAGAGTGCGGAGGAGCGGGGAAGAACTTTTGCGTTGCGGGACAAAGTAAGGCAACTTGAAGAGGACCTATCTAGGTCCATCGAGCAGGCTGGAAGCGGCGCGGCGAGAAGCGAGATGAATTCAAAGCCCGGCTAGCCGCTTCTCGACAACGAGCCGCAACCGAAAGAAAGCGGCCTCGGAGCGGATTTCTCGGCTCCAGGAGTCTTTGAAGCAGGCACAGTCGCAGCTTGCAGAAAAAACATCTCAAGCGGCTGTCTTTTCAAAGACAAAAGTTAAGGAAATGAGGGCTGGTTTGCTGAGGGAATGCAAGCCCCATACCTTTAAGGCGATGGCAGTCCTGGACTTCGCATCCAGGATTCAAGAAGTTTACGCCGGGAAAGCTTTGTGGTAGAGGAGGCCGAGCGCCGAGGGCAAAGCAATGGCTGGACACGGCGATAAACCTTCGGGGAGCGCGAGCGCGACGGCGTCCTTTTCCCCCGTGTCCTCATTCGGCTGCAGAATGGGCAGGTGCAAGGGTGACCTTGCACAAATATTTTAGAAAAGTTGAAGAGGTGAGAGTGGCCGGACGAATGCTTGATGCATTCGGGCATGAAAAAGATATCTGTCGGCCCCCTTTCACGCTCTTACGAGAACTTGGGTGTCCGAGGTTTTGTTGAGAATGGCGAGCTCCTTACCCTAGATCGGGTAAAGAAGAATTGGCGAGTCCTTTGAAGCGGATACTGACTGAAATTGATAGGCTGGACGAGAGCCAATTCAAGACGGTCGAGTCACTCGGATGGTGTCCGGATATTCCAGGATCCGCTCCTATTTTCAGGAGTTAGAGAAAAGATACCTCACCATCGACCTGCACGCGGTCGCTGCTTTTCACGGAGCATTAGAAGACATAGCTGACCGCAAGCCATTCGAAGCGGAAGCACGGCGCTCGGCCAAGAGGCGTACACTCGCATGTGCGAGGCGAAGCGAGGAAATGGAGACCTTTCGGAAGGAGATGCGATGAGGCGGCCGACAAAGATGAATACGAAGAACAGTTGCCGCAAGGAGAACAGTTAGAGCAGAAAAAGGCAGGGGAGGCAAGTTCCTCTGCACCCAAAGGATGAAGGCATGGATTCTTTGCGCCGAGGCGAGCTCGACACCCCGCGAGCCGCCAGAAATGTTGTCACATTTTTGCACGGGGTGCAATGTCTTCAATGTTGTTTTGTAACAGTCTTTGCTCTTCTTTTCCTCCTTCCGTTTTTCTCGCTTCTCTCCCTTTCCTTTTCTTTCCCATTCTCTTTCTCTCCCCCCTTTTTTCCATGGAGTTCCCCGAGTTGATTTTCCGGCTTTCCGGCGGGTCTATACGAAATTGGCTAAGTGCGGGTGCGAAGTTCGCACTTCGCCCGATTTTGGTGCGAAGTCCCTTCGCCCGATTTTGGTGCGAAGTGCGCACTTCGCCCGATTTTGGTGCGAAGTTCGTACTTCGCCCCACCTCTGAGCGCACCTTGCACTGGCGGCGACGGAGTCAATGCGAGAAAAAAGGTAAAATGCCGGAGCGGAGTCCATATGGCGGCGGACACCGGTGTTCGCACGTGCGCGATTCGACTTCTCAACGGAGCGGGAATGCGCCCTTGACAGGTGTACAGTAGGGGAACAAACCCGGAATTTGACCAAGGCTTGAAGGCCTTCCCCGACTGCACCGATTTTTGCACGCATCCCAAGGAGCCCCGATCCCAAGCAAAGATGGATAGGCTGCCCTCTAAGGCAGGCATGTGTCACACGGCATAACCCATCATCGGACAAGTGTCCGGCTCGGGATTTGAACCAAGGCTTGCCGACCAAAAGGGATAAGCATGGGCTGCTGCACCGCTGCGTTAATAGCCACATTCAAAGCTGATGCGAGGTTTCACCTGCTCCGGCTACTAGCAAGCCTTGCCGACTTGAAGAATTACCCGGCACTCCGCCACGTAGCTGTCCAGATTCCGGGAAGACCATCTTGCGGGTACAGCCCGATCCGACAAAAGGTCGGCATTTGCGGCTCTTTCGCCGCTTACGTCGGCTCATGTTTGGTCGGGACTCTGTGCCCATTAATGTAACGGGTGGGACTCGGGCTATAAAAGCCCATCCGAAATTCATTGTAAGGGGTGGAAGGGGAATGTTTGTTAGGGAACTACGTGCTTACTGTAATCGTGCTACGCTTATGAATACAATCTGTATGCACGGTTACTGTTCTACTATCTTTATTCTTTTATCCTTGTCTTTCATTATATGCCTTAGGCCCACTTGTGTCGTTGCTCGTTAATTCACTTTGGCATTTGGCGATCAGGTTCCTCTAGCATTGCTTGCTTAAAGCACCTTATGTACTTCATTATTTAAAGCATTCATTATAAATTTGGTAGCAGTTCCATCAGTTGTGTGTGACGTTGCTGGCCCGTATCTGGTGATTGATGCGATCCCCTGCTGTTAGTTCCTTGTAGGGAATGTTTGCTAGGGAGCCATTGAAGCTGTGCGGTTAAACTCTCTACCTAACACATATACACAGCTCTGGCATCTCTAGGTTTACTTTCTACCCCTGTCAGTGTATGTATACGGTGATTGATACGATCCCTTGCTGTTAGTTCCTTGTAGGGAATGTTTGCTAGGGAGCTATTGAAGCTGTGCATAGGCTGCTGGTGTATCGGAAGTACGCCTAGGTTTTGCAATTCCTTGTCATGCTCTGTGTTTGTATGCGGTAAGTAGCGGTGATTGGTGTGTTCCCGTACTTTTAGTTCCCCCCACCAACCTTTGGACATATTTGTATCTCTTTCTGTACATTTGTCTCTTTCCGTTCCTTTATTTCTTTCCTGTTCCCTTTAGCTTAAATCAAGCCCCCCAAAAGGAGCCGGCCTTCTCAGGAGATTGGCTCGGAAGGCATCTCTTCCTTCCGGCCTTTCATGCTGGTGGGCGAATCTGGGCGCATTAACCAAAAATCCTTTCCTCATGGCAGATTCGTAACCAACAGTAACAACCAATACGTTGTTCTCTTTAAGATTTGTAGGAGGCTCTTTAATGTCAAGAAAGTTGACATTCTGGGAGTTGCTTTGTAGTTTAAACGAACAATCCGCAATTGCATGTCCTACAATTTAAAAATGCTACAATACGCTTTCTTTAGGCAATTCACATTTGTGTGTCCTTTGGACTTGTAGTTCGAACACCAAATATTCTTTTCTTTCTTCTTCTCCACCTTCATGTTGTTGATCATCCTTTTCAGGTCCTTTTGCATCACCTGGATTGTTTCGCCAAGGTCGTTCCAATCATTGTTAGAGTCATCATCCCAGTCATGACTCATTCTTCCACTGCCTGTTGATGTTGTCTTCATTTCACTCTCCAAGTCCAATGCGTGGTCAAATGCTTCCTGGTATGTGGTTGGCAGGATCACTTTCATCTTCTTATGTCTTATCAGCAACTTGTCTAGGAACCATCGTTTCTGCAATCCTTAACTAGGTTTCACTTGCATCTTGCCAATCAACTCCTTCAAAAAACAGTTGTAGGATTTGATATTTTCATCTTTCTTTTTCTTTGTTGAATAAATTTTGCCAATTCTCTATGTCATCATGAAGTAGTTGGAATTCCTTGTTGAATTCATTTTTGAGACTCGTGTAGCCCACGAAGGATTCTTCTTGCTTCAGGTGCTAATCAATTGCCATGGTGCACAATGTTGCTGGGAATAGCCATAGCCATGCATCCTCATCAGTTACTTTATTCACCTTCCATATCATTTCACACATACCAATATGGCATTTGGGATCCTCCTTCCCATCTCCTATGAACATTGGGCACTTTTCTACTACAGCCATATTTTCTATTGGTGGCATTTCTTTGTTGGTCTCGTTTCTTCTCAACAGAGCTTTTATTGATGACTGGTCATCTTCAAACAGTCGTTGGATGCTTCCTAGTGCATTTATGCTTCACGATCTCCTTCATGAATACACGAGCGTTGGCTTTGTTCTTTGAGCACACTCTCTCATGGTTGCCTTTGTACTTGACTACCATCCTTTGCACCCTTAGGCACTATTCCCTGCACTTGTGTTGGAGTCACCAGTTGCTCCGCCTCATCTTGCGCATGCTCCATGTTGATGCTTCCTTCACATATGCAAACATTCTCGTCAGCCTGACCTTTGATACATGGTGTGCCTCTTCTTGTGCAACAACCTTCGTTGTTAGAAACATCTTCCACCTTTCCACTTGTTCTTTGTCTAAACTGCCCTCCTCCCAAGGGTTCCACACATGTTCCACTTCCGGTGCACATATCTCCTCGCCAACAAGTTCTGTCAGCACTTTGATAGTTTGTGTGTTGCCAACTTCACCGTCATGCAATTCCTCACCATCACGTGGTTCTTCACTATCATCACTTAATTATCTACCATCATGCAATTCACCACCGACATGCAACTCTCCGCCATCGACATGCGACTATCCACCACCACTAGGTAACTCACCACCGCTATCATACAAATCCTATATGCGTGTTATGCATTCAGAATTTCTTTGCACTTGCTGTTGTGCAATCCTTTGGCTTCTTCTTGTCGGTTCTTCGCCTGTCCTTGCATGTCCACATATCCTACGTCATCACGTTATGTTATCTGTCATTCACTTCTCTCGTCGTCAATGTCCTTGCAGTCACTGGTTCGAACCTAAGACGATGACACCAAATGTAGCACAGCAGTGGCATTCTGCACTTGGAGGAATAGAGAATAATGAATGAAAGGAAAAATTAGCAACAAAACATTTCATAATGTACGGAAATACTATTCATATCTGGAAATGGAATAAACAACATATATATGGAAAATATACTCAAACGACCATGCACAATCATCTACAACAGCAACAAATAACTGGAAATATGCTCAGATGACCATGCACATTCATCTATAACAGCAAAACATTAGTTCACAGGCACATGCACAACACAACCATAAGTTCTGGACACAACAATGGCTGAATGGATGTCTTTTGATTATCTTCAGGTCTGCACATACATGTATCTCTCTGAATGCATATATTTTTGATTTGTGAGGGGGTCTATTTATACAATTCCCTAGGAAGGGGGAGGTAGTTGCAACCTCAACTTCCTCCAACTAACTACCTTGACACATCATTACATGACTTCTTGATTACATGTACATATTAATTACCCAAACATTTGAATTACATGTTGTTGCCATTTCTGCAACATTGTGTATTATTAGCCTTCCACGAAAACTTCGATAGAAGCGGCCATGAAGTTTCAGTCTTAAGCAGGATGCAGCGCTTCATTTCGGCTGAAGGAAAAGAGAAGTGCACACTCAGGCCTTGCGCCCCAGGCCGGGCGCACTCAGGCAGTGACTCAGTTTGACCCTGGCACCGGTTTCTCCCAAAAGCACTCCACGTCAATAGTTTGAAGCATATCCTTATCCGGCCGACACCATTCTGGGAAGCTTCCAGACTGGACGTTCCGGGAATTCAAGCATATCTTCTACGGAAGCGGTCCCCGCGAGTAAGGAGACAGCGCCAACAAGTCAAGTCTGTCAGAGCATTGAAGGCATTCAACAACATTTTGAGGAGTCACCAGCCCTTGCCATACCTGTTTAATATTTTGCGGCTGTATCACCTTGTAATGTTTATCTTGGCTTCCACCACCATATTCTGTTTATCATCATTTATTGCTCAAGCGGCAGAATTCTCTATATAAGCCCGCTCTTTTATTGTAAAATGAATGGATGTTTGCTAGAGGCTAAATGAAAACCTAAATTCTGCTATCAATACAGCTGATGTTTGGCTCTAGACCTGGACTTCTATTTTCATGTGTATGTCTTCTATTACTTGTCTTCTATCGTTCCTATAAACTGTAACTTGAATTCTAATATCTGGATTTAGTTGCTGATAAGGTAGTAACTCTGGAGTAGTCCTGGAGATTATACATGCTAGATGTTCTGGTTTAAATTTCTATTAGTTATCTGTATTTGAGGGCTATTTGGTTCAGAATGCAATGGAGTTTTCGTGTTGTTAGTCCATCACCCCTATTCTATCCGGCCTATGGCCATATTTCCCATCCCTTTCAATCATTTCCCATTCCTTTCAGTTCCTTAATTTCAAAACCCCCAGTTAGAATAGCAAGGGAACCAGCCCATCTCTGGAGATTGGTACGGGAGGCATTTCTTCCTCTCGGCCTTTCAATGTTGGCCGGGTCTAAGACGCACTAAAATACCAAATCCTTACCTAAGGCAGATCTCTGACCAACAGTTTCTGGCACGCCCGGTGGGACGCAAACGTTCCACTACAGAAGCAGTACTAAGAAGTTGATGTTCGTCTTACTACTGACAAATTTGAACATCTGGCGACTCATACGAACTTCGACACCTCCAAGCCTCGTAGACCAGCTTAAAAGATCATGCCTCCATGCATACGAGGCGACAGGCTAGAAACTCAGAAGAAGAAGCCGAGTTCTACGAACTTGACATTGACGCTTTTGGAGAGCATCCTAGAGTGGTCAGGCCTGATACCCCACTAGACGGAACATCCTCGCAGGAAGCTACTGTTGCTACACGGGGTCCAACTCCCGACAACACAACAACTAGCTTGCCCCCAGTTCCGCCTAATTCACCGGATCATCAGCACGTTGAGGTTCCACCTAACGTTGATTCTGGTGCACCAAGTGTTTCCGTTGTTCCGGCTCAGCCGCTTCCGCCACCACTCCAACCAAATCCACCACCCCACATGGCACAACCAGCTCCCGCTAGGCAATTTGTAACCTGGGACCATACCGGTCCCCTGAATCTAGGAGCTCAACAGAGTACCACTCGCGGCCTTGAAAGCTCTGCCCACCTATGATGGTACGGGAAAAACAGTGGTCGAGCACATCCAAGATGTTGCAGGGTTGGCAACCATTCACGAGATTACCAATGAATATGTCATGGTGAAGTTGTTGGTTCTCTCGTTAAGAGGTAAGCTCCTCTACTGGTACCGATCACTCGCGCCCGACACCATCACTTCGTGGGACCAATTGGCTGGAAAGTTGGTGAGAGGTTTCCATGAGCAAGCGGACCCCTTCTCCCTGTTACACCAGTTCACTAGCATACAGAGGCATCCCCAAGAAGAAATACCTGACTTCAATCTCAGGTTCGATCGGACCTGGATGAGAGTCCCTGAAGACCTTCGGCCCACCCCACGACAGGCCGCATTCTATTACTTAAGGGCGTTTCATACGGACATTAGCATAAGCATCAGGCACTCCAATGTTAACACATTCCCAGATCTATACGAACAAGCGCAAAAATCAGAAGATGACCTGATAGCTGTCGGGAGGATGCCACCTAAGTCGACGACTCCGATTTATCCCGATTTTCCCCAGAGCATGTATCCAAGTGCATTTGGCGCTTTTGTACCATCGACATACCCCAGTCAACCATGGGTTCATGGCCCACAAAATCAAGCAGCACCCACTTCGTAGTCTTGGGTACAAATGTCGCAGCATCCGACCCATACGGTCCCACAACTGCCGGCGCCTCCGCAGTATCTTGCACTGCCTGCCCCAGTGGCACCATTATCATTACCAGCCCCTCCGGCTCACGCTTCGCTGAATCCAGAATAGACTAAGGAGCTAAGAGATATGTACGGGTTTATGAAGAGTATGGTGAACGACATGGCTATCATGAAGAAAAGCCAATTCTGAGACTAGAACTATCCACCACGAAGGCCCCCTCCTCAAATCACAAGAGACCAAGCTGCTCCCACCGGCAAACCTCATGAGAGGAACTCTTCAGTTTTGGAATACGATGAGGCTGGTACATCTGGCCAGGCCAACTGGTGCTCTACCTGCAATGACCCGCATAATGAAGAGGCTTGCGTAGTCCATCAGAACTATGCTCAAACGCTTTCAGACAATGGCTCTGATGGGAAGGTAAATATGATGAGGGAATATGACCATGAATATATGGTTCCCCCTGTTGAACAGGTTTTCGTTCTGACGAAGACAGGTAGAAGACCGATTGAATTTGATCCAGTTCAGATGGAACCACTTAAAGTGTCGGCCTATCCTAAGCAACCGACTAACAAGGCAGCCACAGCATCAGGGAGAGAGCCAGTTCAGGCTATAGAGCCTACAGACAATGCTCGATTAAAAGATTACTTACCCCCAAGGGCAAGGACAGTAGTCCCTCAGCCACGGGCCTCTACCTCTTAGCACCTGGCGGAAGCAAGATATCAGGCGAGGGAGAAGTTACGGTACCCATCAATCACTAAGTGTCAGAGGGTGGAAGCCACTCAACAATACCGGAGACGGTATGAACCCACCAAAGACGGGGGAGAACCCGGCGTTGGAACATACAACGTTGTCGAAGAACTGAGGAGAATTCCGGCTAAGGTAAGCCTCTTTGACGTGCTACAATTGCTTGGCCAAGTTGATCTATTACAAGAATCCCTCAAGTCCATTAAGGGCAAGGGGAGACTGACTCAGACCGTTTTGGCACAACCACTGACTACTTCTGCCATGGGGAATAACAGGCCGTCGCCGTTTTACCTATCTCTCAGAATGGAAGGATGGGTAGTGCACAATTGTATGGTTGATTCTGGCATTGCAACCACTGTCATGCCTAAAGCTGTATGTGAATTTATGGGCATGGAGTATACAAGGAGTAGCCCTGGGGTGCTCCAGTTAGACGGGACTCCGGTCAGGACAGTTGGAGTTATAAAATATATCCCGATCGTGCTGCACAAAATGCTGCAGATTACAGTGATCCAAGAAGTTGTGGTAGTTGACTTGGAGCCCTATTTTAGCATGTGCTTGGGGAATTCACTGCCAAGCTTGGGGGCTATCTGTCCCTTAATTATTCACATCTGGAAGTTCCCTTCAGAGGAAAGAGGGTAAAGATTTTTAATGAGAAACCTTCTACCTTTCTCATCGAAAGGATCCAAGATGTGGAGAATTCCATGGGCTTTGTCAACATCATCGACGAGGCGGAGGAAGTAGAAGAAGGGGTGGGGCTAATGGAGGAAACTATTGATGAGCTGCACATAGAGGATGAGTTTTCCATGCTGGATTTTAATGCTATGATAGAATTAGACATAGGGTGTTACTCGATTACCAAGCCCGAAAAGGCTAAGTCGCCGAGTGATACTGACCCTATGGATGAACAACTGTGGAAACTCTTCTTTGATGGCGCCCGATGCAAGAATGACGCTGGAGCTGGAGTTGTCCTCGTCTCCCCCTCTGGAATTTAGAAAACCTATTCGTACAGGCTCGCTTGGAGCTGTACCAACAATTCCGCCTAGTATGAAGCCCTATGTTTAGGGTTACGAAATGCGGAAAAGCTAGGAATATAGCAGTTGCAGATATTCGGGGATTTTGAATTAATCTGCAACCAAGTGACGAATAAATGTGTTGCTAAGAAACACTACCTAAAAGCATACCGTAACAAGGTATGGGATCTGCTAGAATCCTTCTCGGCCCTCAACATCCAACCTATTTCGCGGGAGCGGAATAAGCATGCGGACGTTTTGGCGTCCATAGGAGCAAGATACTCCCTTGCCGAGAATCTCATGCAAAGACCGAAGACGGTTAGGGTTATTTATAGACGCTCAGTACCAAATAAAAATATTCACTGGTAGGTCTTTGATAATGATGAGCAGATCTTCGATTTTTTTATTAACGAGGCTGGAAACATTGAACAAAGAACCCTCAATGAGAATGAATATGAGGGTCTTATTCAGCTAAAAAGCAACCACCTCCCCAAGGGTTTGATAACCCTTGAAAGCTTGTTTGATCAAGATGACAGGGCCCTGCCCCACAAAATAAAAGTGGATGCAAAAGAATATCAAGAGTTAGACCTGGAGTCCGGGAAGACAATCAAAGTGGGAACTGATTGCACATTGCAGGAAATTGAACAGATTAGGGTCCTTTGTAGAGAATACCCGGATATTGTTGCATGGAGTTACCATGATTTGAAAGGATATAACCGAGATGTTTTCCAGCATACCATCGAACTCCAGGAGGGAGTCAAGCTCGTGCGACAGAAGCAAAGGCCTGTAAACCCAAAGATTGAGGTACTGATGAAGGCTGAGCTTCTCAAGATGCTGGAAGCGAAGATAATCTACCCTATCAAGCATTCATCTTGGGTAGCAAACTTAGTCCCCGTTTGGAAAAGGAACGGAGATATTCGTCTCCATGTGGACTTCCGGAATCTCAATTAGGCATCCCTGAAGGATCATTACCCATTGCCCCAGATAGATCAAATTTTTCATGTAGTGGCAGGGGCCCAGAGATTTTCCCTCCTAGATGGTTTCTTCGGGTACAATCAGATTTGGGTCAGAGAGGAGGACCAATATAAAACTGCCTTCACCACCAAGTGGGGCACCTTTGCTTACCAGCGCATGCCATTCGGTCTTTCCAATGCTGGAGCGACGTTCCAAAGAGCAATGGACTTGGATTTTGGAGAACTGCTCAACCGCGTCATTGTGATATACTTGGATGATATTACGGTTTTCTCCCATAGGAGGGAGGAGCATGGTGCGCATCTCCGACAGGTATTTGAAAAGTGCCGGGAGTAAACCCAAAAAAACCAATTTTTGCGGTTAAATAAGGTAAACACCTAGGCCACCTGATATTGGAAAAAGGTCTTGCTATCGATCCCACTAGGGCTGAAGCCCTGCTCAAGCTGCCTCTGTCGACCAATAAGAAGGGCCTCCAATCCTTCTTTGGGCAAATAAATTTCGTCAGGAAGTTCATCTCTGATTTTGCCCAATCAGTAAAACCCATGACTCAAATTTTAAAAAAGCATGTGGAATTCCTGTGGACTGATGAGAGGAGACAGGCGTTCAGAGACATCAAACGCCGGATTGCCCAGGCTCCTGTTCTGGTTAACCCTGATTATTCCCAAGACTTCATTTTGTATGCGGTCGGGGAACCAGAAAGCTATGCGGCCGTGCTCACTCAGAAGAATAAAGGAGACGAACGGCCTATAGCATTCCTCAGCCAGGTGATACTCCCGCATGAGGAAAAGCACAATTTTATTGAAATTGAAGTGCATGTGGTGGTGTGAGCGCTACAGAAGTTTCGACATTTCGTCTCACAAAGCAAGATAATAGTGTACGTTGTGCACCCAGATGTTCGGACCTTCATCGATCAAGGCGAGCTCGGTAATAGAAGGGCAGGTTGGATTTCAAAGATCCAAGGGTTTGATATAGATGTCCGGCCCACAAAGCTAGTCCGTGGCCGAGCTCTATGCCTAGAGCTTGCCAGGAGTGCCGCGGTTGAAGTAACTTGTCAATGGGAAGATTCGCTACCACAGTGTAATTTAGCGAATCAGTCAATAGACGACAAAGATTGGATTGAAGACCTGGTAGAGTACTTCATCACAGGACAGTGCCCTCCTGGCCTTGATTCTTCGCAGAGAAGGCGTTTCAGGCTTCAAGCCTGCAGATATGTTTTGTTATCGGAGGGGTTGTTTCACCGAAATAGACAACGTCCTCCTGAGATGTGTCAGCGGGGCAGAGAAACAGAAAATCCTGGATGAATTCCATTTTTGGGATGTTCGGGGGCCATCTCGTCGGAAGGCCGATGGCTTTGAAAATAATAAGGGCGGGCTATTATTGGCCCACCATTTTTTCAGACTCCTTCAGTGTAAGCTGAAAATGTGATAAGTGTCAGAGATATGCTGGCCGCATCAGGAATGCTCCGTTGCCTCTGCACCCGATTCAGGTCGAGGCCCTGTTTCAACAATGGGGTTTAGAATTCATTGGGATAATTGAGCCTAACTCTTCAGCAGGGCACAAATATATCTTGACAGCCACTGATTATTTCACCCGGTGGGCGGAAGCGGTGCCAACCAAGCGGGCAAATCAGGATGTGGTTATCGCCTTCCTGGAAGGACTTATAACCCGTTTCGGAATACCGGACGCTGTGGTGACAAACAATGGCTCTCATTTCATCGGGGCCAAGATGTGTGCGTTCGCTAGCAAGTATGGAATTTATCTGAAGACTTCATCGAATTATTACCCGTAGGGCAATGGCTTGGCAGAGTCTACCAATACTTGTGCTGCCAGCTCATAAGTTAGGCTCCGTTGCCTTTGCACCCGATTCAGGTCGAGGCCATGTTTCAACAATGGGGTTTAGACTTCATTGGGATAATTGAGCCTAACTCTTCAGCAGGGCACAAATATATCCTGATAGGCACTGATTATTTCACCCGGTGGACGGAAGCGGTACCAACCAAGCGGGCAAATCAGGATGTGGTTATCGCCTTCCTGGAAGGACTTATAATCCGTTTCGGAATACCGGATGCCGTGGTGACAAACAATGGCTCTCATTTCATCGGGGCCAAGATGTGTGTGTTTGCTAGCAAGCATGGAATTTATCTGAAGACTTCATCGAATTATTACCCGCAGGGCAATGGCTTGGCAGAGTCTACCAATAAAAACTTGCTCCGGATTCTCAAAAAGATGCTGGAAGACAATAAGCGGACTTGGCACTTGCACTTAGATTTTGAACTATGGGCTGACCGAATTTCTATCAAGAATTCCATAAAGACATCCCCGTACTCCTTAGTATACGGGAAGGAAGCGGTGCTTCCTGTGCATAATGAGTTGCCGGCGCTACAGTCTCTTTCATCTTTGGACGGCGAAGGCGAAGAATTTGACCCGGTTAGCGTCAGAATCGCCCAACTGTTGAAGTTGGAAGAGGAAAGGGAGAAAGCCTATGAGGCTTTTATGAGGCATGCAGTTGCCACAAAAAAATGGTTCGGCAAACGGACCTCCAACCGCACTTTTCAGATCGGAGATTTAGTGCTAAAATGGAATGAAAAAAGGTCCAAGCCAGGCAATCACAATAAGTTTGACGCGTTTTGGGAAGGTCCGTTTCAAATCTCCCAGATTTACCCAGTAAGCTCTTTCACATTGCAAGCCTTGAATGGGTTTACTTTGCCATTATCAGTTAATGGCGTACATCTGAAGGCGTACTATCAGTGAGGGGTAGTGAAAAATTTTCCTATACAATTGTATATATTCTATGCTTTTTCCTTTATGCATTCCAGTTTTCTTGTACAGTTGTAAGGGCGTCCCTTCACTCCTCCCCGTGCTGATAGGATCGCAGTTTTCAGGGCCAAGGCCCTAACCAGTAGGAGGGAGCCGATGGGTGCACTCTTTTTATTTTTGGTTGGTTCAGGTTAAGTTGTGCAGCAGGGCAAGTAATGGTTCACGACAGGCTAAGCAGGACCTCGTCGCCAGGAGCAGCCCACAAGGGCAAATGATGGTTCTGTGGCTGTGCGCCTCAGAGTGGGCACACTCAGGTCGTGCGCCCAAGTTTGGGTGCACTCAGGCCGTGCACCCCAGATTAGGCGCACTCAAGCCGTGCGCCCAAGTCTGGGCGCACGTTTTTCCAGGGAGGTGCACAGGGGGGCGCGCCCAACCTAGGCGCACCACCACGACACAAAGTTCAAAGCAAAATGCACCCATCCCAAGGAGGCCAAAGCGTGCGGTTTTAAAAGCGCCCCCGTCTACAGATTTCCAAGTTTAACCCTTCTCGCTGGCACACAGCCCAAGGTGCGGCCCATGATTGGAACTAAGTACACCTGCGGCAAGAATTCACGCTCTTCAAGAATGATTGCGCCCAACTTGGGTAGTTAAAATTGGGATCTGCGCCCCGTCATTGTTTACCGTAAAAAGGTTTTTTCTAACGCCCCCAAAGCCGCTTTGGGTATTAACTCTGCGTAGGCAACATTGATACAGGTATGTGGGTGTCGGGCCTATAAAAGATCAGACACTTCAAGAAATATATCCTTTTGAACCTTGAACTTGTGGCACCATTCACTCTTGCTGATTTCCAGTGAGACTTTGCTACTTCTGTACACTCGTGATTTATTTCTGAAGCACCCTCAAGTTCCTGAATTTTTTGACCCGCAGAATACTCAAACGTTTCACCACAGAAAAATGGGCAAGAAGGGAGAGTCCAAGCAGAAAAAAGAAACAGCTACAAAACCTGCAGAAGGCGAACAGGGAGGGATGAAAAAAAAAAAAGCAGAAGCCCCTACCGCCCCAACATGAGGACAAGCTGAGTAAGATTCGGGACTGTATTCTAACCTGCACCAGTATAGAAAAGTTGCGCATGGATATTGACCAAAAGAAGGCAAAGGTGTCTGAGGTGCACGACCGGATAGTCGCTTATCACTCACTTCTATACTGGTACCTGTGCCCGCCCGTGCACCCTTGCCCAGAGTTGATCTCTACAATTGTTAAGGCCTACGACCCTCGAACTAGGTCTGTGAAGGACCCGGGAGGGAACAGACTATTCTCCATCTCAACTGATAAAATCCGCGAGGCTTTTGCCTGTGGGCGGCGTCCTCCTGAGAATGTTATCATCCGAAGAATTGACACCAAGGAGCAGGCAGATAGATACAGTTATTCGGCGCAGATGAGGTGTTTTATGGAGGCTCATTATACGGAAACCCTTGCGCCCGGAACCTTGCCGTAACTCCCTATGCCCTTACGAAAATTCAAAAACTTCAAGCTTTTCTCTATGCTGGCATGGATCATTGGCCTGGCATCAGATGCCCAAGTGAACACCTGGCAGGCGGCAGTTGCTGAATGTGTATCCCACGGGGAATTTTACGTCGCTGATGCTGTGTTGCGAGAAATAAGGCCCATCTTCTACGATTGGGCCTTTTCGGTGTCCCAGCAGTTGCACCTCCAGCTGTGTGCAATGCAAAAAGGGGCCGTGGCATTCCGGAGTTGCTCTTTTTTGGTGTGGTACTTCTTCCACCAACTGCACGCAAAACCCGGCTTCGCCTTCATTGACAAGAGCTTCACTAATGAGAAGAGCGAGGCGCTCCCGGTGTATCAGTGGACCTCAGCCCTGTCAAGGCGAGTCTTATTACAGTTTCAACCTGGTTTTTCTCGGACCAGTACTGCAAATTGTGACTGGTACCTGCGAACGAGTATCGAAAGAGATGAGAGATTATGTGATAAATCAGCAACTCAGAGACATTTTTCGGTTAACACAGGGGCTCGTGATATGGATTTTTGGGTTTTCTGGTAAACCCTTCCTGTTGCCATATTACGCTACTATACATCTTTTTGTCCTTAAGGTCGCTCGCCAGTGCGACTATGTAGATGATGTGTTCGGCAAGGGGAGGAAAAAACATCACACCTGCCCCTGGACCATCGAGCTTGGCCCCATCAAAGTGACGCAGAATAAGCAAAACCATTATCCGATGGTTACCTGGTATGATTTGTTAGTCTCACAATGACACTGAGAGGGGGGGGGTGAATCAGTGTAGCTCTTTAAAACTTAAATCTTCAACTCTTAAAGCCAAAATAATGAAAACTTAAAACCAAATAAAGCAAGTATAACAAGAGAGCATCACACAACACAAGATGTAACGAGGTTCACCGATTTGGCTACTCCTCAAAAATGATTGTTTGGACTACCATCCAAATCCAGCCTTTGCAAAGCACAACTTTACAATCAATTTACCAGCACCCACTGGAAGGAGCACCAACCCCTGATTTATCTGCACCAACAGAAAGGAGCACCAACCCCTGATTTATCTGCACCAACAGAAAGGAGCACCAACCCCTGATTTACCAGCACCAACTGGAAGGAGCACCAACCCTTGATGCCAAGCACCAACTTGGACTTCAATTCTGAAACTAGAAGATTGACATATAAATGCCTTCACTTTTACAAGACCCTGACTGGTCTATTGCTTACTCAACATCGCCCACAATTCACACCCTTCTCGCTCGCCTCTCGCTCTCCTCTCGCTCTCTTCGCAAGATCAAATCCGCTACGCTTTAATCCCCCGCGCTTTCTAAATTCTCCAAGCAACACTCCTTTTATAACCATCCTTTCTCTTTGTAACTCCAGTTGTAACTCCTTTTGTATATTTTGAGAAGGCATTTCGTCAAACACGTCACATGCAAATAATTGACACCATGTTCTCCTACCATGACTGTTCATTTTCTCGGTCATGACTATTCATTTTCTCTTTGCATGTCTGTTCATTTTCTCTTTGCATGTTTTCATTTTCTCTTTGCATGTCTGTTCATTTTCTTTTCCCTTGTGCATGCATTTGTTTTCTCCTTCGATGACTGTTCGTTTTCTCCTTCATTATTGTTCGTTTCTATTTTGAGGCTTTTCTTGAGTCACAAAAATGTGACATGTCACGATATCGCGACACTTTTGTTACTCTGCCTGCCTGCCCTTCTTGAGTCATGAAAATGCGACATGTCACGATATCGCGACACTTTTCTTTCTCTCCTCCTTTTTCGAGTCGCGAAAAATGCGACATGTCGCGATATCGTGACACTTTTCTTCTCTCTTCCTCCTTTTTGAGTCACGAAAATGCGACATGTCGCGATATCGCGACACTTTTTCTTCTCTTCCTTCCTGCCTTTTGAGTCACGAAAATGCGACATGTCGCGATATCGTGACACTTTTTCTTCTTTCTTTCTCTTCGCTTTGGACCAGAAAATGCTACATGTCACGATATCACGACACTTTTCCTCCTTGCATTTTCTCTTCGCTTTGGACCGTAAAAATGCAACATGTCGCGATATCGCGACACTTTTTCTCTTTCTCTTTCTCTTTGCTTTGGCGAAATACATGTCGCGATATCGACTTTTCTCTTTTTCTTTCTTCTCAATGTCGGATATCGCAACTTTTCTCCTTCTTCTTCTTTGGCCGCGAAAATACAACATGTCGCGATATCGCGACACTTTTTCTCCTTGCATTTTCTCTTCTCTTTTGGCCGCGAAAATGCAACATGTCGCGATATCGCGACACTTTTTCTCCTTGCATTTTCTCTTCTCTTTTGGCCGTGAAAATGCAACATGTCACGATATCGCGACACTTTTTCTCCTTGCATTTTCTCTTCTCTTTTGGCCGTGAAAATGCAACATGTCGCGATATCGCGACACTTTTTTCTTTGCGGTTTTTTGCTTCTCTTTGATCTTTAGCATATGGGCCACTTCGGTCTTCTTGGAAAACCTATAACAACTTCACCCAAACATCAAAAACATCCTCATAAGCATTTAACTTCACTGTACATACTCTGAATAACCTCTGAACTCCTGTCCATTGCATCAACCGATCTATCTGATTGTGTTGACAACAATGACAATACTGTCGTTGCACCTTGCTCAACAATCTCCCCCTTTGGAATTGTTGGCAACACACGTGCAATTTCCTGTAACTCTTCTCCCCCTTTGACAACAATATCAAAGGGTTGCTGTAGAACTCCCCTGAGTCCATGCACAACATTCTCAGGCAAAAATTATTACACTTAGCAAAAATCACAAATATGAGCAAAAAGATAAACAAATACACAAATGCTCCCCCTGAGAATGTGGTCCCGATAGCTAGTCAATTCTTGGGAAGCGTGACCACTCCCAATTTATTGCGAAGGTACTCAAAGACTTCCTTGGGCAATGGTTTTGTGAAGATATCCGCTACTTGCTCTGTTGTTGGAACAAAATCCAACTTAACCTCACCTTCCGCAACTTTCTCCTTCAAAAAGTGATACCGGATAGCAATATGTTTTGTGCGAGAATGCATAACCGGATTCTTTGAGATGTTAATGGCACTGGTGTTATCACACTTAACTGAAATTGGCTCACTGAAGTTAATACCAAGATCTTTCAGGGTTTGTTTCATCCATAATACCTGCGTACAACATGTTGTCATTGCAATATATTCTGCCTCTGCTATGGATAAGGAGACTGACTCTTGTTTCTTACTTGTGCCATGCGACCAACCTGTCTCCAAGATAGAATGCACCTCCACTGGTACTCTTTCTGTCATCTACACATCCTGCCCAATCTGCATCTGAATACGCAATAAGGGTGAAGTCCTTACCTTTCGGATACCATAACCCATACTCCATAGTACCCTTGAGATACCGAAGAATCCTCTTCACTTTTGTCACATGAGTCTCCTTGGGACTAGCCTGAAATCGTGCTACCATGCATACTGCCTGCAAAATATCTGGTCTGGTAGCTGTCAGGTACAATAAGCTCCCAATCATAGATCTGTACATGGTTTGATCAACATGTGGAGATTTGTCATCCTTGCTCAACTTGCAACTTGTCATCATGGGAGTGCTAACTGGCTTACAATCCTCCATTGTGAACTTTTTAGCATCTCTTTCACATATTTAATTTGAGAAATAAATATGCCCTTCTCATTTTGATTAACTTGCAACCCGAGGAAATACGAAAGTTCACCAATCATTGACATTTCAAATTCTTTCTGCATCTTATTTGCTAAATCTTTACACCACTCATCTTTGCTCTTGCCAAATATGATATCATCAACATATACAACAAGAACAATAAGATGGCCATTTTCTGTTTTGACATACAAATTACTATCCACCATACCTTTCTTGAACCCTTGTTGAGTAAGATAGTTGTCTAGCCTTGCATACCATGCTCGGGGTGCCTGTTTTAAGCCATATAATGCTTTCTTCAACTTGCAAACCAAGTTGGGATCATCACCAAGTTGGAAACCATCTGGCTGCTCAATATAAACCTCTTCTTCGAGTTTCCCATTCAAAAATGCTGATTTCACATCCATTTGATAAACTTTGAAATTCTTGTAAACTGCTAAAGCCAGAAACATTCTAATTGCCTCTAGTCTAGCCACAGGTGCAAAGGTTTCCTCAAAGTCAATACCTTCAACTTGTGCATAGCCTTTACATACCAATCTTGCTTTATTCTTGACTACCTGTCCAGTCTTCATTCAACTTGTTTCGAAAGATCCATTTAGTACCGATTATATTTTTATTTGCAGGTCTTGGTACTAACTCCCAAGTTTTGTTTTTCTCGATCTGATCTAATTCTTCATTTATTGCCTTCATCCAACTTTTATCTTTGCTTGCGTCAACAACATTTTTGGGCTCAATGTTGGATAATAGAGAGTAGTTGCTTACTACTCTTCTTCTTGTCTGAACACCAACTGTGGGGTCTCCAATTATTTGCTCTCTAGGATGATCTTTCTGCAGTTTACTGTTTTGAATTTCTTATTTTCTTCCACTTCTGAATCACTTGTTTGAATCATCTGAGTCAATTTTTTGTTTCTTTTCCATTTCCTTTTCCTCATCTCCTTCAATAACCTCTTCATAAATTGGGTAGTTCTCTTCATAGCTAATTACTCGTTCCCTACCTTCATCAACTTTAACATCGACACTATCCACAATTTTCCTTAGCTTCTTGTTGTAGCATTTGTAAGCTTTGCTTTTTGATGAATAGCCAAGAAAAATACCTTCATCAACTCTATCTTCAAACTTACCAAGGTTTTCTTCAGTTCTTTTGATGTAACACTTGCTGCCAAAAACTTTAAAGTATCTTATTGTTGCCTTTTTACCAAACCACAACTCATAAGGAGTTTTGCTTTCATGCATCCTCAACATGCACCTATTTTGGATGTATACCGCAGTATGGACTGCCTCTTTCCAAAATATGTCTGCTACTTTGCTCTCTGTCAACATAGTCCATGCCATTTCCTGCACTGTCCTGTTCTTTCTTTCTACCACACCATTCTGTTGAGGTGTCCTGGCTGCTGAAAACTGTCTTCTAATACCATATTTTTCACAGTACTCTGTAAAATCCTCTGAAATGAACTCTCCTCCTCTATCTGATCTTAAACATTTAATCCTTTTTCCTGTTTGATTCTCAACTTGGTTTTTGAAAACCTTGAACATCTCAAAAGCTTCTGATTTGTGCTTCAAAAATAGTACCCATGTCATCTTGGAATAGTCATCTATATACAACATAAAATATTTGTCACCATTTATACTTTGCGTTCTCATGGGTCCACATAAATCAGTATGTATTAGTTCCAAAGGTTTGCTTGTGTAGTACTCTTTTGTTTTAAATGAGACTCTAGTTTGCTTCCCCTTTTGGCATGAAGCACAAATGCTATTTGATGGTTTTCTAATGGTGGGAATATCTCTCACTGCCCTTTTTGAGCTAATTTTTACTAGATTGTCAAAACTGATATGACCAAGCCTCTTGTGCCACAACCAATTTTCTTCTTCCTGTCCAATCAAGCAAGCTCCTTCTGAAGTCTCTGAGAGAGTGTACAGGTTTCCAGATGTCCTCGATCCAGTTGCTATCAACTTTCCACAGTTTGCTTTTCTGACTTCACAACCCTGCTTCTTAAAAATCACTTCATGACCTCTATCACAAATCTGACTTACACTCAACAAGTTATGCTTCAGACCAACCACAAACAAGACTTCTTTTGACTTGATTTTTCCATCACTAATCTTCACTGAACCTTTGCCAACTATCTTAGCTCCATCATTATTTCCAAATTTTACTGAACCACCTTCATATTGTTGTAACTTCTCAAATTTTTGTTTGTCACCTGTCATATGATTGGAGCATCCACTATCAAGTATCCATGGTGCAGATTTATTCTGTGCTTTAAATGTTGTTTGTACGATCAGGGATTCCTTTTCTTCCTTAGATCGATCTTTTTCTTTCCACTCTGGTTTGATTACGAGTTTTGGGCTCTTGTTTTGACTTTTCTTTTTCGGTAGCTTGTGCATGTTTTTCGAGAAATTTTCTATTTTGTCTCATTCCATTTGGTTGAGATTTTCTTCCCTGAGATTGATTTGATGCAAATGTACTTCGACAATTTCTTGCAATGTGCCCAAACTTATGACAGTTATAACATTCTACTGCATAATCCATCAAAGGTGAAAAAACATTTCTACTGGTAAAATTCCTTGGTCCTACGTTATACTTGCAATCTGAAATCTTATGTCCATAACCATTGCATTTAAAATAGTAACCAGAAAAGAGATGATTGAACCTGGGTGATGGTCTTTGCCATGTTGTCGTAGGAGTCATAAATCTTCTTCTTCTTTGATGTGTGACATTGGTGAATCCATCATTGTCAATTCTCCTTTCGTGCCTTGCATTATTGCTTTCTTTTGCATGAGTCAATTTTTCTTGATCAACCTGTTTCTTATCTTCATTCTTTGATCCATTTGATGATTCTCCTTCGACAAAGCCCAAACCAAATTTCATGCCTGTAGTCCTTTGGATATTTATGATCTTATCCAGCTTCATAGAACTTTCTTCACGTTTGTGATGACAACTAATTTTACGATTCATCTCTTCTATCTGCATTCTTAAACCAACGAGTCTCTTCTTCTAGTTTGCAACAATAATCTATTTTCATGGTTATTTGTACTTCGAGATCTTCAGATATTTTCTTGGATTCTTCTATCTGTACTTTCAAACTGGTTATGATTTCATTTGCATCCTCAAGCTTTCTTGAAATTTTCTTATTCTTTTTCTTTCTATCTTCAATACATCCAGAGCTGCAATTAGTTCCTCTTCCAAATTTACTTCTGCATCAATTTCTTCTTCATCACATTCCTGTTCTTTTTCTATTTTTTCTTCTTTGAGTGCCATGAAAAGAGCTTCACCTATTTCCTTTTTAGAATCCTCATTGCAACTTTGTCTTGATGAGCTGACATTCTTGGAGATGAAACTTTTCTTCTTGAAGTTGCCTTTTCTGAAATTTGTTTTTTTCTTCCAGTCACTTCTTTCTTGGTGCGATCCTTCATCACTTTTGTTCTTCTCATTAAGTGGACAATTAGCTGCAAAATGCCCAACGCCTCCACAATTGAAACATTTAAGCGGTAACTTTCCTCTGTATTTTCCTTTTCCCCTTTTTAGTTTTCGAACAAAGTTTGCTTCCATTTCATCTGATGTCTCTTCTTCCTCGGATTCTTGTTTTGCTTTCATATTTTTATGGGCTTTAAAAGTAGCTTCTCTGTCTGTGGGTTTAGATTTTCCTATTCTCATCTCATATGCAGTCAAAGAACCATGCATCTCATCCATACTAAAAGTATTTAGATTTTTAGCTTCTTCTATAGCTGAAACTTTAGAATCAAATCTTTGAGGAAGAGATCTTAATACCTTTTTCACGATGATAGAATCTTCGATTTCCTCGTCGAGTCCTCTAATCGCATTAATGACTTCATTAACTCTCAGCATATATGCCTCTATGTTCTCATTGTCATTCATCTTTAATACTTCGAACTGAGCTCGATGTGTTTGTAACTTGGCCTCCTTGATCTTAGCGTCTCCTTCATGAATGCTCCTCAGTTTGTCCCATATTTCTTTTGCCATTTTACAACTCATAATTTTTACCAGTTCACGGTCCACTAATCCGCACATGATAGCATTCTTTGCTTTTGAGTTATTCTCAAACAGTTTCTTATCGGCAACATCGGTTGGAGAAGTGGTGGGTATTGTGTATCCACTATCTACTGAATCCCAAATGTCGTATCCCAAAGCACAAAGATATGTCTGCATCCTGAGTCTCCAAAATGCGTAATTAGTTCCATCAAACAATGGTGCTTTGTTTGATGAGAAGCCTTCACCACCTGCCATTGTGTCACTTCCAAGATCACCCTAGCCGGTTAAGCTTGTTCAGGAACCTTGGCTCTGATACCAATTGTTAGTCTCACTATGACACTGAGAGGGGGGGTGAATCAGTGTAGCTCTTTAAAACTTAAATCTTCAACTCTTAAAGCCAAAATAATGAAAACTTAAAACCAAATAAAGCAAGTATAACAAGAGAGCATCACACAACACAAGATGTAACGAGGTTCACCGATTTGGCTACTCCTCAAAAATGACTGTTTGGACTACCATCCAAATCCAGCCTTTGCAAAGCACAACTTTACAATCAATTTACCAGCACCCACTGGAAGGAGCACCAACCCCTGATTTATCTGCACCAACAGAAAGGAGCACCAACCCCTGATTTACCAGCACCAACTGGAAGGAGCACCAACCCCTGATGCCAAGCACCAACTTGGACTTCAATTTTGAAACTAGAAGATTGACATAAAAATGCCTTCACTTTTACAAGACCCTGACTGGTCTATTGCTTACTCAACATCGCTCACAATTCACACCCTTCTCGCTCCTTCGCCTCTCGCTCTCCTCTCGCTCTCTTCGCAAGATCAAATCCACTTTAATCCCCGCGCTCCCTAAATTCTCCAAGCAACACTCCTTTTATAACCATCCTTTCTCTTTGTAACTCCAGTTGTAACTCCAGTTGTAACTCCTTTTGTATATTTTGAGAAGGCATTTCGTCAAACACGTCACATGCAAATAATTGACACCATGTTCTCTTACCATGACTGTTCGTTTTCTCGGTCATGACTGTTCGTTTTCTCTTTGCATGTCTGTTCGTTTTCTCTTTGCATGTCTGACTGTTCATTTTCTTTTCCCTTGTGCATGCATTTGTTTTCTCCTTCGATGACTGTTCGTTTTCTCCTTCATTACTGTTCGTTTCTATTTTGAGGCTTTTCTTGAGTCGTAAAAATGTGACATGTCGCGATATCGTGACACTTTTGTTACTCTGCTTGCCTGCCCTTTTTGAGTCATGAAAATGCGACATGTCGCGATATCGTGACACTTTTCTTTCTCTGCCTTCTCTTTTTGAGTCGCGAAAATGCGACATGTCGCGATATCGTGACACTTTTTCCTTCTTTCTCTTCGCTTTGACTCGCGAAAATGCGACATGTCGCGATATCGCGACACTTTTTCTCTCTCTTTCTCTTCGCTTTGGACCGCGAAAATGCTACATGTCGCGATATCATGACACTTTTTCCTCCTTGCATTTTCTCTTCGCTTTGGACCGCGAAAATGCAACATGTCGCGATATCGCGACACTTTTTCTCTCTGCTCTTTCTCTTTGCTTTGGTCCACAAAAATGCTACATGTCGCGATATCGCGACACTTTTTCCTCCTTGCATTTTCTCTTTGCTTTGGCCCGCAAAATAAACATGTCGCGATATCGTGACACTTTTTCTCTTTGCTTCTCTTCTTGGCCGCGAAAATGCAACATGTCGCGATATCGCGACACTTTTTCTCCTTGCATTTTCTCTTCTCTTTTGGCCGTGAAAATGCAACATGTCGCGATATCGCGACACTTTTTCTCCTTGCATTTTCTCTTCTCTTTTGGCCGCGAAAATGCAACATGTCGCGATATCGCGACACTTTTTCTTTCTTTGCTTTTTCGCTTCTCTTTTATCTTTAGCATATGGGCCACTTCGGTCTTCTTGGACAACCTGTAACAACTTCACCCAAACATCAAAAACATCCTCATAAGCATTTAACATCACTGTACATACTCTGAATAACCTCTGAACTCCTGTCCACTGCATCAACCGATCAATTTGACTGTGTTGACAACAATGACAATACTGTCACTGCACCTTGCTCAACATGATTTTGGTCTGATAGACCTGCCCCAATGGTGGAAATATGACCCAGATGGCGTCTTCAACATGATTTTGCTCAACATGATTTTGGTCTGATAGACTTTCCCCCTAAGTAACTAGGATTCACTTTTATATTTACATCAAAAAGACAAAACATTGCTATCAAGTCATTCCCTTGAAAATTGTGCCTCAAATTTCACACCTATGAATCCATGTTTGCCAATTCACTTGATTTGCTCATGAATTGGGAGCTTAGTTGAGGAATCATGAGATTGGTTGAAATGAAAATGAAATATTATTAATGTCCGTGGTGGGCCAAAATAAGACCCAAGGGACTATAAGAAGGACAATAATGACCGCTAGCTAGTAGGCTAAAAAGCCCTACAAAGAAAAGAATTAAGATAAATACAAGATGAAACCCGACAAACGGGCCAAAGAGAAAGGGAAAAGAAAAGAAAAGGGAGAGCAGAGGGGGGGAGGGTTGTAGTCCAACAGAGAGGAGTGCCGCCAAGAACGAAGAGAGAGGAGGGGGGAGGGAGCAGCCCAGGAGGGGCAAGCTCCGAGAACCCCCCAGAAACTAATCTCTCCTAACAATCGAGGCCGAAGTACCGGAGTTGAAGAAGTCCATGATATGTCTTTGCCCATTACTAGTTCGGAACCCCGACAAGCTGTTGGTGTGCTGTCTAGTGACCCTGCTTCTGTTCGAATTGGATGATGTGGGGCTTTTTCGATCGAAGTCCCCTGGTCCATTGGAGTTGAAGTATGTTGTGATGAGCCGATGTTGAGGAGGGTGGGATCCATTTGGAGAAATTTTATGTTGTCGAAGTTGAGTTATCTCCCTAAGAAAGAGTACGAGACAACACTGGTTAGGGTATCTGAATAAGGTAGAAACAAATCGAGAGTTGTCCTTGAAAAGGCAATGAAACCTACCTCGGATCTCATAATAAATGGGACAACAAAAAAAAAAGTGATGAAGGGTTTCAACTTCACCAAGGAGCAAAACAAGCAAATCCGCTCCTTTGTCGGAAGATGGTGATCTGACTCAATCTGGAGTTTGTGAGAACACACCCTGAGTTTCCCAATAGTGATTCGAAGACTATGCATTGTGTGTTGCTGAAGGTATTGTGGTGGAACTATTCTGCTCCCCTGTATCTATAAGAAGTGCTCATGGTAGAAAGGCAGCTTGGGGGAAAGAGGGGCAACAGGAGAGATCCATGTGCATCTGGTGTATTGGAGACTAACATCCTTCTGAATCTCATGGAGCATCTTCTCCTTACTAAGCCGAGAGGGGGGGAGAACCCCCAAAGAATAAGGGGGGAGCCTGTCTATCCATATCTGAATGCTGGCCAGGAGAGCAGAAACCTGAAAATACCAGCTCCTCCGGCCTCCCCGAGAACTCGGAGAGAGTTCCATTGAGGAGCGAAGGGCGAGGTAAGGGTACCGCTTGCAACCCTCAAGGGTATCTCTGAAAGTACGGATCCTGTGAAGAGCTTGGCTGATGGATAGCCAAACATGGATGATGTCATGCTAATGTTTGAAGGGAAATTAACAAATTGGGAGCTTGGCTAACGAATTGTTAAACATGGATGAAGTCATGTTGATGTTGGAAGGGAAGCTGACAAAACGGCTTGTCAATGAATCGGGAATTTGTTGACGAATCGGGAGTTTGTCGACAAACCGGGAATTACTCTTACAAGGAATTAGGGAGTATCCCATATATATATATTTAAATATAAAGACCTCTCTGATTTTTACAACTCATGGATTACAAAAGAGGATCTCCTAAAGTTCAGCAAGATTAAAGCAAGACTTTCAGGATGTTCTGTGTTCACCCCCCTTCCCCTCCTTTCTTTTAATCATAGTTCCTAGGTTCGGTCCCATTTGGACTTTTCTGGATGGACCAAACCGGGTTGGTTCAGCCATACATATATAATTTGCAAATTTGTAATATTTTCAAAAAATTTAAAGAATAAAATAAAATGTGGCTCATAAAATATAACTTACTGCATAGTTACCAGGTTTGGTTCATTCCATAGGTTTGGAAGGCCATAAAGGTTCGGAGGTTTGGTTTTTTTAAGCTAGTTTGGTTGAAAATATAAATATAATAAAATTTAAAAATATTTGAAATTATATTATATATTACTAAAATTATTAATAATGTTATATATTGTAATATGTTTTTGAAAAGGTGTTAACATTAATTTAAAAAAATTATTATTATATATAATAAAATATTATAATATAACTTAATAACAACTATCAAATATCAACAAGGAACTAAAGAATTAAAAATCAATACAAATAGCTTATAATTTTAAATTTTAATCATGAGTTTAACCGTTGGATAAAGCATGCATAAAATTTCCATTAAAAAGGTAAAGTTGTTAACATTATGTCAATCATTTGTGCCCTTGTTCTCATGTTATTTCTCCCCATGCCAGCTCTCCAACAATGGTTCAACTGCTCTCTGGCAATGGCTCACCTGCTCTCTTGTAAAAATTTCTGATTCTCCTAGGCTCTTGTGCAAGTCTTTGAGTGCCTGCAATGTTGTTCTTGTTCTCAGCAAACATCTGAAGTGTTTGAGATGTTCTTGTTCTCAGAAAACGTCTGAAGGGGAAGACAAGAAATAGATTTATCTTTGTTTGTGATAGAATGCGTGGCAAAAACTGTGCTCTTTCCATAAGTGAATGGCTGCACAGAGGTAAGGATTTGCAGGCATTTTTTAATTAACAAACATAATTTATCAATTTCTTATGAAATTTGTCTGGGACTACCCCAACATTTTGGGGTTCAATCAAAGCTGGTAATCTTAAAGTATAAAATATACTTGAATATAGAAAATATGAAAGAATCTAAAATTTTCTATGTTTTTTTTCATATATTTATATTTTTTAAGAATATTTTGTATGTATATATTGATTATCTGAACTTTTCCAAACCAAACCGAGCCTCCCAACCTTTTTTGGCCTTCTGAAGCTCCAAATGAACCGTACCTGGTAACTATGCTTTTAATACAAAGTGGAGAATGATCAAAAAATAA
Source organism: Wollemia nobilis (assembly GCA_028583015.1). Taxonomy (NCBI): domain Eukaryota; kingdom Viridiplantae; phylum Streptophyta; class Pinopsida; order Araucariales; family Araucariaceae; genus Wollemia; species Wollemia nobilis. The sequence goes on along the minus strand of JAQPPZ010015288.1, from coordinate 602,040 downwards.
TTAGGAAACTGGCAACCCAAATTTTTACATTTGATAGGTAAGTTGTCAGTTATTAGTATTGGGAACATATCTCCACCTTATTGCTCTTCTTTAATTCTAAATTACAATGTGCTTATTATGAGTAATAATCAAAAAGTTATAGTTAGGTTTTTTTTAGCACACAGGCTATGTAGGCTTTTAGAAAGATGGAATTCAGGATGAATATTAGACAGAGTGTGTTGATGTCATATGGAAAAGAGTAAAAGAAAGGGAGTAAGAGAGTATCTTAAGGTAGATTTTTTTATTTTCTTTTGGGGCCATTGTGTCTGCTGTTTCCGGGTTGTTTTAGTATAGCACAAAGAGCTCTTATCTTATAGCTTATTTTCATGGTACTTTTTGGTTACTACAGTGCATTGTAACCTCTCTTTTCAACTTGTCCCATTGCCCTACATTGGTCATTCAACGACACTAAGAGAACTCTCTTATCTTGCTTCTGTGTCAGATCTGTTTAATTGTTACTGAGAATTTATAAATCTGCCATTGCTCTCTGGAACCTGGAATTTCTGTGTAATTTTTATCTTGGAATCTCCTTTTAAGGTCTGGAAGTTATGGAATTTACTCTACAGGATTTCTTTGTGTGCGCATCAAGCTTGCTTAAGCTTGTTAGAAATGGAAGTAAACAAATCTAGACAGAAATACACGTCATTCTTTAAATTTAATATTGCTTGCAATTCTAATAACTTGATGTGTTCTAGGAATCAAGACAATGCATATCAGTTAAAGGAAATTGTGGAGTTATGAACATGGAACCACCAAAAGTTAATATTATGGAATTCACAATGACACAACCTGATGACTGGCATCTTCACCTTCGAGATGGAGCCCTTCTTGAATCAGTTGTTGCTCACAGGTAAAGGTGTAGAAGGTTTACATAAAGCACCTAAAAACGTCCTAAATTGTCCAAACTTTTATATTGCAAAAACATTAGTGCCTTGTTAATAAATATTAAATAGTATTCTTTGCCACTAACACTTTTGGCTTACACTCATAATTTATTATTTTTGTCAATTCTTATTTCTATTTTGTTGTAATTTTTTTGATATATTAGTGCCACTACATTTGGGCGGGCTATTGTAATGCCAAACTTGAAGCCTCCTATTACCACTGTGGCTGCTGCTGTTGCTTATCGAGAAAGAATAATAAAGGCTTTACCATCTGATAGCAAGTTCACTCCTCTTATGACTCTCTACCTCACAGATAACATGAATCAGAATGAGATTAAGCTTGCAAGTAAGTTCCTGATACCAGTGCTCTTTTGAGAATAGTCTATAAATATGGAGCTTAAGATACCTGGACTGTTATAATTGAAAGATAGACTGATAATGTCCAACCATAAAAAAACTTTTAGTATGAAAGGACCATGCATTGAATGTTTTCCAATTGCAGTATACTCATAAAATAGATTGTACATTTCCTTTCAACAATTCAAATGAACTTTAAATGGATGAGTTAGTACAGATTTGTTGTGATAGATCTGAGATGTTATTTCTGATATTGATCCTTTTGAAATTCTCATTGTGACAGGGGAGAGTGGAGTGATTTTTGGGGTGAAGTTGTATCCTGCAGGGGCAACTACAAACTCACAGGATGGTGTGACAGATATATTTGGAAAATGCATGCCTGTCCTTCAAGAAATGATGGAATGTGGAATGCCATTGCTGGTATACTTTGAAAATGTTAAGATGACATTGGATTATTTTGATAGAATTGTGAAGATATAGAAACCATACATTGATCCAATATAACATCTTTGAAATTCTCAGATTGAATGGATAAGTGTTTTACTTCCATAGTTTGGTGAAAGAAAATGAAGATTCTAAATTTCCTTAATAGTTTTAGACTATTCTTGCTGATTTGAAAAATACCAATGTGACTTTTTCCAGGTTCATGGAGAGGTAGCAGATCCAAATATTGATGTCTTTGAACGCGAAAAGGTCTTTATTGACACAATATTAAAACCATTGGTCAAAAAATTACCATACCTTAAAATTGTAATGGAGCACATCACAACAATTGATGCCGTAAACTTTGTGGAATCATGTGTTGAAGGTAGCTTTATCATTCTTTTTTATGTTTTTTGTTCCATTATCTTGTGAAGCCTTTGTGCTTTGCAGTAATTTTTTACCCTTTCTTTCAGTCTAAACTTTGTTAGAATAAAGAAACTAGATTTCAGATTGCCATGGTTAGTTTGGGATCAGAACAAGCTACATTGATACTTTCATTATTGACATGCTTTTCTGTGCAGGTCTTGTTGCTGCCACAGTGACACCACAGCATCTTATTTTGAATAGAAATGCTTTATTTCAGGGTGGGCTACAGCCACATAACTATTGCCTTCCTGTCCTTAAACGTGAGAGTCATCGTATGTCTCTATCCTGCCTTCTTTTATATATATATATATATATATATATAGTGGACTCCAGAAGCAGAAGCATAGCTTGTTTTTTAACATTTTCAATTCCCTGTGATCTGAGTGATCTACATTCTAAGCACTATTGTATAATTTTTTTGTCATCATTTCAGACTAGTCCATAACATTTACCACCAACAAGCACACACTTAAGTTGACTACAAGAATGAATATGGGAATGGAATTACATTATAATTAAATTTTGGGAAATGGCGAAATAGTTATTATCAAATGAGTTGAAAATGTCTGACATTTTTACTTATGCATCTTAACCAGGGCCAAAATTTGATGGTCAACCCTGCCCATCTCCAACTGAAGTTTTCCTGCTAGAAACGTCCTTCATTTGAATCCTGCTTTCACCAATTAAAAAACATTTTTAATATAAAAAAGACAAAGAAATGTCATAATACAGTGATTATTTTTTTAATCAGCGAACTGTAATTCTTGAATTCATTCTGCACCCAATGTTCATATCATTTATTCAGATTATCTTGGCTACAGACAACATTGATGTATTCTCCTCAATCTTGTCCCAAAAGAAATTAATACCATGTAATGAATGAAATCTCAAATATATTGAACACATATATCATTCGAAGGAGTAACTCTGCATATTACGTAAGAAATACAGATAAACACATAACAGATATTAACATGGCAGACAGATATTAATGGATTTTACTGTGGAGGATATTTATGCAGAAGTGATATAAAATTGTAGAAATCCTGGGTTTTTTTATTTAGTTTATTTATTTGTTGATTCATTAAGTAGGTGGAACTAAAGACAATAACAGATTACAAAGATAACTCCATGTATATTTATGTAATGACAGGGTGTACCTCCTCTTATGTACATGACAGAAAGCTTGAAAAGTAGAATATAAAAATGATGGACATCTGAAAATTGAAGCTGTCTCTCATGAGGGGAAAGGGAAAAAGTTGCCTATATTTTGATACATAAAGGTGCTAATGATGGTCATTCCATCAAATTTGAAGCTTCATCTTAACACAACAGCATGTCTGAGTTGAAAAATCCTAAAGAACCCCTTGTTCATAAAGCTTTAATTTTTAAATGATCTAACTGCAAGTCATAGCACTTATGGCAAAGAATGCTCATGGTCCTGTGGAAAATCTTTTTCCCCTAAGGTAAGCTGTTGTGACCTGAATTCTTGAATAATGAACACTTGGAAAGCAGTTTGCATGAGAAGTATCTAAACAAGTTGGCCATAATGCCTTCTTGTATGACATGTATCTGCATCCCTTCTAGTTGTGACCCATGCTATTACCTTCTGTTTCTGCAAATGTATGATTTTAGGGTCAACATGCACCTGGATGAATTTCTTTGGAGCATTTCATGGAATGGTAGAACCCAATTAGGTCAAAGCCTGCCTTGTTAGCAGTTTTCATGAGAAGTATCCAAATGAGTCGGCCATAATGCATTTTTCTATAACATGTATCTGCATCCCTTTAGTTGTGACCTACAGCTGTTTCAGGCTGATGCTATTGCCTTCTGTTTCTGCACATGTATGATTTTGGGGTCAACATGCACCTGGATAAATTTCTTTGGAGCATTTCATGAAATGGTAGAACCCAATTGGGTTAAGGCCTGCCTTGTTAGCAGTTTTCATGAGAAGTATCCAAACGAGTTGGCCCTAATGCCTTTTTCTATAACATGTATCTGCATCCCTTTAGTTGTGACCTACAGGTGTTTCAGGCTGATGCTATTGCCTTCTGTTTCTACACATGTATGATTTTGGGGACAACATGTGCCTGGATGAATTTCCTTGGACCATTTCATGGAATAATAGAACCCAATTGGGTCGAAGTGTGCTTTGGTAGCAGTTTGCATGAGAAGTATCCATATGAATTGGTCATAATGCCTTTTTCTGTTACATGTTTCTGCATCCCTTCTAGTTGTGAGCCACAGGTGTTTCAGGCCAATGCTATTACCTTCTGTTTCTGCACATGTATGATTTCAGGGACAGCATGTGTCTGGCTGATTTTCTTTGGAGCATTTTTTGGAATAGTAGAACCGAATTGGGTCATAGCCTGCCTTGTTGTTACATTTACATACAGTGTAGTTGGAAAAATTGTTTTATAAGATTCAACATATCTTATTTAAAAAATTTAGGTTTTCTTTGTTCTTGCACATGTTAAAGATTGTTGTAAACAAATTCAACATATCTTCTTAAAAGAATTTATACTGTCTTTGATGTTGCACATGTTAAAGCATCTCTATGATATGTTTTTTCTGGTTATGAATGTTTTATCGTGTCATTCAGGACAAGCAATTCTTTCTGCTGTATCGAGTGGAAGTAAACGATTCTTTCTAGGCACCGATAGTGCTCCTCATGAGAGGCACCAAAAAGAACGGTCATGTGGATGTGCTGGCATCTATAGTGCCCCTGTTGCCTTGCCTCTTTATGTAAAGGCTTTTGAAGAGGTAATAAAAAATAGGAAGTATATGGACTTCCAATCAGGTTTTATTTGAGAAAAATATTTCTGCACAATTGTATGTTGTATATTCTTGTTGTCGCCAGTAAAACTAATTAGCAACACTTGCAAGGGACCATAGAAACCTTTTTACAAGGTCATTTGATTCATAATCAATTTTCTTCCATCTTTTGATTTCCATCTGTGCTGCTCAATTTCGGCTATTGATAAGGATATTAGAACGCTATGTATTTTGATGTTTACCATTAAATGTTGGAATGTAATAGTAAATATTATGTTTTATTGTTGGTTATTCATTAGATTTTGGCAGTTAGTGGTTAAGTTGATTAGGTAACAAAATGTACCACCTAAAGATATAAAAGAAGGATGTAGGAATGTAGAAGGATGGATAGAGACTCTTCCTTTTTTATTTCCTCCTTTTCACTTTTATTATTTCCTCGTATTGTCTCTTGCTTATATATCTGTGAATGGGCAAAATATAACATGGTATCAGAGCTAGAGACACAAACCAAGACAGATGAAATTCAAAGTATCAACTGTTTTCATATCAAAGGAGAGGGTATGCAGACCAGTGAATGTTTTAGTGCAGAGTACAGCCATCACAGTTGTCTACAGCCACTGAAAACGTCATACACTTCTAAGCTGATGAAAATACCCAAATGATAATTTACCATCTCTACCAACAAACAGTACACATGTTTCTGCCTGGTTCTAAACTGCCATTGCTGCAGATAAATCTAGTCAGAGTTTTTAATGTGCCATCAAACTCAAATCTGTGTTGCTTTCAATTTTTGAATTTGTTTACATGTATAAAAGGAGCATGAATTCTTCATGCTCAGAAACTTGCTCCAAGTATTTAAAGAGTTTTTGCCCCCTAGATGGTAGTTGACTATGGTCTGAAGAACTTACAAAGAAAGTGAGATGATGAGAGCATTGCTTAAGTGGATAATTCTATTAATACTATTGATGCCCACAGATGGCCAAAGTAGGCCAATAGGACTCATTGAAAAGAGCTATTACAAATTACAATGCATTGCATTATGATATTATCCACAAAGTACTATGAAAATAGGCTAAATTAGACTAAAGACTAAAGAATCTAGTGTAAACTACTCTAAAGTTGAACAAATGTATGGCATAAAATTACGACCTCGAGGGTTACCCAAAATGGATAAACCAAAACATGCTAAAAGAAATGATTAAGAGAGATTTAGAAGTTGAGGTACAACAAAGATGGAAACAAGCTCCAACGGATCCAAGCACCAACATTAATCTATAGTGGGATGTAAAGTAGAAGCACAGTTGTTGTCATCACCAACTATCTCAAAAGGGCCAACATAGGATCTAATGATGCTTTTAGGAGAATGGCCAGGACTAAGAGGGCCTGGTTGGATAATCTTGGGAGGACATGGAGTTCAATCCCTCAAGACTCTTCTAGCATCCATGGCTATGGAACCAATAGAAGAGGACAAGAAACTAGTAAGTTGCGCTTGTCTACAACTCCTTGGTATGTGAGGGGTGGCCAAAACCCGACATTGAAGAATTACAATCTTGTCCTATCTCAAGCAAGAAGAAAGAACAGAAGCCCTAGTAGCTACTCTTGTATGCAGACAAGGGTTCATGATTTGTCATTAATATTTTGGATAGTTGTAGCTTCCCATGAGTGCTTGTTACTCTTGCTTGCAGAGATAGGGTAAAATAATGGGGTGACTAGTCGAGTAATAGTTTGTCTCCCCTATAATAACCAACACCAAATAGTCATAGATTCCTCGAGGTAAAGAGCCAAGAATCTTTGGTCAGGATAGCTGAAAAAAGTGGCAAGTGATTCATCTTATTCTCTATGCAAGCAATAGTACCTCCCCTGAATCTCATAATAAACAAGACAACTGAAGATGAAATGTTCTTCAATCTCCACCTCCCAAATAGAGCAAAGACGATATACCTATCTTCTTGAGGAATATGGTGGTCCGTCTCCACCTGCAACTAGTGTGAGCATATTTTGAGTTGACCAAGAGGAATCCTAAGTCTATGTGTCCAAAAGCAACTTGGAATGAGAACTCTTTTCACACCACCAAGAAATTTCTTGATTTGAATGAGTATGTGTTTTTATTGAGTACAAATATATAATAGATCTTAGCCTAAATCAAAATATGATTAGATATTTGAAAATCAGTATTTTCCCCTTACAATAAAAAAAACTCAGAAATAAACTGTTTTATTTTCAAAATAACTAAATCATGCATTCTTTAAAAAGGATATAGGACATTAAAAGAGGCAAGAGAAAGAGGTGATGCTATTGAGTTTAAATGTCATCTTTATAACTCATTGAAGTTAGGCCTATGATGACCAATGGGCTATTAGACTTAATTGAACTAGTTAACTCTATGACATCCTTAATGGCATCTCACTTATTTAACTAAATTATAATTTATAAACCTAAATAAATTAACATAAACCCACATGTATGGTTGGACATTGTTCTTTACTATTCCCCCTTATTATCCTTATAGATAACCTTCCAAAATATCTTCAAACTGGGGGCAAATTAAAAGGAACTATCTGCAGGAGGCAATTCTAACGTGGCACTAGTACACGCGCTAACCAAGCCTTGGTGAGTACATGCCTAGGGATGACTTGTATGCAAACGGTTTTTTTTGTACATACTTAAGTATTAAAGTACATAGGTGTACATCATATGAGTGTGAGACTTTAATAGTAGTGCTATCTAAAGTGCAGGGTTTAATTTTGTTTTGTATGGGTAGTTATGCCATTGTGCAACTACTTTGCTCCATTTGAATGCTACATATACAACCCCTGCTTCATTGTTTGTATGATCTCACCGTCTCTTATAGTTGTGCATATGTTGTGCTGTGTTGCTATTCTAGTTGTAGAGACTGCATTGTGCATTCTATATCCTAGTAATAAGAATTCTGTTTGTGCTATCTTTATTTGTGAATACATGGATTATTCTTGTTAATGTTGAATTTATCTTTTGATATTCTATACCTTCAATTGCATGGAATACCAAACTGTTATGCTACATTCAACGTTGTTGCCGTAACGAGTTTGAATCGAGGCCACAATTACATTTGAAGTGAAGTAGAAGTAGAATGAGCAACAATCCATGAAGTGTCCATGGATGTGGATGCAAATGAACAAGAGAAGATCCGACATGAAGGTCTGAAAGGATAGCACAATGAATGATACGATGAAGAACCGACTATGGTGAAGAAAACATGCACAAAGACATACCCGTGAACATGCATAATGATGCATAGGTTGTGACGCAACCACGGATGGAAGGAAGACAATGTGTACAAACCCCTATGTCTATTTGGATAGAACAAAGATGAATGGACAATAGTGGAAAGGCAAAGAGAGTTTTGTCTCCAGAATTTGAATGCATGTGGGCCCCTTAGGAGGAGGGAAGTCCTTAGACAAAATGGGCAATTATTGACAAGGAGAGAAGAGAACAACAAAAATGGTAGGGGACATTGTTGTTGTTGACAAAAAGAGAACAAACAGTGGGTGTTTGATGCAATGAAGAGCATGCATGTGCAAGTGAAGCCATTCGCACAAGTGATGACGTGTGTGCCAACAAAGATGTTGATGCAAATGTAAAATTTCATGCAGATGAAGTGGAATGTGATAGAGAAACTTGTGTAGACGAGTGAGGTGTTCAAGTAACAACTCCAATAGCGACACAAGTGTGGGGGAGAGTGTCCAATGGTGAGGGGGATGGGAGTCCAACATAGAGACAACCGTAGTGAAGTGTGTCAAGGAGTGGGTGGAGTTTTGGTACTCGACTAGCTTTGATGTTTGTATACACGTGGAGGTCACAAAGCAATAGTGTGGACATTGGAAGACGTTTGACTTTTGAAGAAGCGTTGGGAGAAGGGTTGTCCGATGAACAATCTGAGCTGATAAGCACACCATCAATATGACAATATGGAAGGCTAATGGAGTAACAAACCAAGCAGTGTGGATACAATTGTTTCCGTTCATACTTAGAAAAATTGCCATGGATTGGAACCTTTCACTCCAAACCCCTTTCAATTTATGGGATGAGTTGGAATCTGTGTTTAAGAAAGAGTTCAGGATTTTACGTGATGATATGGAGATTATCAGAGATATATACATCAGCAAGCAGAAAAAGGACAAAGATGTGAGATCATGCAACTGTCGTCTAAAGGAGCTGATTGGCAACATAGAAAAGCAATTGATTGATGGACTCCAAAAGTGGTGGTTTATGAATGGTATCCTCTTGAAGTTTTGGAAGAAAATGAAAGTTGTATCTTCAGTGTCATATGAGGCAACATTCAATAGAGAGCTGAATCTAGAGAGTAAGATGAATATGGTGTTGGCAGCAAGTCCAGACAAAGATGGGGGCAACTCCTGGTGATGTAGAAGATGAAAAGGCAAGCGCAACCATCCAAGCACTCAGAAAAGATATGGTGCGCATCATGCATGAGATTAAGGAAGAAAATAAATTCAAAGACAAGGACAATTGGTGTTTGGATTGTTGGGCGGAGGATCACATGAACACCAAATGCCCCAAAATTCGTATTGCAACATATGTGAAGTGAATGGTCATTCCATGGTAGAATGTCCTTTTAAGTTGAAAAGTAAGAAGCCAGATTCTAGCCATCCAAAAGGAAGCAAAGCAAAAACCTAGTAGTTCAAAAAGTGGACCTGGTGCAACGAGTGGAGATTATTGAAACAATTGTCAAGGAAGGCGGAATGGAGGATAGAATCAGTCCGGTAATAGGAATGTAGGCAAGAATAGGTTGTTGTATGACATAGCAGGTGGACCCATTGTATAGTGTGGGAAGTTCCAGGAGTGGGGTAACTTTTCCAGGAACTGTACAAATGCAACCAACAACAACAAGTTGCTGATGTGCAACTTTCTTTTGCATGGTATCATAGTTGCACACAATGGTTGGAGAGCAAGTGCACAAAAAAAAAAAGATGACCCAAGCAACCAAGTCTTGTCATGGATAATGACAAGAGATCTGTTCATCAATCCAATAGTGTTGTTATTTGACATTAGGGAGTGGCCTATGCTGCTTCACATGGAACTACTTGGCCATGTGTTGATAAATGTCATCTTTGATGGTGGGTCTAGTGTGAACATACTGTCTGAAAAGATATGGAGGGAATTAGGTGTGTCCACTTTATGGCCACCTAATTTCAGATTGCTTGAAGCATATCAATATGGGATAAAGATGAAAGGAGTACTCATTGGGTAGAAGGTCACCATTTCTAGACAGACCTTCATGCTAGACTTTGTGGGCATCACATTGCAAAAGGTCACGTATGATGCATGTTGGTTAAGGGTGGTTGTGTATGATGAAAGTGGATCACATTTGGCACAAGGACATATAGAAATGGAATACAACATATTGCAACACAATTCCATTACCACTTAATTGAAAAAAATATACAATGCAGATAACTTACAATTACAATGGATACACTATGCACACAACATATTTAGACGGCTTGGTCCAACAGTCAAACGACCTTGCACAACAATCAGCCCAACACAACAGTTTAGACTGCGTGACACGATGGTTTAGACGGCTTGACATAATGGTTAGACAACTTGGCACAAGTATATCATGATTCTACTACCATGTGCAATGCCAATGTATAACACCAACCTTTAATACCCTGCCAACCCCAAATGAATGAGGGAGGGGTCATGTTAATACAACTAAGGAGGTAGTTGCATCCTCCAACTAACTAACTACCCAACACCTCATCATTTTCTTAAATTACATTTGACATGCACTTGACTTACATTTACATTTCATTTCATGACTCACTTTATGACTATTAATTACACGTACGCACATTTCGTCAAACACTTTGCTTACAAACTACAACATAACACAAAATGAAAAAACTTATTCATTGATTACTTTGCCTACCTACATCTATCCCCTCCTCTAGACTTGTCGGTGTCCTTGATGACACATGAGCTAAGCACTGGGGGTAGAAGCATTGAACACTATGCTGGAATCTTTTCACGCTTTTGCTTTCTTAATGAAGACATCTACAATTGACTTTACTTCAAATTGCTACCAATAAAACATTATTTTCCGATTGCTCACTCCAGTTATTGCAATCGGTTGTATCACCAACATGACCAACATGAAGGGCAACGCCTGTCACCACCTTTGTTGGGGGTCAAGGGGTAGTGCCCTGAAAACTCAACATCGAAACCATTGACACCCTCATTGTTTGAGCTGAATTTTTCTCCTTGCCTGCATTTTGGTAGCCTTCACTCGACCCTCTTAAACAACTTCCTCTCATAAACGACTTCTTGTCTTTAGACAACCAACCTCTTGTGTTAGATGGCCAACATCTTGGGTTAAATGACTCACTTCTTGGCCTGGATGGTCCACCTCCGGAGTCAGATGGCCTTGGGCTAGATGACCCACTTTGTGCATTAGATGGTCCTGCCTTAGACAGGCTAGCTTCGGATGACTTGCTCCTAGACAGCCTTGCTCTAGACAGTCTGGCTTCTTTACAATCAGACAACCCATACAACATCCTCTTTCTCTTAGACAACCCGTATGGATATTTGTACAATCTTCTTCTCTAGTCAGACAACCCTCTAGATGGTCTGTATCGCATGCTCTTCCAATTACACAAACTCATTACCTCGAACTTTGTGCCACTTCATCCAAATGGTCTTCTCGCTTTGGATGATGCTCCTTATGGTTCGTGTGGTGTTCAAGCTTTGGACAACCCTCTTCAGCCCTTGGAGGGTCTAGCTCCTCTTGAGTAAGTCTCTCCTTCACGAAACATGTCCTTGTTGTCTCACTTATGTTGCTTCTAGCAAGCAAATTCCGCCGAAAGACCGATTGGTTTTGTTGGCAAGGGTTTGGAATTGTAGCTTCCTCGACAACTGCACTTCTTCACTATAAACGTCTAACATGCACACAAACTTGAAAATTTTTGGTTGCCGGATAAGAGTTTTTAGCAAAACTCTTGTTTTTCCTATTGGCCTAGTATGCCCTATCTCCAATGCTCTGGTGTGGTCATGAGAGCGATGCGGTGGTAGTGTGGTTGGTTCTGAAAAGATGGCCTCATGTTTGTGGAGAATCTGTTGCATGTCTGGTGGGATTTCACCCATTGGGGATGTGGATGGTTGGATGGAGAATAGTTGTGCAATGACCCCACGTGATGATTTCTTTAGCAATTTCTCCATGCCGTTTGAACTGATAATTTGAGGTGTTCCTGCTGGGGAGCCCTTGATGATGTGTGTTTGTCCGTTCTGGGAGAACTGCATCCAAAGTTCAGCAAAGTTCCAACTGATAGTGCCCAACGTACTCAACCATTGAGATCCCAAAACAACATCACATCCACCCAAATGGAGGGCAAACATGTCCTGCTTGAGTGCATTGTCCCCTATCTGGATTTTAACATTGCGACACTTTCCTTTACAAGGTAAGGTTCCCCCATTGGCTACCATGACCTCAAAGGAATTACAAGTGTGGATATAGCAATTTGCCCGTCGAGCAACTCTAGGGTCAATGAAGTTGTGCGTGCTTCCCGAATCCGGAAGGATGGAAAGACGTTGGCCCTTGGAAAATCCTGTAACCTTCATGGTTTGAGGAGTAGTAATGCCGCAAGGGCATGGACTGTAATTGCTGTCTCAGGTTCCTGTTTCACTTCTTGTGGAGGTGTTTCTGGAGGGTCCTCATCCTTATCACTCTCGTCAGAGGTATCAGGTTCTTCAACATCTATCAGGAACAATTTTTTGTGTGCACACTTATGCCCTTTGAAAAACTTTTCATCACAATTGTAGCATAATCCTTGGGCACGACGTGCATCCATCTCTTCGGTGGTGAGGCGCTTGGGTGCAGCAGGTTTAGTATCAACTGGGTGTTGGGCTCTAGGAGGAAATGAAGGTCTATTTTGCAGAAACTTTGATGGGCGTCTTTGGGCAGAGAGTTTAGATTCGGCCAAACGGGCCAAACTGATAGCTTCCATCATAGTTCGTGGTTTCAACATTTTTACTTCCGCTTGGAGTTCCACCTTCAACCCACTGATATAACAACTCTGGAAGAACCCTTCACTCAATCCTCTTGTCCTATTGGCCAATTTTTCAAATTGAGCTTGGTACTCTCGGACTGACCCTGTTTGTTGTAGTTTGGTCAAGGCTCTTTTAAAGTCCTCATACTCACTAGGACCAAATCGAGTGAGTAGTTGGGATTGAAAATCCTCCCAAGAGAGATTTGGGTAGGCAAGACGCAACCATTGAAACCAGTGTAGAGCCTCAGATTCCAAGTTAAAGGAAGCCATCCGGACTCGATGAAATATGGGTACATTATGAAGTCGAAAGAATTGGTCAACCCGACATAGCCACCCATCAACATCCTTCCCACTAAATTTGGGAAAGTCCAATTTGGGCATTCTAAAGGGTGGATCATGGTCACGATTCCTTGTAGAACTCTCAGCTTGGTATTCTGATTTGGGTGGTTCTCTTCTTAGTTTGCTGTCTACTTCTGTCAGTGCTTCTTCTAAGCGGTTGCTAGTGGCCTCATGCTCTAGGCGAAGACCTTGGACTTCTTCCCTTATGGAGTGAAAAGCCAAGTTCAAGTTCTCAATGGCTTTTGTTAGGGATTCCAAGTGTTCTAGTTCTTTTTGGTGTCCACGGGTACCCTGGGCCATTTTTTAGACCTTTTGTGACCAGTTACTAAAAATAGAATTAAATTTTTAGGACTTACTATTTTTAGTAAGTGCCCAAAAAAGTGCTTGGGTGCTATATATCAAAACGATCAGCTGAAGGAGGTGGTCACAATGAGCTATATCTCTCAACACTACTTTTTGGCACCCCAGACTTTTTTTTTATCTCCTGTTTTGCTGAGTCTAACGGTGTTTACAGTTTCTAATTCTGAGCTACTGAGCAAAAGTTGGGTACTGGAGCACTATCTATAACTGGCCGTGTTTCACACTCAAGATTCTCTGTATTTTGCAGGTGACTGATATGACAGTTCTGTTCTGACCCTGAAGACTGTGAATTCCGCCTCGATCGTGCCGACCTCTCTCGACTCTGATCGACTCGATTGTGGATCGCCATCGTAAATTTTATCGTTATTCTCCAGACTGTCAACTTAAGTGTCACCCTCATGGCTTATCCCGAATGCATGTCCCTTTTGTTATTTTTTTAGTAGAGGACTCCTTTCTCATATGCTCACTTTTGAAATGCAGGTTTACGAACAGGGATGTTTGGATTTTTATATATTTTTTTTTTTTTGCTTTTTTTTTACAGGTTGAAGTTTTAACAGAATCAGGGAATGCTAAGTATAGGAGTATGTACCACCCATAGGCCCTCTAATATACTGACAGTGACGAACAATAGTGCTCGGACCAATATTTCGGGCCACTACTCAAGGAGGATTCCACACATACCCTTGAGCACACTACCTGCCTCTGACAATACGGGAGGGTAATCGTCCAGGATGCTGTGTCCCGTAGACTATGAGTAATACAAGGCCGAAGAGCTTCCTAATGGCTAAAATTTTGTTTAATCCTAGGTGGTCTCCCGATATACCCGAAGATACGTGGGAGCTCAAGTCCGTGCGTGAGTTCTGTCTGAGGCCTGGGTATTGGAGCCTGATCGCCCCTCACTTCACTAGACGCTTTATGGGCTATCTAGCTTAGCCAATAACGACAGATCCTTCGCGATATTTTAAAACCCCCGGTACAGGGTTTCTACCTACTCAACTAAAAATATATATATATATTTTTTTTGTTTTTGGTCTGGAAAAAAAACACTGTATTTTTTTGGATTTTTTTTTTTTAATAAGGAAAAACAGAAATGGGAAAAACACACGGAATTTATACCTAACAGGCGGATTGGATGGCAAGAATCATTGCAGTTGCAGCAGAACTTGGCCCTGGAAAGCGCTCTGATACCACTTGTTAAGATCCTGCTATAAAATAAACTCAAATAACACACTCTCACACAATTGCTTGGAAATAAACTCACATAAACATCATATTAATATAACAGAAATTTGCATAAAGAACAATCTCACAATAAGACAGAATCGCAGGCCTCTTCGAGGGGGCAACCTCCTTCAATACTTCATTAATTTGCAAAAAGATGGTTACATTGGTGCCTTTTCGGGTATTTAAGGAGTTTCCTTCCAAGGTTGGCTTACATGCAAAATGCCACCTGGATTACATGCATAATGCCACCCGAATTACATGCATAGTGCCACTTTGAATTACATGCACAATGCCACTCGAATTACATGCATAATGCCACACGAATTACATGCACAATGCCACCTATCTACCATGTGTTACATAAAAAGGGTGCCATTTGTCATAGGCACTACCTAAGCTAAAACTTAGAACATTACAAAATATTAATCATGGGTACTACCCACGTTCACTAGGAATTATTACATCGGGGAAGTTATTACATTAAGGGTTAGGATGAGATCCTAACAGTAACTCTCTCCTTTGTAGTTGTTTTGCCCTTCTCCTTGGTTGCCTTTGCATTTTGCATAGGGGAATGTGATTTGTTCACCCACTGGATGTCTTGATGCATGCCCTAGGCCATACCCTAGCTGGTTCATGTTCAACTTTCTAGTGTGCTCTCCTTTAGCCGCTCCTCCTTGTTGCTCTTGGTTCCGTGCATAAGAATGAGCAAGCAAGCCTTTCACCTCTTTTTATAAGTTGAGGGAGGTAGGGGGACACTTGGCTTGCATGCAGCAAGTGCCCCTCCACTCCCTTATCTACCACAACAGTAGTAATTGCTTTACATGCAACTCTCATTCCATGTGATGTATTTTTCCTTTTCCTATAGTTTGACTCCTTGCTTGTCCTTGCACATGGCAGGCCCATTGGGAAAGCGGGCGCGCCCCATCCCAGATTGTGTCGACTTTTGCTTGGATGGCCTAGGTGGCTAGATGACTTGCTTGGATGTCCAGACGACCTTAGTCTATCTTTGGTCCGGACAACCCATGGGGCCAGACGACTTGCCTAGTCATATAGATGGCTTTGTCCCTTGTCCTCTTACATCATCATGAGTTCCATCCTGCTCATGCGTTCCTTCAAATAGCCGGACTTGTTCTCTTGACTACATGTCTTCATCTTGAAATCTAGATGACCCATCTTCTTCCTTGGATGGCTCTATATGATCTCCAAATAGCTTGATGTTGTCTTCCTCCCAAAATAGGCCTACAAATGGCCCTGCATGACTATCAGACGTTTGTGATACGTCTTTGGACGGCTTGGGGTGATTGTTTGACAACCTAGGGGTAGTTTGAGGCTCATATTGCTTCCTAAGATGGTTGAGGGAGGGTCTAGATGACCCTCTCCTTGGGGTAGATGGTCCAAGGGCCATAAGAGGACCCGTTGTCCCCACCAGCCAAAAAGGGTTCCAAATTAGACGACCCTAACAAGCGATCAAATGCCCTATAACTTTTCTCTTCATTGTCTACATTATTCACTTTACCATCTACATCAGCTACTTGTGCAACCTCCTCTTATTGCACAACTTTAGCTATCTGCTCATTCTTCACCTCCTTTATTGTAATCAAGTTCACCTCCTTTGCTTCCTAGCTAGGGTTGTGACTCTTCTCTTGCACTTAAAACTCTGCACATCATTGATTCGTGTCGACTTGCAACACTTTGACATTAACCTGCAAAGCGCTCTTACAAGTGGCATAACCAACATTGCACAATGGGTTTGCCTTTAGTATCATACTCAATTTAGTATCCTCTAGTTTTATGGTAATTTTCATAGACCAAATCATCGATGGCATCCCACCTTGGTACAATCTCCCTTTGCGCTGCATATTCTTGTAGCAATGATCTTGCGCTCTCCAAGTGACACTCATCCTCAGAGTGATTGTTCTTCTCTTCAGAGTCGCTTCCTTCGCTAACTTCTCGACCCCAACACTTGAACGATGAACTACTCATTCTTAAAATCATCACTTTCACTATCAGAGTCACTCTTAATGTCAGAGTCACTTTCATCTTTATGGTCATTCTCATCCACATTAACATGACCGCAATAGTTTAATGGTATCTTTGCATCACTTTCCAAGTTCAAGGCCTACTCCTAGGTCTCTTGATATGATGTTGGAGGGACCAACTTGATCTTCTTCACTTATTTCGGAAGAAGTCCCTCCACAAACCACCTCTTCTTTAATGCATCTGAGGGATCTTCCTCCAGATGGGTAAACATTTCACTTAACCTCCAGTTGTACAAACGAATAGGCTCTTTCTCACCCTGTTCCATTTTATAAATTTTAACATAGACCTCATCGTCATTGTGGAACAACTAAAATTCCTTCATGAATGCTTCGCGCAATTCGTCCTAAGTCTGGTACTCGTTTGTGGCAATCCCATGTACAAGTCCCTTGCGATTCCATGAAATGTTGTAGGGAATAACCTCTTCCAATCTACATCATTATTCTATCCATTTTCTTTCCACATCATGAGGTAGATTTTATAATGCTTGATTGGGTCCTTTATGCCCCCACCATGACATATGGGACACTTATGCAATATACCAAAATTGGTCTTTGTTGTGATAGGTTGATTTGACATTGTAGTTGTTTGCATGTCTCATCCTCTTCACACACATCATTAGACACTTACCACTGCAATTGCTTTGTTGCTAGACTCCTGTCCTACGCACCATGAAACATGCCAACTTGTGGTTGCTTCGATGTCAGATTCCCATCCCGCTTACCTTCTAGCACACCAACCTACAGTTGCTCTAGTGTCAGATTCACATCTCACGCATTGTCATACACGCTATCTTGCATTTGCACCAATGTTGTACTCCTATCCCACTCACCATAAAACACATCAACTTGCAATTGCTTCAACACCATACATTGTTGTCATGCAATTCGTCATCACTTCGTAACTTGCCATCCCATGATTCTCTACCGCTGTTAGGTAACTCTCAATTGTCATCAAGTAAATCTCCATCACGAACATAGAACTCTCTGCCATCGACATGCAACTCTTTGCCACCGACATGCAACTCTCCGTCACAACTCTCTACCACCAATATGCAACTCTCCGCTACCATCATGCAACTCTTCGTCACCGTTATGAAACTCTCCATTGCCATCACACAACTCTCCATCCCTGACGTGCAACTCTCGACCACCGACATGCAACTCTCAACCATCGACATGCAACTCTCCATCGCTGACATGCAACTTTGTCGCCATCATGCAACTCTTCCTCCACAAACCCTTGCACATTTCTTTGTGAGTTTCCGCTTGCATGTCTGATTGCACATTCTCTTGCACGTCTGCTTTATGCATCAACCCTTCGTCAGCATCAACAAACAAGTTTGTATCTTTGTATGTTTTGTTGAATGCATTGTAATCATTTCATTATTGTTGTTGTGCATATTCCTGAGTGATTTGCTCGTCACAACTCCATGTTGCCAGGCTTTTCCCAACTTCGAACAAGCAATGGTGCCAGAATGTAGAAATGGAATACAACATATTGCAACACAATTCCATTACCACTTAAATGAACAAAATATACAATGCAAATAACTTACATTTAGAATGGAGACACTGCACGCACAACATATATCTGATGTCTTGACAACCTTGCACAACAATTCAAATGGCTTGGCATAGCAGTTTAGAATACTCGACACAACAGTTCAGGCGACTTGACTCAATGGTTTAGAGGGCCCGACACAATGGTTATATGGATTGGCACTAGTACCTCATGAATACATGTTTGATTACAACCAACTTCTACAACCACGTGTAATGTCAATATACAACAACCTTGATACCAACCCTCAATACCATGCCAAGCCCAAATTAATGAGGGAGGGGTCCTATTTATACAACTAAGGAGGTAGTTACATCCTCTAATTAACTAACTACCAGACACCTCATCATTTTCTTAAATTACATTTGACATGCACTTGACTTGTATTTACATTTCATGACTTTATTAATTACACATATGCATTTTGTCAAACACTTTGTGTATGAACTACACAAAATGACAAAACTTTATTCATTGTTTATGCAAACATATGAATTCATCTACCTACTTTGTGCACAACTTGTCAAAAGGAGGCCTTGCTATGTGAATCCTAGATATTCGGCCCTTGTCAATGCAAAGATAGAAAAGATGTTGGATGCATGTATCGTTTTCAAAGAGACTATAAGTGATTGGGTTTACTGATTTGCTTCATGATTAAAAACTCATTCTCAGTCCTACTCACTGATTTGATTTTGGAAGAGGTATTTGGGCAATAGATCTACTCCTTTTTGGTTGTGTTCTCTAGCTATAACCAGATCAACGTCACTAAGGAATGCAGATCAAAGACAAGTTTTGTCATGGAAAATGGGATATATGCATACAACCAGGACTTCGATAATCTATATATCTAAGAATCATCCTATACATTTTTGAGCAAGTGTACGAGCAGGAGGCTATCATACTAGTGGAGCTTTTGATCCCATGCTTGAGAGTGGTAGTGTAGAACCAACTCAACAAACAAGAGAGCCTTGAGGAGAGGTTGTCTACACTAGTGAAATTGGACGAGAAATGAGTGATGGCATAGTGGGCCATAGAGATAGCCTAACATAGTCAGGATTACTAGCATGACAAGCACCTTCACAGTATAAAACTAAAAAATGAAGACCTTGTCTTGAAGTTTAATAGGAGGAGAGAAATCAAGCTTGGGAAGTTAAAAACCCTATGGCTTGGATCGTTTTAGGTGGATGAGGTCTTGAAGAATGGTGATGTCCAAGGAGGTTGGATGGAACACCATGCCTGTTATAGTGAAAGAAACAAAACTGAATCCCTACAAGGTTCATGCACAGGTAAACCTTGTGGATGAGGAGCCATCAGAAGCTAGTTTGGATGGGCTGCCTTGCACATCCAATCAGTCCTTAGGGTTTTGATTGGGTCACTATCCAGGAGGGTGGGGAGTGTAGTCACTCCAAAGATGCACAGTTGGATGAAGTTTTGAGAATGGTGAAAATTTTATAGCAAAGCAGCTTGTGTGGCTATTCGACTAGGTGGCTTCTACAAGGGAAATAGGCGGTAGGCAGCAATGGGGATTGGCAATTGAGTAGTTGGAGTTAGAGCTAGAATACCTTGAGTAGAGAAGGCTGTTTTCGTAGGGAGTAGATGAGCATCCATTTCGTTGCTTGCAATGGAGACAACCATTTGATGATGGGGAAAATCGAGCCAGCCATTCCCCCTTAACTGTGAAGTTTAAGGCATGCAAAGGGAGAGTTTTGTGTGGGAGGCAATGACGAAATTGAGCCGAGTATGTTAGCAACCATAGGTTGTGCACAAATGAACATGTGCACAAAGATGGAACAACTATACAAAACAAGTGAACAACGAAACATCCACATAATTGGGTTGCACAAAAAATGTGCACAAAGTGTACAACAGTTGTGCAAAGCAACAATGATGCATGCATGTTTGAATGCAACGAGTCCAAAAGACACAATCGACGAAGGAATTGGGTAGCTACGCCTCTTGAAAATTCTTGTGGCTGTTTGGTAATGATTGAGGTGTTAGAGGGGCAAATATCGTCATAGCTCGAGTAACAATTTTAGCAACAACAATCGAGGCAATAATTACAGTAAAGTTAGCATGAGCACCTTTGGGTTCGGAAGAAGAAATAGCTCAAGCTCAAGTAGAAGTATGCGTATGCGTGGAAGTGATGTGTATACCCAGTCAAACAAGTGCTGTAATCTTTTGAGTTCATTATTGCATGTACAAGATTTTTATTGAGCCGATATTCCTTGTACTTGTGACAACAGCCTAAGAGTTTGACGACTGAGAATCTTGGCGTAAGCAGTCAACATGGTCGATGTGTGACGATGCCTAGAAGGACAACGTGCACAAGCCCTTGAAGGAGAAATTGACTGATTGTTGTGCTATGACAACACAAAAGATGAGGAAAAATGTTAAAATGATTTTTTGTAAGTTGGTCATCTTGGATAGGGTTGTCTGGAAGTTGGTCATCTAGGATTGGGTCATCTAGAAGCTAATCGTTTGGGATAAGGTTGTCTAGGACAAGGTTGTTTGGCCTAGGTCCTATGTTGCTTGGGTTGGAACTGTTGCCACATTTTGCACGGGGTGCAATGTTTCCAGTTTTTTTAAGAGTGCTGCTCTTCCCTTTCCCTTTTCCTCTCTTTCCCTTTCCTTTTCTCTCCCTTTCTCTCTCTTCCCTACATTCTCATTCTTCCCTCTTTCTTTTTGAGCCCCTCAGTCAGATCTCAAATTTGACAGCAGTTGCCCTGAAAAATGGCTAAGTGCCAGGGCGCAATCCGACTTCGCAGCGAAGTCGGAGTGCGCCCTCCAGTTGGAGCGCAGTAGGAATACAAAGTGCGCAGTGTGACAGGATCAACCAGAAGAACAAGTTTTCTGGGCGAAGTCCGACTTCGCAGCGAAGTCGGACTGCGCCCTGCTTTCTGGGCGCACCTTGTAGCAGGCTGGCAGGATGGCAGGAAAATGACTAAGTGCTGGGGCGAAGTTCGACTTCGCAGCGAAGTCGGACTGCTCCCCCTTTCTAGGGCGAAGTCCGTACGACGACAGAAATCAGCTTTCACCTGTGCGCAACCCGACTTCGCAGCGAAGTCGGAGTGCGCCCTTTGACAGGTGTGCAGTAGGGAAATAAACTCAGAAATACACCCAAGGCATGAAGGCCTTCCCCACTGCGTTGTTTTCTGCCTGCGCAACCCGATGGCGCTCAGATCCTAGGAGAAGTTGGATAAACTGCCTTTCAAGGCAAGCACGTGTCAAACAACATCATCCGACAAGTGTCCAGCTTTGGGATCTGAGCCAAGACATGCCGAGCAAAAGGACAAGCATGGGCTGCACTACTTATGCCAGCTACCCCATTTAAAGCTGATTGAAGGTTCCACCTGCTTTAGCTACCCGCATTCCTGCCGATGAGAAGTTCTACCTAGCGTGCTGCCACGTATCTGTTCGGCCTTTAGGGAGACCATGCTGCAGGTACAGTCCAGCCCGACAGAGGTCCGCATCTGCAGTTCCGCGGCTGCTTTTGTCAGCTAATGTTTGACTAGGACTTTGTGCCCATTAATGTAACGGGAGGGACTCGGGCTATAAATACCCACCACATTTCCATTGTAAGGTGTGGAAGGGGAATGTCTGTTAGGGAACCATTGTAACTGTGCTTCTGCTTATCAATATAAAGTATATGCCTGGATCTGTTCTACTTCTTTTATTTTGTATGCTGCCTCTCTTTAACATTTCTGCTTTACGTTTTCCTGTGTCATGGCTTGTTGATTTACTTCAGCATTTGGTGGTCAGGTATTCCTGAGGCATTGCTTGTGTCATGGCTTGTTGATTCACTTCAGCATTTGGTGGCCAAGTACTCTTGGACTTCATTGATTAGAGGATACATAGAATAAACTTGGTAGCAGTTCCTTCAGTTTGTGTGTTATGTTTATGTTGCTGTCCGTAGTGGTGATTGATGCACTGCCGTACTGTTAGTTCCTTGTAGGGAATGTCTGTTAGGGAGTCATTGTAGCTGTGCGTACAAATTCTCTGCATAACACACATACTTGGATCTGACATTTCTTGGTTACTTTTTGCATTCATGTTGCTGTCCGTAGTGGTGATTGATGCGCTGCCGTACTGTTAGTTCCTTGTAGGGAATGTCTGTTAGGGAGCCATTGTAGCTGTGCGTACATTTCTTTATACAGAAAGTATACTTAGACTTTGCAGTTTCTGGTTATGCTTTGTATTCATGATGCAGTAAGTAGTGGTGATTGATGTGTTGCTGTACTGTTAGTTCCCCCCACCCAACTCCAATCACATTTGTAAATTCTTTCCGCATTTTTATCTCTTTCTTGCACTCTCATCTCAAACCATAAAACCCCATAGGAGCCGGCCTTCTCCGGAGATTGGCACGGAAGGCATTCCTTCCTTTCGGCCTTTCAAGCTGGTGGGCGAATCTGGGCGCGTTAACACAAAATCCTTTCCTCATGGCAGATTCGTAACCAACAGTTTCTCTGGCACGCCCGGTGGGACCAAGGTCCCACGTTTGAGGAGTAAATTTCTAATCAGTCCCCACCTGGCGCAACAGTTTCTGAGCACTCGGTGGGCCAAGGAAGTTTCCCACCCCTAAATAGAATCGAAGCACCGGTGTTCGCTTCATTGCTGTTCAAAATCAGAACACTTGGCGACTCTGCACGAACATATCCTCTGAGTCCGAAAGACCGGTCCTAGCACCTTCATGCAAACGAGAAGGTGGCGAGCAAGGGATCCGACAAACCCGCCTGACTTTTACGAACTAGACATCAACGCTCGAGGCGAAATTGTCAGGCTGGCTGATCAACAAGCTCGTGTCGACGAAGCCGAGGCTGAAATTCAAGAAGAAGCCGAAGCCGAGGTCGGAGGAGCTGAGTACGAAATAGAAGAGGCCGAGGAAGAAGAGGAATCTACATCCTCGGAAGGTACCGACACTGAGTATACAACCGACGGAGGAGAAGAAGAAATGGCTGCCCAGCAGCAGAATGATGATGATCTCTTCCCGGCGGTGGACTCTACGGGGCCCTTGGCCCTGGTCGGACAGCAAGCTGTGCCCCCTGCTGCTTTAAAGTCCATCCCTACGTACGACGGCTACGGCAAGACGGCGTACGAGCACATCCAGGACATCCTTGCCCTGGCCGCATTACACTCCATTACTGACGAGAGTGTGAAGACCCGTCTCGTCGGCCCTTTCCCTGAGGGGAAAGCTTCTCTACTGGTGGAGATCGCTGCCAAAGGGATCCATCACAGGGTGGCCCCAGCTTGCCAGAAGGCTCGTGAAAGGATGCAACGAGTCTGCTGACCCTACTTCTTTGCTGCATCAGTTCCAAAGTATCCAGAGACACCCTCAAGAGGAGGTGTCTGACTTTAACATCAGGTTTGCGAGATCCTGGAAACGGGTACCTCGCGAACTTCGGCCTTCAGCTGGCATGGCTGCTCACTACTATCTGAGATCCTTCAACTCAGACATATGCCTGCTACTGAAGATAGCCAGAATAGACGAGTTTCCTGCTCTGTACGAGGTTGCCCAGCAAGTTGAAGCTGATATCATTTCCATCGGCAGACTCTCGTCCAGGGTGCAGGAACCCATTCGTCCCGACTTCCCCAAATCCCAGTATCCGCCAGCTTCTGGTGGTGCGCCGTCATCAGGACAGCAACCCCAACAGCAATGGAATCCAGCGCCGGTCGTAACTCCTTACGACCCGCCGCAAATGCATTATCTTCACCCGCCTCCTGCTCCGCATTTTCTAGCACTCCCTGATCCCCCGCAGTACGCGCCTTATTCCAATCCTCCTCCATTAACCGCATTACCTCCACCAGCACAGTTGCCCCCTCCTGAGAATAATATTCAGAATACAATCCTCCAGGAGGTACGGGTTTTGGCCTCAGGTTATCATGCCATGTCCAATGACATGACCGCTCTGAAGAAGAAGCAGGCCCAGATGGACCTCGCTCCTAGGAGGCCATATCCGCCCCCGGCGCTGACAAAAGACAAGCCCCCAGAGCACCAGCTGCAGAGGCGTCCGCCTCCGAGAAATGCTGCTATAGAAGACCAACCTGGTCCCTCTGACCAGGTTAACTGGTGCACTACGTGCAATGACCCGCATTCGGAGGAAGACTGCACTCTGCACCAGCACTACATCCAGACCTTGGCCGGCAGTGCCATAGAGGACGATGAACTCTACATGATCCTGGACGGCGAAGCCAACTTTGCCCTCCCAGAGGAGAATCTAGTGCCGCCCGCCAAGGAAGAAAAGAAAACTGCAGATGCTGCCAAGCCTTTGCAGGTATATGCCAGAAGAGAAAAGGCGCAGCCCGGTGGGCTGCCACCATACAAGCGGCTGTGGCCCTACACAGCCCAGGAGAAGGCATCCAAAGACAAAGCTCCAGCCAAGCCTCCTCCGGCAAAGGCTGCCCCTGTTCCAACCAAGCCTCCTATAGCAAAACCTCCAGTTCCGGCTAAAGCTCCCGTACCTCAGCCTCCAGCTAAAACCAAAGAACAAGCACAGGAGAAGCTGAAGTACCCGTCTCTGACCAAGAGACAGAGAGTTGAGGCCACCCAGCAGTACCGGACGAAGTATGAGCCGACAAAAGAAGCAAAAGGAGCTAGCACCTCGGGCTACAGCATAGTAGACGAGTTGAAAAGAACACCCGCTAGAATCAGCATGTACGATGCTCTTCTGCTCCCAGGCCAGATGGATCTGCTGCAAGAATCTCTGAAGAACATGAAGAATGGCAAGCAGATACAGCCCGCTGTCTTGGTTCAACCCCCGACGGGCCTCGGCCACTGGGAAGAACGGACTGCCTCCCTTCTATCTGTCTTTACGGATGCAAGGGCATATAGTACACAACTGCATGGTGGACTCTGGCGCTTCCACGACTGTTATGCCGAAATCCGTCTGGGACGAGATCGGGATGGAGTACACAAGGAGCAGCCAAGGCGTGCTGCAATTAGACGACACCCCTGTCAAGACAGTTGGTGTCATAAAGGACATCCCTATCCGGCTGCATAAGGCTCTCGACATCGTGGTCATCCAAGAGGTCGTGGTTGTTGACTTGGCTCCTGTTGGTTACGAATCTGCCATGAGGAAAGGATTTTGGGTTAATGCGCCCAGATTCGCCCACCAGCATGAAAGGCCGGAAGGAAGAGATGCCTTCCGAGCCAATCTCCGGAGAAGGCCGGCTCCTTTTGGGGGGGTTTTCTGATTTAAGCTAAAGGGAACAGGAAAGAAATAAATGTACAGAAAGAGACAAATGTACAGAAAGAAATTACAAATATATTCAGAGGTTGGTGGGGGGGAACTAACAGTACGGGAACACACCAATCACCGCTACTTACTACATACAAACACAAAGCATGACAAAGAACTGCAAAACCTACGCGTACTTCCGATACACAAGCAGTGTATGCACGACTTCAATGATCCCCTAGCAAACATTCCCTACAAGGAACTAACAAAGACGGCAATGCATCAATCACCAGATACGTACACTGACAGGGGTAGAAAATAAACCTAGAGATATCGGAGCCAGGTATATGTGTAAGGTAGAGAATTTAACCACACAACTTCAATGGCTCCCTAGCAAACATTCCCTACAAGGAACTAACAGCAGGGGATCGCATCAATCACCAGATACGGGCCAGCAACGTCACACATAACTGATGGAACTGCTACCACATCTATTATATGAAAATTAAAAGTACGTGAAATAATGCTAAAGGCGCCGATCATCAAATGCTGAAATGAATCAACAAGCCATGACACATAATCGCGTAAAGCATAAGCATAAAGAAATAAAGAGCGGCGAAACCAGAACCAGGCATACAGATTGTATTTATAAGCAGAAGCACGGTTACAATGGGCACAGTGGTTCCCTAACAAACATTCCCCTTCCACACTTTACAATGAATTCATGGTGGGATTTTATAGCCCGAGTCCCTCCCGTTACATTAATGGGCACAGAGTCCCAGTCAAACATAAGCTGACAGAAGCGGCGAAAGAGCTGCAAATGCTGACCTTTTGTCGGACCGGACCGTACCCGCAGCATGGTCATCCTGGGAGCTGGACAGCTACGTGACGGAGTGCTGGGTAGAATCTTCAAGTCGGCAGGTACGCTGGTAGCTGGAGCAGGTGGAACCTCAGATCAACTTTGAATGAGGCTACTGGCACAGGCAGTGCAGCCCATGTTTATCCCTTTTTGTCGGCACGTCTTGGTTCGAATCCCGAAGCTGGACACTTGTCGGATGAAGGAAGATGCTGTTTGACACATGTCTGCCTTAGAGGGCAGTCTATCCATCTTCGCTTGGGATCGGAGCTCCTTGGGATGCGCGGGCAGAAAACAGTGTAGTCGGGAAGGCCTTCACGCCTTGGTCAAATTCCGGGTTTGTTCCCCTATCGTACACCTGTCAAGGGCGCATTCCGACTCTGTTGAGAAGTCGGACTGCGCACAGGTGAACACCGGTGTCCGCCGTCGTACGGACTCGCTCCGGCACTTATCATTCTTCTTTGTCGACCTGCCGATCTGCCAGTTGCAAGGTGCGCCCAGAAAGTGGGGCGAAGTCAGACTTCGCACCAAAACTGGGCGAAGTGCGAACTTCGCACCAAAACTGGGCGAAGTACGAACTTCGCACCAGACTGGGCGAAGTACGCACTTCGCACCCAGACTGGGCGAAGTGCGAACTTCGCACCCAGACTTAGCCAATTTTTTGGGTAACCTGCTGGAAAGTTGAAAAATCAATTGGGGGACTCTAAGAAAGGGGGGAAAGAAAGGGAATGCGGGAAAGAAAAGGAAAGGGAGAGAAGAAGGAAGGAAAATGGAGGAAAAGGGAAAAGAAGAGCAGCACTGTTACAATATTGAAGACATTGCACCCTGTGCAAAATGTGACAACAGCTCCCTACTTTAGCATGTGTCTCTCTCGGGAGTTCACTGCGAAGTTGGGCGGGTATCTGTCTCTAGACTACCCACACATGGAAGTGCCCTTCAAAGGAAGGAGACTGAAAATCTTTAACGAGAAACCTTCCACCTTCCTAGTAGAGAAGATACCCGGAGAAGAGTCGGACCGCATGGTCCAAATTGTCGGAGGAAGAACTGGTGACGGTAGAACTGACGGAGCAAGCCCTCGAAGTGCTACAGCTTGAAGATGAGTTCTCTTTGCGGGATTTCAATGCCGTAATTGAGACAGAGCAGGGCTGTTACACCGTTGTACAGCCCGAGAGGCTTGACAAGTCAGCTGCAAAGGAAGTGGGACCTGCACCTGAGAAGCTGTGGAAGCTTTTCTTTGACGGCGCGCGATGCAAAAATGGCGCCGGTGCAGGGGTGCTTCTGGTTTCTCCGACCGGGATCCAGAAGGACTATACCTACAGGTTGGCCTGGAGCTGCACTAACAACTCGGCGGAGTACGAAGCCCCGTGCTTGGGTTTGCGAAAGGCGGAGAGGCTGGGGATTAAACACCTGCAGATCTTTGGAGATTCAGAGCTGGTGTGTCACCAGGTTACGAACAAGTGCGCCTCCAAAAGCACTATCTCAAGGCGTACCGCAACCGGGTGTGGGACCTGATGGAGTCGTTTGACTCGTTGAATGTCAAGGCGATATCACGTGAGAAAAACAAACACGCTGACATTCTGGCGTCTCGTTGGAGCCAGTGCACGTTCCGGCCGATGACGTTGTCCGTAAACCGAGCCGGTTCGCACTATTTACAGTGCCTTCGTGCTCGATAAGGACACCCACTGGCAGTGTTCGATTGTGACGAGGAGATCGTCACATTTTTGGTTAATGAAGTTGGTTCAATCGAGAGTAGAGACCCTGATGACGAGCAATATGAGGGGTTGATACAGTTAAAAAATAATCATGTCCCAAAAGGACTGATTACATTAGAGAGTCTATTTGATCAGAATGACAGAGCTATATCTCATAGGATCAAAGTAGACCCGAAGCAGTATGCCGACCTGGAACTTGAACCTGGTAAAACTATCAAGGTCGGGACAGACTGCACTTCGGAGGAACTTGAGCAGATCAGATCACTGTGCCGAGAGTTCCCCGACATCGTGGCCTGGTGCTACGAGGATTTGAAGGGGTATGACAGAAATGTAATCCAGCATACCATTGAGCTAGAGGATGGCGCCAAGCCATTCCGACGAAGCAGAGGGCCGTAAATCCGAAAATTGAGGCCATGATGAAAGCAGAGCTCTTGAAGATGCTGGAGGCCAAAATCATCTACCCCATCAAACATTCATCCTGGGTCGCGAATTTGGTGCCCGTGAGGAAAAAGAATGGCGACATTCGTCTCTGTGTCGACTTCAGAAACCTGAATCAGGCTTCCCTCAAGGACCACTATCCGCTTCCCCAAATTGACCAAATTCTACACATCGTTGCTGGAGCCCAAAGATTCTCACTTCTAGATGGATTTTCCGGCTACAACCAGATTTGGGTCATGGATGAGGACCAGCATAAGACGGCGTTCACCACCAAATGGGGGACGTTCGCCTATCACCGCATGCCTTTCGGCTTATCCAATGTCGGTGCCACATTCCAAAGGGCCATGGACCCGGCCTTCCGAGAGCCGCTCAATAAGATCATTGTCATCTACCTTGATGACATGACCGTTTTCTCTCACCAAAGAGGGGATCATGTTTCCCACCCGCGGCAAATATTTGAGAGGTGTCGAGAATTCGGCATTTCTATAAACCCGAAGAAGTCCGTCTTCGCGGTAAAAGAAGGTAAGTCGCCGGGACATGTCATCTCCGAGAAAGGCCTCGCCATTGACCCTGACAGAGCAGAAGCCCTCCTTCGCTTGCCAGCCCCAATCGATAAAAAAAGGGCTGCAGTCCTTCTTCGGTCAGATTAACTTCGTGCGGAAGTTCATCCCGGACTTCGCACAAGTGATCAAGCCTATGGCCGAACTGCTGAAAAAAGATACAACTTACGAATGGACTGATGAGAGAGAGCAAGCCTTCGAGGAAATCAAGGCTCGAATTGCGCAAGCTCCGGTGTTGATAAACCCGGACTACTCCAAGGACTTCATCCTCTATGCGGTGGGAGAACCGGAAAGTTACGCCGCAGTCCTAACTCAGAAGGGAGACGATGGCGAGGAGCGCCCCATAGCGTTCCTGAGCCAAGTGATTCAGCCGCATGAAGAAAAGTACAACTTTATAGAGCGGCAGGTTCACGCTGTCATGAAATCCCTCCGAAAGTTCAGGCATTTTGTCTCCCGTAGCAAAACGACTGTCTTCGTGATTCACCCGACGTTCGAAGCTTCATCATACAAGGAGAGCCGGGTCACAAGAGAGCAGGATGGATTGCAAAAATCCAGGAGTTCGACATCGAAGTGCGGCCCACCAAGCTTATCATAGGCCGAGCCTTGTGTCAGGAGCTGGCCCGAAGCGCTGTAGCCGGCATCTCCGCCTGTAAGTGGGAGGACACAGCGACAAGCATCTACCTAGCCAACTCCTTATCGGAGGAGAGTGATTGGACAGATGAACTGGTGAGATATTTCTGCACCGGAAGATGTCCAGATCACCTGAACGCCTCACAACGAAGGAGATTTCGGCTAGGTGCACTCAAGTACACTCTTCGCCCCGAGGGGCTTTACTTCAAAAATATTGACGGCATCCTGTTGCGGTGCGTCATGAAATCGGATCAGCCCAGGGTCCTCGGAGATTTTCATTCCGGGATGCCTGGAGGTCATCATTCCGCAAGGCCTACGGCCTTAAAAATAATTAGAGCCGGGTACTATTGGCCCACTCTATTTACAGACGCTTATGCGGTCCTGTTCCAAGTGTGATCAATGCCGAGGTTTGTCGGCGTAAACGTAAAAGCACCCCCGCCCCTTCAACCGATTCAGAGCCGAGACTCCGTTCCAAAGAATGGGGTCTAGACTTCATTGGGGTGATTTCGCCTAGTTCCTCTCGCTCGGACACAAGTTTATTCTTACAGCCACCGATTACTTCACACGGTGGGCAGAGGCGATCCCGACCAAAAACGCGGACCAAGAAACGGTCATCAGGTTCCTTGAGAGCCTGATTACCCGCTTCGGGGTTCCAGAGTCAATTGTGACGGACAATGGTCCGGGATTCGCAGGCGCTGTACTCACGGAGTACACTGGCAAACTTGGCATTTATCACAAGATGTCTTCTAATTACTACCCGCAGGGGAATGGCCTTGCCGAGTCTACTAACAAGAACCTCCTGAAGATCATCAGAAGGACCATTGACAGGAACAAGCGGACTTGGCATTTACTCCTGAACCGGGCGCCGTGGGCGGACAGTAGTTTCATTCAAGAAATCCATCGAACGTCCCCTTATGCGCTCGTCTATGGTAAAGAGGCCGTCATGCCATCCCACATTGAAATCCCTGCCCTATGGATGTTGGACGAAGACGAGAGCAGTGGAGACCCGGTGGATGACAGACTGTGCCAACTCCTGCAGTTGGAAGAAGACAGAGAAAAAGCATACCAGGCCTTCACCAAGCATATTGAAGCCACTCAAGGCTGGTTTGCAAAAGGCACCACTGCCCGAGTTTTTAAAATCGGGGACCTGGTGCTGAAGTGGGACTCATTTAAGGCGAAGCCGGGCAACCACGGGAAGTTTGATGCCCTCTGGGAGGGCCCTTATCAGATTGCCCGGGTGAACCAGCTCAATGCTTACGTACTTCGGGATATGGAGGGTCAGCTCCTACCTATCCCCGTTAACGGGTTCCACTTAAAAATTTACCGCTGCTGAAGGTGCCCAATGGGCCCTTCTTTGTAAAAATTTCCCTTATGCATTTTACTTTTTCAGCATGTACAGTTTCCAGCTTTCAGTTTTCCATTTGTTTGAGCCAAAATAGGACAATGGGAGAGAACACAGACTTCGCAGCGAAGTCTGTTGTCGCCCCTCAGAAGGAGCGAAGTTCGTAAAGGGAGCTGCTTGAGAAAACAGAAAAAACGGCTAAGTGGCAGTGCGCTGCCCGACTTCGCAGCGAAGTCGGGCTGCGCACCGGCCAAAGGGCGCGGTTTGAAAGAAGAAGCTGCAAAGGAGTGAGTGTTCGGACTGCGCTCAATTTTGAGCGAAGTCCGACTTCGCGCGCGAAGTCCGAATACACTCGGCTCGCGCGCGAAGTACGAACTGCGCCGAACTTCGCGCGAAGTGCGAACTTCGCCCGAACTTCGGGCGAAGTCCGAGCGCGCTCCATTTTCTGAGCGCAGCTCGTGCGCCCCATCACAAAAGGCAACAAACTCTAAGTACCTTCGAAGCCTCATCCGAAAATTGCAAAGGTCGGACTGCGCCCGATCCTCGGGCGCAGTTGGAAAAGAAAGGCAGCAATCTTAACGCAAGTGGCAGTTCGGACTGCGCCCAATTTTGGGGCGAAGTCCGACTGCGCGGGCGAAGTCGGATCGCGCCCAACTTTGGGGCGAAGTCCGATTGCGCCCTGTTTTCTGGGCGCAGCTTGGATGGTTTAAAAAAAAATAAATAAAAAATTCCAATGCTCCAAGCGTGGGCCCAGGGCGCATTGCGACAGTTAGAGATGGGTTTCCGCACCAAAGGGTTTTTTCTTGAGCAGTGTGCCCAGATTGCGGCAGTGACGTCAGCCATGGCGCAACGTTCAAAGTTAAATTTAATGATTGCGCAATCTTCAAGGAAAGCGCAATCAAAGAAGCATGGCGCGGCAGCCGGGGTGCATCTTTCAAGACATTCTCCTGCGCGGCCACCCAAAAATCATAACGCCTTCACTTGCCAGCCGACCTACCCCCTCCTGCGCGACATTAATGACGCTGTCATTATCTAGAAAAGGGGGTCTGATGCATCCAGACATGCCAAATCGTGCAGATTATTCCTGTGACTGCGAAATCTGGTGCAGACGTCCAGAAATCGTAATTATTGCTGTTTCGGAGGGATGGACAAAGGAAAGTTGCCAATGCCAGCGCAATCCAGCGAAGGGCGCGAACTGGGGGATTTACCGCAGTCAAGTGTTTTCAGGAGTGAGACACCGCCAGAGCAAAAGTCAAAATCCCGGCCAAAGAAAGTACAGCGTGGGCAAGCCCCACCACCACCGGTTAATTACCTGTCGGGGTACAAGGACGGCTCGTTTTCCATGAGCCTTACTAAGTTGCGGATAAATGTGGAGAATTGGGCTGACAAGGTTTCGCCCTCTCACCATTTCGGAGCGGCGTACAAGTCGAACCTTTTCCGGTTCTTGTGCCCTCCCGTCCATCAATGCCCGGAGCTGGTAGACCTAATTGTCAGACATTACAGCACCAGCTACCCGGCAAATTTGCAACTCCAGCGGTAAACCCTTGTTCGCACTTCGCAAAGAGACTGTCCAGCCGGCCTTCGCCCTAGGGTTGGAGTATGACTCCAGCACGATTGTCAGAAAGATAAATCTTGGCGAGCAAGCGGGACGCTTTACGCACACAAAAAGGATGAGGGATTTCCTCAATTCAGAGCTGAACGCCCCGCTCGCAGCTGGACAATGGCCAACCGGCCCCATACCCCTGGAGAGGTTTCAAAGCAAATACATATACACCATTCTGGCGTGGGTCCTCGGTCGCGACTCGACGAGCTGGTACAGCCGTACTCAGCTAGCGCTGGCAGAATGTCTCCTATGCGGAGAATCCTATGAACCAAGCAACGCAGAGAAGTGGGAAGCGCCCTATCTTCTTTGGATCAGGCGGATCGGCTTGCATACGCCATTCACTCCACTCGGTGAAGCTCCGAAAAGCAATCAACCGAATTTCGGTTCGGCTCCTTCTTGGCTTGGCTATGTTTGTATCATTTGCACTCCCGGATGCCGATCCCTAACCTGAAGAAGGTAAATGAGAAGGGAGAGCCACAGCCCGTCTATGACTGGACGGATGACCTATACCGGAAAGGGTCTTACTACAAGTTCAACTTCAACTTTCTGGGCTTGGTCATGTCAGTCTTCAACGATGGTGAGATCCCTCGCCCCCCGCAGGAAATGACGAACTATTTGCCGAATCACAAGCTCGGGGACGTTTTTAGACTGACGCAGGGGATTGTGGTCAGAATCTACGGATTCAAGGGCAAACCTCATCTCGCTGCCCTACCGGTGCACGGATCATCAGTTTGGGATGGAGGTTGCGCGGCAGATGGATTACGTTGAAGAGGAGTTCGGCCAGGGAAAGAGAAAGGGCCATATCTTTCGATATCCTCTTTCCTGGGCGAACGTCGAGATATCAGAGGTAGGACAGCATGTCTATCTCGAGCGGGAGCTTTTTGACATTGGCCTGATTCTGCTGCCGCAGCGCTGGAAGTACGACCCACACGGGATAAGGGGAAAGTTTGCACATATCTGCCCCCGGGCGGATATAATCGAAGATAGATGCGATGTGGTCCATGTTGACCTCGACTGGGAGATTGACTCGATGGAAGCATGGCCTCCGTGGCAGGATTTTTACTGCGAGGAGGTAGCATATGACCCCGAGCGAAACCCGGACCACAAGTTCTCTTCTCCAGGATTTAAAAAATTCATCTCCAAGCTAGCAGGCCTTAACTGGCCAAAAGAAAAAGTTGTTGAATGCTGGAAGATGAGGTGCCGCACGCAGCACGATAAATCCATCAGGAGAAATCTGGCCGTTGATGACGACTTTTCAGCTCTATATGACCAGCACATTGACAGCTGGCGGCCTTTCGCATTTCGAGATTACGTTCCCCGAGGTCCCTTTGAGGGTTATAAAGGAGGGTCTTCCTCCCAACAGTTGTACACTTTTGCAACTGCCAGCGCGGGCCCAGCAGACATCCAAGTGGACCCAATGCAGCCTGTGGCTTCCAAGGTGGCGCCTGAAAAGGCGAAAAAATCAGTCAAGTCAACGCCCGAGGTGATTCCTCAGGCACAAAAGACGCCAGCGCCACCAGCGAGCGGACCGGCCGCGGCAGACCTTCTGCAAGTCAAACCCCGGTACAAGTTTACCGTGGGAACATCAGCGCCCGCTGCACCTGCTTCATCTCCTTCTTCCGAACCAGCCATCGCTCCAGAAAAGAAAAAGAGGAAGAGAGTTGAGAAAGTCAGGCGACCTAGTCTGACAGTGCAGCAGCCAATCGCAGAGCCGCAGCCGCGTTCAGCCGCTCCAGAGGTTGTTTCTCTGGATAGTCCTGAGCCAGCCGCCGGAACCAGAACCGCAGACATTCATCCAAAGATCGGCTCAGGCGGAGCCCGCAGGTACGTTTGCTGCCCCGCTCCCTTTGATCTCATCTAGCCCTACTCCTACTCCATCTCCCGCTCAATCCGAGCAAGTCATGGCCGCATCTTCCTCCCCATCTCCACACCCTTCTAGCGGCCCCCATTCTTTCAACCAGTTTGCTCAGACCCCAACGCCTCCCTATCCCTGAGTCAAACCCCAAACCCTTCACCTGTGGTTAGTGCTGAAGCCGCGCGTTCACCGTTGCATCCATCGCCTCAGCCGCTTGAAACCCTTCCAAGCACCAACCGCTCCGATCTCCACTTCCCGGTCGCCCCCAGAAGCGGCCGATCCTTCCAGAGTCCGTCCGGTTCCTCCTACTTCCCTTGTCGCAGGAGAGACGTCTCCGCGAGGAACCCTAGGTTGGGGGAACCGGACTTCATGGACGACCTCCAGAACACGGATGATTTGCCTCTGGCAACGAGAGCCGTAGAATACCCTATCTCTTTCCTCCAAAACCTGAAGCGGAGGAGACCTGAAGAGATAGCCGCCCCGGTAAAGCGCACCAAGTTTAACTTCGAGAGGAGAGTGCTTACGACAGAGAAGATAACTCCGAAAGTGAAGAAGCCTCTCCGGGAAATGACCAGGGCGGACTACGAGCTCCAGACAAAGGAGAAGAGCTTTGACGATATTCACCCGCAATACGAGATTCAGGGAATCCTCCGTAAAGCGGATAATCTCCTTGTCAAAAATCTGGAGGAACAGGAAGAGCTTTTCCGGTTGCAGGACAAGACAAGACAGCTTGAAGAGGACCTGTCCAGGTCCACTGAGCAGCTGGAAGCGGCGCAGCGAGAAATAGATGAATTAAAAGCCCAGCTGGCCGCTTCTCAGCAAGAAGCCGCAACGGAAAAGCAGGCAGCCCTGGAGCAGATTTCTCAGCTCCAGGAGTCTTTGAAACAGGCGCAGTCGCAATCTGCAGAGAAAGCATCTCAAGCGACGGTCTTTTCAAAGAGCAAAGTTAAGGAGATGCGGGCTGATCTGCTGCGGGGATGCAAGCCCCACACGTATAAGGCTATGTCGGTCCTGGATTTCGCACTCAGGATCCAAGAAGTTTCTGCCTAGGGAAAGCCTGTGGTAGAGGAGGCCGAACGCCAGGCGAAGCAATGGCTGGACCTGGCGATAAAACTTCAAGAGCGCGAGCGCGAGGGCCTCCAATTCTCCCCCATGTCCTCATTCGCTGCAGAATGGGCAGATGCAAGGGTAACCTTGCATAAATATTTTAAGAAAGCAGAAGAGGTGAGAGTTGCCAGACGAATGCTGGATGCATTCGAACATGAAAAAGACATTTGTCTGGCTCCCTTTCACGCTCTCGCTGAACTAGGGTGCCCGGGCTATGTTGAGAATGGTGAATTTCTCACCCATGAGCAGGTGAAAAAGAATTGGCTGTCCTTTGAAGCAGATACAGCTGAAATTGATAGCTGGACTGAGCCAATTCAAGAAAGTCAGGTCACCCAGATGGTGTCCAAGTGCTGCAGGATCAGCTCCTACTTCCAGGAGCTGGGAAAAAGATACCTCACCATCGACCTGCACGCGGTCGCTGCATTCCACGCAGCATTAGAAGAAGTTGCCGACCGCCGACCATTCGAAGCAGAAGCCTGGGGCCAAGCCCAGGCCGCATACAACCGCATCTGCGAGGCAAAAGCCAGTGCCGGAGAGCATTCGGAAGGCGAATCTGAGGAGGCAACTGCCGGAAGTGGATCTGAAGAACAGTTGCCGCGAGGAGAACGGCTAGAGCAGCAGAAGCAGGGGAAGCAAGTTCCTCTGCACCCAATGGATGAAGGCATGGATTCTTTGCGCCGAGGCGAGCTCGACACCCCGCGAGCCGCCGTAAATGTTGCCACATTTTGCACGGGGTGCAATGTTTTCAGTTTTGTAAGAGTGCTGCTCTTCCTTTTCCCTCTTCCTCTCTTTCCCTTTCCTCTTCTCTCCCTTTCTCTCTCTTCCCTACATTCTCATTCTTCCCTCTTTCTTTTGAGCCCCTCAATCAGATCTCAAATTTGACAAGCAGTTGCCCTGAAAAATGGCTAAGTGCCAGGGCGCAATCCGACTTCGCAGCGAAGTCGGAGTGCGCCCTCCAGTTGGAGCGCAGCAGGAATACAAAGTGCGCAGTGTGACAGAATCAGCCAGAAGAACAAGTTTTCTGGGCGAAGTCCGACTTCGCAGCGAAGTCGGACTGCGCCCTGCTTTCTGGGCGCACCTTGTAGCAGGCTGGCAGGATGGCAGGAAAATGACTAAGTGCTGGGGCGAAGTCCGACTTCGCAGCGAAGTCGGACTGCTCCCCCTTTCCAGGGCGAAGTCCGTACGGCGGCAAGAATCAGCTTTCACCTGTGCGCAACCCGACTTCGCAGCGAAGTCGGAGTGCGCCTTTGACAGGTGCGCAGTAGGGAAATAAACTCATAAATGCACCCAAGGCATGAAGGCCTTCCCGATCGCGCTGTTTTCTGCTCGCGCAACCCGATGGCGCTCCGATCCTGGGAGAAGTTGGATAAACTGCCTTTCAAGGCAAGCACGTGTCAAACAACATCATCCGACAAGTGTCCAGCTTTGGGATCTGAGCCAAGACGTGCCGAGCAAAAGGACAAGCATGGGCTGCACTACTTATGCCAGCTGCCTCATTTAAAGCTGATTGGAGGTTCTACCTGCTTCAGCTGCCCGCATTCCTGCCGATGAGAAGTTCTACCTAACGCGCTGCCACGTATCTGTCCGGCCTTCAGGGAGACCATGCTGCAGGTACAGTCCTGCCCGACAAAGGTCAGCATCAGCAGTTCCGCGGCTGCTTTTGTCAGCTAATGTTTGACTGGGACTTTGTGCCCATTAATGTAACGGGAGGGACTCGGGCTATAAATACCCACCACATTTTCATTGTAAGGTGGTGGAAGGGGAATGTCTGTTAGGGAACCATTGTAACTGTGCTTCTGCTTATCAATATAAAGTATATGCCTGGATCTGTTCTACTTCTTTTATTTTGTATGCTGCCTCTCTTTAACATTTCTGCTTTACGTTTTCCTGTGTCATGGCTTGTTGATTTACTTCAGCATTTGGTGGTCAGGTATTCCTGAGGCATTGCTTGTGTCATGGCTTGTTGATTCACTTCAGCATTTGGTGGCCAAGTACTCTTGGACTTCATTGATTAGAGGATACATAGAATAAATTTGGTAGCAGTTCCTTCAGCTTTGTGTGTTATGTTTATGTTGCTGTCCGTAGTGGTGATTGATGCACTGCCGTATCGTTAGTTCCCTTGTAGGGAGAATGTCCGTTAGGGAGTCATTGTAGCCGTGCGTACAAATTCTCTGCATAACACACATACTTGGATCTGACATTTCTTGGTTACTTTTTGCATTCATGTTACTGTCCGTAGTGGTGATTGATGCACTGCCGTACTGTTAGTTCCTTGTAGGGAATGTCTGTTAGGGAGCCATTGTAGCTGTGCGTACACTTCTTTATATAAAAAGTATACTTAGATTTTGCAGTTTCTGGTTATGCTTTGTATTTATGATGCAGTAAGTAGTGGTGATTGATGTGTTGCTGTACTGTTAGTTCCCCCCACCCAACTCCAATCACATTTGTAAATTCTTTCCGCATTTTTATCTCTTTCCTGCACTCTCATCTCAAACCATAAAACCCCACAAGGAGCCGGCCTTCTCCGGAGATTGGCACGGAAGGCATTCCTTCCTTCCGGCCTTTCAAGCTGGTGGGCGAATCTGGGCGCGTTAACACAAAATCCTTTCCTCATGGCAGATTCGTAACCAACAGGAACCTAGGTCGTTTGCCTTGAAGCATGAACTGTTTGGCCTTGTGATTAGTTCATCTAGAGCAATTTAGAGGCAGAGGGGAAGGGATGGGATGCCAAGGAAGAGTTAGACCAATTGTAGTCCAAGATGACGATGAGAAGTTTGAGAAATGCTCAATGTTCTTTTGGACGACAAGAGATTATTGTGCAATTTGGCAAATGAGAAACTATAATTTTGGGCCATTTGGCTATTTGGCTAGATTGCCTTGTTGTCAAGCAAATGGTAGAGGGGTCATTTGAGCCATCTAGGTTGATTGTCTGGACGTTGGGCCTTATTGACCTAGCCATCTGGTCAATGGATCTACCCACCAGGCCATTTGAGGCAAGATGGCTGTCTAAGTCCAGGAGGGATTGCAAATGCCGCTTGGTGTAGCAATTGCATGAATGTCACCAAGTGTCCCTCTTTCTAGACCATTATAAAAACTTCTTTATACCCCCTTTCACTCACACTGATAGGAAGTAACAAGCAACTACTTGAGAGGAACTAGTCCAACACAACCTAGGGATTTGAGCAGTGATCATCTAAGAAACCCTCATCACTGTCTAGAAATTTATAGTCTCATCCAAAATAGCAAAGCAAAATAGTGTGTTGGAGGGTGCCACCTAAGGTCCCTACCCCTTTTTCAAGCTAACCCAAACTTTTACCTAACTCCAAAAGCTCTGTTCAAAATTGAAATGTTTACTTGGTATATCCACTTTGCCTTTAGAAATTTGTGTTTTCAGGTAGCTATTAGGGATAAGACACCACAACAGATGAGATTCAAACAATTCAATGTGCTTCGTTTGTTGTTCAAAGTGTTTGGTGCACCCCACTAGTAGTGTACATTGCTTAATATAGTGCACTTTGCCCTCAGGTGTAGAGCATGCCTTGTTCGCTATAGTGTGCCTCGTTCACTAAGGCACTTTAGTAGCCCGCCACTACCATCATGCTTCGAATGGAGATTTGTGACACAAGATGAGGCAGACGACAAAGCAGTGTTAAGCATTGCACCTTGTCAGACGCAGTGTGCCTTGCCTAGAGGTAGTGTGCCCCACCCAATGCAAGTGCGCCTTGCTCCCAACTGATGCATCTTGTTAGTTATCAGTTTGCCGTACAAGTGGAGGACGTGTATGATAGGTGCCATACAAGCACAATTGTAGTCACAGTTGGAGTTGCTAAAGGTGGAAAGAATGCAGAAGTAGCCAACATTGTAGAGGATACACCGAGTGGAGCAGCAGTAGAGGAAAGCTCCACCTTACCAACCCCCTTTAGAATTTTTAGGGCTTTAGTAGAGCTCTTAAAAATGGTCCCCTCTATTTTAAAAGGTAGCGTGAGGAAATCTATTCGGTTGGTCTATCTGGTCTCAGCTTCGAGTTGGGGGAGCTTTCTTGAACATGGCTCAAGTGCCCCACCAACCATCAAACCAATGTTTCGGCAGTGAACGAGACTCAAGAAGATCTGATGTTGTAGTTAGGGTCTTGTTCACTAGGAGAGGGCATTGGAATTGTTGCACGGAGAGGGCTTGTAGAGAGTGTATGCGCAAGGGAGAGAAAGTGTGGTCAAGATGCCGAGCGAGACAACACTAGTATGCAGCATGGTGTATACTCTAAGGAAAGGCCGAGATCTAGCACTCCTAGAGAGAGAGAAGTGGAGGCTGCACCTTAGGAAAAGGAGAGCAAGGGACAAGAGAGAATGGCCGTACCTTTGTAGGAGATGACATGGCAACAACTGGCAGGAGAGTTCTGTTTGAATTGGTGGTAGGAGCAATCATATGATCACCTGTTGAAGGTTGCATTCAAGAGTGTAGGAGTGCACTGTATTTTGTAGATTCCAAAATTTGAGGAATTCTTCAAGAAGTACTTGCTATAAATGTTGTAGACATATAATCATCAACAACATATGAGCAGGATCACGTTTGGTGACTGCAAGGTGTAGGTAGCATTCTCGCCTGGTAATTTTTAGAGGACTTTTGGACTGCCAAGTTCAAGCATACCAGTGAGAAAGGAGTCAGTGGTTTTGGACCAATCGAAGGATTTGATGGATAGGGTCATTGATCTTAGTCCAGAGGAGGCGGCAAAATTGTTGAAGCACGAGAGCCAAGGATTGAAGATGCAACAGTTGAAGACAATAGAACCGCAATGTATGATGAATGTGATCATGTCAAAAATCTTAGGAGAATAGAGAGCCTCGGAGATAATGGATGGTGTTGTGTATGATTGGGCATCATATCTATCATACCGCAACAAGAATTTTCTGATGCAATACACAAGGAATTTCTCGATGGCTTTTCATTCCATTGCTATTATGATGAATGCTGTGACATAGGAGAAGTTGCAATTTCCTAGATTGAATCCGCCAAGGGTTGTTCCAAAGCGTTAGCCGATAATATATTGGTGGGTTCATGTGATGCGACATACGAAGCCATGTACCCTGGTGAAGAAGGGTACATTGAAGAAGAGGAAGGATCGGGAGGCTTTGAAAGCAGAGGCGAGTGCAGATTCACAAGGAGCTGATGAGCAGCTATAAACGGAGGAGTTGGTGTGAAAGAAGAAATGACATAGGAGGTTAGAGCAGTAGTGGTCAAGAGCTCAACCTCAGTATAGACAGCAGTTCTAAGCAAGACAAATCCTAGAACTGGCTGGAATAATGTTGTCCACCAATTTTGATTGTACATAGCAATTTTGGAATATATATGTTGCATGTGATTTTGTAAAATCAGCCAATGAAAAGGAAGGCTTGATTGTAAACGTGCAGGACACTAGATGACAAAACTAGCCATCATTGTTAATGGGCTAACTAGTGTGTTAGACGTAGACGTCCAAGATTAGTTAGCGTCTAATTATGTTAAGGCAAGACGGTTGGGGTAGTTGAGAGCGAAGTAGTTGCAGTAACTACTTCGCCTCCCTATTTATACCCCCTCTTCAAACATTGTAGATATACCATCATGATCACATTTTGCTACGAATGCCAATGCTCTTGTACGGAAGTTCTGTTCTGTGTATGGTGATGTTGTGAGTTTATGAGATTGCAGGTTGTATTGCACTGACTAGTGATTGCACGGTTTCATATTGATAAGCATTGTAGGGTGATGGTTGCAGCAAGGGCCAAGTTGGGTGAGTTATTGCAGGTACAAGGCGAACAAACTGTAGACGTCTAGCTTTTGACGTCTGGGCAACCGTCAAACGGCTATCCGTCCAAACTAGCCCCTGTGACATCTACCCACTCGATGTGACGTCTAGCTACCGGTGTAACGTCTACCCACCTGGTGTGACGTCTAGCTACTTGTGTGACGTCTACCCACCTGATGTGACGTCTAGCTTTCCGTGACGTCTAGCTGGCCTGTGACGTCAAGCACTTGCGACGTTTGGTTGCTGGTGACGTCAAGCCTCTGTGACGTCTGGTCTTAGACGTCTATCTACTACCTCCAGACCCCTGATCCTTTGACGTCCATAACCGGTCTATAGGTGTATAAGTTGGAACCTGACTGTCCTGATTGTCATCACCCCTATCCCGGGAATGTACTCACCCCTGTCTACATTTGGCACCGTTGCCTAAGTGAACTCAGAGTCTAGCGACATAAGTGATAGGTGTAAAAGGTGAATGACTGATTTCAAGTCACAAAGCAAAAATCAAATACCGCTAAGAAGAAGTGCATGACTGTCGAACTTAAGGACACAAGAGGCAACAAAAGTATCTCACCCGGAAGTGGAGAGAGTCTAGAACCTAGAAGACGAAGATAATCCGAGCATTGAAACATTGTTGATGACTGTAGAAAACGAGGAAGAGCCCATCATTGAGAATTGGACGGCAACACCAGAACCAACGAGGGAGAGTTGGCCAGAGGATATTGAAGGAGAGAACCTTGTATCAGGGCACCTACGCGAAGGTTTGTGGGGAGGAAGACTGGAGCCACATTTGGTATATTTGCGGAGGAGGTCGCAAAGTAGAGACCAATCGAGTCGGGTAGAAGGCTATTTGAGTACAATTTTGCACCAACAACAACAGACAGACAATTAAACTCCACAACCACCAACACCAGGAAATACGAACAACAGAACAAATACTATGGCGGCAAATCTCGCCAATAGAACAATACAACAGAAATGCCCACCTTTTTCAGGTGAAGGAAAGGAGGACCCATCTCGGCATGTGGGAACTTGCATTACCATTTGGGGAGCAAATGGGGTCACACAAGACACACAATGGTTGCAACTATTCCCAGCCACATTGCGAGGCATGGCGATAGACTGGTACTTGAAAAGACAAAGTATGCAAGCATTTACACAATGGGAGGATTTGAAGACTGCATTCATAGAAGAATTCCGACCACTGAGGGATGACACTGACATCATCACAGAAATATGCGTCACTAAGCAAAAACCGGATGAGGATGTAAAAAGCTACAATAGAAGATTGAAACAATTGACAGATAAAATGGAGATGACACCTGCTGACGGTATGATAAAGCGGTGGTTTTTGGATGGGTTACTACCGAAATTCAAGAAGAAGATGAAGGCAGTACCATCCTCAACATATGCGGAAGCACTGGAGAAGGCTAAAAACTTTGAAAGTGAAGGCAAACAAACAACCGTAGGTATCGGAGGTTACTTAAAGCATAATGAAGATTCAAACAGTGAAGTAGAAGATAAAGTTCAGAGCACAATTCACACCTTCCGGAGAGAATTTGACAAAATTCTAAAAATAGCGAAAGGAGAAGGCCGCAAGGAGCAAAAAGAGACTTGGTGCTCAGACTGCAAGATAGAAGGACATTTAAATAGAAACTGTCCAAAGAAAGCATACTGTAACATATGTGAGATTGCCGGACATCCTGTAGCCAATTGTCCATTCAACCTAAAAAGCAAGAGGCATCAGACATTGGCTATACAACAGGAAGAGCAGCCAAATAAGCCAAGGAATGGACAAGGATCCACTAGCGGAGGATATAGGAATAGTGGACGAGGAGGAATACAAGGAGGCTAGAGTCGATTACAGTACGACTCTGAGGGTCGACCTGTTATTCAATGTTGGAATTGTCAAGAATGGGGCCATTTTGCAAAGAATTGTTCCAAACCCCAAAATGCAGGTAACTGTTGGTTACGAATCTGCCATGAGGAAAGGATTTTTGGTTAATGCGCCCAGATTCGCCCACCAGCATGAAAGGCCGGAAGGAAGAGATGCCTTCCGAGCCAATCTCCGGAGAAGGCCGACTCCTTTTGGGGGGCTTGATTTAAGCTAAAGGGAACAAGAAAGAAATAAAGGAACGAAAAGAGACAAATGTACAGAAAGAGATACAAATATGTCCAAAGGTTGGTGGGGGGGAACTAACAGTACGGGAACACACCAATCACCGCTACTTACTGCATACAAACACAGAGCATGACAAGGAACTGCAAAACCTAGACGTACTTCCGATACACCAACAGCGTATGCACAGCTTCAATAGCTCCATAGCAAACATTCCCTACAAGGAACT
The DNA here is from genome assembly GCA_028583015.1 of Wollemia nobilis. NCBI lineage: Eukaryota > Viridiplantae > Streptophyta > Pinopsida > Araucariales > Araucariaceae > Wollemia > Wollemia nobilis. The sequence continues at coordinate 558,169 of JAQPPZ010015288.1, read as the reverse complement.
AACAGCAAGGGATCGTATCAATCACCAGATACGTACACTGACATGGGTAGAAAGTAAACCTAGAGATGTCAGAGCCGGTATATGTGTTAGGAAGAGAGTTTAACCGCACAACTTCAATGGCTCCCTAGCAAACATTCCCTACAAGGAACTAACGACAGTGGGATCGCATCAATCACCAGATACGGGCCAGCAACGTCACACACAACCGATGGAACCGCTACCAAATTTATAATGAATGCTTTAAATAATGAAGTACATAAGGTGCTTTAAGCAAGCAATGCTAGAGGAACCCGATCGCCAAATGCCAAAGTGAATTAACGAGCAACGACACAAGTGGGCCTAAGGCATATAATGAAAGACAACATAAAAGAATAAAAACAGTAGAACGCAACCAGGCATACGGATTGTATTCATAAGCGTAAGCACGGTTACAGATAGCTACGATAGTTCCCTAACAAACATTCCCCTTCCACACTTTACAATGAATTTCGGATGGGCTTTTATAGCCCGAGTCCCACCCGTTACATTAATGGGCACGAGTCCCGATCAAACATGAGTCGACGAAGCGGCGAAAGAGCTGCAAATGCTGACCTTTTGTCGGATCGGGCTGTACCCGCAGCATTGTCTTCCCGGGAAGTCGGACAGCCTACGTGGCGGAGTGCTTGGGTAAATCTTCAAGTCGGCAGAGCTTGCTAGTAGGCTGGAGCAGGTGAAACCTCGGATCAGCTTTGAATGAGGCTATTAACGCAGGCGGTTCAAGCAGCCCATGCTTATCCCTTTTGGTCGGCAGTCTTGGTTCAAATCCCGAGGCTGGACACTTGTCTGATGATGGGTTATGCTGTGTGACACATGCCTGCCTTAGAGGGCAGTCTATCCATCTTTGCTTGGGATCGGGGCTCCTTGGGATGCGTGCAGAAATCAGTGCAATCGGGGAAGGCCTTCAAGCCTTGGTCAAATTCCGGGTTTGTTCCCCTACCGTACACCTGTCAAGGGCGCATTCCCGCTCCGTTGAGAAGTCGAACTGCGCACAGACGAACACTGGTGTCTGCCGCCATATGGACCTGCTCCGGCATTTTACCTTTTTTCTGCATTGACCTGCCACCGCTGCCGGTGCAAGGTGCGCCCAGAAGTGGGGCGAAGTACGCACTTCGCACCAAAACTGGGCGAAGTACGCACTTCGCACCAAAACTGGGCGAAGTACGCACTTCGCACCAAAACTGGGCGAAGTGCGAACTTCGCACCCAGACTTAGCCAATTTCAGATAGACCTGCTGGAAAGCTGGAAAATCAACTGGGGGACTCCAAGGAAAAAGGGGGAGAGAAAGAGAATGGGAAAGAAAAGGAAAGGGAGAGAAGGGAGAAAAAACGGAAGGAGGAAAAGAAGAGCAGCACTGTTACAAAACAACATTGAAGACATTGCACCCCGTGCAAAATGTGACAACATTTCTGGCGGCTCGCGGGGTGTCGAGCTCGCCTCGGCGCAAAGAATCCATGCCTTCATCCTTTGGGTGCAGAGGAACTTGCCTCCCCTGCCTTTTGCTGCTCTAACTGTTCTCCTTGCGGCAACTGTTCTTCAGATTCATCTTTGTCAGTCGCCTCATCAGTATCTCCTTCTGAAAGGTCTCCATTTCCTGCTTCTGCCTCGCACATGCGAGTGTATGCCTCTTGGGCTGAACGCCAGGCTTCCGCTTCGAATGGCTTGCGGTCAGCTATGTCTTCTAATGCTCCGTGAAAAGCAGCGACCGCGTGCAGGTCGATGGTGAGGTATCTTTTCTCTAACTCCTGAAAATAGGAGCGGATCCTGGAATATCTGGACACCATCTGAGTGACCTGACTGTCTTGAATTGGCTCAGTCCAGCTATCAATTTCAGCTGTATCTGCTTCAAAGGACTGCCAATTCTTCTTTACCCGATCTAGGGTGAGGAGCTCGCCATTCTCAACAAAACTCGGGCACCCAAGTTCTGAAAGAGCGTGAAAGGGGGCCAGACAGATATCTCTTTCATGTCCGAATGCGTCAAGCATTCGTCCGCCACTCTCACCTCTTCAACTTTTCTAAAATATTTGTGCAAGGTCACCCTTGCACCTGCCCATTCTGCAGCGAATGAGGACATGGGGGAAAAAAGGGCGCCGTCGCGCTCGCGCTCCCGAAGGTTTATCGCCAGGTCCAGCCATTGCTTTGCCTGGCGCTCGGCCTCCTCTACCACAGGCTTTCCCTGGGCAGAAACTTCTTGAATCCTGGATGCGAAGTCCAGGACTGCCATCGCCTTAAAGGTATGGGGCTTGCATTCCCTAAGCAAACCAGCCCTCATTTCCTTAACTTTTGTCTTTGAAAAGACAACCGCTTGAGATGTTTTTTCCGCAAGTCGCGATCGTGCTCGCTTCAAAGACTCCTGGAGCTGAGAAATCTGCTCCGAGGCTGCTTTCTTTTCGGTTGCGGCTCTGCTGTCGAGAAGCGGCTAGCCGGGCTTTGAATTCATCTCTGTTTCTCGCCGCGCCGCTTCCGCTGCTCAATGGACCTAGATAGGTCCTCTTCAAGTTGCCTTACTTTGTCCCGCAACGCGAAAGTTCTTCCCTGCTCCTCCGGACTCTTGACAAAGAGATTGTCGACTTTGCGCATGATCGTCCGAATCTCATACTCGTTTATCAATGTCGTCAAAGCTTTTCTCCTTTGTCCGGAGCACGTAGTCCGCCTTAGTCATTTCTCGGAGAGGCTTCTTCACTATTGGGATTATTTTCTCCGTTGTAATCACTCTCCTTCCGAAATCATACTTTGCGCGTTTTGCCGGGCGGCTATCTCTTCATGTCTCCTCCGCTTCGGGTCTTGGCGGAAAGAGACGGAATACTCTACGGCTCTTGTTGCCGGGGGCAAGTCATCCGAGTTCCGGAGGTCGTCCATAAAATCCGGTTCCCCCGGCCTAGGGATCTCGCCGAGACGTCTCTCCGCGGGGATGGGATCGGGAGGAACCGGACAGACCTTGGAAGAATCGGTCGCTTGTGGGGGCGACCGGGAAATGGAAATGGGAGAGGCTGACACTATGAGGGTTTGAAGCGGCTGAGGCGGAGGATGTGATGGTGAACGGACAGCCTCAGCACTAACCTCGGGCGAAGGGTTTGGAGTTGTGCTCAGAGAAAGAGAGACGTTAGGGTTCTGAGCAAACTGGTCGAAAGAGTGGGGGCCGCTAGAAGGACGCGGAGACGGGGAGGAGGATGTGGTCATGGCCCAGATTGAGCGGGGGACCGAGTGGAAGTAGAACTGGGTGAGACTAGAGAGACAGGGGCAGCAAACGTACTCGCGGGCTCCGCTCCGAGCCGATGCCGGGTGAATGTCTTCTCTTATTGTCTCGGCGGTCGGCTTGGGACTCGCCCAAAGGAATTGCCTCTGCAGCCAGCAGGACGCGGCCGCGGCTCGCGGACCGGGCTGCTGCACTATCAGGCTAGGTCGCCTGATTTTCTCAACTCTCCTCCGCTTCTTTTCTTCTGGAACAACTGTCGGATCAGGGGAAGGAGACGAAGCAGGTGCAGCAGGCACTGATGCTCCCACGGTAAACTTGTACCGGGGTTTGACTTGCAGAAGGTCTGCCGCGACCGGTCTGCTTTCTGGCGGCACTCGGCGCTTTTCTTGCTCGAGGAAGTGCCTCGGGCGCCGCCTCGGCTAACTTTTTCGCCTTTTCATGCGCCGCCTTAGGAGCCACGAACCGCATTGGATCGGCCTCGGTACTTGTCGGGCCGGCGCCGCCGATTGCCGAAGTGTACAACTCGTTTGGGAGGAGACCTACTTTTATAATCCTCAAAGGGGCCTCGGGGAACGTAACCTTGATATGCGAACGGCCGCCAGCTGTCATGATGTTGGTCATAGAGAACCGAGAAGTCGTCATCTACGGCCAGGTTTCTCCTTGTGGATTTGTCGTGCTGCGTGCGGCATCTCATTTTCCAGCATTCAATAATCTTTTCTTTAGACCAGTTAAGGCCTGCAATCTTGGACAGAAATTTTTTGAACCCTGGAGATGAGAAGTGATGGTGCCGGTTTCTCTTGGGGTCATATGCCACCTCCTCGCAGAGAGAAATCCTCGCCAAGGGGGAGAAGCTTCCATTAATTCAATCTCCCGACCAAGGTCCACATGGACCACGTCGCATCTATCTTCGGTTATGTCCCGGGGCACAAATGTGCAAACTTTCCCCTTATCCCATGAGGGTCATACTTCCAGCTGTTGCGGCAGCAAAACCAGAGCCAATCCGGGACAGCGCTTGCTCTAGGTAGACATGTTGTCCTACCTCGATAATCTCAACATTGGCCCGGAAAGAGGGTATTGAAAAATCTGTCCTCTTTTCTTCCCTAGGCCAAACTCTTCTTCCACATAGTCCATCTGTCGGGCAACCTCCATCCCGAACAGATGCTCTGAGCACCAATAGGGCAGCAAATAGGGTTTGCCCTTGAATCCGTAGATTCCGATCACAATCCCTACGTCGATCCGAAAACGTCCCCGAGTTTCGATTTATCAAAGCACTCGTCATTTCTCTAGGGGACGGGGGATTTCACTTTCGGTGAAGACTGACATGACGAATCCCAGAAAGTTGAAGTTGAACTTGTAGTAGGACCCTTTCCGGTATAAGTCATCCGTCCAGTTATAGACGGGCTGGGGTTCTCCCTTCTCATTAACCTTCTTCAGGTTCAGGATCGGCATTTGGGGGTGCAGATGGTACAAACAAAGCCAGACCAGAACGGAACTGAAACGAAAATTGGTTGACTGGCGCTTCTGGATTTTCAGCAGACTGGAATGAATTGCGTAAGCCGACCGGTCTGCCCGATCGAAAGAGATGGGGCGTTTTCCGCTCCGCTGCGCCGCTGGTTCGTAAGATTCTCCACACAGGAGACATTCTGCCAGCGCCACTGGTACGGGTGCACCAGCTCATCGGAGTCGCAGCCGAGGATCCATGCCAAGATGGTATATAGATACTTGCTTTGGAATTTTACCAAAGGCATGGGGCCAGTCGGCCATTGTCCGGCTGGAAGCGGGGCGCTCAGCTCTGAATTGAGGAAATCCCTCATTCGCTTGGTGTGCGTGAAACGTCCCGCTTGTTCGCTCAAACTGATTTTTTCGAGGATGGTGCCGGAGTCATACTCCAGCCCTGGGGCGAAAGCTGGTCGCACAGTCTCCCTGCGCAGAGTGCAAACAAGGGTTTGCCGCCGGAACTGGCAGATTTGCCGAGAAGTCGGTTTATAGTGTCCGACAATTAAGTCTATCGACTCCGGGCATTGGTGGACAGGAGGGCACATGAATCTGAAGAGGTTTGATTTGTACGCCGCTCCAAAATGATGGGAGGGCGAAACCTTGTCAGCCCAGCTCTCCACATTCGCTCTCAACTGAGTTAGGCTCATGGAAAACGAGCCGTCCACATATCCTGCCCGGTAATTCACCGGAGGTGGTGGGGATTGCCCACGCTGTACCTTCTTCGTTCGGGCCTTTGACTTTTTATCTTGCGAGGGATCGCCTTTGAAAACTCTTGGCCGCGGCAAATCCCCTGGTTCACTGCTTCGCTGGACTCGCGCCGACACGGGCATTTTTCCCTTGTCCATCTCTCCGAGTCGGCAATAATGACGAGTTCAGGCCGTCCGCAACAAATTTCGCTATCGGAGGAATAATTAGCACTCGTCCGAGGAATAATCTCGCAATCTGGAATGTTGGCATGATTCCGACCCCCTTTTCTAGATAATAACAGCGCCATTAATGCAACGCAGAGGGGGTAGGTCGGCTGAGTTAAAACCCTTGGTGGCCGCGCAAGAGAATGTTTAGGAAAAGACACGCCCGGCAGCCGTGCCTTGCTTTTTTAGTTGCGTTTTCGCTTGAAAACGCGCAATCATTAACTCAGCGTTGGGGACTGCACCATGGCTGACGTTGCTGCCACTTGGGCACACTGATCAAGACAAAACCTTCGGTGCGGAAACCCACATTAAAACAAGTGCAAACACGCCTTGGGCCCAGCTTGGGGTTTTTGAATTATTATTTTTTTATTATTCTTTAAACCGCGTCCCAATACTGGCCCGGAAAACTAGGCGCAGCCGGGCTTCGCCCGAAGTTGGGCACGGCCCGACCTCGCCGGCGAAGTCGGACTTCGCCCGAATATCGGGCGAAGTACGAACTTCGCACCAAAACTGGGCGAAGTACGAACTTCGCGCGAAGCGCGTGCTTGAACTGTTCTTCCTCTGTTTTTAGCTGCGCCCAAGGTTTGGGCGCGATCTGGGTTTTTGCCGCCTTTCATCTTTAGATGGACTTCGCACGGGCGCTGGCCGCTTTGTTCGGACTTCGGCCGAAGCTTGATGCGAAGTGCGAACTTCGCGCGAAGTTCGCACTTCGCCCAAGCGTTGAGCGCAGCGCGCACTTCGCACGGGCGCTGGCCGGAGTCGGACTTCGGTGCGAAGTTCGCCCTTTCGCACAAACTTTGTGCGGAGTGCGTACTTCGCACGAAGGGTTGCGCAGTGCGGACTTTAGTCTGCTTTAGCTTTTCTCGGACAAACTTCGCAATTCGGCTGGGCCGAAGTCAGGCTTCGTTGCGAAGTCGGACTTCAGTCAACACTTAGTCGATTTTTTGCTTTTTTTTTTTTTCTTTCTTTCTCTGCATAGCCGAACTTCGCCCCTCCTGCGGGGCAACGACAGACTTCGCTGCGAAGTCTGTCTTTCTCTCCCATGCCGCATTTAAGCTCAAAGAAGGAAAAATAAACTGAAAGCTAAAACTGGAAACTATACATGCGGGGAAAAATAAAAGCACAAGGCAAAATTTTTACAAGGAAGGGCCACTCGGGCGCCTTCAACAGCGATAAAGCTTCAAGTGGAACCCGTTGACGGGGATGGGGAGGAGCTGACCCTCCATATCCGAAAGTATGTAGGCATTGAACTGATTCACCCGGGCAATCTGATAAGGGCCCTCCCAGAGAGCATCAAATTTTCCGTGATTACCCGGTTTTGCCTTGTATGAGTCCCACTTCAGCACCAGGTCCCCGACTTCAAAAATTCGGGCAGTGGTGCCTTTGGCAAACCAGCCTTTAGTGGCTGCAATGTGATCCGCGAAGGCCTGGTATGCACTTTCTCTGTCTTCTTCCAACTGTAGGAGTTGGCACAATCTGTCGTCTACCGGTTCTCCGCTGCTCCAGTCTTCATCAATCATCCACAGGGCGGGGATTTCAATGTGTGATGGCATAACAGCTTGCTTGCCATAGACGAGCGCGTAGGGGGACGTCCTGAGGGATTTCTTGAACGCAACTCTGTCCGCCCATAGCGCCCGGTTCAGGAGCAAGTGCCAAGTCCGCTTATTCTTTTCAATGGTCCTCCGGAGAATTTTCAGGAGGTTCTTGTTAGTAGACTCGGCAAGGCCATTCCCCTGCGGGTAGTAATTGGAAGACATCTTGTGATAGATGCCAAGGCCGCCGGTGTACTCCATGAGTACAGCGCCTACAAATCCCGGACCATTGTCCGTCACAATCGACTCGGAACCCCGAGCGGGTAATCAGGCTCTCAATGAACCTGATGACCGTTTCTTGGTCGGCGTTCTTGGTCGGGATCGCCTCCGTCCACCGTGTGAAATAGTCAGTAGCTGTGAGAATAAACTTGTGGCCGGCGGAGGAGTTAGGAGAAATCACCCTAATGAAGTCCAGACCCCATTGTCGGAACGGAGCTTCGGCTTGAATCGATTGAAGGGGCAGGGTGCTTTTCTCGTTTCGGCCAGCATACCTCGGCATTGATCACACTTGGCGCAGACCGCATACGCGTCCACGAACAGAGTGGGCCAATAGTATCCAGCCCTTATTATTTTTAAGGCCGTTGGCCTTGAAGAATGGTGACCCCCAGGCATCCCGGAATGAAAATCTCCGAGGATCCTAGGCTGGTCAGATTTTATGACGCACCGCAACAAGATGCCGTCAATATTTTTGAAGTAAAGCCCCTCGGGGCGAAGAGTGTACCTTGATGCACCTAACCGAAATCTCCTTCGTTGTGAGGCGTTCAGGTGATCGGGACATCTTCCGGTGCAGAAGTATCTTACCAGTTCATCTGTCCAATCACTCCCCTCCGATAAGGAGTTGGCTAGGTAGACGCGTGTCGCCGTGTCCTCCCACTTACAAAGCGGAGATGCCGGCTACGGCGCTTCGGGCCAATTCCCGACACAAAGCTCGGCCTCCGATAAGCTTGGTGGGCCGTACTTCGATGTCAAACTCCCGGATCTTGGCAATCCATCCCGCTCTCTTGTGACCCGGTTCCCCTTGCAAGATGAAACTGCGAACATCGGGGTGAATCACAAAGACAGATGGTCTTACTCCGGGAGACAAAGTGCCCGAACTTTCGAAGGGACTTCATGACCGCATGGACCCGCCGCTCTATAAAATTGTACTTCTCTTCGTGTGGCGTAATCACTTGGCTTAGGAACGCAATGGGGCGCTCCTCACCGTCGTCTCCCTTCTGAGTCAGGACCGCAGCGTAACTTTCGGGTTCTCCCACTGCATACAGGATGAAGTCCTTGGAGTAGTCCGGGTTTGTCAACACCGGAGCTTGCGCAATTCGAGCCTTGATTTCCTCGAAAGCTTGCTCTCTCTCATCAGTCCATTCGTAAGGTGTATCTTTCTTCAACAGTTCGGCCATAGGCTTGATCACCTGTGCGAAGTCCGGGATGAACTTCCGCACGAAGTTAATCTGACCGAAGAAGGACTGCAGCCCTTTTTTATCAGTGGGGGCTGGCAGCGAACGAGGGCTTCTGCTCCGTCAGGGTCAATGGCGAGGCCTTCCTCGGAGATGACATGTCCCAAGAGACTTTCCTTCCTTTACCGCGAAGACGGACTTCTTCGGGTTTATAGAGATGCCGAATTCTCGACAACTTTCAAATATCTGCCGCAGGTGCGAAACATGATCTTCTCGTCGGTGAGAGAAAACAGTCATGTCATCAAGATAGATGACAATAATCTTGTTGAGCAGCTCTCGGAAGGCCAGGTCCATGGCCCTTTGGAACGTGGCACCAGCATTGGATAAGCCAAAAGGCATGCGCTGATAGGCGAACGTCCCCCACTTCGTGGTAAACGCCGTCTTATGCTGGTCTTCGTCTTTGACCCAAATCTGGTTGTAGCCGGAAAATCCATCTAAAAGTGAAAATCTCTGGGCTCCAGCAACGATATGCAAAATTTGGTCGATTTGGGGAAGCGGATAGTGGTCCCGGAGGGAAGCCCGATTTAGGTTTCTGAAGTCGACACAGAGACGTATGTCGCCATTCTTTTTCCTCACGGGCACCATATTCGCGACCCAGGATGAATGTTTGATGGGGTAGATGATCTTGGCCTCCAGCATCTTCAAGAGCTCGGTCTTCATCATGGCCTCAATCTTTGGATTTACGGCCCTTTGCTTTTGTCGGAACGGCTTGGCGCCATCCTCTAGCTCGATGGTATGCTGGATGACAGATCTGTCATACCCCCTCAAATCTTCGTAGCACCAGGCCACGATGTCGGGGAACTCCTGGCACAGTGATCTAATCTGCACCAGCTCCTTCGACGTGCAGTCTGTTCCGACCTTGATGGTTTTACCAGGTTCGAGCTCCAGTGTCAGCATATCGCCTCGGGTCTACTTTGATCCTGTGGGATATTGCTCTGTCATTTCGATCAAAGAGACTTTCTAATGTAATCGATCATTTTGGGACGTGATTATTCCGTGAATCGTATCAACCCCTCATATTGCTCGTCATCAGGGTCTCTACCTTCGATTACACACACTTCGTTAACCAGGGAATGTGACGATCTCCTCGTCATAGCTGAATACCTGCCAGAAGGTATCCCTATCGTGCACGTAAGGCTCAGTAAATGGTGCGGACCGGCTTCGCTTTCGGACGACGTCTTCAGCGGAACGTACTGGCTCCAACAGACGCCAGAATATCCGCGTGCTTGTTTCTCTCATGCGATATTGCCTTAACGTTCAATGAGTCAAACGATTCCATCAGGTCCCAGACCCGATTGCGGTACGCTCTAAGATAGTGATTCTTAGACGCGCATTTATTCGTAACTTGATGACACACTAACTCTGAATCTCCGAAAATTTGGAGATGCTTGATTCCTAGCCTTTCCGCCTTTCGCGACCCAAGCACGGGGCTTCGTATTCCGCCGAATTGTTAGTACGGCCTCCGAGGCCAGCTCGTAGGCATAGTCCCTCTGGACTCCGGTTGGAGAAACCAGGAGGACCCCTGCACCGGCGCCATTCTTGCAACGGGCGCCGTCAAAGAAAAGCTTCCACAGCTCTTCGGGTGCAGGTCCTACTTCCTTCGCGACGGACACGTCAAGCTCCTCGGGCTGCTTAAAGGAATAACAGCCCTGCTTTGTCCCGATTATGGCATTAAAATCCCGCAACGAGAACTCGTCTTCTAGCTGTAGCACTTCGAGAGCTTGCTTGGTCAGTTCTACTGTCACCAGTTCTTCTGACAACTGGACCATGCAGTCCATCTCTCCGCCGGGTATCTTGTCTACTAGAAAAGGGGAAGGCTTCTCATTGAAAATTTTCAGTCTCCTTCCTTTGAAGGGCACTTCCATGTGCGAGTAGTCTAGAGACAGGTACCCGCCCAACTTCGCAGTGAACTCCCGAGAGAGACACATGCCGAAGTAAGGCTCTAGGTCAACAATCACGACCTCTTGGATGACCACAATGTCGAGAGCTTTATGCAGCCGGATAGGGATGTCCTTTATGACACCAACTATCTTGACAGGGGTGCCGTCTAATTGCAGAGACACCTTGGCTGCTCCGTGTGTATTCCATCCCGATCTCATCGCAGACGGCCTTCGGCATCACGGTCGAGGAAGCACCAGAATCCACCATGCGGTTGTGAACTATGTGCCCTTGCATCCGCAAATACGGATAAAAGGGTGGCGGTCCGTTCTTCCCGGTGGCGGAGATCGTCAAAGGTTGAACCAGGACAGCAGTCGCATCCGCTTGCCGTTCTTCATGTTTTTCGGTGATTCTTGCAGCAGATCTACCCGGCCCGGAAGCGCAAGGGCATCGTACATGCCGATTCCGGCAGAGTCTTCTTTAACTCGTCTACAATCGTCGTAGCCCGAGGTACTAGCTCCTTTCGCTGGTTTAGCCGGTTCATACTTGGTCCGGCATCGTTGGGTGGCCTCAACTCGCCGTCTCTTGGTCGAGACGGGTACTTCAGCTTCTCCCGGGCTTGTTCTTTGGTTTCGGATGGGGGCTGAAGTACAGGAAGCTTAGCGGGAGTTGGGGCCTTTGCTGGGGGCTTAGCTGGAACAGCAGCGGTCTTTGCTAGAGAAGGTTTAGCGGGAGCTTTATCTTTAGATGCCTTCTCCTGGGCTGTGTAAGGCCACAGCCGCTTGTACGGTGGTAGCCCATTGGGCTGCGGTCTTTCTCTTCTCGCATATACTCGCAAAGGTTTAGCCGCGTCCGCAGCCTTTCTTTTCTTCCTTGGCGGGCGTTATCGGGTTCTCTTCTCGGCGTGGCAAAATTGGCCTCGCCGTCCAAGATCATGTACAACTCATCATCTTCTATAGTGTCGTCGGCCAAGGTCCGGATGTAGTGTTGATGCAAAGTGCAATCTTCCTCCGAATGCGGGTCATTGCACGTAGTGCACTCGGCTTGACTCTGGTCGGGGAGGACCAGGTGGGTCATCTATAGCAAGATTTCTCGGAGGCGGACGCCTCTGCGGTTGGTTTTCTCGGGGCTTTATCTTTTGTCGGCGCCGGTGGCGCATACGGCCTTCTAGGAGCAAAGTCCATTTGGGCCTCGCTTCTTTTTCATAGTTGTCATGTCATTGGACATGGCATGATATCCGGAGGCCAAAGCCCGCACTTCTTGTAGAATCGTGTTCGGATGTCGTCTGTCGGGAGGCGGCAATCGTGCCGGTGGAGGCAAAGCGGCCAATGGAGGAGGGTTAGAATAAGACGCATACCGCGGGGGAGCAGGGAAGCGCTGGAAAATGCGGAGCGGGAGGAGGCGGATGAGGGTAATGCAATTGAGGCGGGCCGTATTGAGTTACGACCGGCGCCGGATTCCATCGCGGGCCGGGGCTGCTGCCCGAAGTAGACGGCACACCACCGGAGGCGGAAGGATACTACGATCCGGGAAAGTCGGGATGAATCGGCTCCCGCACTCGGGACGGAAGCCTCGCCGATGGAGATAATGTCGCCTTCAGCTTGTCGGGCAGCTTCGTACAGTGCGGTGGAACTCGTCAATTCGGGCGATCTTCAGCGAAGAGGCATATGTCCGAGTTGAAAGACCTCGGATAGTAGTGAGCAGCCATGCCGGCCGAAGGCCGAAGTTCGCGAGGTACCCGTTTCCAGGATCTCGCAAACCTAATGTTAAAATCGGACACCTCCTCTTGAGGATGCCTCCGGATTGCTTGGAACCGATGCAAGAGAGAGGTAGGATCAGCGGACTCGTTGCATCCTTTTACGAGCCTCCTGGCAAGCTGGGGCCACCCAGTGATGGATCCCTCTGGCAGCGATCTCCACCAATAGAGAAGCTTTCCCCTCAGGGAAAGGGCCAGCAGACGGGTCTTCACACTTTCATCGGTGATGGTATGCAGTGCAGCCAGGGCAAGGATGTCCTGGATGTGCTCGTACGCCGTCTTACCGTAGCCGTCGTATGTGGGAATAGACTTTAAAGCAGCAGGGGGCACAGCTTGCTGACCGATCAGGGCCAAAGGCCTCAGAGAGTCCACCGCCGGGAAAAGATCATCGTCATTCGGCTGTTGATCAGCCATTTCTTCTTCTTCTCCGCCGTCGGTTGTGTACTCGGTATCGGTACTCTCCGAGGATACAGGATTTTCCTCTTCCTCGGGCTCTTCTACTTCGTACTCGGCTCTTCCGACCTCAGCTTCGGCCTCTTCTTGGATCTCAGCCTCGGCTTCGTCGAAACGAGCTCGCGGATCAGCCAGACTGGGTATCTCGCCTCGAGCGTGGATGTCTAGTTCGTAGAACTCAAGCGGGCTTCTCGGATTTCTTGTTCGCCACCTTCTCGTGTGCATGAAGGTGACCGGACCGGTCTTCTAGACTCGGAGGATTTGTTCGTGCAGTAGTCGCCAGTGTTCGGATTTGGAACAGCAATGAAGCGAACACCGGTGCTTCGATTCTGTCGGGGGTGAGAAACCTCCTTGTCTCACCAAGAGCTCAGGAACTGTCAGCGCCAGGTGGAGACTGATCAGAAAATCTCTCGTCAGATGTGGGACCCGTGTTCCGCCGAGCGGGTCAGAAGTACTGTTGCGCTAGGTGGAAACTAGATGGGTACTCTTTCTTTAAATCGTGGGACAAGCGTCCCACCGGGCGTGCCAGAGAAACTGTTGGTTACGAATCTGCCATGAGGAAAGGATTTTTGGTTAATGCGCCCATATTCGCCCACCAGATGAAATGCCGGAAGGAAGAGATGCCTTCCGAGCCAATCTCCGGAGAAGGCCGGCTCCTTTTGGGGGGCTTGATTTAAGCTAAAGGGAACAGGAAAGAAATAAAGGAACGGAAAGAGACAAATGTACAGAAAGAGATACAAATATGTCCAAAGGTTGGTGGGGGGGAACTAACAAAACGGGAACACACCAATCACCGCTACTTAATGCATACAAACACAGAGCATGACAAGGAACTGCAAAACCTAGACGTACTTCCGATACACCAGCAGCGTATGCACAGCTTCAATAGCTCCCTAGCAAACATTCCCTACAAGGAACTAACAGCAGGGATCGTATCAATCACCGGATACGTACACCGACGGGGGTAGAAAGTAAACCTAGAGATGTCAGAGCCGTGTATATGTGTTAGGTAGAGAGTTTAACCGCACAGCTTCAATGGCTCCCTAGCAAACATTCCCTACAAGGAACTAACAGAAAGGGATCACATCAATCACCAGATACGGGCCAGCAACGTCACACACAACCGATGGAACTGCTACCAAATTTATAATGAATGCTTTAAATAATGAAGTACTGAAGGTGCTTTAAGCAAGCAATGCTAGAGGAACCCGATCGCCAAATGCCAAAGTGAATTAACGAGCAACGACACAGGTGGGCCTAAGGCATATAATGAAAGACAAGATAAAAGAATAAAGACAAGAGAACGTAACCGTGCATACAGATTGTATTCATAAGCAGAAGCACAGTTACAGTAAGCACAGTAGTTCCCTAACAAACATTCCCCTTCCACACTTTACAATGAATTTCAGATGGGCTTTTATAGCCCGAGTCCCACCCGTTACATTAATGGGCACAAAGTCCCAGTCAAACATGAGCTGACAGAAGCGGCGAAAGAACTGCAAATGCTGACCTTTTGTCGGATCGGGTCGTACCTGCAAGCATGGTCTTCCTGGAAGCTGGACAGCCTACGTGGCGGAGTGCTGGGTAAATCTTCAAGTCGGCAGGCTTGCTAGTAGCTGGAGCAGGTGAAACCTCAGATCAGCTTTGAATGAGGCTATTAACGCAGGCGGTGCAAGCAGCCCATGCTTATCCCTTTTGGTCGGCAGTCTTGGTTCAAATCCCAAAGCTGGACACTTGTCTGATGATGGGTTATGTTGTGTGACACATGCCTCGCCTTAGAGGGCGCCTATCCATCTTTGCTTGGGATCGGGGCTCCTTGGGATGCGTGCAAAAATCGGTGCAGCTGGGGAGGGCCTTCAAGCCTTGGTCAAATTCCGGGTTTGTTCCCCTATCGTACACCTCGTCAAGGGCGCATTCCCGCTCCGTTGAGAAGTCGAATCGCGCACGGGCGAACACCGGTGTCTCGCCGCCATATGGACTCGCTCCGGCATTTTACCTTTTTTCTGCATTGACTCGCGCACCGCTGCAGTGCAAGGTGCGCCAGAATCGGGGCGAAGTACGCACTTCGCACCAAAATCGGGCGAAGTACGAACTCGCACTAAAATCGGGCGAAGTACGAACTTCGCACCAAAATTGGGCGAAGTGCAAACTTCGCACCCGGACTTAGCCAATTTCGGATAGATCCGCCGGAAAGCTGGAAAATCAACTTGGGAACTCCAAGGAAAAAGGGGGGAGAGAAAGAGAATGGGAAAGAAAAGGAAAGGGAGAGAAGGGAGAAAAACGGAAGGAGGAAAAGAAGAGCAGCACTGTTACAAAACAACATTGAAGACATTGCACCCCGTGCAAAATGTGACAACAAGAACAACACTACCCAAATGTGTAAATGGTGTGGTCCGGGAAACCACAAGGAAGCCAATTGTCCAAAGAAGGCAAGTACCAGTGGAACTCAGAATATCAACCTCATTGGCATTGGAGAGGTGATAGAGGTAGACAAAGAAGTCTTGGCTGTAACAAGAGCACAGACCAAGAAAACGGAACAGTACCCAAACCCTACCAAGGAGAAAGAACGATGGCAGGAAGCCCAAGAATTAATCAAAACAGAATTAGCAAAGGAGAAGCAGGGACAGCTAGTTCTGGAGAAAGTATTGAAGAGACCGGAGATCACCAAGAAGACATCAGTAGAAGGCCTGGTAACAGAGGTACTAAACACGAAGGTGGAAATGAAGGTAGCCAACCTGTTTAGTATTGTACCTGAGTTGTATGCTACGATCGGGGAAGCCATCAAGAGGAAGGATGAAACTTGACAGGTAGCAACCATCAAGCAAGGACAATTCATTGATCCGACAATCTTGATGATTGAAGCCAGTAGAAGGCCAGCTATAGTCCAGATGGAATTTTTGGACTATAGACTGAATCGGGTGATTGTAGATGGAGGGTCTAGTGTGAACGTGATGCCAGAGAAGACATGGCGGATTTTGGGGCAACCCGCCTTACGGTCTCCAAATTTCAAACTATATGGCGCTGATCAATATGGCATGACACAATAGGCGTTTTGATGAATCAGAAGGTACGCATAGGAGAGCAGGACTTCATCTTGGATTTTGTTGTCATTGCTATGTAGAAACCCGCATATGATGCACTGCTGGGACGGGGATTGTTGAGAACAGCAAAAATCAACCACAATTGGGAGAAAGAACGTCTATCCTTCAAACAGGGGCAACACAAGTATATAATCAATCTGAAGAATCAAACTGTGAGTCAAGATATAGCCACTTGAGATGATTCGGGATCCTCTTCATCAGATGGTGAAACGAGATATGAACCAGATGAGGAAGGAGTGTTGCACCTTGAGGACTTCACGGAAGATGAGTATGATCAGGACAAGGGTCTATTACACTGGTAGTTGGAAGACTAGGAGATATTCTCTCCCCAATGTTTTTGCATCGATGTGGAGAAGGAGATTCAAAAGGATGAGATACAAGAACCTGAAAAGGGAACTAGCAATAGAAGACAAACAATAGCAGAGAAGGACAAGGAAAGAGAGAAGTGGACATTTCCCAAGAATTTTGCAGAATTCACAATGGGGGAGGCAGTTATTGAAGATAAACCAGCCCACCCCATTGCTGCACTGAAAGCAACAAATGACCCTGAATCCATCAAATATGAAGGTCCAAAAATGATTCAGGTAAACTTGGGAGAAAATGGCGAGGAAAAGATGATCAAATGTGGAGATGATTGGGATCCAGTCCTGAAAGCAGCAACATTTAAGATTTTTCTGGACTATAAGGATGTTTTTGCTTGGACATATAAGGACTTGAAGGGAGTACCACCAAAACTTTGCATACATAATATTCCTCTGATTGAAGGTGCGCAACCTGTAAGAAGGCGACCTTACAGAATGAATCCCAAATACGCAGCAAGGGTGAATGCTGAAATTGAGAAAATGTTGGATGCAAGCATTATCTTCAAAGTTACAACAAGTGAATGGGTTCACCGATTGTGATTACTCTAAAAAGAGTAGATAAAATCTGAATCTATGTGGATTTTAGAATTTTGAATGCCGTAACCATAAAGGATCCCTTCCCGATCCCTTTCACAGACTCCATACTGGAAGAAGTAGCCGGCCATGAGATATATTCATTTTTGGATGGATTCTTGGGCTATAACCAACTTAGCATAGTGGAAGAAGACAAGTTGAAGACCACTTTTGTTGTGGAAAACGGAATATATGCATATAACCGCATGCCATTTGGACTATGCAATGCACCAACTACTTTTCAAAGGATCATCTTGTACATTTTTGATAAGATGTCCACAGGAAACTTCAAAGCTTTCCTAGATGATTGGTCACTGTATGGTAGGACACAAGAACATTTTAAAGCCTTGGAAGAATGTATGGGATTGTGCAGGAAAGCAAGAATATCATTGAATCCAAATAAATGTGTCCTGTGTGCTACCCTCTTTTGAACACCAAATTTCTGCCCTTGGTTTAAGAGTTTCGGTTTGTGATTGTTTTTGTGTTTTTCAATATATATATATATATATTTTTGTGTATTTTTTTTTGAATATAAATAACACACTACTGGAAATGAAAATAGCTTCTAACTTTTCCACTACAAATCCAAATACAATGAAATTCGGACATAAACTTCTTTATATTAAAATAAACAAACTCAATAGAGGAAATTACGAGATATTGAAAATACCTGGATAAAATGAAGTCTGATACAAGTCTGGAAATGTTCATTAGCATACAGAAATCCTCATATTTTGATCATAAAATCCAAAGTACAGACTTCTTCAGCATATATCCTTTATTTTTGAGTACCTTTTAAGCCGAAAATCACAATGTATATGACTTAGAGCCCCCAAATGGAGCGTTTCTGCTCCTCCCAGCGATCACGTCCCTCTTGAGATTGTACAGCCAAGCTGAGAGAATATAAAATCTGGAAATGTAATTTAGCTTCAAACTCCACCAATACTTCCCGTCTTCAACTGGGTATGCAGATGAATAGTTCCGATGAATAGTGCCATGTGAACAGTACCACATGAACAGTGCAGATGAATAGTGCTGCCTGAAAATTGATTTGTGTTTTAATCAATCTGAGGGTGTCTCTCAACCCCGAGATCAATGACCTTGTTTGTGGGTTTCATCACAATACAAGCCTGGAATGACTGAAATCTTGCAACCTGCAAGTCTCACACAATAAGCTTCAAGAATAATAGTCAAATATGTCCCAATCAACTCTTCAATGCCACTTTTATCCTTTCCCAAAGCTGGTTGATCCATTCACTTCTTGAATGTGGGATAATTTGTCTTTCCAAATGCTACGTTGCACCTTGAAGGCATTCTTTTTACCATAAATTGTAATATATTTCACTTATTACTTTCCAAGGAGACCATACCACTTTTATGACATTAGAAATATGAACTTTATAAAATCCCCTTTAATTCAAGTGGTTACATGACCCTTTTAAGATTAAATTAATGCCCAACATTAATATATTTAACTTTTATATTTAAATATAACATTATAAATCTTCGGGCATTAAAATTATTGCTCTCCCAACATCCAACCACCAAACAACTTACGGAAACGGATACCCATTAAGCCGAAGATGCCAGTCGTACTTTCCGTTTCCCGAGAATCCAACCCTAACTGACTTACTAAAAATAGTAAGTCTCTGAAAATACTGCCAGAAACGGTCCTGAAAGCTGACAACTGTGAATGCAGATCGTCCAACAATATCTCCATAACACCTAGTGGTTCCTAAACACTCGACATCGCCTACGAAACCTTATGAATAGGCAAGTCCATATTACGCTCTGTTGGCTGACTAGGATGGGGACATTACAGTCCCCCCTCCTCGAGATTGCTTGTCCTCAAGCAATCTAATCTCAGAACATGACAATATCAAAAATAATTGCCATGCAATCCCTAGATCCCAGATGAACCGATGAGCTTCATATCTCCAACTGAGTTAAATCCTACACTGCTGACCCTCTGCAAGTGTCATCTCGTGTAGTCCTCTATCCAGAAGTGTAATCGGTCTCTGAAATAGTTCAACCAACTCACAAGTAAACTGCTCTCCACAATCCCGGTCAAGCTTTGTCACCACACTAAAACCGAGCATATCCTCTAAGTCCCAAATCAACATCCTGTCAGAACTAACACGCTGACGCTGCGCCACTTTGATCAAAACCAGAAGCTCATAGTAACACAGCCGCACACACCTCATCTGTATTCCCAGAATGACAACACCTCAAAATAGACTGAAAAACCGGTGTGAGAGGACAAGTAAATTAAACCCCCCAACAACTCCCAACAACCAAAGTAACCGATCCCTGACCAAAAAATCTCTCCAATCTTTCTCTTGACATAAGATTGGAGTTAATCGGTTGCTAATCCACAACCGAACAATAATGACCCGTCTGGGATTCTGAACTAACTCCCGCCACCAAATAGCCAACGGAAGTGACATCAACGCACGATCTCCATAGATCACTGACCTCCATGGGCACACACCTCCCGGATCCCATGGGCCAAAGAATATCCTATTAGTCATGTCAACTGCCAACTCGGTGAAACAACAACTAAACCACTGACAACTACCTGGATCCCAAATCCATATGTGGTCCCCTGCCATATCGCCCGAACCAAGGAAAAATCCAAGATCCAGCACCGAAATATCATAACTGCATACAAGCGAAGATTTGTTCAGCCATAACTGTCTCTGCACTACATCCATCATGCTGAACCAAAAAATCATCCCAGCAATGAATCACCTTACCCTCTAATGAAGAAGGCATCTCATACCCCTGTGAAGTATACAACCCGCTATAACCATTTTTCAACCCACCACTATGTGTCATCCGAAAAAAGGTGCACTCATCTACATGTGGGCTGAAATCAAAATGACTAGCATACCTCACTATACAATCCATATGAACCTCACCAACTGAACCCCTGTGAAGCTCCAAAGAATCCCCTAAGTATGGCTCGCATCATCATCCTCAGGATCGGAATCAGGTAATGTACCATCATCTACTGCACCAAATGAGGAAGTAGCATCCATTAAAGAAAGCATATCATCACTTCGCTTATGCACATATTGATCGACTTGAGTGAATGCGGAATCATTATTACTAATCAATCCTTCCTCACGTCCAATCTCATGTATCCCCTCAATCAACTGCTTAACCACCATAGTATCCGAATTAGTCTCTGAATCATGTGAAGTGGATGCAACAGATGACTGACTTTTTACTGTGAATAGGGAAGTAGTTACGAGTGAGGTGTCCCGGGCGGTGTTTGTTGGCAACTATCAAGCCCCAAAGTTAATTAGGACCACCCATTCAATTGTGCAAAACCATGAGATCACCATAGTACGAGGAGACCAAGAGAGTATCTAGGCTTGTACAGTCTGTGTATCCATTGTTGCATTGTATTGCCAAGGCAGGTGTCATGTAATGTGATTGTCATATAGGCAGAGTAATACATTGATGATTCATCCTTTGTCTATGTGATATATGTATTTTGTATGATATTGTTGCTGCTAGTAGTGTGTAGATTGTGTGTATGAAGTTCTATGTGCAGGTATGGAGGAGTTGCAACTAGATCATTGTACGAGGATGTTGCAATCTAGAATGCCATACAAGATTTGCTTTACGAGTGCAACTGTTAGGGGTGCCGTTCAAGTGGTTGCATTGTGCCGTTCAAGTGAGTGAGTCGTACAAGTGACTTCTATACAAGTCACTTGCCAAGTGCTGTACAAGTGACTACTATATAAGTCACTTGCCAAGTGTCGTACAAGTGAGTTTCCGAGTTGCCATTCAAGTGCTTGCCATACAAGTGCTTGCCATACAAGTGAAGACCATAACTTGTTGTACAAGTGGATCACTTGACTGCCGTACAAGTGCATTGCCATTTGATTGTCGTACAAGTGAAAGATGAGCCATTATGAAGTTGCATTGACCGTAGTCTTGCTTGGCCTCTAAATCTATCATTTTGTTCCTCCACCATTGGAATACTCACCACCGTGCTACACCTGCTCCCCGAGCCCCACCCTCTCTAGAGTTCCCTTCTCCCCAAGTGCCCCACTCTCTAAAGCGCCCTGCTCCTCAAGTGCTTCGCTCTTTAGAGTGACCCTCCTCCTTGAGCGCTCTGTTTTTCATAGCGACTCGCACTAGAGTGCCCCGCTTGCTGGAGCGACTTGCAACCAGAGCACCTCGCTCTGTGTTTATTAAGGATGATGTAATCACCTCGTAATTATCACCGAGGTACATTGTATGTAGTCCATTTCATGGCTACAGGTTCAAGTATAAATAAGAGTTGAATGCTCATTGTAATGGTATTTTGGCTACCTAGCATACCAGAGCTACTCTCTAGAGATCATTGTGTTTGACACTTCGGATCATTTAAACAAAGGATTGTGCTTGACATTCATAAATTATTGTGTTTAACCTTTAACTTATGGATGCGTGGAACTAGTAGCATTGCTCTTTTCCACTCCATTAGTTTTTTTTCTTTGTGATATAGATGATTACTTTGGAGATCTGATCACAGTGAAGTTATTCAGTATTTTTTGGAGTTGCTAATTACACCAACTTTAAACCTTGCTATGGCCTCGACTGTATTTTGCACTTTATTTCTCTTTCACCCTTACTCTCAAATAGGAGTAGATTAGATTGGTTTTTTTGTTATCATTTTGCTTATTGTTTTTCGCATGTTTTAAATCAGTTTTCTTTATTTATTTTCAGCATTGGATAAAAGGTAGAAGGGAACTGGCCCGAGATCTAGAGGTTGGGGGGAGTAGAAACCTCCCCATCCATTTATTGAACTGTGGTCACAGGTGCAAATCACACTTGCTGGTTTTCGTGTTCAACAATCACTATTGAAATTGCCAATCGCACCAAAGCTGAACCTCATATGGCTTCAACCATATTTTGACATTTCTTTTCTTACACCCTTTTCTCTTATACAATGCCAAGTCTAGAAACAAGGTGAAAAGATTGTCAAAATAAAAAAATCTGAATGAACACATGCATCTCTATCTAATGATCTTCACCATCTTCAAGTGGTCATTCATGATATACAACATAAGCAAATAGAGATCCTTGTCCAACATGAGAATCTAAAAAATGAGACAAATGCTCATCAACAATCTCTTCAAAAATAGGTTGAAGAACATAATTCATGGGTTCAAGTGGTTAAAGGGAAAAAGACTTCTCCCATTGTGGAGTTAGTAGTGCAAGCCAAATTCGACGAGGAAAGGGCATGCCAAGCTAAAGAACTCAACCTTCGAGTTCGAGGTCTTCCAAATCCTACTGATCCCTTAAAGGCAAGCCATGATTTTTTGCATAACACATTGGATATGAAGGATGTTATCCTTGATCAGGCTTGGGTAGCCCTTGATGGCACTCTTCTGATTTAATTTTGCTCATCTGATGAACGTTTGAGGTCTTTAAGAGACAAGAAGAAACTTTTTACTTTGTTCGAAAAAAATTACTTGGATGAGGACCTCACACATCTGCAGATGGAGGAACTACAAAAATCACGTAATTAAGTGATAGTTGCTCAAAAGGACAAGTGGGCAATTATTCCTGACCAAAATGTTGTGATTCGTGACTCCCCTCCTTCATGGTGGTCACGTCCTTGGCCTGTAAAATGAAGGTGTTCTCGAGTCCCAGTACATGATAATAGCCTCTTTGTTGCTTGCTGGAACTGTAATGGGGCGATATGGTCTTCCTTGGGTACATTCCAAGATGTTATTTCTTCACCAGAATTTGTTTTTATCACAAAGATCCATGAGAGCCTTGAACATTCTCTTCCATCAATTAATGGTTACTTTTGTGTTTTTGCTTTCATTCACATGACATGTCAACTAGGTGGTGTTCACGGTGTAGGTGATGTGGCATGCCTTATTTGGGACTGCCTTCATCAACATGTGGTATCAGATCAAGAGGAGCCCACCCCCTCTTAGAGATGTCTTCATTGCATCATGGTATTTTCCTCCAGCAACGTCAACTTTTGCCATCCACTCTAATGGTGATCCATACTTAGATCTCTAGCCAAAATTTCTACATATTCATAAGTGGGTTATGCCATTCTTTTAGGTGACTTCAATGCCCGCACTGGGACCCACCAAGCACATTTTCATGATCTTATAGAGGACGGGTTGTCTCTTCAACTCAACCCCAAGGATCTTGCATTCACTAGGACCTCTGCAAATGAGAAGCATCCTATTACAATTTATGGAAAACTCCTAATTCAATTGTGCGAGCCACATGGTCTCTTGGTTGTCAATGCTATTCCTTAGTTTCCTAACTCCTCCAGGTTCACTTGTTTTCCACATGTGGGAGGTGCGAGTGTGGTTGACTATGTCATCACCAACAAGACTTTGCTTTTTGATATTCACAGCTTTCAGGTATCTAGTCAGCTTACCTTGGTTGATCATGTAATGTTGACTTTCTCCCTAAGTTCCTCCTCTTTCACCTCTCCATCATTTCCTCAACCATCACCCAATCTTACCAACCATCCCATGATTCATTTTGATCTGTGTTTGGCTTATAAATATGCTGCTCATCTCTCCCAATTGATGTCCCAATACTATTTCCTTTATTCCACCACAACAATAACCAAATATGAATTTTGTCTTGTACATTATGGGATGCAGCCCTTGATTCCTTTTCCCACACTTTTCCTCAGCCAAAGCCTATTCGTTACATTGGTGCTTGCCCCATGAATCGTTGGTATGATGATGAATGTTTGTTCTTATCCATGAGCCTCCAACTATATCTTCCACTTAAAGGGAATATAAATGCCCCATTCGACGTAAGAAGTGAAAGTTTCTTGTAGCCACTCATTGTGAGCTCCTAGATGCTCTTCATCACTCTCCCAAAGCCTTTTAGTGCACTCTTCTTCCTAGGAAGCCCCATCCCATAGGCATCAACGACAAGTCTTGGGTCACCCATGCTAATTCTTTATATGATATCCCAAGGCAACCTGCCATTCATATCTTCCCCCTCAACATCATTTCACTTCTTCTCTTCAAGGGATATCAAAAGAGCTATACATAAATTAAGCACTAGCAAGGCTGTTGATTTTTAGGGATTTCAGACTCAGTTCTTGAAGTATGGTGTTGAAGCTCTTGGGTATCTCAGTGCAGAATTATTCAATGAGGTTGTTTGTTCTGGGTTTCCTGCCTCCTTGTCACAGCATATCATCCACCCCATCCACAAATCTGGGAACTATTTAGATTCGAATAACTATAGAACTATCATGATTAGGCACACATTTGCTAGGCTTTATGCAATAATTTGAATATGAAATCCTTAGAATTGTTGGATCAAGGTAAGCTTAGAGCGAGAGGCCAAGCTGGTTTTAGAAGGGATCATTAGCCTATTGACCATTTTTTCACTCTTAGAGCTATTATTGAGAAGGCTCGCCAACAATCCTCTAAAGTGTTTTGTGGAATTTAGAAATTCCTTTGACGTCATACCCATGCATATTTTATTTCAAAGACTAAATGACCGACATCTCAGAGCTCTTTATCATTGCCATCAAGAGATTATATGAGGTTGTTGTTGGCTATTTTCAGACAACTTTTGGTTTCTTAGAGGATGTCCAGAGCACCATTGGTGTCAAACAAGGTTGTCCTCCTCCACTCTTTGGGATCTACATTGATGAGGTTGAAGAATTTATTCATCAAAACACACATGTTGATGATGGTTGCCTTCTACATCATGTCTTGATAGCTATATTGCTTTTTGTAGATGATGTTGTTCTTCTTGCTCATACTCCTGAGGACCTGCAAAGACAATTGGATGCTCTTGCTCACCTTTGTGACTTAAAACAGTTGGTAGTCAATCTTAGCAAGACTAAGGTAATGATCTTTAACACATCAAAGAGTACCCTATCTAAGTTTTGTTCTTCTATAAGGGCAAGTCCATTGAGATCACCATTGCGTACACCTACTTGGGGGTTCAGTTTATAGGTCCTTCCCTTAATCTTCGGCTAGCTTGACAATCATGTCTTTTCAAGGGATACACATCTCTCTTATTCTTGGAACTCCGATGCTTCCAACAACACTTTCAAGACATACCTACAAAGGTGCACCTCTTTGATTGCATCATCAAACCCATAGTCCTTTATGGATTTGAGATTTGGGGTCCAAGTCTAGGGTGCATTGATTGGGCTCGCATTGAGAGGGTCTAGACTATTTTGCTTCAGCGATTTATCCGATGTAAAAGAACAATTCCCCAATGTATTTAGGCTGAGTTTGGCATTCATCCTCTTCGTCTTGAGAGCATCTTTAGAATGATTTTTTAGCTTCATTGCCTTAGATCCATAGGTGACTACACCCTTTGCTCTATTCGGGAGGTGGAGACTAAAGAACATTTCATCTTAAGGTGTCCTGTTTATTATGAGATTCAAGGGAGGTACTATTGCTTGCATAGAGAATAAGATGAATCACTTGCAAATTTTTTCAGCTATCCTAACCAAAGATGCTTGGCTCTTTACCTCAAGGAAGCTATGACTATTTGGCATGAGTTATTACAAGGGAGATATATTACTACTTGACTAATCACCTCCTTTTTTCATTCTATCTCTGTAGTTGAGAGTAATAAGCGCTCACTGGAAGCTATAACTATCCAAAATATTAATGACAAATTTGTGCGCCGTTGTTTGCATACAAGAGTGGCTACCAGGGCTTTAGTTTTTTTTTTTCTTACTTGCAATAGGACAAGACTGTAGTTCTTTGGTGTTGGGTTTCGACCACCCCTCACATACCAAGGAGTTGTAGACAGGCGCAACTTACTAGTTTCTTGTTCTCTTCGATTGGTTCCATAGCCACAGATGCTAGAAGAGTCTTGAGGGATCGAAATCCATATCCTCCCAAGATTGTCCAACCAGGCCTTCTTAGTCTTGACCATTCTCCTAAGAGCATTATTAGATCCTGTGCTGGCCCTTTTGGGATAGTTGGTGATGACGACTATGCTTCTTCTTTATATTCCACTATAGATTAATGTTGGTGCTTGGATCTATTGGAGCTCCTTTCTATCTCTATTGTACCTCAACTTCTAGATCTCAATCATTTCTTTTAGCATGTTTAGGTTTATCCATTTTGGGTAACCCTCGAGGCTGTACTTTTATGCCATATAGTTCCACTTTACAGTAGTTTACACTAGATTATTTACTCTAGTTTAGCTTATTTTTGTAGTACTTTATGGTTACTACAATGCGTTGTAATTTGTAACAACTCCTTTTAGTGAGCCCTATTGGCCTACTTTGGCCATTAATAGAATTATCTTATATCTTACATAAGTATAGTCTGCAATTTAGATTAGTTTATTTCATTGTTTTTCAGCTTAGTTAGAAGGGAACCAGACCAAGATTCGGAGGTTGGGGAGAGTGAAACTCATCCCATCTATGTGTTGAGCGGCGGTCATGGGCACAAATCTTATTTGCCGATTTCCATGTTCAACAGTCCCATTTCCCTTGAGTGCACCTTGTTCCATCTTAGTGTGTACTGCTCTGCTTAAGCATGCCTTGTTTTGATCCCAAAGTGTCCAGTGCTCCCTACTGAGTCCAATGCACCTCGCTCTGTCCTAGTGCATCTCGCTTGTAAGACCAAGTTTGCCTTGATGCATCTTGCTCTCTCTCGATGTGCCCCACTTTGTCTAGTGTGTCATGTCTTCTGTCTAACTTTCCATTGTGCCCCGCTTGTGTCATGGTGCACCCTGCCTACGTCATAGTGTGCCCTACCTATGTCAAGGTGTGCCCTGCCTAACTATTGCGGCCTGTTTTGCTCAACAAGGTTCCAGGGTGCACCTCCCTCTGCAAAAAACACTGTTCATTAGAAATGTCCATATTCAGTTTGAACATATCACAACTCCAAGGCGAAATGATTTTTCTCTGTTTCCCATGGAATCTTGGGCAATGAGCAGTGACACACCTATGAAGGATATTCAACAAGCAATGGTTGGAATGTCAAAGTCAAAAGCACCAACGAAGATAGAAATGGTGGAAATTAGCATAAGTGATGAAGAAAAGGGCAATGTGCAGGCACATACAAGTAAAACAAGAGCTCAAAACATAGAAAGAGAACAAGAATAGGGAAAGAACCCTCGTAACCACATACAAAGACCCATATGATAAGGTTAGTGAAGGAAGGTTCAAACATGCACTTGTTGTCATAAGAAAAGAGGTCCTCAGAAGTTTTAAGTTGGGACCCAGAACCTATTCAATGATAATCAGCAGAATGTGGACCTCAGGCCTCGGGATGTTTCTAGTGCCTCAAGTTTGGGAATGCCCCGAAATTGAAGAATTATGTGCTAAAAAATATGACAACAGGACAAAGACTATCAAGGTCAGATCAGATGAAGAAGAACCGATATCTATTTTTGCAGTCATGATAAGGGCATGATGAGTGCTAAAGCTGGGAAAGGACAATGGGTCCCATGTCTCGCCCAGGTCAACCTAGTTTATTATAAGAAATTTGACAAAGGAAAATGGGTCAAATTCTTGAAGGAACAATTGATAAGACTTGAGCAGGACCAAGACTTCCAACATCCTCTAAAGAGCAATCAGTTCAAAGTTGAAGTCAGATTCATTCTGTCTGGGATGTCCGGAGTAGTGGGTTGTGAACTGCGCATCATTCATAGAGCATTAAATAGACCTGTAGCTCAGAAACTTCCATCCATAGAGCCGAAGTGTTTAGTTACCCCTCATATCTGGTTGGGCTAGTTATTTATCAGAAAAAAAACTAATTATTGGGGTTGCAACTAGATAAAGTAGATGAAGATGGGAAACCGTTACCTGTGTGCGACTATATCGATGTACCTCTCAGAGAGGAAGGGAGAAGCAATTATAAGTTCTATGCTAAGGTGTATGAGCCTATTGTTGGAGGCTTGGATTGAGAGATGCCCAGGCAGGCCAAAAGGGGCAGGGCACTAGTCACACCAATAAATTGTGACCCAAAAAGTTATTTCTACCTGGGGACAGAACAAATCCTTTTTCAGATTATATGGATACTCAGATAAACCTTTTGAAGTGCCCAAACATGTTGTTGAATACTTGTTCAGTGTTGAATACTTCTGTCAAATGGATTGCATAGATCTTCATTCCTTCGAGGGATAGAAAGGACATTTTTTTACAGGACAAAAGAGAGGAACTTAATAGTCAGCCTGGTGTACAGGGAGTGTAATCAACAACTTGCAAACAGGCTGGGGCAACTTAGACTGAGAGAAATGTCTGATTACTGGTCATATGATTCAGGTGCAGTATTTATTGGTCATACAAGGTCTTCCTATTTGAATTATTAAGTAAAATGCTGTCAACATTGGCTTCATTGTATGCTAGATAGCATTGGTCCTAAATGAAAGGAAGATGAAAAGAAAAAACATCTTATATCAATATCAGTTCACTATCTCTATAATAAAGTTCATCTTGCATTGTGGTAATTGTGTCATCTAATATATTTCCTGCAACTTGTCAACTATGTATGTAATTTATGCTGCAACTGCATAACATTTATCTTTGGGGTTTCTTGTTTATGCTTGTCTACAGGAGATCTGTTTATATTAACGAGTCATGTGCAATATCTAAATTCTTGCTTTTATTTCTTGAAAAGATTTGAGTCTCCCAAATTATTGCATAATTTATTTGACTATTTTTGTCAAGTTTCATTGCAATTGCTGAATTTTTTTTTCTTTTTTTTGAGACTTTATGATAGCTCTTCTTTCTATGATTGTGAAGATGCATTATTTGTTTATTTTTCCCTTTGGTAACTAGCAATTTTAAGGCAAACTGAAGGGTCAGGTAAAAAAGTTTATCTTATAAGTTTTTTTTTTTTTTTTTAAATTGGTTAGATGGGATTGAAATGGGTCCCACCTGTATTACATCATGACCACGTAGTGGTATTACAACGGCTGGGCTATATGCATGTATCTCTTATCAAGATTCAAACCTGGGTTATCTCCTTGAAGGTCAAGGAATTTAACTGGATGAACAACCCATTTGATCCATTTATCTTAACAAGTTATCAGAGGGAAAATTGAGTGTTTTCAATTTGCTGTCAAAGGGCCTTTTATAATGTGTGTTCAAACATTTGCATTGAAGACCTGATCTCTTTTGTGATTAATTAGCTTTAGCCAAATATTTCTTTACTTTTTACCATGTGCATTGGTAAGTAGTTAATTGCCTGCAACTTTAACAGTCTGAAAGACAATCTGTATTCTTTGAGTCCCCTGATCTACAGCAGGATCCTAATTTGTATGGCAGCCGAAAGCACCAGTTTTGAAACCAATTAGAAAATGAAAATTTAGAGAAAATGCCACAACAGTTTTGGATTCTTATAATATGTAAAACAATATTAAATTATTCCATCAAATGCTGCTTGAACGTTTGCTGGTTGGGCGAATTGGTACTAGAAACATAAAAATGTTGTTGTGGGTTGTGATGAGTTTCTTCACATGTGAATGCTTTAACTTTGATTCCTGTTTGCTTTTGTATGTTTAACGCACCCTTTCAATCTTCTTTACTTGAAAATCCCTACTAAAGTATGCTTGTTGAACACGAAAATCGACAAGTGCGATTTGCATCCATGACCATAGTTCAACAAATGGATGGAGAGGTTTATACTCTTCCCCAACCTTTGTCTATCTAACTAAGCTGAAAACAATGAAAGAAACTAATCTAAAATGCAAAAAACAAATCTGATCTACTTTGTGTAAGAGAAAAGGGTGCAAGAGAAAAGAGATGTAAAATACAACCAAAGCCATAGCAAGGTTTAATTTTGGTGTGATTGATAGTTTGAGCAAGGATTGAATAACTTCAGTGTATAAGATTTTTAAATTAACCTCCAATAACAATGAAAAGAGAAAGACTAAAAGGGGAAAGGAGGGTAGAGCCATTGATTTCACACATCCATGAGACAAACAATTAGAGACACAATTGAATCAAAATGCCATGCACAACTCTTTTATTGCATTTGCAATTTGAAGTTTTAATACAATCTTTATTCAAAGAGTAGCTCTGATATGCTTGAAGGCCAAAAGACCCTTACGATGAGCATTTAGCATTTAGCTCTTATTTATACTTCAACTTGTAGCCACGAAATGGATTACATATAATGTATCTTGATGATAATTACGAGGTGATTACATCGTCCTTATCTATTTACTAAAGATAGACAAAGAATGAGGTGCCTTGACAGTAGGTCGCTTGGAGAGCGAAGTTGTTGGAGAGTGGGGTGCTTGGAAATTAGGTCACTCCGGGAGTAGGACACCTGAAGAGCGGGTTGCTCTGAGAGTGAGGTTCCCTCTTCCAAACACTTATCCAATTCTTGATTTTTGCCCTACTGTATCTTCTACCTCAACTTGTGCGCCAAACCTACGTTTGGCAAGCGAGGTCTCTCGAGAGTGGGTTGCTTGGAAAGTGAGGTGCTTCGGCAAGCGGGCATCTTATGGAGTGGAAATTCAAGAAAAATCTATGAAGTTTGGTTTGGTCCCTTCATATTCTTCATACTGTTTATGTGATAGAACTTGTTATGGAAGCGATAGTAGTAGTCAACTACTACAATTCAAGCGACTTGCAGGGAAGTCAATCCTAATTGATGGGAGATCCTAGATGGTGCCTTATCCATTGAGCCATGGAGTCGTTTGCTATATTTCCTATGCCTTGCTTACTTTGGCTGAACCATTGTTTGCAGTATTTCCTAGTCTGTGTTGAAGGGAACCAAAAAACTGTTCAATGCATGGACGTCATCGGTCAGCTCCTCATATGTATCTCTCTGAAGATCCTCCACTTTTGTTGCCATCTGCCTTATCCCTTCATATAGTTCTTCTAGCTTGCTTATAACTTCCTGCAAGTCATCTGATTGAATACCCTTTTCTTTTCATTCTTTAATAAACCTAGCAAGTTGCTCTATCATGAGTGTGTTAAGGTCTAGCGATCCCTTTTCAATGGACAAGTTGATTTCTTTTTTGCCTCATCGATAGCCTCTTGTAACTTGGCGAGGTTCTCCTCACAACTCTCCAATCTACATATTTTATAAGGGATGATCTTAAGCTGTCCGATGAGGATAGCTTTATCATCAAACCTTGTTGCTTCACTTGTTGAATGGTCATGAATCTTTTGCATGATTTCACTGTCCTTTCCTTGCTTCCAATGTATCCTATTACATTCTATAGTTGAGGCCACTTGGTCTATCAGCTCCTCGCACTTCTTAAAGTAAGAGAAATAACCCTTGACGAGCTGAATCTCTCCGTTGATCTCATCCCAAAGGAATCTCACTCGCTTAGGTGTCAATGTTTTAGACTTCAATTATACTATTGTTGCTTCTACCTTGGTCCATGCTTGTGTGAGCTTGACGATTACTTATCTTTTTGTTTTTGCAGCTCCGGGATAGTCGCCTAGAGCATGTTCGTTTTATTCTTGCCTTCGTTTTCTTTTATTTCATTCTTCTTCTATCTTTCCTCTCATGGTGGTGATTTGTTGTTCCATCCGTTCCTCCCTTGCTTTCAGTTCTTCTTGAAAGGCCTCAATTTGTTTCTTTGGTTCTTGCCTCCCATGACTTCTTTCAGCGTCTAATTGCTTCTCAAGTTCTTTCTCTTGTTCAAGCAATTGTACGCGTTCCTCCTAGAATTGTTTTTCTTGCCTTGCCTACTTTTTGATCTCTTCTTTTTCCATAAGGACGGTCTATAATTGGTCCCTTAGTTGAGCCACTACTTCCTGCTCATGTTCAATGATCATTTTCAACTAGCGAACATCTTCATATTTTTCTTTGGCATGCTCCTTGTAGTGTTGGGCTTCCTGATTTACCTGTAACACTTCGGATTTTAGGATGTCTAGTATGTCCATGGTTGAGACTTGGTCAAATTTTGGACGTACAACTGGTGTTTTTGGTTTAGGCCAATGTGTCAGGATATCTAGAATTATGTCCATAAGCAAAGGGTTTGTGGTGTGATGACAAATGAGAGGGGTAGTGAGGCAGAAGTGGAGGGATCGATGGCTTCATTAATTTGCATGAAAACCTATCCCATGCTAACATTAGTGTTAGTCATTGTAGGTTGCAAGAGAACTTACCTCTTTTTC
This sequence comes from Wollemia nobilis, assembly GCA_028583015.1. Lineage (NCBI taxonomy): Eukaryota > Viridiplantae > Streptophyta > Pinopsida > Araucariales > Araucariaceae > Wollemia > Wollemia nobilis. The sequence goes on along the minus strand of JAQPPZ010015288.1, from coordinate 526,299 downwards.
TGTGTTGTTTTTGATTTCAAGGATGATGGTTGTACAACTGATGCGGCTCTATATGGGGAGGCACTTGGTCCATGGGCTTCAGTTGTAAGATTGGCTATGCTTAGCGATGATGGATGGAGCACAACAGAAGAATTAAGAGGAATACTAGAAGAGGGAATTGAAGAAAAGGGCATGAAATAAGTGGGTGGAGTAGGAGTGAGTGAGTCATGAGAAAAAGAGTTAGGATGATTTTAAGCCTCTGAAGCAACTATTCCTTTTTAGCCACTTCTTCATTGGTGAAACATTGTATAATTGCTTACGAGTCAAGAGGGTCCATACCTTGGAAATCTGCATTTCCTTCGCTTTCTAAGTCAGTTCCTTGGTCCATTTTGGCATGTGCCCATCGAGGGTCCTGAGGTATCTCTCCCTTCTCATGGGCCTGCTCTTCTTGTGTCTCTAATGGCTTCTTAGGTGGTTTCTCTGTTCCTTTTCCTTGATTCTTTCGTCCTTGTGCTCCTTGTTGATCCTTGTGCTTATGGGCCGGGTTGAACTTTACTTTAAGCCTTGTTGAAACAATGTCTCTTTTTGTCCTTTCAAATATACCACCTTTCCCTATTTTGGGTGTCCCCTTTGTTGCCTTTTTAGGTGAATAATCCCCTTCTGTCCCCTTTTCGTCGAGCTGACATTGGTCCCAAATTACAAAGAAACTTGATCATCTCGATGTTTTTTTGCTAGAGTATCAACTGCATCTGGCTCAAAATGCATACATTTCCATACGAGCATTTTCTCTAAACTCCATTTGCGTTTTTCTAGAATTAACTAAAAAACCATCAAGTTGACTTTCATATCTGGGTCAAAACCAATTCTGATCCTCGTTATAAAAAGTGTGCCATTCTAGTGGTTCTCTATACCATTGCCTAGTTCATCCTCATATCCCCTTTGAGCATTGATTCTGCCCATTGCAAGTTTGTCGTTCAGGTTGCTTTTAGCCTCTAGGCTCGGCCTCATTTCATGGGTGTACTTCTAGTTGACCTTACAACTTGCCAATATCTACCTGAAACTATATTTGGGTCATAAGACCGAAAGTCGGACATTTGGTTCAACCCCAACTGTGTTAGCTTTGCTTCCAACTATGGATTAAAGTTTCTATGATTTACCTTAATTAATAGATACTTCCCCAGTACCTTGTATAGAGTGGCCCTCCTTTGTTTTCGAAAAAAATTCTAATCAATATAGTTGAGTTGTTAGACCACCTCAAGGTTGCATATATAATCGGACACATAGATTGGTAACTCAACTGGTTGTCCCAAGTATCCATATATTTGAACAAAAGAACTATACCTCCCTAGGTAGAAATCAGCCAATGGTCTCTCCCCTTGGGGCCTAAGCAAAGCCTTGACGGGCCTTGACATCCTAGGTACTTCCCCTTCCAATTCTTGCATTATGGGGGCATATAGTTTATTGTAGAATTCATAGCAATCCCGATTCTTGCTCCTGATACGAACGTTGGTCGAGTCACACACTGGTCATGGCTTGTCTTTTTCATCAAACGAGTTTAGTTGGTCAAAATAAATAGGATGAGTATCCAGAGGTGAATGATTCCCTGAAATTCTCCAAGTGAACTCTCAGTTGCTGTGCAATATATTTCATGTAGTCTATCGTATAAGGTGGACCAGAGTACTCCTAGACCATGCTTTGGACAACCGCATGCTTTTGCCACGTTCTTTTGTCATCATATTGTCCCAGTAGTGCAACCATTCTAGACAAGGCCATTTGTGCATTGACCTTGAACTGGCCAATCTTCAGTAGGAATTTGAAATTTTGAAGTTTACAACCTATTCGGGTTTTTCTAGTTACATCTTAAAAAACGCAACCCATATCTCCCTTTTGTAGCTTTTTTAGTATGTCGCATTTGATTTGGGGTTAAAAGGCCTCCATTCTCCATCTATGGCTTCGATGCACATCATCTCCTTGATGGCCTTTGCAAAAATATGGATTGGTGCCTTGCGCTTATCTCCTTGGATCTAGATCATCTTATTTTCACTATCATACCTCCTGGCGTAGAATTCCATGATCTTCGGGCACTTCCATACTTGAGGCACTAGGAACATTGCCAATGTAGAGGTCCACAATTTGCTAGGAGACCAAGAATCAATTTGCAGACCAAAATGGTATCATGCGACGACTTCTTCCCTAACTACCCCAAGAGGATATTGATACTTCCCTCCCTGAATTCCAAAGTACAAATTATGATACCTAATGTCGTGGGGTTTTTCTATCGGCTCTCCTTTGTCACTAACGTTTTTATTTCTTTTCCTTCTCTCCTGGGGGTAATTTGGCTATGGTAGCCTATACTCTTGTCTCCACTACCGGTCTCTAATTCAATGTTTCGCACCTTTGACATGATTTTCATCGCTTGTTTGATATCTTCAACCAAGAAGTCATCACTTGCTGTTGTAGTATCCATATCGTAGCATAGGGATTCCTCCTTGAAAGATCAGGCAAGTTGACTAGCAAAGCAAGGCACACTAGTAATAGCAGGTCGCTTTGGGAGTGGGGTGCTCAAAGAGCAGGTTGCTCGAAGAGTAGGTCGCTGGGAGAGCGGATTGGTTTGGGAGCGGAGTGTTTGAAGGACGAGTTTGCTTGGAGAATGAAGGTGCTCTACTCTTGTGCCCAAAAATATTCCAGTCCTGAAGATTGGTGCATGAATGGAGGAAACCTTTGCGCCATCAAAATTATTTCAAGAAACCCCTTCCAGTGAACGAAACCATGGTTTAAGTTTTTTTTTTTTTTTTTGCATGCATATAAATTGGTCCTTCACAGAATCAGAATCCGTTGGGCAGACTGTGGGTAGTGAAAAAAAATATTGAAACCCTCAGACCGCAGAAAACTGCAGTGCTAACACTGTTTTTGAATCCTGAAACCGTGCACTATATCTTCTTCCCTTGTGCTCAAATAGGTCTTTCACAGAATTTGAATCCGTTCAGCAGTACAATGGTAGTGGAAAATTTCTCAAAACTCTTGGGTTGTAGGAAACTGTATCACAAACGCTGCTTCTTTTTAAATTTGAGACTGCAAATTATATTTTTTCCTTTCATGCTCAAATGGGTCTTTCGCGGAATTTGAATCCATTGAGCGGCTTGATGGTAGCAGACGATCTCACCTGAGTGAAGCTATGAGCTCTTTCACAATGAAAAGTAAAAGTGATTTGTGAAAATTGTAGAAATGGAATACAACATACTACAACACAATTCCATTACCACTTAAATGAACAAAATATACAATGTGAATGACTTACAATTACAATGCATACACTATAACACAACATATATCAGACTACCCAGCACAGTAGTTCAAACACCCAACACAACATTCAAACAGTCTAGCAAAGTAGTTCAAATGGCCCGGCACAACAGTTTAGATGGCCCGACAAAGCAGTTCAGACAACCTGACACAAGTATCTCACGAATACATGTCTGGTTACACTCAACTTCTACTACCACATGCAATGTCAACATACAATACCCACCTTTGATACAAATAGTCAATACCATGCCAACCTCTCCTTCCATGCCAACAACATGAATGAATGAGGGAGGGGTCTTATTTATACAACTAAGGAGGTAGTTGCATCCTCCAACTTACTAACTACCCAATCCTTGTCTTTTTCTTAAATTACATTTACATTTCATTTCATGACTCACTTTATGACTAATGACTTATCCGTACATAACTAATACTTCACTTAACATTACACATTGTCACATACAATATTACATCACGACTTTATAACATCAAATATATCAAAACTCTTAATGTGCATGTACTTGACTTCCAACACACTTATTCAATTTGTCTGCCTACAAAAATCACTTTACCTATTTTTATAGATGATTTGCAAGGGCTGGCCCATTTGTACTTGTGGATTCTAAGTTGCGTTAAGGTTCTAAAACAGTTGTTGAAGCTATGTCAATGGATTTTGTAGTATGTTCTGCACCATCTATTGTTGCAGGTTCTGCACAACTTGTTGCATGTTTTGAGGGGTATGTGATAGCAAGTTCTGGGCCACCGATTGTTGTAGATTTTGTGCAACTTCTTGTGATAGATTTTGGACAATCTGTTGTTGCGGGTTCTACACACCCTGTGGATGTTGTGTAGCAGTTACCTGTTGCAAATGTGGGGTCATGGGTCCTTGAGAGGTTTGAGGCATTTGTTGTATCTGCCTCTTAAGGGTTTGATTCTGTCCAATAGGTGTTTGCTGACCTTGCAACAACTGAGGGTTTTGGGATTGTTGTGATGCTTGTGTGATCTACTACCCATGGTATTGGAATTGAGAATTTTAGGGATTGGGCGACTAGTTGGGCATAGCTTGCAGCCCTTGTGTCACTTGTTGAGACATTGGGGTTTGCTGATCTGGTGGTGCTACTTGATGTTGTAACCCAGTTATAGTGAACGTACTCATAAGGTTGGGAGGAAGACCGAGCAAGGGGGTTTCGACTGCCTTAGTATCTGGTGGTGAGGTCTATGACCCACTTGTTTGCTCTATCTGAGGGTAAGGTTGCACTTGTTCCACAATAGGATCAGGGTTTTGAGATTGTAAAATAGCTTCTACAGGTATCATGTCCAGGACCGATACTTCGTGTTCTTTTGCTAAGTCTAGATTGACTTCCTCAACCTATGATTCCTCTGAGGGGTGAGATGTACTTGTTTTATTCAATTTCTTCCTCTAACAAGTGAGCAGTTTGATAGGGTGGTGTTGTCACATTTTGCACGGGGTGCAATGTCTTCAGTGTTGTAACTGTGCTGCTCTTCTTTTTCCCTCTTCCCCTATTTTCCTTCCTTCTCCTCTCCCTTTCCTTTTCTTTCCCGCATTCTCTTTCTTTCCCCCTTTCTTGGAGTCCCCCAGTTGATTTTTCAACTTTCCAGCAAGTTACCTGAAAAATGGCTAAGTGTTGGTGCGAAGTTCGCACTTCGCCCAGTCTGGGTGCGAAGTTCGCACTTCGCCCAGTCTGGGTGCGAAGTTCGCACTTCGCCCAGTTTTGGTGCGAAGTCTGACTTCGCCCCACTTTCTGGGCGCACCTTGCAACTGGCAGATTGACAGGCTGGCAGGCTGACAGAAGACGACAAAAGGCCGGAGCAGAGTCCGTACGGCGGCAGACACCAGTTTCCACCTGTGCGCAGCCCGACTTCGCAGTGAAGTCGGAGTGCGCCCTTGACAGGTGCGCAGTAGGGGAACAAACCCGTAATTTGACCAAGGCATGAAGGCCTTCCCGATCGCACCGTATTCTCGCCCGCGCAACCCGAGACGCTCTGATCCCAAGCGAAGTTGGACGGACCGCCTTCCAAGGCAGACACGTGTCACACAACATCATCCATCATCTGACAAGTGTCCAGCTTCGGGATTAGAGCCGAAACGTGCCGAGCAAAAGGACAAGCATGGGCTGCATTGCCTCGCGCCGTAGCCTCATTCAAAGCTGATCTGAGGTTTCACCTGCTCCAGCTACCCGCATCACTGCCAGATTGAAGTTCTGCCCAACACACCGCCATGTAGCTGTCCAGCTTCCAGGAAGACCATGCTGCGGGTACAGTCCGGTCCGACAAAAGGTCAGCATTTGCAGCTCTTTCGCCGCTTTTGTCAGCTTATGTTTGACTGGGACCTTGTGCCCATTAATGTAACCGGAGGGACTCGGGCTATAAAAGCCCACCGTGAATTCATTGTAAAGGGTGGAAGGGGAATGTCTGTTAGGGAACCACTGTGCCCATTGTAACCGTGCTTCTGCTTATAAATATAATCTGTATGCTTGGTTCTGTTTTGCTGCTTCTGTTTTTTATGCTGCCTTTCTTTATATTCATGCCTTAGGCTAACCTGTGTCATGGCTCGTTGATTCATTTCAGCATTTGATGATCAAGTGCCTCTAGCATTGCTTGTTTAAAGCACCCCCTGTACTTCATGAATTAAAAGGATACATAGAATAGCCGTAGTAGCAGTTCCATCAGTTGTGTGTTTTGTTGCTGGTCCGTATCTGGTGATCGGTGCGCCGCCGTACTGTTAGTTCCTTGTAGGGAATGTCTGTTAGGGGGCCATTGAAGCCGTGCGGTTAAATTCTCTACATAAACACATATACCTGGCTCTGATATCTCTATGATTGCTTTCTACCCATGTCAGTGTCCGTAGGTGGTGATTGACGTGTTGCCGCATCGTTAGTTCCTTGTAGGGAATGTCCGTTAGGGAGCCGTTGTAGCCGTGCGTACACCGCTTGGGTATCGGAAGTATACGTTAGATTTTGCGCTTCTTTGTCATGCTTTGTGTTTATATGCAAGAAGTAGCGGTGATTGGTGTGTTCCCGCATCGTTAGTTCCCCCCACCAACCTTTGAATATATTTGTAAATCTCTTTTTGTACATTTATTTCTTTCCTGTACTCTTAGCTTAAATCGAAAACCCCCCAAAAGGAGCCGGCCTTCTCCGGAGATTGGCTCGGAAGGCATCTCTTCCTTCCGGCCTTTCATGTTGGTGGGCGAATCTGGGCGCATTAACCCAAATCCTTTCCTCATGGCAGATTCGTAACCAACAGCTTTCTCAGCACGCACCGGTGGGACCCCGGTCCCACATTTGAAGAGAGATTTTCTGATCGCCTCCACCCGGCGCCGATAGCTTCCCGAGCTCTCGTGAGACAAGGAAGTTTCTCACCCCCGACAGAATTGAAGCACCGGTGTTCGCTTCATTGTTGTTCCAAATCGAAACACCTGGCGACTCTGCACGAACAAATCCTCTGAGTCTAGAAGACCGGTCCCAGCACCTTCATGCACACGAGAAGGTGGCAAGCAAGGGATCCGAGAAGCCCGCCTGAGTTCTACGAACTGGATATCAACGCTCGAGGCGAGATCCCCAGGCTGGCTGATCCGCGAGCTCGTTTCGACGAAGCCGAGGCTGAGATCCAAGAAGAGGCCGAAGCTGAAGTCGGAGGAGCCGAGTACGAAATAGAAGGGGCCGAGGAACAAGAAGATCCTGCATCCTCGGAAAGTACCGACACTGAGTACACAACCGACGGCGGAGAAGAAGAAGAAGAAGAAGAAATGGCTGCTCAACAGCCAAATGACGATGATCTTTTCCCGGCTGTGGACTCTACGGGGCCCTTGGCCCTGGTCGGACAGCAAGCTGTGCCCCCTGCTGCTTTAAAGTCTATTCCCACATACGACGGCTACGGTAAGACGGCGTACGAGCACATCCAGGACATCCTTGCCCTGGCCGCATTGCATACTATCACCGATGAAAGTGTGAAGACCCGTCTACTGGCCCTTTCCCTGAGGGGAAAGCTTCTCTACTGGTGGAGATCGCTGCCGTAGGGATCCATCACGTGGTGGCCCCAGCCTGCCGTAGAGGCTCGTAAAAGGATGCAACGAGTCTGCTGACCCTACTTCTCTACTGCATCAGTTCCAAGCTATCCAGAGACATCCTCAAGAGGAGGTGTCTGATTTTAACATTAGGTTTGCGAGATCCTGGAAACGGGTACCTCGCGAACTTCGGCCTTCAACCGGCATGGCTGCTCACTACTATCTGAGATCCTTCAACTCAGACATATGCCTGTGCTGAAGATCGCCAGAATTGACGAGTTCCCTGCGCTGTACGAAGCTGCCCAGCAAGCTGAAGCTGACATTATCTCCATCGGCAGGCTTCCGTCCAGAGTGCAGGAGCCCATCCATCCCGACTTCCCCAGATCTCAGTATCCTTCTGCTTCTGGTGGTTCGCCGTCCACATCAGGACAACAACCCCAGCAGCAGTGGAATCCGGCGCCGGTCGTAACTCCTTACGGCCCGCCTCAAATGCATTACCCTCACCCGCCGCCTCCTGCTCCGCATTTTCCAGCACTTCCCGCTCCTCCACAGTATGCATCTTATTCTAACCCTCCTCCATTGGCCGCATTGCCTCCACCGGCACAATTGCCGCCACCCGACAGCAACATCCAGAACACGATTCTACAAGAAGTGCGGGCTTTGGCCTCCGGATACCATGCCATGTCCAATGACATGACCGCTATGAAGAAGAAGCAGGCCCAGATGGACCTCGCTCCTAGGAGACCATATGCGCCCCGGCGCTAACGAAAGACAAAGCGCCGTAAAACCAGCCCGCAGAGGCGTCCGCCTCCGAGAAATGCCGCTATAGAAGACCCGCCCGGTCCTCCCGACCAGAGTTAACCGAGTGCACTACGTGCAATGACCCGCATTCGGAGGAAGACTGCACTTTGCACCAAAGACTACATTCAGACCTTGGCCGGCAGCGCTATAGAAGACGATGAGCTGTACATGATCTTGGACGGCGAGGCCAACTTTGCCCTCCCCGAAGAGAATCTAGCGCCACCCGCCAAGGAAGAAAAGAAGGCCGCAGATGCGGCCAAGCCTTTGCAAGTCTACGCAAGAAGAGAAAAACCGCAGCCCGGCGGGCTGCCACCATACAAGCGGCTGTGGCCCTACACAGCCCAGGAGAAGGCATCCAAAGATAAAGCTCCAGTCAAGCCTTCTCCGGCAAAGGCTGCCCCTGTTCCAGCCAAACCTCCAGAAAAGGCCCCAACTCCGGCTAAGGCTCTCGTACTTCAGCCTCCAGCTGAAACCAAAGAACAAGCCCAGGAGAAGCTGAAGTACCCGTCTCTGACCAAGAGACAGCGAGTTGAGGCCACCCAACAGTATCGGACAAAGTATGAGCCGGCTAAACAAGCAGAAGGAGCTAGTACCTCGGGCTACAACATTGTAGACGAGTTGAAGAGAACACCTGCTAGAATCAGCATGTACGATGCTCTTCTGCTCCCAGGCCAGGTAGATCTGCTGCAAGAATCACTGAAGAACATGAAGAACGGCAGACAGATGCAGCCCGCTGTCCTGGTTCAACCTTTGACAGTCTCCGCCACTGGGAAGAACAGACCGCCACCCTTTTATTTGTCTTTACGGATGCAAGGGCACATAGTTCATAACTGCATGGTGGACTCTGGCGCTTCCTCGACTGTGATGCCGAAGGCCGTCCGCGATGAGATCGGGATGGAATACACACGGAGCAGCCAAGGCGTGCCGCAATTAGACGGCACCCTCGTCAAGACAGGTTGGTGTCATAAAGGACATCCCTATCCGACTGCACAAAGCTCTCGACATCGTAGTCATCCAAGAGGTCGTGATTGTTGACCTGGAGCCTTACTTCGGCATGTGTCTCTCTCGGGAGTTCACTGCGAAGTTGGGCGGGTACCTGTCTCTAGACTACTCACACATGGAAGTGCCCTTCAAGGGAAGGAGACTGAAAATTTTTAATGAGAAGCCTTCCACCTTCCTAGTAGAGAAGATACCCGGAGGAGAGTTGGACTGCATGGTCCAGTTGTCAGAGGAAGAGCTGGTGACAGTGGAGCTGACTGAGCAAGCCCTCGAAGTGCTACAGCTCGAAGATGAGTTCTCGTTACGGGACTTCAATGCCGTAATCGGGACAGAGCAGGGCTGTTACTCCATTGTACAGCCCGAGAGGCTTGACGTGTCGGCTGCAAAAGAAGTAGGACCTGCACCCGAGGAGTTGTGGAAGCTCTTCTTTGACGGCGCGCGATGCAAGAATGGCGCCGGTGCAGGAGTGCTCGCTGGTTTCTCCAACCGGAATCCATAAGGACTATGCCTACAGGTTGGCCTGGAGCTGCACTAACAACTCGGCGGAATACGAAGCCCTGTGCTTGGGTTTGCGAAAGGCGGAAAGGCTCGGAATCAAGCACCTCCAGATTTTCGGAGATTCAGAGCTGGTGTGTCACCAAGTTACGGAGAAGTGCGCATCCAAACAGCACTATCTTAGAGCGTACCGCAATCGGGTCTGGGACCTGATGGAGTCATTCGACTCATTGAATGTCAAAGCGATATCGCGTGAGAAAAACAAGCACGCTGATATTCTGGCGTCTGTTGGAGCCAGGTACGTTCCGGCTGAAGACGTTGTCCAGAAACCGAAGCCGGTTCGTACTGTCTACAGGCCTTCTGTGCTCGATAAGGACACCCACTGGCAGGGTTCGGCCAGGACGAGGAAATCGTCACATTCCTGGTTAACGAAGTGTGTGTAATCGAAGGTAGAGACCCTGATGACGAGCAATATGAGGGGTTGATACAGTTACGGAATAATCACGTCCCAAAAGGACTGATTACATTAGAAAGTCTCTTTGATCATAATGACAGAGCAATATCCCACAGATCAAAGTAGACCCGAGGCAAGATGCCGACCTAGAACTTGAACCCGGTAAAACCATCAAGGTCGGAACAGATCGCACGTCGGCGGAACCGGAGCAGATCGGATCACCGTGCCGGAGTTCCCCGACATCGTGGCCCGGTGCTACGAGGATTTGAGGGGGTATGACAGAACCGTCATCCAAAGATACCATTGAGCTAGAGGATGGCGCCAAGCCATTCCGACATAAGCAGAGGGCCGTGAATCCAAAGATTGAGGCCATGATGAAGACCGAGCTCTTGAAGATGCTGGAGGCCAAGATCATCTACCCCATCAAACATTCATCCTGGGTCGCGAATTTGGTGCCCGTGAGGAAAAAGAATGGCGACATTCGTCTCTGTGTCGACTTCGAAACCTAAATCAGGCTTCCCTCCGGGACCACTATCCGCTTCCCCAAATCGACCAGATCCTACATATCGTTGCTGGAGCCCAGAGATTTTCACTTTTAGATGGATTTTCCGGCTACAACCAGATTTGGGTCAAAGACGAAGACCAGCATAAGACGGCGTTTACCACCAAGTGGGGGACGTTCGCCTATCAGCGCATGCCATTTGGCTTATCTAATGTTGGTGCCATGTTCCAAAGGGCCATGGACCTCGGCCTTCCGAGAGCCGCTCAATAAGATTATCGTCATCTACCTTGATGACATGACTGTTTTCTCTCACCAACGAGGAGATCATGTTTCGCACCTACGGCAAATATTTGAGAGTTGTCGAGAATTCGGCATTTCTATAAACCCGAAGAAGTCTGTCTTCGCGGTAAAGGAAGGAAAGTTGCTGGGACATGTCATCTCCGAGGAAGGCCTCGCCATTGACCCTGACAGAGCAGAGGCCCTCGTTCGCTTGCCAGCCCCCATCGACAAAAAAGGGCTGCAGTCCTTCGGTCAGATTAACTTCGTGCGGAAGTTCATTCCGGACTTCGCACAGTGATCAAGCCTATGGCCGAACCGCTTAAGAAAGATACACGTTACGAATGGACTCGATGAGAGAGAGCAAGCCTTCGAGGAAATCAAGGCCCGAATTGCACAAGCTCCGGTGTTGACAAACCCGGACTACTCCGGAGACTTCATCCCGTATGCAAGTGGGAGAACCCGAAAGTTACGCCGCAGTCCCGACTCGAAGGGAGACGATGGTGAGGAGCGCCCCATAGCATTCCTCACCCAAGTGATTCTCGCCGCATGAAGAAAAGTACAATTTTATAGAGCGGCGAGTTCATGCTGTCATGAAGTCCCTTCGAAAGTTCAGGCACTTTGTCTCCCAGAGCAAGACCACTGTCTTTGTGATTCACCCGGATGTTCGAAGCTTCATCTTGCAAGGAGAACCGGGTCACAAGAGAGCGGGATGGATTGCCAAGATCCAGGAGTTTGACATTGAAGTGCGGCCCACCAAGCTTATCAGAGGCCGAGCCTTGTGTCAGGAATTGGCCCGAAGCGCTGTAGCCGGCATCTCCGCCTGTAAGTGGGAGGACACAACGACACGCATCTACCTAGCCAACTCCTTATCGGAGGGGAGTGATTGGACAGATGAACTGGTGAGATACTTCGCACCGGAAGATGTCCCGATCACCTAAACGCCTCACAACGAAGGAGATTTCGGCTAGGTGCACTTAAGTACACTCTTCGCCCTGAGGGGCTTTACTTCGTAAACATCGACGGCATCCCGTTGCGGTGCGTCTTAAAATCTCGACCAGCCTAGGGTCCTCTGAGAATTTCATTCCGGGATGCCTGGGGGTCACCATTCTTCAAGGCCAACGGCCTTAAAAATAATAAGGGCTGGGTACTATTGGCCCACTTTGTTCGTAGACGCGCATGCGGTCTGCTCTAAATGTGATCAATGCCAAAGGTTTGCCGGCCGAAGCGTAAAAGCACCCCCGCCCCTTCAACCGATTCAGGCCGAGACTCCGTTCCAACAATGGGGTTTAGACTTTATTGGGGTGATTTCTCCTAACTCCTCTGCCGGCCACAAGTTTATTCTTACGGCTACCGACTATTTCACGCGGTGGACAGAGGCGATCCCGACCAAGAACGCAGACCAAGAAACGGTCATCGTGTTCATTGAGAGCCTGATTACCCGCTTCGGGGTTCCAGAGTCGATTGTGACAGATAACGGTCCGGGATTTGTAGGCGCCGTACTCACGGAGTACACCGGCAGACTTGGCATCTATCACAAGATGTCTTCTAACTACTACCCGCAGGGGAATGGCCTTGCCGAGTCCACTAACAAGAACCTCCTGAAAATCATCCGGAGGACCATTGACATAAACAAGCGGACTTGGCACTTGCTCCCGGACCGGCGCTGTGGGCGGACAGAGTTGCATTTAAGAAATCCCTCAGAACGTCTCCCTACGCGCTCGTCTACGGCAAAGAGGCTGTCATGCCATCACACATTGAGATCCCTGCCCTGTGGATGATTGACGAAGACAGATGCAGCGGAGACCCGGTGGATGACAGACTGTGCCAACTCTTGCAGTTGGAAGAAGACAGAGAAAGTGCATACCAGGCCTTCGCGAATCACATTGCAGCCACTCAAGGCTGGTTTGCAAAAGGCACCACTGCCCGAGTTTTCGAAGTCGGGGACCTGGTGCTGAAGTGGGACTCATATAAAGCAAAGCCAGGTAATCACGGGAAGTTTGATGCCCTCTGGGAGGGCCCTTATCAGATTGCCCGGGTAAACCAGTTCAATGCCTACATACTGCGGGATATGGAGGGTCAGCTCCTGCCTATCCCTGTTAACGGGTTCCACTTGAAGCTTTACCGCTGTTGAAGGTGCCCGAGTGGCCCTTCTTTGTAAAAATTTCCTTGTGCTTTTTCATTTCCCGGCATGTACAGTTTCCAGTTTTCAGCTTTTAAATTGTTTTTCTTCGTTTTTTGAGCTTAACTGCGGCATGGGAGAGAAGGACAGACTTCGCAGCGAAGTCTGTCGTCGCCCCTCAGGAGGGGCGAAGTTCGGCTGTGCAAAGAAAAGAGAAAAGAAAAAAAAGGCAAAAAATCGGCTAAGTGTTGGCCGAAGTCCGACTTCGCAGCGAAGTCGGGCTTCGGGCCAGCCACGGTGCGAAGCGCGACTGAAAGGGAAGCCGCAAGGGCACACTAAAGACAGGCTTCGCTAAGCTTTGGCCGAAGCCCGACTTCGGCCAACTTCCGCGCGAAGTCCGCGCTGCGCCAACTTTCGTGCGAAGTGCGAACTTCGCGCGAAGTTCGTACTTCGCCCAAAGTTCGGCCGAAGTCCGAACCCGCCTCAGCGTTTGCACTGCGCGGCTTGTCCAAGTCAGTCTAAAGGAAAATGATAAGTGTGGTCAAAGGCCCGAGGGTTGCAAAGGACCCAGACTGCGTCCAAACCTTGGGCGCAGCAAGCAAGAAAGGAAGGAACAGTTCGAACGCGCACTTCGCGCGAAGTTCGAACTTCGCCCGAATTGGCGAAGTCCGACTTCGCCGGCGAGGTCCGGCCGCGCCCAACTTCGGGCGAAGTCCGGCTGCGCCTCGTTTTCTGGGCCAGTTTGGGGCAACGTTTAAAAATAAATAAAAAATTCAAAAAAGGTCCCAAGCTGGGCCCAAGGCGCGTTTGTAGCCGTTCCAAAGTGGGTTTCCGCACCAATGATTCTTCCTTGAGCAGTGTGCCCGCGCTCCGGCAGTGACGTCAGCCATAGCGCAGCGTCCAAGACAGAATTGATGATTGCACGTTCCTCAACGAAAGTGCAAGCAAAAGAGCATGGCACGTCTGCCGGAGCGCGCTTTTTCCAAACATTCTCCTGCGCAGCCACCAAAGAGCCTTAACTCAGCCGACCTACCTCCTGCGCGGCATTAATGGCGCTGTCTTTATCTAGAAAAGGGGGTCAGATGTTTTTAAACATTCCAGACTATGCAGATTATTCCTCGGACAATGCAAATTATTCCTGTGACAGCGAAATCTGCTGCAGACGCCTTGAACTTGCAATTATTGCTGATTCGGAGAGATGGACAGAGGAAAGATGCCAGTGTCAGCGCAGTCCAGCGAAAGTGGCGAACCATGAAACCCCGCCAGAAAGAAAGTCAAAGTCCCGGACGAAAAAGTACAGCGTGGGCAAGCCCCACCACCTCCGGTGAATTATTTGTCGGGATACAAGGACGGCTCTTTTTCTATGAGCCTGACGAAGCTGCGGGCAAATGTGGAAAGTTGGGCTGACAAAGTTTCGCCCTCCCACCATTTCGGAGCGGCGTACAAATCCAATCTGCTCGTATTCTTGTGCCCTCCCGTCCACCAATGCCCGGAATCGGTAGACCTAATTGTCGACACTACGGCACCAGCCTACCCGGAAAATTTGCAGCTCCAGCGGTAAACCCTTGTTCACACTGCGCAGGGAGACTGTCCAGCCAGCCTTCGCCCTAGGGTTGGAGTATGACTCCAGCGCCATTCTCAGAAAGGTAAATTTGGGCGAGCAAAGTGGACGTTTCACGCCAACAAAACGGATGAGGGATTTCCTCAATTCAGAGCTGAACGCCCCGCTTGCAGCTAGACAGTGGCCAACCGGCCCCATGCCCTTGACACAATTCCAAAACAAATACTTGTACATTATTTTGGCATCTATTCTTGGCTGCGATTCTGATGAGCTGGTACAGCCGCATCAGCCTAGCGCTCGTGCAATGTCTCCTATGTGGAGAGTCCTACGAACCGGCAAAGACAGAGAAGTGGGAAGCGTCCCATCTCTTTCGACTGGGCAGATCGGCTGGCTTACGCCGTTCATTCCAGCCTGGTAAAAATCCAGAAGAGGCAGTCCACCGATTTTCGTTTCAGTTCTGTTCTAGCTCGGCTTTGTTTGTACCATTTGCACTCCCTGATGCCGATCCTGAACCTGAAGAAGGTCAACGAGAGGGGAGAGCCACAGCCCGTCTATAACTGGACGGATGACTTATACCGGAAAGGGTCCTACTACAAGTTCAACTTCAACTTTCTGGGATTCGTCATGTCAGTCTTCAGTGAAAGCGAAATTCCTCGCCCCCCGAGAGAAATGACGAGCGCTTTGATAAATCAGAAGCTCGGGGACGTTTTCAGACTGACGCAGGGAATTGTGGTCAGAATCTACGGATTCAAGGGCAAACCCCATTTGCTGCCCTATTGGTGCTCTGAGCACCTGTTCGGGATGGAGGTTGCCCGACAAATGGACTATGTTGAAGAGGAGTTCGGCCTAGGAAAGAAGAGAGGACAGATTTTTCAATATCCTCTTTCCTGGGCAAATGTTGAGATTTTTGAGGTAGGACAGCATGTCTACCTTGAGCAAGAGTTTTCCCGGATTGGCCTGGTTTTGTTGCCGCAACGCTGGAAGTATGACCCATACGGAATAAGGGGAAAGTTCACACATCTCTGCCCCCGGGCAGATATAACCGAAGATAGATGCGATGTGGTCCATGTGGATCTTGACTGGGAAATCGAATTGATGGAAGCTTCTCCTCCCTGGCAGGATTTCTACTGCGAGGAGGTGACATATGACCCCAAGCGAAACCCGGACCACCGCTTTCATCTCCAGGGTTCAAAAAATTTCTATCCAAGATAGCAGGCCTTAACTGGTCTAAAGAAAAGATTACCGAATCGTCGGAAGATGAGATGCCGCACGCAACACGACAAATCAACAAGGAGAAACCTGGCCGTAGATGACGACTTTTCGGTTCTCTATGACCAGCACCATGACAGATGGCGGCCGTTCGCATATCAAGGTTACGTTCCCCGAGGTCCCTTTGAAGACTATAAAGGAGGGTCTCCCTCCCAACAGTTGTACACTTCGGCAACTACCAACGTGGGCCCAGCAAACTTCCAAGTCGATCCAATGCAGCCCGTGGCTTCCAAGACGGCGCCTGAGAAGGCGAAAGAGTTAGTCAAGGCAACGCCCGAGGCAATCCCTCAGGCACGGAAAGCGCCGACGCCGTCAGAGGGCAGACCGGTTGCGGCAGACCTTCTGCAAGTCAAACCCCGGTACAAGTTTACCGTGGGAGCATCAGCGCCTGCTGCACCTGCTTCATCTCCTTCCCCTGATCAGACTGTTATTCCAGAAGAGAAGAGGCGGAAGAGAGTTGAGAAAATCAGGCGACCTAGCCTGATAGTGCAGCAGCCAGTTGCAGAGCCGCAGCCGCGTCCTGCCGCCGCAGAGACAGTGTCTCTGGGCAGTCCTAAGCCAGCCGCCGAAATCAGAAGCACAGACATCCATCCGGCATCGGCCAGCGGAGCCCGCAGTACGTTTGCTGCCCCCGTCTCTTTGGTCTCATCCAGTCCCACTCCCACTCCGTCTCCCGCTCAATCCGAGCAAGTCATGGCCGCATCCCCCTCCCTGTCTCCACGCCGTTCTAGCGGCCCCCATTCTTTTGATCGCTTTGCTCGTAACCCTAACGTCTCTCTTCTCTGAGCACAACTCCAAACCCTTCGCCTGAGGTTAGTGCTGAGGCTGTCCGTTCACCGTCACATCCACCATCTCAGCCGCTTCAAACCCTTGCAGTGTCAACCGTTCCCATCTCCATTTCCCGGTCGCCCCCACAAGCGACCGATTCTTCCAAGGTCCGTCCGGTTCCTCCTGGTCCCATCCCCGCAGGAGAGACGTCTCAGCAGAACCCTAGGCTGGGGGAACCAGATTTTATGGACGACCTCCAGAATACAGACGACTTGCCCCTGGCAACGAGGGCTGTAGAGTATTCTGTCTCTTTCCTCCAGGACCTGAAGCGGAGGAGACATGAAGAGATAGCCGCCCCGGCAAAACGCGCAAAGTATGATTTCGGGAGGAGAGTGATTACAACAGAGAAAATAATCCCAAAAGTAAAGAAACCTCTCCGGGAAATGACCAGGGCGGACTACGAGCTCCAGACAAAGGAGAAGAGCTTTGACGACATTAACAAGCAATATGAGATTCAGTCAATCATGCGCAAAGCTGATAATCTCTTTGTCAAAAGTCTGGAGGAGCAGGAAGAACTTTTCGGGTTGCAGGATAAAACAAGGCAGCTTGAAGAGGACCTGTCTAGGTCCACTGAGCAACTGGAAGCGGCGCGGCAAGAAATAGATGAACTCAAAGCCCAGCTGGCCGCTTCTCAAAGAACAAGCCGCAACCGAAAAGAAAGCAGCCTTGGAGCAGATTTCTCAGCTCCAAGAGTCTTTGAAGCAAGCACAGTCGCAACTTGCAGAGAGAGCATCTCAAGCGACGGTCTTTTCAAAGACAAAGGTTAAGGAGATGCGGGCTGGTTTGCTGCGGGAATGCAAGCCCCACACCTTCAAGGTGATGGCAGTTCTGGATTTCGCATCCGTAATTCAAGAAGTTTCTGCCCGTGGAAAGCCTGTGGTAGAGGAGGCCGAACGCCGAGCGAAGCAATGGCTGGACCTGGCGGTAAATCTTCAGGAGCGCGAGCGCAACGGCCTCCAATTTTCTCCCGTGTCCTCATTCGCTGCAGAATGGGCAGGTGCAAGGGTGACCTTGCACAAATATTTCAAAAAAGTTGAAGAGGTGAGAGTTGCCAGACGAATGCTTGATGCATTCGGACATGAAAGAGATATCTGTCTGGCCCCCTTTCACGCTCTTTCTGAACTTGGGTGCCCAGGTTTTGTTGAAAATGGCGAGCTTCTCACCCTAGATCGGGTGAAAAGGAATTGGCAGTCCTTTGAAGCAGATACAGCTGAAATTGATAGCTGGACTGAGCCAATTCAAGACAGTCAAGTCACTCAGATGGTGGCCAAATATTCCAAGATCAGCTCCTACTTCCAGGAGTTAGAAAAGAGATACCTCACCATCGACCTGCACGCGGTCGCTGCTTTCCACGCAGCATTAGAAGATGTAGCTGACCGCCGACCATTTGAAGCAGAAGCTTGGCGCCCAGCCAAGGCCGCATACGATCGCATTTGCAAAGCAGAAGCAGGAGATGGAGAGCTTTCGGAAGGTGATTCTGAGAGGGCAACTGACAAAGATGAATCTGAAGAACAGTTGCCACAAGGAGGACAGCTTAGAGCAGCAAAAGCCGGGGAGGCAAGTTCCTCTGCACCCAATGGATGAAGGCATGGATTCTTTGCGCCGAGGCGAGCTCGACACCCCGCGAGCCGCCAAAAATGTTGTCACATTTTGCACGGGGTGCAATGTCTTCAGTGCTGTAACTGTGCTGCTCCTATTTTTCCCTCTTCCCCTATTTTCCTTCCTTCTCCTCTCCCTTTCCTTTTCTTTCCTGCATTCTCTTTCTTTTCCCCCTTTCTTGGAGTCCCCAGTTGATTTTCCAACTTTCCAGCAAGTTACCTTAAAAATGGCTAAGTGTTGGTGCGAATTTCGCACTTCGCCCAGTCTGGGTGCGAAGTTCGCACTTCGCCCAGTCTGGGTGCGAAGTGCGCACTTCGCCCAGTCTGGGTGCGAAGTTCGCACTTCGCCCAGTTTTGGTGCGAAGTCTGACTTCGCCCCACTTTCTGGGCGCACCTTGCAACTGGCAGATTGACAGGCTGGCAGGCTGACAGAAGACGACAAAAGGCTGGAGCAGAGTCCGTGATGCAGGAGCATCCGGTAATGATGTCGGCAATCTTGCATCCTTCTAAATTTTCTTTAAGTTTTTGTATTTTGATGTATTTTGGTTCCTTTTCGGAGGAGGGAAGATGTTGCAAAGCAGAAGGGGAAGTTGGTAGAAGAGCTAAGGCAAAAGTTGGGGAGGTCGCGAAATCGCGACCTCCGAAGCGGTGGCAAAGGCAGGGACCAGTTCTGTCGCGATATCGCGACATTTGTTTGCAGTTGGAACGTAGGGAGGATTCCGTCGCGATATCGCGACGTCGCGATATCGCGACGTCGCGATGTCGCGATATCGCGACGTCGCGATGTCGCGACGGTTGTTGAGAAGCAAAGGCAAGGGGTGATCTCCGTCGCGATATCGCGACGTCGTGATATCGCGACGTCGTGATATCGCGACTTTATTTTAGAGGCGGTGGTGAGGAGCTTTAGACGTCGCGATATCGCGACGGTCTACAGAACATGGCGGAGGAGTTGAGTCCTGTCGCGATATCGCGGCAAATCAGAAACTGCCATGTGGCGTATTTCCAAGGCAGTACCAAGGGTTAAGACAAACCCAAGATCATGGCAAAGGACCTCAGAAAGGTGAAGACGAAGGTGGAGGGGTCGACCGCGACCAAGTAAAGTTAAGGTCGAAGAAAATAGCGGACGGCCAGGCATGGCCGATTTTTTTTTGACACGTGGCCAGCCACTTGTATTAAAGACAATTGTGAGGGCACGTGCCTTGAAGATTGCGCATTAAGGAGAGGGCAAGCCGAATTTAAACACGTGGTTAGCTACGTGAATCTGGTTAAAGATGGAGGCCACGTATCATGGAATGAAATTTTACAGCCGCATGCATTAAAGAAAGAGAACCACCTTTTAGAGGGATTTTGTTTTTCGACAAAACGGCAGATTCAGAGCATGGACAGTATGGGTGAGCAGAGGCTCGGAAGGACAGTCTGACCGGAGCGGCGGTGCAGGTCAATGAGGCCATTAATGAGGGCTTCTTGGTAGGTCGGGCAGTGACCCATTTATGATCGAGAAATTTGAAGCTTCGAAGGGGGGGAAATTTGAATTCGAATTTTTGTTAGGTGAAGGCATTAATTGCCGAGAGGATCGGGGGCCTCGTTAAAAAAAGCCCAAAAATTTGTAATGGGAGGAGGTGGACCGGAGAACAGAGGAGGTAGTACAGTGGAAGAACAGAGCCGAAGTCGGCCATTGTAAAGCCTGCAGGCTGTTTCATTCAAGCTTGTAAAATATATTTTTTAATTTTTAATGAAAAGGCAAGTTACTTGAAGTGTTGGTTCCCGGTGCCCCGTCAGTCCGTACGGCGGCAGACACCAGTTTCCACCTGTGCGCAGCCCAACTTCGCAGTAAAGTCGGAGTGCGCCCTTGACAGGTGCGCAGTAGGGGAACAAACCCGGAATTTGACCAAGGCATGAAGGCCTTCCCGACTGCACTGTATTCTGCCCGCGCATCCCGAGACGCTCTGATCCCAAGCGAAGTTGGACGGACTGCCTTCCAAGGCAGACACGTGTCACACAGTCATCCATCATCTGACAAGTGTCCAGCTTCGGGATTAGAGCCGAAACGTGCCGAGAAAAAGGACAAGCATGGGCTGCATTGCCTGCGCCAGTAGCCTCATTTAAAGCTGATCTGAGGTTTCTCCTGCTCCAGCTACCCGCATCACTGCCAGATTGAAGTTCTGTCCAACACACCGCCATGTAGCTGTCCAGCTTCCAGGAAGACCATGCTGCGGGTACAGTCCGGTCCGACAAAAGGTCAGCATTTGCAGCTCTTTCGCCGCTTTTGTCAGCTTATGTTTGATCGGGACCTTGTGCCCATTAATGTAACGGGAGGGACTCGGGCTATAAAAGCCCACCGTGAATTCATTGTAAAGGGTGGAAGGGGAATGTCTGTTAGGGAACCACTGTGCCCATTGTAACCGTGCTTCTGCTTATAAATATAATCTGTATGCTTGGTTCTGTTCTCGCTTCTGTTTTTTATGCTGCCTTTCTTTATATTCATGCCTTAGGCTAACCTGTGTCATGGCTCGTTGATTCATTTCAGCATTTGATGATCAGGTGCCTCTAGCATTGCTTGTTTAAAGCACCCCCTGTACTTCATGAATTAAAAGGATACATAGAATAGCTGTAGCAGCAGTTCCATCAGTTATGTGTTTTGTTGCTGGTCCGTATCTGGTGATCGGTGCGCTGCCGTACTGTTAGTTCCTTGTAGGGAATGTCTGTTAGGGGGCCATTGAAGCTGTGCGGTTAAATTCTCTACATAAACACATATACCTGGCTCTGATATCTCTATGATTGCTTTCTACCCATGCCAGTGTCCGTAGGTGGTGATTGACGTGTTGCCGTACTGTTAGTTCCTTGTAGGGAATGTCTGTTAGGGAGCCGTTGTAGCCGTGCGTACACTGCTTGGGTATCGGAAGTATACGTTAGATTTTGCAGTTCTTTGTCATGCTTTGTGTTTATATGCAGTAAGTAGCGGTGATTGGTGTGTTCCCGTACTGTTAGTTCCCCCCACCAACCTTTGAATATATTTGTAAATCTCTTTCTGTACATTTATTTCTTTCCTGTACTCTTAGCTTAAATCAGAAAACCCCCCAAAAGGAGCCGGCTTTCTCCGGAGATTGGCTCGGAAGGCATCTCTTCCTTCCGGCATTTCATGCTGGTGGGCGAATCTGGGCGCATTAACCCAAATCCTTTCCTCATGGCAGATTCGTAACCAACAGGTGGTTCCCTTTCCTCGTTAAACACGATTTGGATATTGTATTCATAAACGGAACCAAAGAGAGGACCTCGAAATTTTACACCAAAAAAATGATGAGTTGATGTATTTGATGGGATAGGTTCACACTCCACGAATGGGGTGCTTTAAAAGCGAAGTTGCTTGGAGAGTGGGTTACTCAGGGAGCAGGTCGCTTTGGGAGCGGGTTGCTCTGAGAGCAGGGCACTTAGGGAGTGGATTGCTCAGAAAGCGCTTGGCTTTTTTTTGTTTTATACAGTTTCATTCCTACTCACACTTGTCTTCGCTTGTTGCTGCTCTAATTTCTCTTGAAAAAGTGAGATCCACAAGTCACAAGCTAGTCCAGATTTTGATTAAAAACAGAGAGCATTTGCATGAAAAATTATGAAGTATGACATCTGAAATATAAAACTTGTAATTCTTAATGCAAAAGATTTGTAGATTTGGTGCATGTTAGTGTAACACACAACCCTTGTCATAGATTTGTAAGGATAGGAAGTATACTCTGTGTAGATTTGCAAAATTATGTACGGGTGGGGTAAGATCGATTTTTGTACCAAAATCACACTTGTCCCCTTGGATGTGCCAAAATTGTTGATCTCAATTGCGGTGGGTGTTCTTTTGTGGGGTAAATTGGATTCGTTCCACCAGGCATGCTAAAACTATTGAACATAGAAATCGACAAGTTCGATTTGCACCCATGACTGCAATTCAACAAGTGGATGGGGAGGTTTCTACTCTTCCTCAACCTCTAGATCTCGGGCCAGTTTGTTTCTACTTTCTAAGTTGAAAACAATGAAAGGAACTAATCAAAAATGCAAAAAAAAAATCTGATCTACTTTGTGTAAGAGAAAAGGGTTTAAGAGAAAAGAGATGTTAAATACAACCAAAGTCGTAGCAAGGTTTAATTTTGTACAATTGGCAGTTTGAGAAGGGACCAAATAACTTAAGCATATAAGATCTTTGAATAACTTGCAATAACAATGAAAAGAGAAGAACTAACACGGGAAAGGGGGGCAGAGCCATTTATTTCACAAATCAATGAGACAAACAGTTGAAGACAATAGAATCAGAATGCTGCACACAACTCTTTTATTGAATTTGCAATTTGAAGTTTCAATACAATCTTATTGCGAAGAGTAGCTCTAATATGCTTGAAGGCCAAAAGACCCTTACAATGAGCATTTAGCTCTTATTTATACTTCAACTTGTAGCCACAAAATGGACTACATACTATGTATCTCAATGATAATTATGAGGTGATTACATCGTCCTTGTCCTTTTACTAAAGATAAACATGGAGTGAGGCACCTTGGAAGTGAAGCACTTTGAGAGCAGGTTGCTTGGAGAGTGAGGCGTTTGGAGAGCGGGTGCTCTGAGAGTGGGGTTTCCTGTTCCAAACACGTATCCAATTTTTGATTTCTACCCTGCTCTGTCTTCTGCCCCAGCTTGTGCATTGGACCTCCGTTCGGGAAGCAAGGCTGCTCAGGGAGTGGGTTGCGCAGAAAGCAAGGCACTTTGGCAAGCGGGCGTCTTATGGAGTGGAAAATGCTTGAAATGTCTATAAAGTCTGGTTTGGTCCCTTAAAATTTGTTCTGAAAGCAATGATAGTGGTCAGTTACTAGAATACTCCATTGAGATTCTTTTTTCTTTGAACCTTCTCTTACCCTCCATTGTCAGAGCTTAAAAGAAATGTGACTAATTTTCTAGTCTCTCATCTTTATAACTCTTTGTGAGATTTTATAAACCTTGTCAATGGGGGCCTGAGTTCCTTTGTGGAAGCAGGCTAGAGAGAAAGCAAGCACAAATGTAAACAATAAATCATATTCTTCTTTGGGACCACATTGGGGAGTCAATCTCCTAAAAATGATTTTATGCTGCTAATGACTTCCATTGAGAATTTTTATTTGCTTCTTGTTTTTCCTAATTTTTTTAAAATACAAAGTATGTCTTTCATAATTTTCACAATTTGCACTTCACAATGAGATCGTTCTTCTTTTTAGTAACTAGATTAGTAGATCATTGCATTTAACAGTCTGGATGAGATCATACAATAAGGAGTAGTAGCCTGAAATCAAAGGCTGAAATGGCTGTGACTAGACAGCTCTTGGCTTCTGAAGACTGGCCAAATAGAACTGCTGTGCTTTAAAACTTGATATGTCCCTCCTGATTTAGAAAGTCAATTCCCTATAGTCATAAGGAGTGGTCTTGTAATGAGACATAAAGCCCTGATATTTCTTCTCTCATCTGTCTATTCTTTCATTCTTCACTTAAGAAACTAGAGATGTGGATGCTGTTCATTAGTTCAGTCAACACTGAATATATAAAAGTTTAATATATGTTGAAGCAGTACATAAAAGAAGATTATCATTCTAAATGGTTATTACAACTAAAATACAGTTTATAAGAATGCCAATTTTCTCCTAACATGTTTCTACTTCTGAAATGGGTGTCTTAGGTGGGTGCACTTGATAAACTTGAGGCATTTGCAAGTTTCAATGGACCTGATTTCTATGGCCTTCCCCGTAATGCATCTGAGATCACCTTGCGGAAAGTTTCTTGGCAAGTACCAGAGGAATATAATTTCAGTTTTGGGACAATCGTCCCAATGTTCAGTGGTCAGAGTTTGGACTGGTGTACATCTGATTAATCAGGTTAGCATATTCTTAAAATATATACTTCTTACATCTAACAATCCCATATGTGGAAAGCTGGTATTTATTGTTAAGGACCATTTTAGGCCACTGTAATGTTCGAGATATTGTTGAAATTTTCTTTGTCTAGACAATATCATTCTTTAGTATAATCTCAATCTCTTATCTCATAAACACTTTTTCTTTATTAGCATGAAGAGAACAGAAATAAAACTGCTCATGAAAATTTCAGGGAGAAAGAAAAAAAGGTTTTTGTTAGAATAATTTATAATCAGATCAATGCTTTCACCCGGATCAATTTCATCAATGTTCTGGAATATTTTATATAAGAAATTCTTACAATTTTGAATTTTTATGTAACCCTTCTGATGTGGGTTTCTTATGAAATTGCATAGACTTCTTGGAAATACCATGGTTAATCTGGTATGCTGTGAAACTTTATTTGGTACATTTGGAAGTTGGTGGTATTGTAATTTGCTTAAATCACAAACCAACAACTAATTGTATATGGTGTTTGCATTTTTTGCTAGCAGATCTTTATACAAATAAATATTGTCCACTTAACTAATCTTGAACAGGACAAATAAAGGAAGAATGTGCCATGGTGCAGTCAGAGGCTAAACTGGAAGGGAATATGAAAAACAATAATACATTAAAGAAGGTGCATGAGGCATGGGTTTCAAAAATCTGCTTATAAGGCCAAGGCTGTTTCGAAGTTCAATAACAAGTTATCTGATGAATTTAGGCAATCAGGTTTCCTGTAGCAGGAGTATAGCAGAAGAGAAGGAAAAGAAATAGCGGGGAAGAAGCAGGGTTTAGAAAGGGCATTAAGGATTCAGTGTAAATTTCTATTCCAATCATTGATTAACTAGCCATTCGCCTCCCTGCCTCCAGCAGGAGAGTTACTCTGGTAAGGGCATATTGTCTTTATGCCATTAAGAAGGTTAGGGCAATATTGATAATATTTTAAATGATGAATATAAAATGCTTGTGGACTAGAGGTTGTATGTCTTTTTGTACCCATGACACATTACAAATAAAATATAATGGGTTTTATAAGAGAGGGGGATTAGCGTGCAATTTAGTAAATTTGAACCTCAGATCAAGGCAATGATTACGGACATCACCAAATTGATTGTGAAGTCTTCATGTGGGTCTACTCACCTAGGTAAAGGTTGTTGGGAATATTTGTGTATTTATTGATTATTGGTTAGAATTTGATGCCTTGTTTGGTTTATGTTGTTATGTTGTTTCGTTTGATGAATACCAGAAAATAATGGCTTTTTAGCTGACTTGTTTTTTAAAATTAAATTTTAATATTAACCATACGTGTAGTTTGTGTCTATCTTTCAGTGGTTTAATCATTTTTTCTCTCTCTTCTTGTGTGAGATCTCTTGTAGGCCAAGTTACAAGGTCCAGGTTTGAATGTGAGTTCAATAGAAAATGAAAAAATTGTTATTGAAAAAATAGTCTGCTATGAAGTTCAGAAAAAAAATAAAGACAATAAAATTATTAATGTAAAGGTCTAAATGAATACAAATATGTATACATTTTATACAAAAATGAGATTGACTTGCAAATGCCTCTATGATTTAGTTGCCTTAATATCTTTTGGGAGATCGTTTAAACTTTTTCTTTGTTGTTTTGTTTCAACCTTTAGAGTTAAGTAGATGTGGGAATGAAAGAGGAAAATTGGAGAATGACAACTCAAGCCAAAACACTAATAACACATCATTTTTTTTTAAAAACCAACATAACCAGAGTTTAAATTAACATTATTCTTTACTTTATTTTCTAATTAAATGCCTTTTGTATACAACACGACTAATTCTCCAATGTTTGAAACATTGTTTGATTTACCTACATGTCACTCTATGTCTAACACAATGCCTATCAACCATTGGAATTTTTTATTAACTCCGATAGATAATATCCATTCCCTCAAAATATTAAGTTTTTTTTTTTTTTCCTAATATAGGTTTTTGGTTGTTGTCTACTCTCCGTTTTAGTTGTACTAACACATTAACAAAGGGAAACCAAAGAACTTGGGATTCTTTATTCATTAACATATATATATTTTTAATTTACATGGTGGAATCGGTAGCCGCCACGAATCCGAGCAGGATGTCCGAATTTTATGGCTGCCACAGTATTCTGCGCTGTTCGCCCCGGAAGCCGCCACATAGATCTTCGTGCAGTTCGCCCCTATAACCACCATGCCACAATCATTTTAAACCTTTTACGTCGCTAAAAGCACCAGGAAAGGGACAAGCGTTCAGTTCGACGAGGCCCGAGATTTGAACCTTGGACCTCCGCCCCCCTTACGGGGTTTGGTCGAACCAATTGGTCTACACCTCGGACCTATTCATTAACATATTAAAAACACCAATTTTTGTACTCATTAGGCATTAAATCCAAAAATGCATATCTAGGCTAGTTTTGTTTGATGCATAAGATCCCTTGTGCCCTTGATTAAAGAGAAAAGACAAGTTCTTTCTTTTAGTTTCTTGTAACTCCAGTTTAGTTTTTGCAAGAAATCAAGAGCATATAGGATTAGTCGTGTTTAATGCATTATTGTCTTCCCTAAATTGCATTGTATTTGCATCTTCTTTTAGTAGGCATACTTTCTTTAAATTTCTAGATTCTAAAACTTAGGTGCGTGTATAATACACACATCAGAAATTTCTAGATTCCAAAACTTAGGTGCTTGCATAATACACACATCAAATGTAGGATTTAGAGTGAATCCATAAAACACTCTTGGTGAACCTTGATTCCCACCAAAGAACTTAAATAACGATGAGGGTTTAGGCAAGAATCCTTGTTTGAGTGTGAACCTCTCGGTTTGGCGACCAACATCCCCTAATCTAGGTTTACATCTTTGGTGAACCCGATGTGAAAAGCACACGGGTTATAAAACCTTTTGGTCTAAACCTTGCCTTAATCAAGACACCTAAATTTTTTTCTTGAATTAAATCATGTTAATCGAAGATAATAAGAACATAACCAAAATATTAGTCGTACTAGGGGAAGGTTAATGACCCCTTGAATAAACCATTTTCCAAACCTTGGGGATTATCTCTCTTGGAGAGTATAAATGGTGGGCTAATGAGAGTCATAAGGAGGGACTGTTCTCTTTGGTGATATAAGGATTTTTGAAACATTTATTATTCTCTAAGCAACTCTATAAACAAAACCTTTGATCAAATTATTTCCTCTTTTCTAAGTTATAATTGAACAATCATCTCCCAACATAACCAAAAGCATGACTTGTCAAATGACATGCAATACAAAACCATTACCTCCACTTCTCAAAAATTCATTAGTGATTGAGATCTCTATATATGAAGAGGAGGAACATTCTCCCCCTTTTGGAAATCTCTCCCCTATATACAATGAAAAGGGAGAAATGATTTTTGGATCCATAGACCACTTCGTTGCTTTTTCCCAAAAAAATACACTTTATTAATGATCATGAACACATATAATTTGGCATTTAGATAAGTTACCCCCATTGGAGGGATATCCCTTTCACATCATACTCAACAACCTAGGTCAACTTCTTCCCCTTTGAACATAGTAGACATTTCTCATGGCTTCGAACACAGAACTTAATGCATCATGATTTGAAGCTCCTATTGTCACTACAGGATGAGTAACTCTTAACTTCTTTTATGGGGCAACAACCCCAATTACTTTCCACAAAGGAAATATTAAAAACAACTCCTAGTCATTCTACTCCAACTGTATTAGCAAACCGGCCAAAGATTCCCCCTAGCAGACCAATGTCCCAATTGGTATTTCCTAAACAACCATCCCTTTTAAACCCAAGAGGAGGAGATGCCTATAATATGGTCCCTCCTACCTCTAACGCCGCTTCCTTTGACATATTTAAACTTAGTATTTTTAGCATGACCCCTATGTTTGACCCTACAAATCCTCCAACTAATCCTTTCAACAATTTCTCAAGTCGCTTTACTTCTCAGTCAAATCCCTCTCAACCCAAATGCTCAAATGCATCCTTTGATTAACATCTCAAATCCTTTTCTCCCGTCACAGGGTTTGCTAACCCTGATAAGTCAACCTTCTCTTGAAGTCCAAGCTCTTATGTCCTAAGTACAACAATTGACTCAACAAATGCCTTCACTCCAAGGATATTTGAAGCAAATATGTTCTTTTGATGATATGTGCAATCAACCATTAGACCTACTTGTGGCTAACCATCCTTTTCCACATCATTTTGAAGTCCCTAAGTTACCCAAGTATGATGGCATGGGTGATCCTGAGAGTCATGTAAAACTCTTCATGATCACCTATGTAAGCATAACATATGATGAATTACTACTACTAAAATTATTCTCACAAAACCTTGCTGGATCAACATTGGAATTATATGACCAACTACCTCGCCATTCTCTTAGGAGTTTTAGAGAGCTTGGTGAGAAATTCATCCAACAATTCGCTATTGACATAGAAGAAACAACTACAATTATTGATTTATATCGGTTAAACAAGGGAAGGATGAAAGTTTATCAAGTTTTTTAAAAATGTGGAGGTTATTGGTGGTAAAATTAGAATATAAAACTCCTCCAAAGGGTCTTCTTAGTGTCTTTAAAAATAACCTTAATGAACACCTCTCATCCTTTGGAAATGACCATTTTGAACACACTATTCAATTGGCCAAACAAGTAGAATCTGCCCTCATTAGGAAGAGATAACTAAAGCTCAAAAAGGAGGATAAATTATCTTCTAATCAAAAGAGGCAATATAAAAATAAACATGTTATAGGAGAGTCTCGTTCTTTTGAGAACGATTTTGTGAAGAGTTTCGAACCTAATTCTTCTCGAACTACGCGTATCGTACTTTTATGTTTACAGGCTAAAGTTTTAGCACATGAAAGTAGAAGTATATACTTTATAGAATATAAACCATCTTGATTGAAAGATCCACTGTAGTAATGAAAAATATTTCTACAAATTCGATCGAATCGATCGAGGATATCATCATCTGATAAACTGGTCCAAGCCAATTTACTAATTGGTCGCCCTGAGATGTCGCAGAACCTTTCTTTAGCTAATAATCCTATTATGGAAGTCATTGACTTTAGACAAAATAACAATAGTGGAAGTACTATAACAACCCTTCAGAAGCTCATTTTAAACAAACAAGAAAGGCCTAGGAGGCAATATTGTATATTAGACCATCATCCCTCCACCATTCCAGAACAACTTCTAGAGGCAAAAATGGTTGAATTCCTACCCATAAAGCCTCCAAATCCTGAAAGAGAAAAACTACCAGGATCCTGTGCCATAGATGAACACAAGCTTATACTGAGAGGGGGGGTGAACATTATAAGACCTCTTTTTACTTTTTCCTTTATAATTCAAATCAGTAAAGCAATATACCCAAAGCAATATCAAAGCAATGCACAAAATCATCCACAAAGTGACATCAATTTTAACGTGGTTCACCCAGAATGGGCTGAGCTACGTCCACAAAACTTTTCTAAAAGTTATCTCAAAGTTCTTTGGGAATTCTTCCCAATTACAATGTTTATGAGCCTCGGCTCAAAGGAGATACCTTCCCTCTCGCTCCGGAAATGATCCCTCGGAAGATCAATCGCCTCTACCTCTTGCCGACACGTGGAACTCCTTTCCACCGAAGACCTCCTGTCCTCAATGCTTAGCCTAAGAGACCTCTGCCTTCTATGATCACGTCCACAACAGCTCAACAACCTGTACCAAACATAGTCAGTTGGTCTAGTACAAGTCTTCCTCTGTCTGTCAGATCTATCCACCTTTGAACAAATCAATCCTCTGCACACAAGCCTTCTCAAAGACTTGCCAAATCTGTCCTCAGGTTCTTCTTAAAGAACCAATGCACCTCTGTCCTCAAGCAGCAGCACTCCGCATTCGTCTTTGCCCTTTGTGCTCTCTACGCCCTCTGCTCTCTTTACGCAATCACAACAGCACTTGGTCGAACTTCAACCTTTGCACTCTCTACGCAATCACAGCGGCACCGTCTTCACACACTCTACTTCCTTTGCGATCTTTCACACTTAGAATGATTCGACGAAATGCACTCTGCACACTACAATCGAATTTTGCACTCTGCACACTTTTTCTTCCGTACAACCTTCCTTGCAATATGTCGTGAAATCGCGAAACTTTTTCGTCCGTACAACCTTCTTTGCAATATGTCACGAAATCGCGACACTTTTCCTTCTTTGCCTTCTTGCAATTTTCGAGTCGCAAAAATGCGACACGTCGCGAAATCGCGACACTTTTCCAACTTGTTCTCTTTCTTCGAACTGGTTGCAAAATCGCGACAGTTTTTCCACTTGCCTTTTTCTCTGTCAACATGGGGTTTGCAAAAGACCTTTGAAACTGTCATGCCGTAACCTTCATCAAAACAAATTATTTGACATCAAATCAAATTCCTTCAAAAGCTTCTTGACATCAATGACAACTTATTCACTTGAGCAAATGCAATGTACCCAAAGTACCCAAAATTGCCAACAATAGAACAATGAGATTTTCATCACATTAACAAACATACCACTATTAGATGCAAAATTCTTAGGGCCCTTATCCAAGACCTCATCGTTGAAGGGCAAATCGTCTTTAGTAACTCAACCATCTACATCCTCTAACCAAGATAGGATATTTTCCAAAATCCCTTATAGAATCAATGATCAAAAGATGACTAATAATATTCAATACAAAAATGTTCCCCTACCTAACCAAAATATGGTTGGGATGATTCATGCGATAACAAGGCAACAACAAAAGACCCAGTCGTCAAATGTGTCTAACAATCCATCTCTAATTATACAATCTAAACAAAATCCTCCCGAGAGACCATTTGTAATCTTAAAAGCTTAAGATAAAGAAAAATGGACTTTTAACCTCCAACAACAACTCGAATACATCCTTGCCAAAATTTCCTTGAATAATTAAAAACTTCTCCAATTCACAGAGAAGATATTTTCAAACTTTTGAATGACCAAGTAGTCCCTCAAAATATTAGTCTAGTTGACTTGACTCATGTAGTAGGAACTCTTGCCATTAATCATGCCTCTATAGCCTTTTACAAGGAAGATACCCCATCCCCATCTATGCTAGGGGAATTTCCCCTTCATATCACCTGTGAACTTCGTGATATTTTTATCAAGAGTACTTACTGATAATGGATCTACCATTAATGTGTGCAACCTCAAATTCATAAATATGTTTGGACTAAACCAACAAGATATAGAAAAGTTTGATGTCAATATTAGCGCCTATGATAATGAAGAATGAGAAGTTACTGGAACCTTGGTCCCCCTTATAAAAGTAGGACCTTGTATACTCAACACCCTAGTCTATGTTTTAACTTGTGACTTCAACTATAATCTTCTTTTGGAATGACCTTGGATTCATGCTATGTAGGCAATCCCATCCACCTATCATTAGTGCTTAAAATTCGATTACCAAGGACAACTTTGTACTATTCATGCAAATCTTGGTCCCTTTACCTATTGTTAGTCTATTGAAAAAGAAAATTTGAATACACTTAAGTACATCTTGCCTTGTCACTAACAAAATATCAAAGCCTTACCCTTAGGATTAGGTAAGAATGATAATGAAGAAAGCACTAATAATCAACCTAAAAACCCAAAAGAACAAACCCAAGAAATTCAAAGCATTGACTATAGCAATCCCCATCCCCAAAGAAAATTATTAACATTGGACCTATCCAGGTTACCCCCACCATTCCAAACCTTAGGACTACCTTTTTGGAAGGGAAAGGTAGTGCAAATAGGAATTTGTACCTTTATCTATGCTAGACTGGCTAATGAAGAAATTATTCATGGAAGTAACCCCCATGCAAGTGAACAACAATATGATTCTTGCTATATATCAAACCTTTATAGATATCTAAACAAATCCTATGCAACCTTGGGTATTGTGGGATAGATCTAGGAAGGTTTGAACAAGGTGTTAAAGAATCGTTGGAAGCCGAACCATGGCTAAGTCGATGGGGGCTAGGGTATAGACCTCATTGTAATAAGTTTTGACCTTGTTCATCATCCTCTAATAGTAACAACGAATATGACTTCTTAGAGCCTTATGAAGACATCACAATGAAACAACCATGAAAGGGACCATGAAATGTCTCTTTTTTCCATCCATTCATTTAGTGTAAATACCATAGATATTATTCATCCCAAAGCTAGTAACTCTCTTGAATCAATAGATATCACAACCCAAATAGAGAGCAATTCTATGTTAATAACAACCACCAACAATTGTGAGATAGAGGCCTTAATCCATAATCCACCTAATAGTCATCCTACCTTGGATGACCCCTATGACGAAGGATCACATGTTCAAATAAACATGGCCAATGCCTCACAATCATTTGATCCTAATCAATTATCCTTAAAACCAACATATTGTGAAAGATTAGCGGTACTCCCTACACCTCCACATATTGAGGGTACTCCCTGCACCCCCACATATAGAGGTTGAGTCTCACATCCTCATCGAAGAAACACTCGATAGTAATATTGGGACCTAAGACAATCCTAGTATCCTTAAATTAGGCAAAGTCTTGACTCCTAAAGAACACAAAGCATATATGAATATCCTAACCGAATTATGTGATGTCTTTGCATGATCTTATGCAGACATGTTGAGATTAGATACTTCTCTTGTCGTGCATCACTTGAATGTTTGACCATATGCCAAGATAATAAAATAGAAGCCAAGAAAATGCACCCTAAAGTAGCCCTAATCATTAAAGAGGAACTTGAAAAACTCCTCAAAGTCAAATTTATCAAAGCCATCAATAATTTTAATTGGATATCTAATATAGTCTTCGCTGCTAAAAAGGAAGGCACCATTTGTGTTTGCATTGATTTTAGGGACATCAATAAGGCGTGTCTAAGAGATGATTTCTCTCTCCCAATATCGATATGATTGTTGATCTTTCTACTAAATCCAGAATGTTATCCCTCATTGATGGGTTCTCTAGATATAATCATATTTGGATAGCATCAAGAAGATCAATCTAGGACAACTTTCATTATCCCATGGGGGACCTTTTGTTGGCAAGTCATGCCTTTTAGTCTGAAAAAAGTTGGGGCAACTTACCAATGTGCTATGACCTATATTTTTCATGTCATGATGCATGATACTATAGAAGCTCATATTGATGACCTCCTTGGTTATTCCCTAAGATGATAAGATCATGTTCAAGATTTAAGACAAATATTTTATCGTTTAAGGCAATATAAAGTTCACATTAAACCCTAAAAATGTGTCTTTGGTTCACATCTAGAAAGTTGTTGGGGTTCATCATTTCCTACCAAGGAATTGAAGTGGATTCAACAAAGATTTTTGCTATTACAAATATGCCTCCACCTAAGACACTAATAGAATTACATAGTCTTCAAGGTAAGTTACAAGCTATTATGAGATATATCTCCCAACTTTTTGATAAATGCCAACCTTTTACTAAGCTTCCAATAAGGTGTCAAATTCAAATGGGATGAGGAATGCCAAAAGGCTTTTGATGCCATCAATACATACTTATTATCTCCTTCAATCCTTGTTCCACTAGACACTCTCAAACCTCTGTTGTTGTACATCACTGCAACTATGCACGTCCTAGGAGTCATGTTGGACCAATATGATGACCAACATAAAGAAAAGATGATCTACTACATCAATAAAACTCTGGTAAGTTATGAAATTTGTTATACACCTTTGTAATTTTTTTGCCTAGTAGTAGTTTTACCTATAAAAAATTAAGGTATTACATGCTCAATAGAAAGACCATTGTGATAGCTCGAGTAGATCCTTTGAGATACCTCATGTCGAAACCCCTCTTTTTGGGCCACATTACTAAGTGGGTAATGGTATTCAATGAGTTTGACCTTGAATTTATAAGTCAAAAATCGATAATAGGACAAGTTATAGTTGATCTTCCAGTAGTTGCCCCTTTAGAAGCACAACCTATAGAAGTTCATTTTCATGTTGAAACTATTTACTATATAGATATCGAGCAATCCAATGCTTGGTCTATCTACTTTGATGGTGCCAAATCTGCTAAAGGTGGAGAAGCAGGGGTAGTTCTAGTTTACCTGCAACAAATCATTATCCCATTATCATTTAAACTCCAATTTTCATATACAAACAATATTGTGGAATATGAAGCCCTAATCCTTGAACTTCATAGTCATAATCCTGACTCTTAGTTTTTCATTAATCAGATCAAAGGAACTTATCAAACCAAAGATGACAAGTTAAAACCTTATAAAGAAATTGTCGACCATCTAGTAGCCACCTTTGATAAGGTTATCATTGATACCATTTCTAGGTCTGGTAATCATCGTGCCAATGCAATGGAAGTTGTAGCTTTCCCTCATTCCCCTAGAATTGGAGGATGAGCAAGCCACTATCACCATCCAACAATAACTTTAGTCAAACACCTTTAATGATCTTTGTTATTGAATCAACAACCCCTCTAGACCCTTGGTACAAAGATATATATGCCTTTCTTAAGGATGACACCTTACCTAAAGATCTCAATCACAATGAACATAAAAATCTTAGGCAACACACTTGTTGCTTTGTCATCATCGGTGATGTCTTAGACAAGCGATTTTTTAACAATATACTCATTTTTTACCTTAATACAAAAGAGGCTAAGCAGGCAATGCAAGAATTCCATGACAAAATATGTGGTAGACACTTCAATGGAAACACCATGGCAAAAAAGCTCTTGAGGCTAGGATATTATTGATCTTCTATGGAAAAGGTCTCTTATGATTACATTCATAAGTGTGATAAATACTAGAAGCATAACAATATTGTCCATGCCCCATCCCAAGAACCATAGTCTTTGACATCTCCTAGGCCCTTTTCTACATGAGGTCTAGATATCATAGGAAAAATAAATCCTACCTCATCCAATGACCATAAGTTTATCATCACAACAATTGAATATTTTACCAAATGGATTGAGGCCATGCTCCTATCCTCTTATATAGGCGTATAAGTTTCTAAATTCATTCTCAATAAGATCCTATCCCATTATGGCATCCCTTTGATCCTAATCTCAGGCAACAACACTCCTTTCAAAAACAAGGATGTCACTTAAATTTGTGCTAAGTATAAAATTTAACATAAATAGTCCATGCCTTACTATCCTTAAGGTAATGGCCAAGCCAAAGCTTTGAATAAAACCCTTATCTAAATGATTAAGAAACTTGTAAACAAAAATGGATAGGATTGGCACCTCCAACTATATCCCACACTACAGGCCTATTGAACTAGTGTTCAAACTCTAATCGATGCAACACCTTATGCCTTGTTCTATGGGACTGAGGCTATTTTTCCTTTTAAATTAGAAGTCCCCTCTTTTTAGATCTTGCTAAAAGAGGTAGCATTAAGTGATGAATATTGCCATGCTCACCTAAGTCAACTAGAATTGCTTGATGAAAAAGGATTCATGCCTTAGAACACCTTTGAGTCTATCATCAAAGACTCAAACAAGCATACAACAAAATAATTCAACCTAACTCATTTGAAGTTGGGGATTTGGTCCTAAAAGAAAACCATACAAATACTAGTGCCTAAAACAAAATTAAAGGTAAATTTGAAACCAACTAGTTAGGGTTGTTCATCATAACTACTAAGTATGGCTCAAGTGCTTATCATCTGGCCACACTTGATGTACATGAACTAAAAGAACCCATGAATATAATGCATCTCAATAAATACTACATTTAGATCTGCATTGTTTGCCTAATCATGTGCCTGTTTGTATTGACTACCTATTGCATGACTAAATGATAACTCACATTCATATGCTTGTTGTTGCCTAGCTACTTGAGAGATCCATTAGAGCCTGTGATGATCCAAATGAGGATAGATTGCATTGCAATTTATCTAGATAGCTGAGATAGCAGATCTCTCCAAAGACTCTTATTTCACGGTAAATGTACAACACAATTTAATCATTAACTCATCACTTTTGCACCTTAAAACATATTCAAATTTATTCAAATCATCTCACTTCCATCATTCCTTGCAATAGCTTGCTATCACCTCATGATGATTCTAATATTTCAAGTTTTTGTGTTGCATTTAAAGATCTAAGCTAGCAATTTATCTCTCGAAAGTCACTAGCCACTTTGAATCTCTTCTTTCATCAATCTTCCTCGTTTTCTTGTAAACACTTAGGAGATGTCCATATTTATATCCAATGATTGACGAATCTATAAAAATTTGTAGATGTGTAAACCATAGGATAAAAATGTGGCACATCTCCCAATTGTTTGCAAGATAGATGAGATAAACATCATATTCCACTATTTTAATAAACATCAAAATTCATCGCACATATCTTGTCAATTTGATTCATCCCTATATCTAAGAATGATGTATGGTAGAATTATTCGATCTTCAAACAAATATATCATAAGATCTTCAAACAAAGTTATCATGATTAAAGATCTTCAAACCCCTAAGGTCTAGGCACACATAAAATCCCTAACAAGTCTAGGCATATATGAATAATTATTTAGACTACAATGGTCTAACCATGCATAAATCCCTAGTGATCTAGGTAAATCAAAGCCCTAGCAATTCTAGACACAAGTATACAATTCTTCAGACTGATAATGGTCTAAGCATGCATAAATCCCTAGTGATCTAGGAAAAGCAAAGCCCTAGCAAGTCTAGGCACATGTATACAATTCTTTAGATTGACAATGGTCTAATCATACACAAAGCCCTAGTGATCTAGGCAAATAAAAGCCCTAGCAAGTCTAGGCACATGTATATAATTCTCCATACTAACAATAGTCTTAGTATGATCAAAGCCCTAGCAAGCCTAGGTACATATTAAAGTCCTTTAGACTATCTTGGTCTAGGCAAATAAAAGCCTTAAAGCACCATAAAAGCCTTATCTCGAGGTAAAATTTTAATGTTGTCTAAACAACTCATTTAAAACAATAATAAATATTTTTCATGTCTAGATTACAACTATCATAATCAAATGAATCCATCACCATCACATACAATCTTTTGAAGTTTTACTTAAGTAATCAAGCTTTTCAAAATAATGATAATACATCATCACATCATCAAGACATCATATGAACAAAATCAAATAATCAAATAATGACCTTATATATACATATCAATGGATCAATGATACAAAGCTCAAATGGTGTGACATACCACAATGACAAATTTGGTATGCTCAACCACATACAAAATCATGAGGACTGGTGCACCATAATCATAGAATTGGTGCACTCATCCTCCAAAACTAGCCAAAAGGCCTACAAAATCTCACCAAAATTTGCAAATCTCAACTTTGAGATGTGTCTTGCACAAGCCCATGCACTAATTGCTAATAAACCTGAGTTTTAAATTGTAACTTGGAATGGGATTTAGAAGGTGCCCAAGGTTGGAGAAGCCTGTGTCTACTATGGAGGAACAATATAATGATACAAAGTACTATCGTGGGAACTATAGACTTGCTCTACCTCCAAATCATCCCTCACTATGGCTAGATGATCTAGCATATCCAACATGCTTGGGCCCATAGCATCTTCTCTAGAATCATCTCTTCCATGTAACCTATGACACTCTTGCCTCTATTGTTGTGGCACAAGCAACTATTGCATCCCTCTAAGAAATCAACTAAGCAACCCAAAATATCTCTGCCTTGGTAGTGTCCCTCTCTAAAGTCATTTGATCCACCTAAGATCTCACCATCTCTGTATATTGCAAACTACAAAGCCTAAAACATTGCCTAGTCATGCCCACCTTATAGATGAGCTATCTTGGCTTCCATAACATCCATCTTCTATTGCATAGCAAATCTCTCTAACTCATTCATCTCCTTTGTGGTCCTATTGGGACTTGCTCATGGATCACCTCCATGATATGGAGGCTTAAGTCTCAATGGTGAAACATTGAGGACTCTTAGAGCCCTCTTTGTTGTTGCCTCATAACCTTTCTAAAGTGTTTCTTGATAAATGGTTGAGCCCTTCGTCTGGATGGAGCTAGAGTCAGTCTTTGTGGTTGAACCCCCTATACCATTGTTTATATTCAATAGCAGTCCCTACATCATGAGCACTTGGATTCACCACTGGAGGGTCATCCACATCCTTTGCAAAAAGGGTGTCATTAGGTTTGTCTCCCACATATTTCTCATCTCACTCTATATGTTGATACCAAAATATTCCCATCTGTGGGAGATCTGGTCGAAGACCAAACTGCCTCAAAACTTGATCTACTCTATACACCTCCCTCCCCTTGCTAGGACTAATAATCCATTGAATTTGTCAAATATAGACCAACTCAAAAATATTATTTGCCCATTCAAGATGTTGTCTCCATGACCTCCATATAATATGCTTTGACTCCAAATCATCTAGGGCTCACATAGCCACCATAAACACTCCTCTAAAAGGGTAATGATGGATATCAAAAGAGTGAACCCACCTATAAGCTGTTGGGGACCCTACATCTATGACCCAACCAAGTAAACCAAAAGAGTGCTAAATAGCAATATATTCCCATCACCAAATCTAAATAAGAGTGCAACAAATGAGGTTCTTGGCCTCCCTATATATGATTATATGCAAATTTTTGTAAAGACGAGATAAACTGAAAGAACTGTAGTAATATCTAACCTACGAATCTCTCATCCCCACAATAATGCTACACCATACTCATAGAAGCAAACAACCACTCATATTTCCAAGTAATAATCCAAAAATGATATCGTTCAATATCACAGTCAATCTGGGAACCAACGTGCATATTGTTGATATGAACCCCATGCTGAATCAACTGCTGATTAGGATGTCCAAAATAACTCTAGAGAGCCAATCTATGATCCACACTCATCTTAATCGACACTCCTAAAATATGTATTCATATGATCCTCCATACATCCTCAAGTGTGATAATCATCTCACCCTTAAGTAGAAAGAAATTGTTGTACTCAAAATGCCACCTCTCAGGTAACATTGTGAGAAGGGCATAATCAAACTATATTCTAGTTATCATCGCTAGGTACCCAAGTAACTACATCCAAGAGGACTTGGTCAATAGGAGTTATCCTATCCAAAGTAGTCCCAAGGGTTTGATACTGTCGCTCTCTATGCTCTAAGATACCCACCTACATCCAAAAACCCTAATTAGCCCATTCTTCCCTAAAACCATGCAATTTTGTGGATCTTAGGCAAGTTCATCATCCATAGATGAATTCATCACCTAACGAATTTACCCCTTATGGAGGAGTTGGTAGCCTAGCAAAAATTTCTTAAGCTAGAAGAATTCATAGCCAACCCACAAAATCACAACATATGAGTCCACAAGTTGAAATTTAAAATCAAAATTTAAAGCACAAAATGACAAAACATGGCCAAATTTTTGAAACATACCTATAGATGTGCTCTTGGATGACCTTCTGCACCTCAAACCATGTCCATTTAATGCACTAGTCATTGTTTCTAAGCCATTGAAAAATACAAGAAATCAATGCCCAAAAATCTGATTTCCTAAGTTGCACAGTAAAAATTAAATTCATTTTACCCCCTTCCTAACTAATATAGCCCCTCCATGGGGTACAAAAATAATTTTTTCAAATTATGTAGCTCTCCCTGCATTGAGAATAGAACACCTCAAGATTATTTCTTTAGAAAAATTAGGATCAACTACAAGTGCTTTTAAAGCATTTATTAGGCAATAAATTCCTCAAAAGGGGGCAAAATGTAGACACCCAATTTTGCTTACCCCAACCCATTTCATGATTCTAATCAATTTTGGTAGCATGTCTAAGTCATTATATGGCATCCATCATACAAATTAAGTGCTTAGGATGAATTTGTGATTCACAAATAAATTCATAGGTTGAGAATTTGTCTTTGAGGCTGTGAACTTCAGCCTAATGCAAAATTTTAAATTCTTGCCTCTCCAACGGTCAAATGCACAAATTCATGGCCAAGAGAAGTTCACAATTGTGAACTTGACAAGGCTGTGAATTTGTCCCCAAAACTTCAAAATGGAAACTTTTTCAATCCAAAAACCACACCAACCACTTGCCAACCCAAACCAAACCCCCGTGCCATATAATCTTTCCAACTCAGCTCATGCCAACTTGTCAAAAAACATAAAATTTACCCAAAATTTTGAATCAATGCACAAGCTTATCCAAGTTGGACATTGTTTTTTTACAAATCCAAAACCCACCACCCACCATTTAGATTTTACAATCTTTCCTTATCTCCTAAGAAGTTGTAAAATTATATAAATTGGAACTCTCTCAAAAGCAGATAATAAATTTTAGAAGAATTTAATAATAAGTAATTTTTGCATATAGTGAAGCTCTAGAATTCTTTTTGTAGGTTTTTGAAGTTTTTGGGGCTCTTCTCCAAGGCACTTTTTCACTTGTAAGGATCCTCAAGCCTTGCATGTACAACTCATGCTTTGCATAGGCTTCTTCCAAGGACAAAAGGGGGTGATTCTTACTTTCAATTTTGATTTCCCATTTCCTTTTACCATTCTTCTTAATTTAGATTAGTTAAATCTTGTCTTTGTGGTCCATTTTATCTGCATAATTAGTTCATTCACTTTATTGTGCTAATCTTATTTTATTTAGATAGTTAAATTTTCTTTCTTTAGATTCCTTGCAGGACTTGCAAGTAATATCTATGAACCTTTCATCATCTGCCTCTTGCACTAAGATCTTCCATATTTTATCCCAACTCTGCCTCTGCAACACGCTACTACAAAGTCATAACCTGTAGGGTTTTTAGGATAAGAATTAGTCCAGGATAATCTTTGTTTGTGTTTCTAGTTGATTTTTGAATCCTTGGCATTTCCCTTGCCCAATAATCACTTTCACATATCAAAACCCCTCCATTTTTTCCTTTGAAACAACTTTGCAAGTTACATAATCTATAGGGCACAAACTTGTTTAGGTCCCAAACCCACCTTGTAGGTTGCAAAACCATTTAATTCAACTTTCCAATTAGTTTTAAGATTCCAACAACCCTCAACCAAGCCTAGGGATATCCTTACATATTTCATCTTGTTTAATTGAGTTTTGCAATAGTTTAATTTTTGTTCAATGCAATTCATATTCTTTCAAAGGAACAAGGAGCTTGACCTACAAACAAGGAATCTCACACCTTCCCAAGCAATCAAGCATCTCCTTAAAAACTAACACATTTGTTATTTTCACTTTTTAAGTTCTTTTTGTAAATTCATAGGTCAACATGCATAAAACTTGTTTTAGGCAAAAAATTAATAAAAAAAAAACGAACTATGCTCAAGCTATGAATATGCACTCAGGCTACAAATTCATTCTCTATAAATTTCCAAGTACTTTTCTTCTCTATTTTGCTTGAATACAAGTTCTTGGTTGTTGTCTACTCTTAGTTTTAGTTGTGGTAATATATTGACAATGAAAACCAAAGAACTTAGGATTCTTTATTCATTAACATATTAAAACATCCTTTTTGCATTCATTAGGCATTAAATCTTAAAATACATATACTTTTACATATTTAGGCTAGTTTTGTTTGATGCATCATATCCTTTGTGCCCTTGCTTAAAGAGAAAATACATTTTCTTTCTTTTAGTTTCTTGTAACTCCAATTTAGTTTCTACAAGAAATCAAAAGAGCATATAGGATTAATCATGTTTGCTACATTGTTGTCTTCCCTAAATTGCATTGTATTTGCATCTTCTTTGAGTAGTAATATTTTATTTAAATTTATAGATTCCAAAACTTAGGTGCTTAAATAATACACAAATCAAACGTAGGATGATTCCCACCAAAGAAATCAAATAATAATAAGGGTTCAAGAAAGAATTCTTGTCCAAGTGTGAACTTCTAGGTTTGGTGACCAACATCCCTGAATCTGGGTTTATAGCTACTTACATATGATGCATAGCAAGCGGCTTGATAGTAGACATTAGGCAGGGAATCGTGGAGTCCTAGGTGAACAAGTAGTTTTAGCAATTTTAAGGCAACCTATAGCAAGAAGAGACTAACTGATATAGTTGATAAATAATCTTAACTATAACCCATTGAGCTCATATATATTGAAATTTTAATGAATGAGTGACATAACAACCTACCCAAGAGAATTTGGATTGAAGTGACACTTTAGTCTTTTTGTTGCAATTTGTAAAGTTAATCTTCTTTTACTCATAGCAAAAGGGTAAATCCCTTACCATAAATAAGATCCTAGGCTTATTATAAACATATTTTGGCTATTTTGAGAAAGGTTAGAGCTATGTTCTTGGAATGTACTCCCATACTCTTTTATTAATGAAAAACTATGGTTGGCCTTCATATAGGACTGTGTCCCAATTTGTTGGACCTCTCCTTATGTGTATGTGTGTGGTGATGCCCATATGTACTTGTTAGTCCTCTTTTTCAATTTAAACTTGCATATGAGATTGATTTTGACTTTTGTTATTTGATCTTCCTATTTTATGATAATTATCACACACTATCCTAGATATAGTCTCTGATCTTGTTTACTTTCTTGCATTTAATTTTAATCTCTCACACTCTTGAAATATTTTATTTTCTTCCATTTAATTTTTTACAATAGGGTAGGATTAGGTTAGATCAACATAGGGTTGTGGGGAGCCTACCTAAAATCAAAGGTTAAGGGGATTGAAAGCCCCATTTTCCTAGGCATTAGACATAGGAAGTGTGTACAATTGAAATATCAACCAACTTTATGGATCAAAAACTCTTTCTAGAACACCTAATGGGACACACCCCAACATTATAATTCATTCAAATCAAAAGCTACATTATTTCAAGCTACATTTTATCAGATTTGTTAAAGGGTTTATACCATCTATCACTATCCATCAAATTTATATTTTATCCAATATATCACTACTTATTGTGGCCTAGTTCTAATTTTTTCTTTCTACCTAGAACTAAAAAAATCTACATAGAATTAAATAGATAGGGAGGATGGTGACTCCACTACAAAATTGAACTTAATTTTTTATTTTCTAAGTCCAAAATTTGATGTTTTATTATAATATTTTGGCAATGCGTCAAAGAGATCCTTCACTGCTACATTGCAAGAAATATTTTTAAGTCCAAGTCTAGAATCTCCTAATTTTCTAGAACTTATAGGGATTCATAAAAAAAAGCATTTAGGTCACCTTCATGTGATCCTCTTCCAACACATCTTCTAATAATTTTTAGAATGTCTAAATTCAATGATTCGCTAGACCAATTTAGCTATATATTGAATAACATTGTTGACATCTATAATTCCATTACTTTTCCTGAGAACCTTAAAACTAAGTATCTATTATTTTTATTAGTTGCATTTCACCAAGTTGCTAAAATAGTTAGTGATTTGCTAGAATCCCTCTATTTGTTTTTTTATACAATTGATCCATTTTCTTGGTTTTATGTTTTGGTTATTCTTATGAATACAAGATCCAAAACATGAGACAAAGATAATGAGTCAAAAAAAGTAAAACTAATTGAATATAGAGGAAAGGCTAGTAAAGGAAGGAAATCATCTCTTGCTATTTGGATACAAGATTTAGAGGACCTCATAGATCATACTAAACAAGATTCCATGGCTAGATCCTCTACCTCTAAGCTTGTATTCCTATCCGCAACTTGGAAAAAGATTCCCCTCTTGGACCACTCATTCATGGGCCGTCAATACGATGTATCAAGTTCCAATCAATCTTGGGCTACAATTCCTACTATTCCAAATATCATCAACAATCCCTTGTTTAACATGAGGCAAGCCTCTCAAGCCCTTAAAAATCAAACAATCATTCCACCATATTGTTCTTATGGATCGATGTCTCAAGGCAATAGTGTAACTTCCAATATTTTATACACATGGTAAATATATCAGTATGGAAACCAAATCAAAGATCACAAGTTGGATCTAGTAGTCAAGCAAATGTTAACCTATCCTAGGATAGTATTAGCTATGTAGCAAACGTAAGCCAACAAGTGACTCATTTTGATCAAATGTC
Source organism: Wollemia nobilis (assembly GCA_028583015.1). Lineage (NCBI taxonomy): Eukaryota > Viridiplantae > Streptophyta > Pinopsida > Araucariales > Araucariaceae > Wollemia > Wollemia nobilis. Next base: position 482,148 of record JAQPPZ010015288.1, on the reverse strand, counting down.
TACCCCTCCTACAATATTGACTCAATATCTAATGGGACTACCCAACCTCTCATTCACATCCCACCCAATCAAGAATCTCAATTCTTCTTAATCCCCTCTATCAACAAATTTTGTAGAACCAATTAAATCTAAACATATCCTTAAATGTTCAAAATCTATTGGTATTCAATCCCTACCTAATCCAAATATCATACAAAATTGATAGAATATGAATCTACAAGAAAGAGCCCAAAGTCAACCATTGTACTTGGGGGGTTATCCTACTCAACATTTTCCACCTCTTGTCAATCCATATATTCACCAATAGGTCCCTAGGGATATGAATTATCTATAGGTAGGAAAATTGAAATGTTTACAAATAGTGAATAAGTATTATCAATTTTTGTTATTTTGTAGTTGTACACAAAGTGTTTGACAAAATATGCATACATATAATTAATAATGTTATAAAGTGGCAATGTAATAATGTATGTGATAATGTAACGTAAAGTATTCATATTTCGATAAAGTCATAAAGTGAGTCATAGGAAATGTCATGTAAGACAAATGCAAGTGAAATGTAATTTAGGGAAATGAGGTGTCAAGTAGTTGGAGTATGCAACTACCTTTTGGGTTGTATAAATAAGGACCTTGACTTATTCATTCATGCATAGGCATAGGTGCATATGAATGTATGGTATGATGTAGTCGAGTCATGTATGTAGTCATGTTATGGAGTAGGCCAATGAGTGTGTGTGAAGGCTATGATGCAAGGGCCACAACATTTCGGTGTTGTTGTTGACTATAGATGACTATGGGTATGAAGAGTATTCTGTACAAAGTTTGTAGATAGATTGTAATGCTATTACCATATAGCCATTGTTAATATAAATATGCTCATTTATTTATCATCTGTTGTTGGTATTGTATATTTCTTGTATGTCTTGTTATTGCTAACGACTACAAATATGTATATTTATTTAAGTATAAATAGAATTAAGTTTTAGTATGTTAAATTTTATTTCTACATTTTGGCACCATTACCTCTATGAAATTAGCTCTAACCTTGTGACATGGAGTTGTCAGTAGCAAAATCCTTGGGCAAACGAACATGATAGCAATGGAATACAACCAAATAAGCAGGTAAAGATGGAGCAGATTTGTTTGTTGATGCATATAAAGAGTCATCTAACAAGATGTGTAGGGTAGGTGCACAGGCATGAGAAGGCATGACAAACTACTATACAAATGCAATTTGTCATCCAAATGATAGAGAAGTTGTAGTCAAAATAATTATAGATAGACTATAGTCAAGGAAAATTTAATTAGAGGAACTATAGATGGAGAATCTAAAGTTAGAGCAATTATAGTCTATAGTCTGAAGGAAGCACCATCTACAATTCAAAGGAAGTGTCGTCTATAGTCTGAAGGAAACACCATCTATAGTCAAAGGGAGTGTAGTATGTTGTTTAAAGGGAGCACTATATATAGTCAAAGGAAGTGTAGTTTGTATATTGAAGGAAGCACCATCTATAGTTAGAGAAATAAAAGGCTACAATTCAAAGTAAATGTTGTCTGTAGTCAAAATTAATACTACCATCTTGAGTTGTAGTCAGAAGAAAGACTATTGTCTCAAGTCACATTCTAAGAGGGACTACTATCTAGATTTGCAGTCAAGAGAAATACTGTCATCTCAAAATGTATCATCCTAGGACCTTCCATTCAAGGAAATTATCATAGGAATGAGGGGACAAATGTTAGAATACAAATACATCAATAGTTAATAGAAGGTGTCCATGAGGAGTTAATGTTGACAAATAATGTTTACCGCTAAAGCAATTACAAGTTGTGGTACATGATGGTGAGCGAGATAAGAGTCCAACATCAGTGCAAATGGTATACAACATGTCTAGTAGTTTACTATCCTAAGTTTGACACTAAGAGAATTGCAAATTGGTCTACTCAATGGTGAGTAGGATGGGAGTTTGACATTAAAGCAACTGCAAGTTGGAACATTGCCTAGTAAGAAGAATGAAATTACAATAGAAGAGCAATTTTAGGATGGTGTACCTAATTCTATTTACAAGGGAGCAATATGTAAACAACCAATACTGATGTTAAGTTGTTTTATACCAAAGGCCAAATTGGGCATATCATGTAAGTGTCCATTATTTCATGGAGAAGCAATAGAAGACCTAGTTAGGCATTGGAGAATCCGTCATATGATGTGAAGAGGTACTGGGCAGAATAATGATACAAATTGGAGGTAGTTGTTTATTGTGACATTTTGTGGAGTCGCAATGAATTGGTACATAAAATTCCTAAAGGATAAGTACAAGATATGGGAAGAGTTGTGTGATGCATTTGTACAATAATTTTGGTTTTTTGACAATGATGATGTAGTCATTGTTGAAATTTATAGAATGAAAAAGGGTGAGAATGAGTTTGTTCATTCCTACAACTGGAAGTTGAGTGGATTTTTTAACCACTTGGAGGAAGACCCATTATATGCATTTAAGAGGATATGATTCATATATAGACTTCTTCATATATATCAAAATAATATTAGGATGGTCCCTCCAAGGTCATACCAAGAGACTTTGGAATACTCCTTGATTTAGGAAAGTGATGCAAAAACATCATTGAAGTATTGATATCATGTTGATGTAGAGCATGAAAGTGATTTTGATATTGAGAGTGACTCACACAATGAGAGTAATTATTTTATATAGGAGAGTATTTCATCGTTAAAGTCTTGGGGTCGAGAAGTTCGAGAAGAATGATGAATCCAAGGATGTGTGACTTAGAGAGTAGAAGATCATTGCTACAGGTATATGCAACAAAAAGGAGATTATACAAAGGAGGGATGCCACTAGTGTAGTCTATTTGCAAAAAAAGAATTCAATAATATTGAGGGTAGACCCATTGTGCAATTTTGGTGATGCCAATTATGGGGTCACTTCACACATGACTATTAAATTATTGCGAGTCAAGAGAAACCAATGATGCATAAATAGTTCAAAGCATTGAATAAGAGTTACAACCCTTACTAGTAAGTAGAGGCAGTAAAGCCAATTGCATTTGAGAAAGTAAAATTGCTTAAGGAGGTGAGCTTGATGAACTTGATTCAAATTGAGCAAATTTTATCTCAATCAAAGAAGTAAAAATTTAGCAAGTCATTGAAATTGCATAGGAATAAGTTGTAGAGTGATGTTGATAGGTTGGTTCGATAATAGAGTGCAATCAATAAGGTGATTGGATGACAAAATGCAGTTAGCAAAGTCACCAAATAGAATAGTGTTGTCAACAAAGAGGCTAGATGGTAGGGTGCCATTAGGAATAGAATTAGATAATAGAACACTATAAATAGGATGGTCTAACAACAGATCATTGTACAAATGAGTCTAGGATGACAAGAGACCAAATTCATATGATGAATGAAATGCCATCTATGAAATTATCATCTAAGGTAGTGTCATTTAAAGCAGTTTCATTTGAAGAGTTACCATCAGAGGTATCGTCTATGGAGAGGTATGTTTGTCAAATGTAGGACCATTAGAGGTTAAGAACTAGTCATATAGAGCAAGAGAGGAGTGAATGAGAGTTGAGGGGAAGCTATTTTAGTGGGTCAAGTGAAATATGCCAAAATATTGATGAGGAGAAAACTTTAGTTTAGACAATAATGGTTTTAGTGGTACACACAAAGTGTGCTACCCATTTATTCCATAAGAGGCATTGCCCCTTGATCTTGCAAGGCAGTTTCAACCTCCTTAACCCCCACTATAAGTGGTGACAGGTATTTCCCATCATGTCTATCATGTTCACTATGTTGGTCATGTTGATCAAGTTGATGATCTAGCTGATAGCAAAAACAATAATTAAAAAATAATGATCATGTTGATCAAGTTGATGCTATAAGTGATTGCAACAAGTGGAGTGATTAGTAAAAAATGTATGGTTGGAAGTAGTTTGAAATGTTTAGAGTTGAAGAAGATGTATGGAATAGAATAGATCAAAAGGAGCATGACAAGATATCCTAATATGTTGTTCAGTGCTTCTATCCCTAGTGTTTAACTCATATGTCATTGAGGATGCTAACTAGTTTAGAGGAGGGGATAGATGTAGGCAGGAAAATTGATATGTCTGCAATTAATGAATAACTATTATCAATTTGCATTATTTTATAGTTATATGCAAAGTGTTTGAAAAAATGTGCATACATATATTTAATAATATTATAAAGTGGCAATGTAATAATATATGTGATAATGTAATGTTAAGTACTAGTATACTGACAAAGTCATAAAGTGAATCATAGGAAATGTCATGTAAGATAAATGCAAGTGAAATGTAGTCTAGATAAATGATGATGTATTAGGTAGTTGGAGGGTACAACTATATTTTGGGTTGTATAAATAAGGCCCTTCCTTTGTTCATTAATGTCTGAGTATAGATGCATATTAGTGTATGGTATGATGCAGTCAAATCATGTATGTAGTCATATAATTGTGGAGTAGGTTGATGGGTGTGTGAAGGTTGTAATGTGAGGGTTGTCGTGTGAGTGTTGTTTTTGGTTGTAGATGATTGTGGGCATGAAGAGTATTCTGCATAGAGTTTTTAGATGGACTATAATGCTATTATTGTATAACCATTATTAATACAAATATGCTCATTTATTTATCATCTACTATTGGTATTGTATATTATTTTATTATTATTGCTAATGAATGCATATCTATAGATTTATTTAAGTAGAAATGAAATTAAGTTTTATTATATTAAATCCCATTACTACATTATCAAGTTGCACATAATCAACCTCCACCTTAAAATCCTAATCTCTATAGTCTGGCTATTCCTAATCCTCCTCCTATGATAAACCATAATTAACAACCTTCCCCCAATAACAAGTAGTGGTGCCTTACAAACAACATCCTCAAGGGCATGTTGTTCCACCTTAGTAAAAAAGGCCTTATTATCCATATGGACCAAATGGTTATCCTCCATGAAATAATTAATCCTAGTCACCCCTAGACCCCATCAAAAATTGCTTGATTAGACATATCAAGGGCCCTTGAAATTGATGGTTTACTTCCTTATTCTAGCATTTTCCATGAAGGCATTACCAACATTTGATGATATTAGGAACAAACCTACCTTGTATCATTTGAATAAATGATCAATTCTAAAATAAATGCATTAGATACAAGAGGAAAATATCATAGTTCAATTTTTGATCTATTAACTAAGGGATAAAGTTGATATTTGATATCAAAGCTTACCTAATAATTTTATGAATAGTTGGAATTCCATAGTCAAGCCATTCATGATAGTATTTAGCAACCTTGATAATGGATATTCGGTCCTATTCCAACTCTATGTAATGCAAATACATCCTTATGAGAACATCCATGATTACAATACAAGGTCCACGAGAACCCTCTATTTGATACCACCAATATTAGACCTTTAGATGAAAAAATTCTACCTTATTACATTAAAGGTCTAAAATCTAACTTGGATCTTATGGTCTATAACAACTAACCCTTGCACCTTATCTAGGGATTTTGAAGAGGCTGCTTGAGCTTAAAATATGTTGATATTAGTAGGGAAGCTACAATCCATCCCACTTATGGCCTATGCACATATGTAAACCCTACCACCACCCCATCTATACCAAGAATTACTCCTACCATTAACATCAATCCTAATATTTAGATTCAACCTAATGCATCCACCTATCCCAAGGTTAATTCTCCATACAACATCACATATCTAGGCCAAAAATATCCATTTACTATCATATTCTATCCACAACCACTAGTCTTACCCACTCCTTCATAGACTAATTATGATGCCAAATATCTTCTAGAAAAATAAATTTTTAATATGAAAGAAATGAAAGATATCATAAATGTAGTAAAGAATTTGGTAAATCAAAATAATACTAAGAAACAAAAGTTACAACCAAAGAGTGGATGGTAGCAACAATAGAATTGATAGTCTAGGAATATTCCCTACCTTACCAAGGGTAAGGTATCCTAATATAATTTTGGTTAGGGTGCTAACTAGGTGTATAATAACATGGTCATACAATTGCAGACATGATACCTTGTGGTACATTGTATGTAATGTTGAACACAATCCATTAGATTACTTTATGGCAATAAGAAATGCTCAGACACTGATATACAATTACTAGTGTTAGGCACAATAATAAAAGATAATAAGTAAGATAGAGAACCATCCTATGCCATTAGTTGAGTAAACCTAAACTAACATCCAAATGGATTGGACTCATTGAGAATGACCTAGTATTGGATTGTAAACCTACCCAACCTAGGGAACACCATCCTAGAAAACTCTAATTATTATAATGATGAGGGTGAGATTATTTAAGAATAGGAAATTTTGGTTCATCAATAAAAGGAGGTTATGACAAGAGGTAAACTAAAAGTAGTGGAGACATAAGACACATGATACTAATGTAAAAATAATTATCCTTAGAAGGGGGAGACTCCCTCTTTTGATTAAGGGCCCAATGGATTCAAAACAGGAGGTATGATTAAACATATGTACTTAGGTCCCTAGTAAATAAGTACAAAATTTACATTCTTATGAAGCTTAGGCAACTTCACAAGGAGTTGGGAAAAAGAACAATTTTGTGAGGAAAATAAATGAATAGGAAAAGTTGTAAATATAAATGGAAATAAACATGAGATCTTTGTATTTAAAAAGTGAAGGTAAATTGGAGATTAGTAACAAATATAGGAAATTCACATCAGGGAATGAAGGTAATCCAATTGGAATGAGGTTTAACATTGTTGAAGAATTGAATAAGATACCAACAACTAATTGTCCTGGAGGCCTTAGCTTTACTAGGCTAGAGGGATTTGCTCCAAGAAACACTAAGAAACAAGAATGAAGTTATGCTAGAGGTAAATACTCCTACCACTAATAATCAACCCAATGCCTCCATGTAACAAAACCTTATTTCATAATATGTATAAGATATACAAGAAAATGCTACAGATGTATTGAGTACTCCAAAACCAACAACAATGAAGCCATCTCCATTTTATACCACTTTGAAAAATTTAAAAATTATAATTTGAGGCGTATTAGTTTAGGAGTAGTGGTAACTATTTTGTAGAAGACCGTATATGAGGAGATTCAAATGGATGAGACATAAGTCAATATTGGGGTGTACTAAAGGATTTGGTCATGATTGTTGTAAACATCCAAACTTGATTGTATTCCAATAAGTGATTATGGTTGACCTATAGCCTTATTTTAGAATGCTATTATCTAGGGAATAAAGAAAGGAACTATCAAAAAATGGGTATTTGGAAATGGAGTACACCCATAAGTAAGTACCTTAAGATAGTAAGATAACCTGCATTGAAAATGAACCCCCTTGAAATTACCTCCTACATAAGTTGAGTGACAATTAGGAGGTAAATTGAAATGAGCTTCTTGAGCTTATAGATGACAAGTTTATTGAGGGAGAACTTATAAAATAGATATTATTAAGCTAAGGGTGATGATGAAGTGGAAGAAGTATTTGAAAAAATAAGTTTGGGAAACTCTCTAGTTTTGGAAAAAACCACTAAGGTTCCAGTACTAACTAGTTACAAATGCTAGGGGTTTTGGACAATGTATATATCCCTAGGCATGTGGTGTCTAAATATGGATTTCATATCAACCCTAATTGCATTTAATCCATATAAGAATTACTCTTGCCATCCTCAATAAAAGAAATCAGATCCTTCCTAGTCCAAACCCAATTTGTATCAAAATTCATCAACTTTGCATAACTAGTCAAGCCTATAACTAAATGTTGGATAAATATGCCACCTTTGTTTGGCTTGAAGGAAATGGACAATCTAGAAAATAAAGGAGGCTATCAAAAAGGCACATTTCTTGATCAATCATGACTTTGTAAAGAACTTACATTTATATGTATTTGGTACTCATAATTTCTTCATAGTAGGTAAAAAAAATCCACCACCAACAAATCACTCAGGGTTGGATGATTTATGGACAATGTAATGTAATGGGGCAAAGTAAAAGGAAGGAGCTAGTGTTGAAATAAATATTAATTTCTTCAAAAGAAATAAATCACACCAAGGTCATAAGGTTATGATTCTATTGTACAAATAATAGAGTAGGGTATGAATCTCTAGTTATTGGGCTTTAACGGGCTTTGGAAAAAGGGTTGAAAATTAAATATATTTGGAGATATAGATCTTGTAGTCAAAAAATTATGAAAAAGGTGTCAATGAATAAACACATTGTTGAAAACCTATTAGAATAAAGCATGGGACTTGATTGGTGGGTTTGACACTTTTAATATAATACAAATTCCTTATGAATTAAATAAAACTACATATTCCTTAACTACCTCAATGGCCACTCTATTGTCAGATCCAAGTATTTTATTCATCTTTAAAAATAAAAATTACTCATAAAACATCAGTCCTAGATAATGTGTGCAACTGGAAAATCTTTGAAGAAGAGTAACAAATCCTCAAATTCTTTCACAATTCGGAGAAATTCCAAGATAATATTTGAGATGAAGGAGATGAGAATGATGAACTAGAAATAAATTAAGATGGTTATCTAAACTTAAAATCAAATAGGATTCCCAAAGGAATAATATTTCTAGATTTTTTTTTATTTGCAAAATAAATTCACTAGATAGAAGTCTAGGCAAACCAAGGTTGAGTATGAACCATGTAAAGATATAAACTTGGGAATTGATAAAAATAACATAGTTCATTAAACTAAAAAAATGTTGAACCTTAGTTGAAAGAAAATTGTATATAATTTAAAAAAAAAATTAAATATGTTTTTGCTTGGTCTTATGAAGACCTAAAAATGTATAATATTGAGATCATAGTACACACCATTTCATTGAATGAAGGTGCTACACCTTTTAGGTGGAAATTGAAAACCATTAGTCATATTCTCAAAGAGTCCATAGAAAGGAAGTGAAAATATTACTGGATGCTAATATTATTTTTTTGATATGACACTCTTCATAGTTAGTGAATCTAGCTCTAGGATAAAAAAAGAATGGCAAAATTAGACCATGTGGATTTTAGAAGTTTGAATAGGGCATATAAAAAATATAATTAATTGGTGCTAGTCATACATCAAATTCTACACTAAGAAAAAAGATCAGAGATGATGTCCATGTTAGATGGATTTTCAGGATACAATCAAGTGCTTATGGCAAAAGAAGAATAATATAAAACCGCTTTCACTATGAAATAGAAAAGTTTAATCTATAAAAGAATACCTTTTGGATTAATTAATGTAGGATCTATTTTCCATTGAGATATGGACATAAAATTCAAATGTATGATTCATAATTTCATTGTTATATATTGTAGACACCTAAAAATCTCACATTATCCCTCATCCAATCATAATGACAGACTAATTTACAAAACTCCTTTAATTTTGCATTATTTACCAAAAATACTATTCATCACCCTAAGTCCCCTTGGCCACTTAAGCCCTTTCCTACACTTAGCTCTTGTTCATCATGCTACCACCTCTCTATTCTAACCTAGGGACACCTCATCCTAATCTACCCTTTAACTAGTCTAGCTTCCACCTAAGCCTAGGTCACCCTAGCCTAACCTTGGTTAAACTCCTAACCTTGGTCAAACTCCACATCATAGTCAAACTTAAACCCATGGTCAACCTCACCCTAGTCTAGCTTCCACCAAAGCCTAGCCTCCACCTCACCTTGGTCAACCTTAAACCCATGGTTAGCCTAACTATGGTTAGATATTGACCCTTGCTCCACACATGTTCCTATGCACATTCAATTCCATAAATGACAAATGAAGACTTTGTACATTAAGGCATTCAAGGCATTGAAAGTATGGATGACTCATCCTCCACATGCCATAATGGGAAGAAGACTTTCATGCCTCCCCATGTCCATTTATTTCTCGTGGATGGGCGAGGACTTACCTCATCCAAATCTATTAATGAGGTATGACACCCCATGCCACCTTAGGGGACACCTCATAGGATACATCACCCCCTCTAACCTTGGAAAATTCTATAAATAGGATTCCATTTTCGCTATTCTAATCAATCACTCACTCACGTATCTAAAATCTGCTGAAATCACTCTAGACTACCAAGTGCACTCAACCATCACTCACTATCACTCACCATGGCCACCCACATGTGCTTATCAATATTTCCATTTATTTTGTAAGCTATTCTCAATTGCAGGTTCAGGAGGTGACTCAATGTGGACCAAGAGCTACAACATTAGAAGAACCTTTGAAATGAAATAAATATCTATTTGGATACCATAGAATGATTCGTACAAGTATGTATGAACCCCTCCAAGGGTATATTTCAGTTCCAAAGCCCTGCAATAGGCCACTGAGCTAGGTAAATATCACCGTTTTACTATTTTTAGTTAATTTCTAGCACTGTAATTATGATTTTTGTGTCTTTTAGTTTGTCATCACAAGGGGTCTGATTGAGATAGGCCCCCAAATATTTCTAACCATTTTTGTAGGGTTGTGTAGGTTTAGAGGACCTATACAACTAGCAGTGGCCCATGTGTAGTAAGCCCACTCTCCCTTTGAGGTATCTAGAGAAGATACTTGCAGTTGTTTACCATTTTCATTGAAATAGGGATTCCACTTTGGGAGACCCATATTGTAGCCTTCAATGGAAAATTTGTAAAAAGGAAATCTTGTGTAACCCCCTTTTTAATAATCAATACAAAATATTAGTATATTTTTTACGATCATGATGGGACCACCCACTTTTTCATGTTCTCATTAGCTTGCTACCTGACTAAATGATAACTTTGTCATCTTCTATGTTATAGGTGGTACAAAAACCAACACAAAACCCTCCAAAACCATGATACTCACCTCAAGTCCAAGGAAGAAGACTTTCTAGTTTGCAATTCAGGTTCTTATGGAGGGGTACGAACATGACATTCATATAGGTCCATATGGAGGAGTAAAGCACTCTAGAAGCTAAGTCCATGACAACAAGGTACTGGTTTCTATACAGTCCATAACAACTCCACTATTGCAGGTAAGTTGGGGATAGATTTCCCCTAGATATTGCTATCTCGCTTACCCTCTTGCATTCTTAGGTCAAACTACCTTACAAAACAATATCTCCAAGGTCAAATTGCTCATCTTCCATCTCTTTTTGCCTATCGCAAAACTTGGTTATACACCATCATGTGATTCTTGTATTTTTAGTTAGGTTATTGCTTGCTAACCTACAAATTTTTGCACGAGTTTGAATTTTTACCTATTTCAATTGTAAATATATTTACAAAACCAGTTTTGTAGTAGCACATAGACTACAACTCACTATAGAACTTAAAAACAAAATCAACCTTGTTCTAGTTTGTACGGACGAGTACGAACATACCATCTGGATAGAGGGGTACAAACCATTTTGAGACACAATTTAGACTTTAACAACAACCAAAAATAATTATAGAGGTTAGAGACCACAGGTAAGCACTATAAAACCTTGTTTCTCTAGTTAAAATTATATTTTTCTTTCCAAAAGTAATGATTTGCTATTGATTCTTATCTTTTTGCTTTACAAACTTTCCAAATTTCTTTGGGTATCTTTATAAAATGTAGTTTTTCAGCTTTGATACTTTGCAAAAATGCATTTCCTTTATTTTCATGCTTTAAAAAATGCACCAATCTCACTTTGGTCACTTATTTATATGCTTTTAAAAGTTCCTTCATTAGTATTACTTCATAGGTGCTTCTGCATTTGTCATTTTGTTAATTAGCATAATGCATTTGCATAAGGCACAAAGAAAGCCTCAAATTTATTTGTCTTATTGAGTTGAGAATAGATCAAGATCTATCTCATACATAAAGATCTCATAAGACATTTGGTCATAGCCTTAACTGGTATATCTCAACCAATGTAAACATATTTGCACTCAAGCAAATATTAGAGTTATTTATACTAAAAGCAAGCGATATTTTCCTTATTTACCCTTAGCATAGATTATTGCATACCAAAAGTACAACTTTTATTACTTATTTAGTGTATAATTTCCTTTTAAAAATACACTTTTATTTTACAAAAGTTAAAAGGTATTTTTCTTTATCACTTAATTAGATTATTATTATTTTTTTATCTTAGTTTCAAGTAAAATAAACTCACACACTTGCACATTTTTCACACATTGGTTCAGTTGGACTTCATCACCAACCACCAATCAAGACAAAAAATGTTGGCTTTCATCTCCAACTGTTGGCTCACCTCTTATCACCATAGTAGCCCCCATGACTAATTTTTTGGACTTCATCACTAGAAAGTCCCCTACCCTTGAGAATATCTTGAGGTAGTTTAATATTAGATGCCCCTACTCACATGGCTTCACATAATTAATGAGTGAAATTGTCGTTAGTGACTAAGCCCGACTGAGGGTGGAGCAAAAGCTAACTGGCCTATGTAGGTCTTAAACAATGCTACCTCTTTCATTAGAGGTTTAATACTTTCCCTTTTAGTATATTCCAAGCCATATCCATCATTAGGAGCTATTTTCCTGTTGTTGCATAGTTACTCCTTGCACACCTTTGGGTGTTGTAGGAAAATGTGCATCGATACACCTTCATAGCATACATCCATCACCCATTTTTCTTTATCTTAGGATTTTTAAAATCATAAAAACACACAAAAAAGTTAAAATAACAAAAACCCAAAAACACAAAAACAAATAATTTATGGCTCACTTGGTTAAATTTGTGTTACAAAACTGATATAAAATCCAAAAGTAGACTCATACATAGTCCCAAAAATTTCTTATATCTATGTTTCATACTTTCTACCTCTGTCCCCTTATTTCATAGATTCATAAGGATATGTACAAATATTTGGTTCATATAGATAGGTACACATTAATACTCTATAACAAAGATATATCCAGAGATACCAAAACCACTCAGATAATTACCTTGCTTTGTAAAACTCTATTGTAACTTGTTTTTTTAGCTTACCATTCTCTAAACATGGTTCTTACCCACAATCAAGAATGATAACAAGAGTGCCTTGCCATGGAATCATCTCAGGTGACCCCTCCTACCTCCACTCATCTATAAAACCAATCAAAGATAATTATGTCCTCTTCAGTTCAAGATCCACCCTCCCACTAAAAAAACCAACACCAACCCAGTCTGTCACAACCTAAAATTATACACACTAAGAAAGACCTAATGCACAGTTTATTTTTGATATGCCTCTCAAAATCCATCATGATAAATTCCCTTCTCCCAATGCCTTCCCAAGTGTCATCTACTTTGTACCTAGCAATTTCCAACCATCCATGTTCCATGAAGAACATAATTCCCCTCCATCCCATTCTATGCACCCCTTTTTACTCCCTTCTTCCCAACTACTTTTATATACTAAGGATGCCATTATCTATTAAGTTCATATGGATTCCAATATTAAATCTCAAACTATAGCCATGGTGTTTTCCACCCCCACCCCTCCTAATACTCAAGAGTCTTCTTCTTCCAATCTTGCTTCCTCCTCACAACATCCTCCTCAAAACCCATCTTCATCTACATTCATGGATTCCAATCTCTTATTAAATAAAAAAAGAAGTCTATTCTCATTCTAGTTCTTCTATTCCACTCACAACATATTATCCACCTAATTCCTCTCTATAATCCAACCTTCTTAATATCACTCCTCCTCCAAATACTTCTCATCCCAATATATATCATGCGAGCACACATGGCACCTCTTCTGTGGGCTATCCAACTTTTCTTCCTTCTGCTTCCTTCATAGTTCCCCCAATTCATTCTTATTGACCACCTTATTCTAACACTCAAATTATTTTCAATTTTTAATTTCCTCCCTATATTTGGAATCCCCCCACCCATTCATCTCATCAATAGTTTCCACCATAATTTTATTATTATCATCATACTATTCATTATCAAGTTAGATTCTTCATATTCCATATCACTCCTCAGGCTCTGGGAAATAATCCTCATCTTCCTCGAAATCAAGGTGGCTTCTTCACTTCTCAACCAACATGGACTTTGACCATACCTACAACACCCTTTTTTCATCCTCCACTACCTATACCTTATAAATGGCCATCCCCATATGATCAAATGTCAAAACAAGGGCACCCTCACTTGCTTCACGAAGGGTATGTTCCCAACCCAAACTAGGCATACACTCAAGTGCCAAGCTAGGATAATCAAAAAATACCAAATCTGAGGCATAAATAAATTTTGTTTCAAATGCATCATCTTATGGACCAAAAAAATCCCATAAATCCAAATCAATAGCCAATGACCCAACCAAATCAATGGGCCACTCAACAACAACAATATCCCCTTCATTCTCTTCTTATATTTCTCAGTCAAATTCTTCCTTACCTCTTCCACCATTGAATTCTTTCATTCAAATCAATCCTGCACCCCGTCATGCCCAGGATCCTCCTAATTATTATCCACCTCCACCACAACTCCACTACAATTACCCCTATGATTATTATACTGAGCAAACTATCATGGAACACTACTTTATCCTACCCATATACCATAAGTGCTCTCGAATGAGATCCAAATTATGAGAGAGCAACTCAAGAATCTAGAGTCACAAACTAGTGGTTATAGGCCACAAAAACCAACCTATAGCTAAATTTGCAATGACACTATTAATCCTTCGATAGCCTTGCATCCCTATCCATACCACTATGAGATACCCAAGTTTGAGAGGTTTAGAGGTAAGGAGAATCCCAAGAAGCACTTGTGCATTTATTAGTATACTTGCTACCAAATCAATGGTAGTGACCCCCTCATGCTCTGCACGTTCCCTCTATCCCTTGGGGTTCATGCCCTGGACTAGTTTCATGACCTTCCCCAATATAGCTTATTCACATTTGAGCAACTGGTCAACTTATTCCCTAGAACATTTTTCTATCAACATAAAAAAGAAAAAGTCTCTACCTAATATTTATAGTTTACGATAATTTTATGATGATTCTATTAATGACTATGTTTCCAAGTGGTGTGGGATCATCAATGACTTAACATTTTCAATCCCACCTATGGAGTTGGTAAAGATGTTTGCAAAAAATTGTGCCAATCACATATCTATAACACTGCAAATACAACATCACTCCTTTGAAGATGCCATCGCTCAAGCCAAGGTAATTGAAGATATAAAAACCTAAGAGGGAGAAGTCAAACTCTGCAAGAAAAAAAAATACCCTCCCAATACTAGATTCACCAAGGGTACCCCAAACCCTAATCCTTTGAAGTCACCTCAAACAAATCAATCCGTATTGAGTGTGACACCTATTTTGCAACAACAATACACTCAACTATAGTAGTAGAGGTACCCACAACCTAGGCTTGCTCCTCCTCTCCCACATAATCAATTTCTCACTCACCAAAAATGCCCTTCATGTCTACCTCATGATTGGAATCCTCTCTTTGAGCCCTTACCCAAAAATTTTCAAAAGTTATATGATGTAGGATAAATTGCTTTGCTTGAATTCAGGCTAGATGAACCCAATCAACCCAAGCCAAAAGGGTATAACAAGCATGTATTCTATGAATATCATAGGCAAAGAGGCCATGACATCAACAACTAACATTAATTTTAGCATTTGGTTTAAGACCTACTTGATCGAGAAGCCATTAAAGTCAAAAATCCCTTGGCTCTGCCCAATCAAAACTTGGGTATCTATAGGAACCCTTTGCCTGAACATGAGATACAACAAACCCAAGCTGGTGATTAAACACTGCAACGACTACCATGATAGATCAACCACATCAATCGTGTCCCATATTAGAAAAATTTTATGGGTATGATTAATGTTACAACATGGAACCAATGCTACACCATGAAACCAAATTTAGCTTCAAATACTCCCAATGTACCAACCTCTTCTACAACACCACCCACACAAGGTAATCTTCTTGTACCTCACAACATCATCACCATCCACAACAACCTCATGCATTAATTGTACATTGCATCAATGAAGCTATCCATCTATGAGCTCCTACAACAATCACAACCTCATCGTGAGGCTCTAAATGACATCTTAAGATCTATAGATTTGGAAGCTGTTGATAAGCAACACACCCCCACTGAAAAATGAGATTCCATCCTTAGAAAATTATGAACTTCCATTTTTTGCAGCAGGGACCCTCTTGATCTTTTCAGGTTTTAAATCCAAATTTTGCTTGCCTCCTTTTTAAAGTTGTGCTTTTTCTTGCATTCTAGCTGTGTTATCCAAGAATTCACTTTTTACATGCTAGAATCATTCATGCACAAGCAAAATCTTGCACCGGTACCGAGAAAATCCAGAAAACAGTTGCATAATTCATTGAAAAATCAAACTTTCCATTTTTGGTAGTGTCGCGATATCGCGACACTTCCATTTCGGAAATGTCGCGATATCGCGACGGGTAAGTCAAAATGCGGCTAAGTGCCGAGAAGGTCGCGATTTCGCGACATGTCGCGAAATCGCGACGATTTTGGGAGAGAGAAGCAAGCTGTACGGAGGGCGCGATTTTGCGACATGTCGCGAAATCGCGACATGTCGCATTTCGCGGCGAGGAGAGAGAAAATGGGCTGCGGGATGAAAAATCGGTTAAGTCGCAAACATGTTCCAAAATCGCGGTCAACGCGGTCAACGCATGC
This sequence comes from Wollemia nobilis, assembly GCA_028583015.1. Lineage (NCBI taxonomy): Eukaryota > Viridiplantae > Streptophyta > Pinopsida > Araucariales > Araucariaceae > Wollemia > Wollemia nobilis. The sequence continues at coordinate 465,456 of JAQPPZ010015288.1, read as the reverse complement.
AGGTAAGGGAACTGTCGCGATATCGCGACGTGTTCTAGAATCGCGGCTGAAAATCAAGAAGCGTACGGAGGCCAAGAAGGTCGCGATTTCGCGACATGTCGCGAAATCGCGACATGTCGCGTTGCGCGACGAGGGAGGAAGTTGCCGATGCGTTAGCGGGGTCGCGATTTCGCGACATGTCGCGAAATCGCGACATGTCGCGAGAATCGCGGCAGGAGAGAGAAAGTCATAGTTGACCCGAAAGTGCATTCCGGCGGGAAACGAGAAGGCTTCCTGGGGTAGCGACACGTGTCAAAGCGTGAATGGGACAAACCGAAGCCGACATGCAAGCTTATTTTGCGGATTTAATCTGTTTTTAATGTTTTAAGCTTCGATTTAATTAAAATGCTAATCTAATGCATCTTTTTGTCTTTCATGCGGGATTCCACAGCACTTACGGGACAACCGGGAAAGACCATAAAGGCGAAGATAAAGTGCGGATTTAGTCAAGGACCGCCATGCTAGGAGAGAAGGCTGCCGGTGAGAGCATTCAACGACAAATTTATTGCGAGACTTGATAGCATGAAGACCATTTCAACTCGGGATGGATTTGCGGAGATCGAATTGATGGAGAAGTGGTGACTCATCCGGCTCACCGGCGAGAATTAATGGAAGCATTTATTTGCGGCTGCGAATGAATGCAAGTTGCATTTTATTTTATCTTCTCCATTTATGGCGGTAGCTGCCACTGATTTGCCGAAGGGTTAAGTTCTATCCGGACTTTGATTTTTAAATGGATTTTTATTGTAAAACCCGGGTCCTAGGGTTTAAGTGCGATAAGATTTAGGGTTTGAGCAAGATATTTTGGAAAAGATCGGAGTGCATCACTGAGTCTATAAATACAAATTCTAAATGTAATCGCGGGAGGCGGAGACTTAGAAATAAAGGCTTATAAGCAATTTCTTGCAAATTTTGTGAAATCCTTTGTTTTCGGACTTGGAGTTGATGTGCTTTAGCTTTTACGTGATAGCATGGCCGGGGAGCCTAATCTTTTGCGAGTGTGATAAGTGTATTTTCTTTTGTTATCCGTTCCATTTAAAGTTTGTTAGATATATCTTTGTAAATCTGCCATTGTCAAGATTAAATATCTTTGTTAGGCTTCGGTTGTTCTATTATCCGCTAGGGAAATTACTGATTTCAGGTGTAAGTTTGTTCTAATTGCTCTGTCTTCATTGTGCGAGCTAAGTTGCCGGTGAAAGATACCGATTTTAACCAGTTGCCCTTGGATTTATGATTTTACTGCTAGATCCGTTTCACTCTGCCTTGTGCTCTTAGTTGAAAGTGATCTTAGGTGATTGGACACTTTCTTACGGGATTTGCTGTTGTGAAGCTGATAGCATAGATAAGATTGACAGTTTGGGTTTACAATTGATGTTTGATAAACTTCTCTTTTCTGCCTTACCCTACCCTCTCTTTGCTTACCGTGAATGATCCATTTTTATTTTCTTTATTTGCCTTTTATTTAAATCTGTTGACCCATGAGAGCTAGATCAAAGAATTCAAGTCAAATCTGATTGTCAACAACTTTTGCAACTACTGAACAAGTTCAGGAACCCCCTGTAAGGTAACAGAGCAGTCCATATTGAAATCTATTCCAGAAGTGGAAAAGAGTGAATTGCCATTCGACCCAACTCCGTAACTCGCACCTTGGATAACCGGCTAGATCCTAAAGATGAGTGGGATCAGTCCCGTGGGTGTCTCCGGAGCTTTCCTTGCCTTCATCCTTTTTCCCGGGGTGTGCATGAAAGCCGGACCAACACCTAATTGGCGCTAGAAGGAGGGCCACAGAACATATGTTCTTAGTGCACTTGAGTTGAGAAATCCGACTGTATGTGGAGCTGTAAAACTGTATTTTATCCAAAGTCTGGTAGCCAATTTTCCCCTCCTCCTCAGCCAACACCTAATTGGCGCTAGAAGGAGGAGCATGAACTCGATTCAAGTATTGTAAGGGCATAACGACAACATTTGAAGGACCCACGGTGAACTCGGACGGTTTTATAAATTGTCGGTACGGTTTTATAAATTGTCGGTACGGTTTATAAATTGTCGGTGCGGATGTTTTAAATTTCCAAATGCGAGAACTTTGTTAAGAGCTGTAAAGTTGTATGTCTTGTATTTTATCCAGTGCGGCATTTTAACATTTAAAAGTGGCTCGGTTTCATAAATTGTTGGTTTGTCGGTGCGGTTTTTGAAAGTTGTCGGTGCGGTTTTTGAAATTGCCGAGAGAAGGCCTTAAGTTCGGTGGTTTGTTAAGAACAGTTCTATCATCACTTGCAGTTATCCAATTACAAATCAGAACATCACTGTCAGCCAAGTATTAATGGCAAATTGGTTGGGCCCCACCGCTTTGAACATTCCGGGTATAGCCCATGACCTGCCGAGAAGTCCAGAAAGGTATCTCCCCAGGTACAAACATGATGGGACAAGAACTGAAGAAGAACATCCGCTAGCTTTTAAAAATGCTTTAAGATTATTGAATATACAGCATGAAGATGTTGCCTGCAGATTGTTCCCGTTCACTCTCCAGGAGGGAGCTTATGGCTGGTTTTTAAACCTCACCGGCAATTCCATTACTAGTTGGGATGATCTAGAGAAAGCTTTTATATCACGGTTCGGTGAAGTGATAGATCCCGACATTTTATATCGGCAATTTTCCAGCATCAAGAGAGAGTCGGGAGAAAGCTGTCAGGTCTTTCAATATGAGGTTCCAAAGAGCTTACGGTAGAATGAGTGGCCATTACATCCCAAATGCAAATCTGGCCTTAGAAATCTACAAGAATGCATTGGATTCGGTGACCTCTATTTTCCTCAAGAGAGACATTAATATTACAACCCTGGCAGGTGCTTATAAAGAAGCCTTAATTCTTGAGAGACGAGTTAGGGCCTCAAATTTTGAGCGATCCTTTGATATCCTATGTTACACGAGAACATGCACATTCCAGACCCCATTCCACATCATGAGTTAATGCCAACATGTCATGCTCTACCCAAGGAGACTCCGTTAACTGTCACATCCACTCGGCATGTGCAAAATACAGAGAAAAGTTTTGACAAATTCAAAGTGCAGGTGCTTGAACTGAACAGTTGTGATACGGCACCACCCAAATCTGAAGTTTTCCTGGTGAGTTAAATTTTCCTGGAGATCAAAGAAATATTGATATTTCTAGTTCACCCAAAAATAGTACAACCGGGGTTTCGATTCTGTCACTTTTCCCGAAGAGACGAGAAAGTCTTGTCTGGGACTTACGTGGATGAAATGCAAGATTTTCAACGAGTTCAAAATGGACGGTTATGACTTGAAATGTGAGAGTCCGAACTTAATAATGATCCTTCCTCATGAGAGGATGATGAAAGTGAGATTCAATCTCACTATGCGAGAAATGGCGAGGAGGATAGCATCATTGAGGATATGAGGGAACTTAAAGGTGACATCACCCTCTATGAGCGCCTCGGATTGTTGGACAAAACATTAACTTGATTGAGGCTTACTTTGGACCAACTGTTGAATTTCAAGAAAAGGAGGAAAAGATGGTAAATATGAATGTGGTCGACCAACTTGGAATTGATGAGCTTGTCTCAACATAAGCACTGCAACTTACGAACATAATGTCAAAGAGGAGGCTATAAAGCGTGTTGATGCGAGATATTGGAGTTTATGATTTGGCAAGCTGAAAAGGTGGGAACGATTATGGCCCTAATCAATAACAACAATGATGTTTGGACATTGCACATTGATGAGGTTAAGTCTAAGCAAGGCTCGGGTGAAAAGGAAAATTGTAAGCATACTGCTAGAGGGATAAAAATTGAAGTCCTGGATATTGAAGCAGTGCGGCAACCACAAAATGTTCAAGTTGTTAAGAACCGGGGCATACGAGATAAAACATGATTTCTTTCGGTTGTCACATCATTTTGAAAATGTGGTGGTCTAGGTCTGTCAAGGTTTTAAAGTATTTGATCCTGGGGGTTTTTACATTCAGTCCTTTTGAAAGAACTCTGCAAACCCTTTAATTAGAAGCATAAACATGTTATCATATGATTTGTTATTATATGATTTGTTTAATTTGAAGGAGTTGCAGATTTGTTTTTCAAATGGGACAGGGAAGACAGTAAACCCAAGTCTTTCCCAGATAGCAAATTTTTGAAGCACAGTCTGGAGTGCATTTCGTCAACAGGACCTGAAAGGTAATTTTTTTTAAAATTACTTGCATGGTCAAAATTTTTTAAAGCACCATTTCTCTGCTTTCCCAACTGCTGCATTTTTTGAGTATGAAGGGAAGTTGTAACATATGTATGCATTGTAAATAAGCTTTGAAGTTTTTCAGTTTTATTTCTTTGTCGGTGCGGTTTTTATTTCAATGTACGTGCGGTTTTAATCTGTTTCGGTTTAATTTTAATGCTCTGCGAGTTTTAATTTATTTGTTTTTCGGTTTATTTCTTTGTCGGTGCGGTTTTATTTTTAAATGTACGTAGTTCGAGTTTTGGTTTTCTTTAGTTGTTTTTCGGTTTTAGCTTGTGCTGTTTATTTCTTTTGTCGGTGCTTTTTATTTCCTTTCTTTGTCTTTTTATTTTAGCTTGCTTTTATTTTAGTTGTAGGTCTTTTCTTTATTGCATTTCTTTTTCTTTTTTAGTCGATTTTTATTTATTTGATTGTTTTATTTTTTCTTTTAGTTTATTTCTTTTATTTGGTTTTATTTTCTTCCTTTTCCTTTTCTTTTTTTTTTTTGTTTTTTTATGATGGGTTTTATTCTGTTTTGCTTTAAGCCTGTGCCTGTCCTTGGAAGCCTGTACAAAGTCCTTTGGCTTCTAAAATTCTATTTTTTAACCTCTGCCTGAGCAATCAATGAAAAGTCAGCCTGCTGAAAATTGTTTTATTCCTAGCTGATAAATCCTCAATCCGGTGCCTCCCCATTCTGCTCATTATTCTAATTGAGATAGTCTGCTTGCACTAAACTGTGGAACTATTTTGTTATCCAAGATGAAGGTAGAGAGATGATTGGATCTTGTGTCTTACTTGCCACGATTGTTTTAATGATAGAAAAAGCTGTTATCTTTGTTTAGTTGGAGGAACTCCGGGGAATCCAAGAAAAGTTGGTTATAAGAGGGGACTATGGTTCATGCAATTATTTGGGTGTCACCAGAGGCTATCAATGCCTAGACTGAAACAGTTCCAGATTGATCAAATATTAAAAGAAAATTGTAATTTCTCTAAGGTCTTCCAGATAGTGATATATTTCAAAAGAAGAGAGATAAAAAAAGAGAGATAAAAAAAAAAGAAAAAAGAAAAAAAAGAGTTATATGATCAAAAGAGGCAGCCAATATTAGATTACGCCCTACAGTTGTAAATTGGGTCGTGTAAATCTAAAGGGTAACTCTGTCTAGAGTTGTAAAAAGCTAAACTAGTAAACCGAGCTCTACTCGGTTTCCCCTTTTACAATCTAGAAAAGTTGATTAATCCAAGTTTATCATTCAATTCGGTCATCCTTGAAGAAAGTTCTATACCTTTGTAATTGCACATCCGAAATCTTCCTTGAAGTAATCCGACCGAGTATGTCCTTGGGAAATTTTAACGGTTGGCGGTTAGCGGTCAATTTATTGTGAAGAATGGCTGTGGCAAGGCATGATGCATGGTCTTTTTGTTTTGAAACCCGAGTCTTGGGTTCTAAAATAGTGCTACTATTTTACCCATGAGATATCGCCATTTGTTGATAAGCAACACACCCCCTCTAAAAAATGAGATTCCATCCTTAGAAAATTATGAACTTCCATTTTTGCAGCAGGGACCCTCTTGATCTTTTCGAGTTTTAAATCCAAATTTGCTTGCCTCCTTTTTAAAGTTGTGCTTTTTCTTGCATTCTAGTTGTGTTATCCAAGAATTCACTTTTTACATGCTAGAATCATTCATGCACAAGCAAAATCTTGCACCGTTACCGAGAAAAATCCAGAAAACAGTTGCATAATTCATTGAAAAATCAAACTTTCCATTTTTGGTAGTGTCGCGATATCGCGACACTTCCATTTCGGAAATGTCGCGATATCGCGACGGGTAAGTCAAAATGCGGCTAAGTGCCGAGAAGGTCGCGATTTCGCGACATGTCGCGAAATCGCGACGATTTTGACGAGAGAAGCAAGCTGTACGGAGGGCGCGATTTTGCGACATGTCGCGAAATCGCGACATGTCACATTTTCGCGGCAGGAGAGAGAAAATGGGCTGCAGGATGAAAAATCGGCTAAGTCGCAAACATGTTCCAAAATCGCGGTCCAACGCGGTCCAGCGCATGCGGGTAAGGGAGCTGTCGCGATATCGCGACGTGTTCTAGAATCGCGGTTGAAAATCAAGAAGCGTACGGAGGCCGGGAAGGGTCGCGATTTCGTGACATGTCGCGAAATCGCGACATGTCGCGTTTCGCGGCCGACGAGGGAGGAAGTTGCCGATGCTGCGGCGGGGTCGCGATTTCGCGACATGTCGCGAAATCGCGACATGTCGCCGAATCGCGGCAGGAGAGAGAAAGTCATAGTTGACCCGAAAGTGCATTCCGGCGGGAAGCGAGAAGGCTTCTGGGGTAGCGACACGTGTCAAAGCGTGAATGGGACAAACCGAAGCCGACATGCAAGCTTATTTTGCGGATTTAATCTGTTTTTAATGTTTTAAGCTTCGATTTAATTAAAATGCTAATCTAATGCATCTTTTTGTCTTTCATGCGGGATTCCACGGCACTTACGGGACAACCGGGAAAGACCATAAAGGCGAAGATAAAGTGCGGATTTAGTCAAGGACCGCCATGCTAGGAGAGAAACTGCCGGTGAGAGCATTCAACGACAAATTTATTGCGAGACTTGATAGCATGAAGACCATTTCAACTCGGGATGGATTTGCGGAGATCGAATTGATGGAGAAGTGGTGACTCATCCGGCTCACCAGCAGAATTAACGGAAGCATTTATTTGCAGCTGTGGATGAATGCAAGTTGCATTTTATTTTATCTTCTCCATTTATGGCAGCTAACTGCACTGATTTGCAGAAGGGTTAAGTTCTATCCGGACTTTGATTTTTAAATGGATTTTTATTGTAAAACCGGGTCCTAGGGTTTAAGTGCGATAAGATTTAGGGTTTGAGCAAGATATTTTGGAAAAGATCGGAGTCTGTCCCGAGTCTATAAATACAAATTCTAAATGTAATCGCGGGAGGCGGAGACTTAGAAATAAAGGCTTATAAGCAATTTCTTGCAAATTTTGTGAAATCCTTTGTTTTCGGACTTGGAGTTGATGTGCTTTAGCTTTTACGTGATAGCATGGCCGGGGAGCCTAATCTTTTGCGAGTGTGATAAGTGTATTTTCTTTTGTTATCCGTTCCATTTAAAGTTTGTTAGATATATCTTTGTAAATCTGCCATTGTCAAGATTAAATATCTTTGTTAGGCTTCGGTTGTTCTATTATGCGCTAGGGAAATTACTGATTTCAGGTGTAAGTTTGTTCTAATTGCTCTGTCTTCCTTTGTGCGAGCTAGAGCTGCAGGTGAAAGATACCGATTTTAACCAGTTGCCCCTTGGATTTATGATTTTTACGCTAGATCCGTTTCACTCTGCCTTGTGCTCTTAGTTGAAAGTGATCTTAGGTGATTGGACACTTTCTTACGGGATTTGTTGTTGTGAAGGCGATAGCATAGATAAGATTGATAGTTTGGGTTTACAATTGATGTTTGATAAACTTCTCTTTTCCGCCTTACCCTACCCTCTCTTTGCTTTCCGTGAATGATCCATTTTTATTTTCTTTATTTGCCTTTTATTTAAATCTGTGACCCATGAGAGCTAGATCAAAGAATTCAAGTCAAATCTGATTGTCAACAACTTTTGCAACTGCTTGAACAAGTTCGGGAACCCCCTGTAAGGTAACGGAAGCGATCCATATTGAAATCTATTCCGAAGTGGAAAAGAGTGAATTGCCATTCGACCCAACTCCGTAACTCGCACCTTGGATAACCGGACTAGATCCTAAAGATGAGTGGGATCAGTCCCGTGGGTGTCTCCGGAGCTTTCCTTGCCTCCATCCTTTTTCCCGGGGTGTGCATGAAAGCCGGACCAACAGAAACCAATAATAATAATGCTTTTTACAGATTTTTCAACAATGTGCACACATGTATGTAGCCTTCAATCATCTTCTATGATCATGATATGATGACCTCTGAAGTAGGGGCTAATACACCTATGCACATCATGGCTTGTGCTGATGGAATCACATTCAAGCGTGTCTTAATTGACACCGGTTCCTTCATAAACAACATTTCTACCATTTTCCTCAAAAACCTAAACCTTCCCTCTAGCCATCTAGCCACCTCAACCCTTGAATTGCAAGAATTTAATGGCGATCTCTGATCTGTTGTAGGTACTATCATCCTACCTATTCAGTTAGGTGTTAAGACATTACCCATCCTATGCCATGTCATAGAAGGTGAAATATAATACAACCTCCTTCTAGGGTGACCGTGGATACACAACATGCAATGTGTCCCTTCGATAAACCATCATTGTTTGAAATATATTTATGAAGGATAGGTGTATTGTATTCTTGTAGATGATGATCCATTTATATTCCTGTGGGTGAAATTTTACACCTCCTCACCCACTCTTCTTTTTTGAAGAGGATGACATGTTAGAGCTAGCCAATTTTTGAAGCATTAGTGGTTGAAGTAGATTCCAGGTAACAAGTGGACCAACAATAGAATAAATCTCGAAGTCTAGGATCGAATGGAGGAATGGGTAGAAGTGTTCTCAAAGGAAAAATCCAAATTCCCCTCCCAACTATTGGGTGAAATATTGGAATCCCAAGTCCCCAAACGAAATATTCAAACTATAGCATAGTGATCGTAAATCCCAAGTTCCCATCCTGAAATCCAAACAAAACTTTGGGAGTATGAAATTAAAAATTTTGAGCCCAATCCTTCGTCCCCTATGAAGATCTAATGAGCGAAAATAAAAAATATGGTGCATGAAGGATCATCCATGAACACAGCTGACGATAAAAGGAAATCCTTAGAAGAATCAATTTGGGCCATTTATAATCACAACTGCCTTGGTACGAGCTGATAAAGAGCAACAAGAAGTACGTGGATCCTGTAGTGATCAAATAGAATTTCCAACTATTTAAAAGGGTAAAGTAGATGGAATTTATTGCCTGAATAGGTCCAACATGAGTGATTAAGGGCCCAGATCTATGCAAAAATATCTAAATTCCTTTGAAAAGCTGCCATTCTTCTAAAGAGTAGAGCATTAGTAAATATTTTGATCATTTTAGCATGTTTATTTTTGTTAGATGATATTAATTCTTGAATTTGAATTTAGAGTAAAAGTCTTCTAAAAATAGTGGAATGCTCACCATTCCAAAGGATGGCTCTATGGCCTTTATAATTCATATGTAATTCTTCATTGCCTATAAATAATAGTGTATCACTGTTTGGTCTCTCAATCTATATTTGCTTCTACTTTTGTCTTTGTGTGGATGTTTATTTCTACGATGGCTATCTGAGTTGGTTCACTTAATTCTGCTATCTAGATTTCGTGGGTCTGGCTGGTCAGTTATGGAATTTGCATCCACCCCTGGGTATTGAGGTTTATTTTTGCTAAAGTCAATCGGGTGGAAGCACTCTAATTCTGCTACCTAGATTTCATGCACCCTCTCGCTAGTTCTATAATTTACCTTTCCCACTGTATTGAATGAGAAGTGAATACGGGATAGGCTGATCTGTTAGGTGGTTCACTTTGCACTGGTGATGTCAAACGAGTGTGTCTTAATGCAGGCATACCTCGTCCTTGTTATTTTTGACTATGGCCTCACTTTGCTTTCTTTCTCATTTCTTTTTCCTCTTTTCTCCTTTGTGTCCTAGGTATTTGGAACCCAAGTAGTCATTCTTCTCCGAATATCAGTCATCTCTACCTCTTTTGGGTCGAGTAACCATTCAATGCTGGTTGAGGACCATCGAGCGTGCCTACCGCTTGTTCGATGATAGTTTTTGCACCAAAATTTTTTGGCCACTCTATTGGGGAACTCATTGAGTTTCTATGTTTAAGAAAATTAAAGTTTTGTGATACTCTAGTTTACTTGTATCTTTGCAAATCATCTGGTGACTATGACTGTGTAGCATGTCCAAATCATGAGATCGATTGCATTTCTGTGCTGAAGATCCAAATATTCCAAAGGATCCAATGTTTGGTGAACAACCTTGACCTCATCATTGGAGAAAGTATGTTCATTTGGTGACTCCAAATCTGATGCATGAATAAGGATTTTTGAGGGCCAGTGCCTCAATGGACCAAATGCACTGCCCATAGTGGAATGATCCTGGTCCACTAGACCTCCAATGTTGGCATGAAATTCTTGAAGGTACTCTAGAAGATTTGAAAAAATATAATGGCACCTTGGGAACTACTTGAGAGCACCTCGAATATGTCACTGCACTAGCACCCCTCCATGGCATAACACATAAAGATGTCATGATCAAGCTCCTGGTCCTATCTTTTGAAGGGAGAGAATTATGGTGGTACTGTACCCTTGGGCAAAAAACCATTCACTCATGGATGGATTTGGTAGAAGCTCTTGTTGACACATTTTATAGCTCTGTGGATCCCTTCCAACTCTTGATAACCTCTCATTTATCAAAAGAGCACCTTTTGAATCTATCCTAGATTTCAATATATGATTTATAAGGAGCTAGAAGAGGATTCCCTTTGAATATCAGTTGTCCCCTATGTTTGGGATTTTAGCTAAGATATAGGCCTCTTATTGTATCAATTACAAGAAAGAAAATTCCATCAAGTCTTTCAAGAGGTTGTATGGGTAGAGTGAATCCTGGTTCGAGCAAGAAAGAAATCTTCAAGGGATCCTACCTTATCACCCATAATTTCATCTACCACTGTTACTCTTCCGATCACACAATATCTACCACAGACACCATTCGAAGCTGTGTATGGGCTAGGGCCATAACTATGCAAAACATAAGGGGTGGGTCTCTTCTTAAGCTCATGAAAAGGTGATGCAAGCACCATGGCTAGTATAAATAATTTTACTGCTTGCACCTCCTTTCAGCAAACAAGAAATCTGGACCAGGTTAGGAATTCTACTCACAAAGAGGGAGCAATTTTGCACCTTTTTTGTATCCAATAACATGATAAGTAAGGGCCAAGTCACCTTCTAGATGGTTTAGCTGATCAAAATGCAAGTCCTGAGGATGTCCTATCCCTAGCAATCTCAATCAATGAGGTCTGCATGGAGAAATGCATAAGAACAATAGAGGCATGCAAGCTTGGGATTTCATAGCAAGTGGATCCTAAGGAGTGGTGACATTGGAACCTATTGCTAGATAAGCCACTACTAGAGTAATGCTCCTACATGGTAAAAATTATTGCCACACTAATTATCAACTACATAAGTACTGGTATGCATGATGATTTGCTAAGCTGTGACCTCTTAGCAACTTGGAAATATTTTTGGCAATGCCGATCAAACTAAAAAAAGTGAATCAAGTTCAATACAATATGTTTCGGTCATTGCAAATTCACTAGATGATTTCCAAGGCAAATCAATGGTTTTGGCATGCCACTCATGTCACAATTTTATGTACATAAGCCGATAGTTAAATAAAGGTGCAGTAAGCATGTGGCCAATAACATCATCCTATTAAATGGTGGCTTGTGGAGGATCTTAAAGAGTATAGTAATTTTGAAACACTTCCCTTTATTCCTAGTATTATCTCTTATGTTTGTTATGATCCTATGCCCAATGGACCAAGGCTCAAAATTCATGCATCATGTCATGCAATTTACTAATTGTTATTTCCACTCCTCGACCAATGGGGCAACTGACCTATAAATAACACCTCCAAGGTAGAAGCAACATATATAAGAAGCATAAAATTAGAATGAGGCTACAACTAATGAGTCCCTGCAAGAGTGGTGATAAGATAATCAAATTTTTACGTGATTGCATCAAGAAAAAGTATTATAATACCACAAAAATTTTGGTTCTGGTCCTTGGTGGGGTATGCTGATAGGAATGCGATATGCAGGGGTGTCCATTGGATCGCCTTCCATTTTATTTATTTCATTTTGTTGTGTTCTTCCATTTCTTATCTTTCCTTAGTCCTTTGTTAGTGCTAATTGTTGAGTTTAGTAGTAGTCATCCTTCTACTTCTACCATTTTCTGTGTTTCCTTCCCTCCCTCTTCCCCTCTTGTTCTCTTTCTCTATTTTTGCTTGTTTTTTCCACTTATTGTTCCCCTCCCTTCTATCCTTCCTCTTTCCTCTCACCCCTTTTTCCATTCACCTTTTACCACCTTCCTCCTTTGTCTTGCAGCCTTGATTGGTTGCTTTTGTTTGTGCCCTCATTGTCCCCTTCCTCATTTTTGCTTTATGTGTTTAAGGAGGTAACTTTATGGGTTCTCCTTTCCTGCAAGGGAAAATCCCCTGCGAGCCTCCAAGAGTGTGGGTGAAATTTTACACCTCCTCATCCATTCTTCTTATTTCAAGAGGATGATATGTTAGATCTATCCAATTTTTGAAACAATAGTTGCTGAAGTAGATTCTAGGTAATAAGTGGACCAAAAACATAATAAATATCCAATTTTGGGATCAAAAATATGGTGCATGGAGCATCCTTGACCATAGCTGATGACAAAAGAAATCCCTTAGAAGAATCAATATAAGCCATTAATAATCGTAACTATCTTGGTATGAGCTGATAAAGAGAAATGGGAAGCATGCGGATCCTATAATTATCAAATAGACTTTCCAATTGTTCTAAAGGGAAAAGTAGATGGAATTTATTGCCCGAATAGGTCTCATAGGAGTGATCAAGGACCCAATTCTATGCAAAAATACCTAACTTCCTTCGGATAATTGCCATTATTCTAAAGAGCAGAGCATCAGTAAATCTTTCAATCATTTTAGTGTGATTATTCTCTTTGGATTCCATTAATGTTTGAATTTAAATTTAGTGTAAAAGTCTTCTATAAATTGTTGAATTCTCACCATTCCAAAGGGCGGATATGTGGCCTTTACAATTTTTATGTAATTCTTCATTGCTTGTAAATAATAGTGTATCACTGTTTGGTCTCTCAATCTACGTTTTCTTCTACTTTTATATTTGTGTGGATTTTTATTTCTACAATGGCTATCTAAGTTGGTTCATTTAATTTTGCTATTTAGATTTTGTGGGTCTAGTTGGGCAGTTCTAGAATTCGCATCCACCCTTGGATGTTGGGGTTTGTTTCTGCTAAAGCTGGTTTGATGGGAGAACTCTAATTCTATTACCTAAATTTCATGCACCCTCTCACTAGTTCTAGAATTCACCCTTGCCCATTGCATCAAATGAGAAGTGAAGACATGATGAGATGATCTGTTATGTGGTTTATTGTTGTTTGCATTGGCGATGTCGAATGAGTGTGTCTTGATGTTGCCATACCTTGTCCTTGTTAGTTCCAGCTACAATCTCCCTTTGCTTTCTTTATCATTCTCTTTTCTCCTATTCCCCTTTGTAGCATAGGTAGCTGGAACCCAAGGAGATGACCTTCTCTAAAGATCGATCACCTCTGCCTCTCTCAAGCTAAGTGACCATTCAATGTTGGTCAAGGACCATTGGGTGCACCTCCCACTCTTTTGATGATAGTATTTACACCAATAGTTCCATAATATGGTCACTCTACCGCAAGGATCCCCCCTTCCATCCACCTATATTTACTCCAATACTACTCCATCCATCAATCTAGAGAAATTAATGCACCCTACCCCAACTCAACCTATTATTGCAACAAAAACCCACTCTTCTCCATCTCCTCCAATGTAAATTTCCTCTAATCAAGCTGTCCTACCATGGCCCAGTTCCCAACCATTGCCTAGTCTTCCTCCCATAACAAATTCCCTATCTTATTTATATATGACTCAATTGCCCCCTCACCCTCCACCCTCTCAACAAGGAGGTAACACCCTTTCTACTAGCTCACCTCCCCATATTCCTACACCACATAATGCTTCCCCCAAAAATCCACCTTTTCCTGGCATCTTCAACCCCCGTCATCCACCTAATACCACTTGCTCTGGACGTACTCCCTAATTTTCCCATGCTACTCATCCCTTATCATATACAATTAACAAATATCATTCCTAAGAGCATTGCCCTACCAGTTTGATGCTTGACTTGTCGACAAAAATTCTTCCATTTATTCCCTTTTAGTTTATCTCTCTTTGCCATCACAACCCTCATCATCTTCTTCACCACCTCTAAACCAAGAAAACTAAGGAAATGTTCCACAATAGGTAAGTTATGAAATACCCCATGTATCAATTTTGATGACTAATCCTGGTCTAGGGGAGTACAATGTACATAACATTCGTATCTTCCCCTGTACCATCGAGACTATCAGATACTTTATCTTCTCCCATTATGTCCCCATAACTATAGGCAAAATCATCTCCATTGGTCCACCCACAAATCACACAAATATTGTTTATGGGGGTATAATTACCATATATGAGGAACCTACGTCTAAAGAGCCCAAAGATCAATTTTATGAAGATCTAAATTACATGTCCAACCCCACATTTTCTATATGATACTTTCAACATTTCCATTGGCATGGGTTTGGCCTAGGATGATACGAACAGGGACCTAGAACCCTTATTAACCCCCCATATCAACAACCATGAGATAGATTTGGTCTTGGCTTCCCTCACACACATGCAAATCTCCTCACATAAGAACTTAATGGCCTCACTCTTGATCCTCCAATAGATGAACTTGATAAGCACTTGAAACTAGAATACAATGCTCTCGACAAGAATTCCTCTATACATTCTATGATGGATATTCCTTTCACATTTTTCTATGCACCCTTCAATGATAGCACTTTTACTAACACCTCTAATATCAGGTCTCTCATGATATTTAATGATATCATGGTTGATGTGTGTGATTTTTATAATGTGTATCCTCACATATTGTAGTTTTATGATGACATACTTGAACAAAAATCATCGACTTCTTCTACCAATTCTTTCTCATTCCTCTCACATCATACTATAAACATGATATCCATGGACATCTTCTCTCCACTACACTATGCCCCTCATCATGATCGTATTATTAGCATCAATCTAGCCTATATTGATTTTGATCACCTATATATTAATCCATCGCTAGCTAAATTCCTCCTCTCTAAGTGTTTTTTATATCACTCCACCTACCCTTCTTCCTCCATTGGATTTAGTTAATCAAGCTGATGTTGCCCAAGATATTGATATTTATATTGAGAACGCAATAGATGATCCACACCTCATCCCAATTCCACTCAACTCAAATATGGCTCCCACATGCTTGTGGAAGACACCATTGATATTGATATTAGCAATGAACCCAATGACCCCCACATAATCAAAATTGAAAAGAGCCTATCTCCCAAAGATCACACCAACTCCACAAAACTTCTTAAGCAGTATACAAACATTTTTTCTTGGTCATACACTGACATGCTTGGCCTTCATCCCTCACTTATGGTCCACAACCTCACACTTAATAATAACATAAAATCAATCAAGCAAAATCTTAGATAAATGCACCCCACTATTGCTTTAATGGTCAAAGATAAGTTACAAAAACTCCTAGATGTGGTATTCATTCAACTAATTGATTATACTAAATGGGTATCCAATATGGTACATGTTGGAAATCCCAAGGGGGAAATCTACATATGCATTAACTTTCATTATATAAATAAAGCATGTCCCAAGGAAAATATCCCCTTACCAAAAATTGACACACTAGTCAATTCCACTATAGGTCATGAAATGTTATCCCTCATGGATATATTTTTAGGTTACAACCAAATTTGGGTTAACCCCAATGATCAACATAAAACATAGTTCACCACTCCCTGGGTGACTTTCTACTATAAGGTCATGCTATTTGGTCTTAAACACGTAGGCTCTACATATCAATGCACCATGACCTATATTTTTCATGATTACATACCTAATATTGTGGAAGACTATGTGGATGACTTCCTAGAAAAATCTAAATAGCACCATCAACACATTGGTGTTATGTGCTAAGTTTTTGACTATTATCTCAAGCATAACATCAGGTTGAATCCAAAGAAGTGTGTCTTTGGCATAGCCTTCAAAATTTTTTTAGGTTTCATTATTTCTCAATGAGTCATTGAAGTAGACCCCAAAAAGGTAAAGGCTATCATAGAAATGCCATCCCCTACAAACATCAAACAATTACGTAGCTTGTAGGGTAATATTCAAATAATTTTATGCTTTATTACCCAACTATGAGACATGTAAGTCGTTTAATCATATATTGTAAAAAAGGGCCATATTTGAATGATATCAAGAATTCCATGATGCTTTTATGACTATTAAGACCTATCTCAATTCTCCCCTAGTTTTATCCCTACCACGATTAGGATTCCCTTTTCATTTGTACAAATCAAACACCAATTTTGCTTTGGGTACCATACTGAATCAAAAGAATGAATCTAGTAATTCTTAGACTATATACTATATTAGTAGAACCTTATTTAGCTACAAAAAATTCTATGAATACATGGAGAAGTTGTACCTAGCGATAGTTTTTTCCACCAAGAAACTTTGCCATTACATGCTAAACCACACCACCTATGTCATTGCTCACAAAAATCCCTTACAATTCATGATGAGTAAGTCCTACCAAAATAGCAAAATTGCCAAATGGATCATGCTCTTAATGGAATTTGACCTAGAATTCATCAATAAAAAATCCATTAAGGTCCAGGTCATTGCATACTAGCTCATAAAAGGTATCCTCAATGATAACAAACCACTACTTATCGAGATTTTTGATGACTTAGTGTTCAATACTACCAAATTCAAACAATACATTGAACTTGAAACCAATGTTGACTTGACACTATTCTTTGATGGTTCTAAATCCAAACAAGGGGGAGGTGTTGGAATAGTCTTCTTCACATCACAAGGGGCTTCACTCCTCTTTTCATTCAAACTAGACTTCCCTTGCATACACAACATTGTCAAATACAAAGCACTTATACTTGACCTCAAAACTACCCTTGCAATGCACATCGAGTGACTAAAAATCTTTGGTGATTTCCTTTTAATTGTTAACAAAGTAAAGAAAATATATCAATGTTGATATCCATAATCATATATGTCATATATCATATATCAAATAATATGTACATAATCAAAATTAGCCATAGGCTACATATATGTCATGTTTTATATCATCACATATCTCTCATGCACAACTTCCACAAAATGCAAAAATTCTAGAACATATACCACAACAAAAATAATATTAGCCCTTTGAACCACTAGGACTTTCCTTACTCCCCTCCTACACACCTAATTTCTCGTACCCACTCCTATAAAGTCTTCCAACATCTTGTGTTGGGGTTGCTCTCCCTACCTATGATACTGTAGGCTCCATCACTTGGGGTATTGTTGGAGCTACTAACTATGTACTCCTCTAGATTTACCATGATCAAGACTAAGACTCTAAATATGGGGTAATAAATATATCTCATATCCCCATATCTATCTCCAACACTAATACTCTATTCCTCTCTCAAAATTAGAGCATCTCAAAGCTATCCCTCAATTGTTGAAGATTGTCAATCTCTATTTGTAGATCGATCACATCACCTTGCACCCTAAGCCACTCAAAATCCTCTTAGAGCCTATCTCTCTTTGCTCTTGTAGAATCCCTCTATACAACGATTGAATCCTTCTCCCAGTATTTGAATATTGGGTCTCTCCTTATCTTCAATGATATCATGGTCGATGCATGTGATTTTGGCAATACATATCCTCACATTTTTTAGTTCCATGACGCACTTGAACGAACATCACCAACATCTTCTACTTGTTCTTCCTAATTCCTCTTGCATCATATTATAAACATGATATCCATAGACATCTTCTCTCCACTACGGTATGCCCCTAACCTTGATTGCATTCTTTGCATCAATCTAGATTATATCAATTTTTATCACCTATATCTTAATTCATTGCTAGCTAAATTCCTCTTGTCCAAGTGCTTATGATATCACTCAAAAACCTCTCTCCTTCCTCCATTGGTTTTAGTTAATCAAACTGATGTTACCCAAGACATTGATATTCATATTGAGAATGCAACGAATGATCCACACCTCATCCTAATTCTCGTTCAACTCGAATATGGCTTCAACATGCTTTTGGAAGACACCATTGATGTTGATATTAGCAATGACCCCAATGACCCCCACATAATCAAAATAAAAAAGTCCCATCTCCCAAAGAGCACACCAACTTCACCAAACTTCTTAAGTAGTACAAGAACATTTTTTCTTGGTCATACATTGAAATGCCTAGCCTTTAACCCTCACTCATTGTCCACAACCTTACACTTGATGACAATACAAAATCCGTCAAGCAAAAGCTTAGAAAAATACACCCCACTATTGCTTTAATGGTTAAATATGAGTTACAAAAACTCATGGATGTGGGCTTCATTCAACCAATTGATTATCCTAAGTCGGTATCCAATATGGAACCTATTGGAAATCCCAAGGGGAAATCTGTATCTGCACTGATTTTCATGATCCAAATAAAGCATGTCCTAAGTACAATTTTCTCTTTCCAAATATTGACACACTAGTCAATTCCACCGTAGGTAATGAAATGTTATCCCTCATTGATGGATTTTAGGTTACAACAAAATTTGGGTTAACCTTGACGATCAACATAAAAAATCCTTCACCACTCCTTGGGGGAATTTATACTAAAATGTCATGCCATTTGGTCTTAAAATGTAGGCTCTACATATTAATGCACCATGACCTATATTTCTCATGATTACATGCATAAGATTATGGATGACTTACTAGAAAAATCCAAAGAGTGCCATAAATACATTGATGTTATGTTCCAAGTTTTTGACTGTATCCTCAAGCGTAAATTTAGGTTGAATCCAAAGAAGTGTGTCTTTGGTGTAACCTCCAACAAACTCTTAGGTTTCATTATTTCTCAATGAGGCATTGAAGTAGACCCCAAAATGTAAAATCTATCATAGAAATACCACCCACTACAAACCTCAAACAATTGTGTATCTTGTAGGGTAAGATTCAAGCAATTCATTGCTTTATTACCCAACTATTAGATAAATGTAAGTTGTTTAATCTTCTATTATAAAAAGAGGTCATACTTGAATGGATCAAGAATTCTAGGATGATTTTGTGACTATTAAGACCTATCTCAATTCTCCCCTAGTTTTATCCCTACCATGACTATGATTCTCTTTCATCTATACATATCAGCAACCAATTTTACTTTGGATACCATGCTGGCTCAAAAGAATGAAGCTAGTCAAGAGCAGGCTATATACTATGTCAATAGAACCTTAGCTAGCTATGAAACACACTACGAATACATGGAGAAGTTATACATGATGATAGTTTTTACCACCAAAATTTTTTGCCATTACATGCTAAACCACACCACCTATGTCATTGTTCATAAAAATCCCTTATGATTCATGATGAGTAAGTCCTACCAAAAGAGTAGAATTGCAAAATGGGTCATGCTCATAATAAAATTTGACCTAGAATTGATCAATCAAAAATCCATTAAGGGTCAGGTCATTGTAGACCAGCTCGTTGAAGCTCCCCTCAATGATATAAACCATTGCTTATTGAGCTTCTTGATGACTTAGTGTTCGATACTACCAAAGTTGAACAATGCATTGAACTTAAAACCAATGTCAACTTGACACTCTTCTTTGATGGTTGTAAATGTGAACAAGGGGGAGATGCTAGAATAGTCTTCTTCACACTACAAGGGGTTCCGTTTCACTTTTCATTCAAACTAGACTTCCCCTGCATAAACAACATTGTCAAATACAAAGCACTTATTCTCAACCTCAAAATTGCCCTTGCAATGCACATTGAGAAACTACAAATATTTGGAAATTCCCTTTTAATTATCACCCAAGTAAAGGGAATCTATCAATGTTGATGCCCACTTCTCAAACAATACAAACAAGTCATAGAACAATTATTATCCCAATTCAAGTGGTATGACATAGAAGCTTCTCCATGGTCAACTAATTGATTTACAGAAACTATGTCCTCTCTTGGCTCCCTCATTTCATAGAACCCACATGATAAGATAACCCATTTCTATGTACAAACCCTCCACAAGTATTCCATCTCTCCAAAGACATCCTCTAATGATATGGATGTTAATTTTATCCAAGTAGAGTCTCACGAACCTTGGTTTTCTCAAATCAAGGAATACATAGAGTTGGGTATCCTTCCCACATATTTGTCTAACACTAACAAAAACACCTTTAAAAAAAGGTACTAGATACAACCTACTGGGGGACATACTCTACAAACACAACTACAACATAATTCTCCTTCATTGCTTAGAATCACATGAGGCTATTCATGTCATATTTATAGCCCATGATGGTATGTGTGGTGGTCACTTTAGTGGAATGGCCATCACTAAGGAAATTATATGCATGGGTTATTATTGGCCCACCATGGAATGTGATTGCTACACCTATATCAAGAGATGCATCAAATGCTAGCAACATGCCAACTTAACCCACATACCATCTCAAGCATTGCAACCCATTCAATCAATGTGGCCATTTTCTCAATGGGACCCAAATATTATAGGAAAAATCACTCCCTCTTAATAAAGCAAACACAATTTCATTATCACTCTCATGGAATACTTCACAAATGGGTGGAGGCCATCCCTCTTATTCAAACAATAGGACCCAAAATTGTTGAGTTCATCACACAACACCTCATATGTTATTTTGGCATTATTTCTTGAATCATTTTAAACAATGACACACCATTTAAAAACAAGGATGTTCATGCACTATGCAAAAATTTAACATCCAAAATAGTTTCTCAACTCTTTGTTACCCTCAAGGAAATAGCCAAGCTAAAGCAACTAATAAAACCATTTGTGCCATTCTTCACAAAATGGTCATCAAATATCATTGTGATTGGCATAACCAAATTTCCTTAGTACTTTGGGCATATAGAACAATTATCAGAACATCTACTAGGGAAACTCCATTTGCACTCATCTATGACATTAAGGCCATCATGCCCCTAGAGTTAGAAATCCCTTCTTTGAGAATTTCACTACAAGAATTCATCGATGATAACACTGCTTGCCAATATTATTTATATTAGCTTACACTTCTTGATGAATATCAAATAAATGCTATTGAACATATTCAAATTTACCATAATCATGTCAATAATGCATACAATAACAAATTTCATCAATGTGAATTTCAAATTGAAGACTTTGTGCTAAAGGAAAAGCAACTAAACCCAAATCAACCATGCCACTTGCATGATAATTTCACCCTAAAATGGTTGGCCCCATACATTATCAAACACAAATATAGTTTAGGATCTTACCAAATCACTAATATAGAAAGAATAGAGGAACTTGAACCCCTCAACATCATCCATATCCGTGCATTCTACACCCGATTCCATCAACCAAGGCTCTTGCATTCTTGCACATTCTATATCTAAAACAACAAAAATATAAAAATAATAACAATAATAAAAATAAAAACAACAAAAACAATAAAAATACATTCAATGACCATGCTCCACTTCATTCATTCACTCTTAATTCTTTATTCAGCCACTTAACGCAAGTGACTCACAAATTCAAAAATTCAATTCCATATTTCCTTCCATATTCTTCTACCATCCTTTGTTTCTATTTTGCTTTCTTCATCCCCTTTATCTCATTCCAATCCATGTTGTATGGTCATGCACGAGCAGCTACATACCTTGGACTAATTCTCTCCTTCCATTTCCTCTTATCATTCCTCCATTTTTCTTTTTCTTCTTCGATCACTTATCAATGTTGTATGATCACGCACCAGTGGATACATACCTTTTATTGGTTCCTTTCTCCTTATTTCTCAATTTCGACATGCTTCTTTCTTCCTCATCCTTCTTATTCTTATTATTCCCTTCTACTTTATTTTATCTCTAGATGTTCTTGTCATAGATATTTGCACTTCCTTTACTTTATTCATTCATGTTGAAACCACCAAACATTGGCCTTCAATTCATTCATTACATTCATACATAGATCAAACAAATCCTCCTAATGTGCTACGTCTGTCAAAACTTTGGATGCATGCATGCACATTAACCCATCATATTTGGTTTATTTACTCAATGACACATTGTTCACATACCTTTGTTCATATTCATATGCACTATGTCCTATCCACTTATCATATACTGCATTACTCTTTGTCCTATTGACATGTTCTTTTGCTTGTACATACACACCTATTTTTTTGCATACACTATGCGAGGAGATAAACATACACTAGTTAGAGCAACTATAGTGATATCCAATCCTATTCTTTGGTGGCTTGGTAAATAGAAATATTTTCTATTATTCAACCATTTTTAGTTGATCCAATCAACCTTTGTTGAACATCATCAAGTTCTAAAGCACTTAAAGCCTTCCCCTAGCTGACTTGAGTTCTTTCATGGACCAATCACATATCAAATATTAAGAAAATTTTTTGAGCATAGAGAGGACAACAAATTGATTAAACTTACCATAAATAGAATGGTTCCCTTGATCATCCTATCATTCAAATGATTCAAGTCTACGGATACAACCAAGGACAAGTTGCACAAAAAAAAGAGCAAGCAAAAGAAGAGTATTGAAGCCTCAAATGAGCAAAGAACAAAAATATAACTATTAAACAACTTGAATCCTTGGTATTCTATGGCATGTTAGACATCTCCATAGAGGCTATAGATGCCTAGTTGGTAGTGGAGCAATGTCGACAAAACATAGGGATAACCTTCACTGATATTATAGATGCATGTATGGTAGTGGAGTATGCCTTACGAGTGGCAGCATGTCTGTCACATTAGCGATATTATTTTATACAGAACACTGCTCACTTGTATATGATCTAGATTATACTAGCTAATTTTACAATTGGTTAGTCCAAACTCACTCAAAATGGATAAATGAACATCACTTCACACACACTAGTCCATGATAGGCTTAATATTAGTCAGGATAGTCAAAAATTCTATAGAATATTGATTGGTAAATAGATGAGTTTGATTCCTCAAACTATGATGTTTGAATTTCTAGAAATTATTCTAGCATCCAAAATCACTTGGAAGAAGGAACAAACAACATCACAACTAGTTTCGCCAAACATTAGTGTTTTCCTCACATCCTTCATACACTACACAAGCAATAAGTCATTAGAATACATATGCATAGACATTTAGTGCATACTCAAACCATCATTTTGCATAGCCTACCTATGTTCATTTAGATTTGCATTCATCATATACATTACATGTTTGCTTATCTCATGTTAGGTTAATATGTTTGTGTGACTATTAAGCGTGTCATTGATTACTTTAAACCACTTGAGATGGTTTCATTTTAAATGCACACATCTAAAATTGTGACAACATAAGCACAAATCAAGTGTACATACAATACACTTTTCAAATACACATATTTGTATTCCTAAACATTGACAAATAACAATGATATGCTACATCTCATATACCATCTATCAAACTATACACATCAATCCATGATCAAATGTATCAAATCTCTACAAACATACATCACACATAATAACTACACATCAAATCATCAAAGCAACATCATAAACACCAATCATATATATCATATATCAAAATAATATGTACATAATCAAAATTACCCATAGGCTACATCATATATGTCATGATGCACATCATCACATAAATCTTATACATAACTTTTGCAAAATATAAAATGCTAGCACATCTGCAAAAAAAATAATAATATCAACCCTATTAACCACTAGGAGTCTCCCCACTTCCCTCCTACACTCCTCATTGTTCGTCCCCACTCATCTGTGACCTTCCAACATCTTGTGCTAGGGCTACTCCCCCTGCCTATGATAGTATAGGCTCCACCACTCAAGGCACTATTGGAGCTACTAACTATGTACTCCTCTAGCTTTTCTACAATTGAGACTAAGACTTTAAATATGAGGAATCAATATACCCTATCTCCCCATATTTACCTTCAAAACTAACACTCTGTTCCTCTCTCAAAAACAAAGTATCTCAAAGCTATCCCTTAATCACTGAATATTTTTAATATCTACTCATAGATTAGTCACATCACCTTGAGCCCTAAGTCATTCAACCTCCTCTTAGAGCCTATCTATCTTTTCTCTTGTGGCATCCCTCTCTATAATCACTGAATCCCTCTCACTCTACAAGCCCTATGCCTTTAATGTGGCTCTCTAAAGAGCCACTCTTATTACTTCATTATTTTACTGAGTCCTATCCAATGTGACCATCAAGATAGATATCCACCACTCGAGATCATCCCTCTCCTACTATAATCTCACTCTCCCTACAAAAACTACATCTAGCTCCTATTACAACCTCTGCCTATCTACTAGAGTTACATCTCTCTCCGTTACTATCCCCAACTGCTCCAAGGTCCAAACAACATCTTTATTGACCATCCATCCCTCTATCTATCATAACCTATCTCTTAGAATATCAAACTCATCCATAGCCTCCATCATATCCTACAATTGAATGTTTTTATCAAATTTGGTCCCTTGACATCTGATGCTAACACCCCATCCATTGGCATATTTGCTACCTCCTCCATCAATGTCTTAGATAGGCCTACCATGATGTCCATATATTGTTAGATATCTTGTATAAGTGATAAATCCTCCTCCTCATCCTCCTCATCATCACCACTAGCATCTATCACAATATCTAGACTACCTCTTCATATCCTTAAACCACTAGCTACTACCTCAGTATCACATAAAAACCACTCTAATATTCTAGCTATTGTTGCTCCTATATCACTCATGCCATCAACCACTCCTGCTCTAGGCTCCCACCTCTAGATCACCCACCACACCTTACACTCTGGCATGGTACTTGCATCACCTAAATTTGGTATAACCATGTCCTTGTCTATTGTAATATCCAAGGAGTCCACTCGTGACCACCTCCTACGATCTTCCTTGACCTTCTGGATTACCACTAGAGGATCAAGCACTCCCTATCACAAACCAAACTATCATAACACCTAAAAAATAGAAATAACTCAACTCATTTTAGATATCAACCAACAAGCCATCTACGTAATTAGACTTTAACTAGCTCTTCTACATCCTCTACCCACATTGATACTCCTCTCCATAAATGCCAAGTGATATCCTAGAGCACCAAGAATAAAACCCACTATGGTAATTTAGCTCGTTACCCTCATATGACCTCTTCACCTGCTCCTCCATATACATTTATCACCTCAAGGTATATGGAACATCCTCGCCATTAGGCTATGTACCTGATATGATAATACCATTGACCTCATCATAACTATATACTCACATAGCCATAGCTATACAAACAAACTATAACTCAACCCTATTCATTATGTCATCCTCATACCATGCAACCCCATGTAGGTATGTACCAACAATGCTAGTACCCATGCAAATACCACATCCCTCTCCACTAGATCATAGATAATACAAACCATATTCCAGGGGAACTCCATCCCAAAAGTATTTGGTAGCACATAACTCACAATTAGAACCATCACTAGAGTGCATCTCAATGACAACGACTGGATCATCTAATAATCCTCATATAGGATACCCCCATCATGCTCTACTACTTGTCACCCATTGCCAAATGCTCTCTGTAATACCACATTTATTTGTTGACTCCTTTTTGCTGCCTTAATCGTTACTCCCTCCATAGGAGCCCTATAAATTTGATATATATCCTTAGAGTGATAGTCATTTTCCCCATCATGAAATGAAAGGTGTTCCTATTTAGATCTCAATGCTCATATAGCATCAATATATATGAATGGTCACAATAGATGGTTGATACCTGAGCAACTCCATAAAACCCTACCTTACACAACCAATCCTAGTCACTTGTTAGCCACACATTTCTCAAATAATCCAATTATGGTCAAAATAGATGTCTTAGTCACACCTTCTTGACCTAATACCATCAACTAGTATCACAATTTTAGCCTAAATGTATAGAAAAAATGCACATATATATATGATTTGTACATTCGTATGGTTATTTCTTAACAAAAAAAAAGGGTAGATTTGAGTACCCATTTACCAAAAATATACCTCCTTTGCAAGGAATTTTCCAATCCCATCCAAAAATGCAATAAACAATGCACAATCACACATAAGCATACACACATATCAAAAAATGTGCCAAACCAAATAAGCAAAAAATCACACCACACACATACAGGCATGCAAACCCCCAACCCATTCTCCATTTTACCCCAAACAATGCTAACTAGCCTATCACTTCTCTATGGTTTCATTTCACTAAAAATCAAACCCTACGGTTCATTTTAGTCCTACCATTCAAAAACAAGGGCCAAAGTCAAACCCACCTTCATTTCCCAACCTCTAGTACTGGCACTTGCTACACCCCTAGCCATCTTATTGATTTACACTCTCGATTTGACAATGCTTCACTTCACAAATTCACCCTCACAACTCTCCTCCTCTAAATTTTCCTCCTTTGAACAATGCAAATGAGAACACCCTACGAATATGAATTTTATAGGGGTATGCCAAGGATTTGTATGGATAAGTACAAATATATGGTTTGCACTCCTCTGTATGAACCAAAAATTTATTCCCAAATTTTCCAAGCACCACCAAATTTCAATCCTTATCAAATTTTCACATCATTTTTCACCACTCTTCATCAACAACCACTTTATCAAATATTTTGTCATTGATTTGCACTTCTTCACCCAACGACTCATCACTTGAGGGGATAGACATCACATACAAAATACACCTTGCATGCTATCAATATTCAAACACTCAATATTAGAAATTGTAGTTATCCAAGAACCTTTGCTCGAAACAATCATAAGCCCTCTTTTGCTAGGGCAAACAAAAATAAAATCTTAATAAATAATCTAATATGCTCCATGCCAATGTTTGTATGGTTACTCATGAATTACCTTCATTGAGGTGGTAAGTTAAGTCCACTTACAATTGATTGAAGCCTCACGAGGACACCTACCCTTGGCTAGTCAACTTATCATATTAAATCAAGCTCAATAATTCATCAAACACAAAGTTTCAAGGACACTCATCCCTTCCATAATTGGGGCAACTTACATTGATCATGACTAAAGGTAATTTTATGTCTATTCTTTTAATAATCATCATGGCAGAAAAAAGGCCATAATAAACCACAAATAATCAATTCATCATTCTCCCAATCAACCACCAACTCGGTATCATACATTTTTGAACTGCATCATGTCTTCACACAATATTGTACAAAAACATGCAAATGTAGAAACCTAAAAATATCATATTGTCCCTCATCCCATTATAACAACAAATTAATTTTCAAAAATCGTTTATTTTTACATTATTTGCCTAAAAACACTACTCATCACCCTAATCCCACTTGGCCACTTAATTCATTTTCTATGCTTAGCCCTTAGTCACCACACGACCACATTTATAGCCTAACCTAGGGATACCTCATCCCAGTCTACCTTTTGACTAGTCTAGTTTCCACCTAAGCCTAGTTCACCTTAGCCTAATCTTGGAAAAATCTACATCATAGTCAAAATTAAACCCATGGTCAACATCACCCTATTATAGCTTCCATAAAAACCTAGCCTCCATCTCATCTTGGTCAACCTTAAACCCATGGTTAACCTAACTATGGTTAGACATTGACCCTTGCTCCACACATGTTCCTATGCACATTCAATTCCATAAATGACAAATGAAGACTTTGTGCATTAAGGCATTCAAGGCATTGAAAGTATGGATGAGTCATCCTCCACCATGCCATAATGGGGAGAATACTTTCATGCCTCATCCATACCCATTTATTGCATGTGGATGGGTGAGGACTTCTCTTATCCAAATCTATTTATGAGGTATGACACCCCATGCCACCTCAAGGGACACCTCATAGGATACCTCAACCCACCCTAACCTTGGAAAATTCTATAAATAGGATGTCATTTCCTCCATTCTTATCAATCACTCACTCACATACCTAGAATCTGTTGAAATCACTCTAGACTACCAAGTGCACTCAACCATCACTCACTATCACTCACCATCAATCACCATGGCCACCCATATTTGGTTATCAACATCCCCATTTATTTTATAAGTTGTTATCAATTACAGATTCAGGAGGTAACCAAATGTAGACCAGGATCTACAACAACATCAGAAGAACCTCTACAACAAAACAACTCTCTATCTGGATACCGCAAAAGAATTTGTACGAATAGGTATGAACCAAAGATTCATACCTAGGGGTACAAACCCCTCTAGGGGATTATTTTAGTTCCAAAACCCTGTAACAGACCACTGAGGTAGGTAAATATCATTATTTTACTATTTTTAGTCAATTTATAGCATTGTAATTATACATTAGACTAGATTTTTGAGTCATCTAGTTTGTCATCACAAGGGGTCTATTTGATACAGGCCCCCATGTAGGGTTGTGCAGATTTAGAGGACCTATACAACTAGTGGTGGCCTATGTGCAGTAAGCCCAATCCCCCTTTGAAGTATCCAAAGAAGACACTTGCAACTATTTTCCACTTTCACTGAAAGAGAGCTTCCATTTTGGAAGACCCATATTGTAGCCTTCAATGGCAAATTTGTAAAAAGGATAAATCTTGTAACCCCATTTTTAATCACCAATACAAAACAATAATTTTCTTGGTATACATATACATATACATACACATACATACATACATATATATAGATATATGGATGACATCATTGTGTTTTCTAAGGAAAGGAACATGCATGCTATATAGCTTCAATAAGTCTTTGAAAGATGCAAGAGATATATCATATCACTCAATCCAAAGAAAATATTATTTGCAATTGACAATGGAAAAACTCCTAGGACATATAATTTATAGAAAAAGCATCAATTTTGATCCTCAAGGGATACAAACTATACAATAAGTTTCGCCACCTACCTCTTTGAAAGCTATGCAATATTTATTTTGGAAAATAAATTGTTTGATAGTTTATTTTAGTCTTTGTAGAGATTGTGAAACCATTTAATGAAATGATAAAAATAGATTCAAATTTCAAATGGATTGATGAAACACATTAGGCATTTCAAAAAATTAAAGATATTAAATCATCAACTCTAGTTTTGGGTAAACCAAACTATAATAAATAATTTTACATTTACTTGTTTGCCTCAGATAATGCTATTGTAGTAGTATTGACATAAAGAGTGGATAAAGGAAAAGAAATTTCTATTTATTTCATGAGTTCTACTTTGAATAGAATAAAATTAAACTACTCCTCAGTAGACAAACAAGCTTATGATTTTGTCAAAGCATTAAGAAAATTTGAGACTTATGTCTTGAGAAGTAAGACCTTTACATTTGTTCCTCACATAGTTGTGAGATCACTATCTACAAAAAATGAAGGGTAAGAAAGGAGAGGAAATTAGATGGTTGCAATATAAGAATATGATATAGACACATGGATTAACAAGTTGGTTCATGGTATGGGATTAACAAAATCAATTACCAAGAATATTGTCCATAAATTGAATCTTTTTGAAGCAAGGTTTGATCCTAAGGCTAGTGATGCCTATTGTCTATTGAAAATTGAATAAGGAAAATATGAGGAAGAATTATGGATAAAAAAATATTGTTTACTTGAGACCGATCTACAAAAATCCTAAGGATTCTTGATATAAAAATTTGGTTCACTTTTTGATTAAAGGCTATCTACCTTACAAGCTTAACAAGTTAAAACATAAATATTCATCTATAATCCTAAAAGGATACCATATACTATGGGGTTTTGTATAGAGTCAGTTATGATGGGATATTACTATGATGTTTAGAAAAGACAGATGTTAAGAAAGTTCTAAAAGAAGTGCATTCTATACCAACAAGAGGATATGTCTTAGCCATCGCTATAGTTTTTAGGTAGGATATTAATGGCCCTTTTTTTTAAATATTACTACAAACTAGTATGGACATGCCATTCTTGCCAAGTATATGTTGGAAATACCTTCAAATCCATTCTTGCATTGAAGCTAGTATTTTTTTAGGCTCCTTTTGATTAGTGGGGCTTAGAATTTATGAATTTTTATAAACACTCCATTTTGAAAAAAGCACAAGTACATCTTGACTACCACACACTACTTCCTTTGTTGGGTTGAAGTCATTCCTACAGATACCACATATATTGAGACTATGATTTAATTCATTTAAAGGAACATCATTACTAGATTTGGTATACCCAATTCTTTATTATTTGATGCATCATATTTTTGCTTAGTTGGATTAATATAGTTTTCCAAAGAATATAATAGCACGGTGATGTATTTAGGTAATTATTATCCATAAGGTAGTTGTGTAGTTGAATCCTCTAATGAGAACTTGCTGAAATTTATCAAGAGAACATTTGAAAAAAATTCAAAGGCATGGCATAGGTCTTGGTATATGATTTTCCTAATCGATAGAAGTGCACCCTAGACTAGAAATCATAGACCAAGATCTATGCCATGCCTAGGAAATGAGTAAGGAGAAATCCTAAACCATCATTTTCTATTTACACTAGATGGTTGAGAAGTCTTCAAGTGTCCCATGTTTCTGACATGCATGATTCCTATTGAAAGATAGTTGTCTAGGAGCCTTCCTGTTTAGTCACTATCTACTATAGGCCTCTGTTAGTCATTAGTTACCTAGTTAGGACTGTCTTGAGGCTTCATTGATATTGTAGTTCAAATCTCTCAACCACTAGAAAACACCTGACCACCCCTATTTATGGCAACTTGAGCATCAGGTCACTCATTCATATGATCACTTATGCATCCAACCAATCTGAATCCAACCACTTCAAGTGGTTGGATTTCCCTATCTATAAACTACCTTTGATTGTATATCCATGTTTTATACAAAAGATATCAGGTCTAGCAAAGCTTCCTTGTATCTTGACCAAAATTTTATGAAATTGATAGTCCAAAAAAATTGTTAGGAACTGATTGGGAGCTCTCATGAGCCCAAATTATTGGTACCTCTAGGCGATTTTTTCTTGTAAAATTAGGATGCCAAAAAATCTTATTCATTGGGTATTAGATCCAATATTGAGCTGCAAAAAAGAAGCAAAAATTTGAAATAAATGGCACATGACAACATAAGACTTATGAGATCTAGAGGTTTCATGTTGCATTTGCTACCTCTATCACTATGAACTTGGGTCCTTTCCCTGACCATATTTGCATAAATCTTGATTAGTTGGGGTATCTTTCTTAGGCTATAATATTTATCAAGATGCATCCTAAGTATGTTGTGGTGGAAGCTTGAATCCCTTAAGATCCTTGTGGATTTCCCTAAGCTTGTAGTTGTTTTTGTAAGAGGGGTCTGGATGTCTTCTTGCCAACTCTCGTAATTTTGCATGCATAGTAGCTAGATTGTCGAAGTACACTCTAAGAAAACCCCTACTTCATCATGTTCTTGCAAGGTGTTGAACTCCTCTTCACTATTACTTGTATGCTCAATTCTAACTTTAGGTGTTGTATAGTGAATAAATTTTTATTTTGATCTAAGAGCCAAGGAAATCCAAGGCCAACAACTTCTCGCAACAGAGTGACTACTTTACCCCCTTTATCGTTAAGTGATTTAGATATTTCCTAACCTTTCTAAACTAGTTGATACCATTCGATGAGTTCATTAGCTAGCTCCATTGTTTCATTTTTTCTTGAGTTGTTAATATTTTCGGTTGAGGCTCAAATCCTTCCTTTAAAACCTTGACCATATTGTATGTTTGCTACACTCTTGTGCCCATGTGACCAATAAATTTTAGATTTTAACAACTTTATTTATATGCCATATATTTACACAAAATATAATTATCATAAAGAGTGCATCATCAGGAATGAGTGAGCTGAGGTTTAGTGGGTGTGATGGGAGTGAGGGTTTGAATTTTCTAGGAAGGAATCTTAGCCAAAGCGATAGAGGTAGAGTACGTATGAAAGGGGTGGGTGGTAACCTCAAGCATGGATCAAGTGAGGATCTAGAGGAAGATGGTCAGGTTGTGGCAAATTTGGAGGTCGGTATCACGTGAGGGCCCGACCCTCCTCAAAAAGACCCTGACAAAAAAGATACGAAGGATAATGTGGGGCCCAAGAAGTGGCTATCTTTTGATGATAATCTTAGAGGAAAAATAATGGAGGTTATCTCTCTTTCACCCCTAGTTCTAGTAAATAATAAAATTTCATCCTCAACAAGTTCCATGAGCCCTTTTATTTCAATGGAAGAATTCTCCCTTGTAGGCAAGTTTTTAGGAGGTAGGCAGGACATGGAGACTATCAGGGCTTGGGCAATGAGTAAATGGTGATCGGTAGGTAGCTTGGAGTTGGTAGCTCTAACTCGAGGGTTATTCATTATCCGTTTTAACAATATGGAGGATGCTAACCATATTTTAACAAGAGGTCCTTGGTTTTTGGGCAAAAGGAGCCTTTTTCTTAGATGATGGGGTGAAGATTTCAACCCTGAAAAGAAAAATATTAACATTGCCCCTATTTGGGTTTGTCTCCCGAGTCTACCTGCCCAGTTATTCAATGAATATTGGTTGCAGGGCATAGCCAGAACTATAGGGGATCTAATCTCCATTGACCATATGAACTTGGCCAAGACAAGGATGACTCATGCACGAATCTGTGTAAATGCTAATTTGGATAATGAATTGCCAAGGTTTGTGGAGCTAGATTATGGAGAATACTATAAAAAAAAATGGATAAAATACGAGAACAGATCGACATTTTGTGCAAAATGCAAAAATATAGGACATCTATGCAATCAGTGCCCTAACCTAGTAATGAATAGAGAAAAGTAGAAGTAGGAAATTCTAGACAGAGGAAATTTGAGGAGTTTCCTTAGTAGAGGTAATTTCAATCAAGAAAAATATGTCTACCAAAAAAATAAAAGAGAGGGTACAGGGTCCCAATAAGACAAAGGAAAACAATAGGTTGTTGGCAACAAAAATACTTAAGTAAGTTCCAATCCTCTAGTTTCAAATAAATTTTTAATTCTATCCAATATGGGAGTACAAGGATTATCAGAAGACATGGAAGTCCAGAACCTTCAGGCTAACCTTTCTAACTCTCTAGAATCCCCATCCAAATTAGGATACTCAAACCCTAATGCTAAAATTACTGTAAACCCCGTGGGCATCACAAAGCCAAACCCTAATGCCCGATCTCTAGAATCCCCATCCAATTTGGGATCCTTAAAACCCAATGCTAAAAATACTTCAAGCCCAGTGGGCATCCCAAAGCCAAACCCTAATGTTGAAGAACTTAGGAAGAAAGTTGAGGCATTGGAAAATAAAAAATATCATCTCCCTAACATCATCACTAGGAGCCAGGTGAATCCTACTGAGGGGTCGTCCCGCAGACCAGGGGAATACAGGAAAAAAGGAGAAGATTTGGATGTAGGGGTGGAGATATGTGAAACTCTTTAGACTAAGGAATATGGCAGTATGGTTCTGCAACAAATTACCTCCCCCCAGTTTAGTCCTAAACAAACCAGGAGCAGTGTGAAGTCTCCTATAGATTTTTGCAGTGAAAAAGAAGAGGGAGAATATCAAATTTTGAGTATCAAAAAATTAAAACTGATAATGACATTGCCAATGGAAAACAAAGAACATTGTTTCAACAGGTTATTCTAGGTTTTGAAGACAACAAATTAGGAAAACTCCCTCAAGGGAGGGAGAGAGGAAGAAATCCCAAACAATATAAATGAAGTTCCTCTCATGGAACGTGAGAGGCCTCAATGGCCTGCCAAAACATAGGGAAGTCAGTGCAATAAGAAATCAAGTGAATCCAACTATTATCATGTTGCAAGAAACAAAAACTGATGAGATTCAGTCAAAAAAAGTAGCAAAAAAAAATCTTGAATCAAGGGGATATGGTTTGCAAATCAGCCAGAGGAGTGGCTGGAGGCCTTATGACTTTGTGGGATCCCTGGATAATAGAAGGTACCATTATTTAGAAAGATGATAGGGTTCTTAGTGTTTTATTTAAGAAATAAACAATAATAGGTTGTGGATCCTTTCAAATATTTATGCCTTGACTTCAATTCAAGGGAGAGCTCTACTATGGGAGTACTTAGGAAATCTAAGTGAAATCTTCCATAATATCTCGTAGATTTTGGATGAGGATTTTAACACTCCTATTTACCCTTCAGAAAAAATAGGTGGAAATTGACCACCTATCAGGAGCATGGATGAGTTCAATGAATTTGTGAACTCCAACATATTTATGGATGTAAAACTTAGAGGAGTGAATTATACCTAGAGCAATCGGTAGATAGGGTGTCATCTCATTCAAGAAAGGCTTGACAGGTTTTTTTTATCAAAGGAGGCTACAAATCTGTTCGGTGATTCTACCCTGCAATCCATTCCTAAAATTGCCTCTGATCTTAATCCCATTTTGTTGGAGATCCCTAACTATCTGTCCTTCAAGAAATCTTTAAGATTTCAATCTATGTGGATAAAAAATTCTAGTTTTAGAGATAACTTAATTCAGTGGTGGCAGCAACCTGTCAGGGGTAGTGCAACTTTTAAACTTGCTGGCAAATTAAAGTTGGTTAAGGAAAAGCTTCAAACTTGGAACAAAGAGGTCTTTGGGAACCTCTTTGAAAATAAAAAATAGGTTGTTGAAAGTTTGAAGATAATTGATCAGAGGATTCAACATGGTGATGCTGATGAAACTACTAGGCAGGAGGAATGAACAAAACTAGCAGATTTAGATAATATTTTGGAAGGCAAGGAAATCTATTGGAGGCAAAAATCAAGGGCTATTTGGTTGAAATATGGAGATTCAAATTCTAAGTTTTTCCACGTCACCATGCTTAGAAACATAAGCAATAACAAGATATATTTTTTTTAAAAAGTAGATGGTTCTATTACTCAGGACTTAATAGAAATCAGAAAGGAGGCAGTAAATTATTTTAATTCTATCCTTGGTCAGGAATCGCAGTGCAATGAGGAGGCCAAATATATTCTCTTGCAATCCATTCCTAGCATAATAAATGAGGATATAAACCTTAAGCTTCTCGTTCCATTTTTTGATGAGGAAATTAAGGAAGCCTTGTTTAGCATGGAGCTAGACAAAGCCCTAGGACTCGGTGGCTTTCCACCTCATTTCTATCAAGCTTTTTGGGACATCGTAAGTGAGGATGTAATTTCTGTTGTCATAGAATTACAAGCAAGCAATCATATCCAAAAAGGTCTCAACTCTACTTTTATTTCTCTAATTCCTAAGAAGCAAACCCCTGAATCTATGGCTGACTTTAGGCCAATCAGTCTATGCAATGTTTCTTACAAGATCTTAATTAAATCCATTGCAAATAGAATGAGAGATGTTCTGACCCACACCATAGATCCATGTTAGGGAAGCTCTATCCAAGGCAGGTCAATATTGGATGGATTTATCATAGTTCATGAAGCTCTGCACTCTGCTCATAAGACTAATAGGTCTATTTTTGCCCTCAAGCTTGATATGAATAAAGCATTTGATAGGCTAAATTGGGAATTTTTGATTACTGTCCTCCTTAAGTTTGGTTTTCACCACCAATGGGTTAATTTGATCAAAGAATGCATTTCAAAAGCATGGTTCTCGATTCTGGTTAATGGAACAACTGCTGGTTACTTTCAAAGTCATAGAGGAATTTGGTTGGGGGACCCTATTAGCACCATGTTATTCATCATTGTGGTAGAATATTTAGGTAGAACCATAAAAAATGCTTGCAGTTCAAGGCTAATATCAAGAATCAAGGCAAAATCTCTCACTAGGGCTATTTCTCACCAACAATTCATCGATGATACCCTTCTATTGACTAAGGCATCGGTGGTTGAGGCCAAAAGAATTAAATACATCCTACAACTCTACGAGGATGCTGCTGGTCAAAAATTTAATTTCAGTAAAAGCAAGTTATATTTATTGAACACCCCATTTAGAGGCAAGGAAGGATTGTAAAAATTTTAGGGTGTGATATAGCAAACCTCACCACTTCGTATATTGGTCTCCCTCTTTTCATTGGTTCTTCGAGAGAGTCAATGTGGGATAGGGTTATTGAAAGAATTCAAAAAAAACTTGCTAGATGGAAAGGTCATCTTCTATCTTAAGCAGGAAAGCTAACCCTCAATAAGGCCTCTGTTCAGAGCATTCCAGTCTATTTCCTCTCCGTTTTCAAAGCGCCTGTGAAGGTTTTCTAGAAAATTGAGAAACTCCAAAAAGAATTTTTATGAACTGGATCAGAGGAGAAAAAAATGATACACCTTGTAGGATGGACCAAAGTGTGCAGACCCAAAGAAAATGGGGGCTTGGGTCTAAGGATAATTGCTCATATGAATTTAGCTTTACTAGCTAAGTAGGCATGGCACCTCATTTCTGGTGAAGAAAATGAATGGACAACTATCATCAAACAAAAGTATCTTCAAAATATGGAATTTCTAAGTGACTCAATTCCAATTAGAGGTTTTGCTTTTTGGAAAGCAATTCTCAATTGTAAGGAAATCATCAAAAAAGGTTTAATATGGGTTTTAGGTAATGGTGAGAGGATAAATTGCTGGAATGACAGGTGGGCTAAGGATGAACCACTGACGTAATATCCTAACTTATACCGAATAAGAGATATCACGGAAGAACTCATTGGAAGAAAAGTATCCGATTATATGGTTGAGGATAGAGGAAAAATGAAGTGGAAACAAATAAGGATTTAGGGATTTCAAGTGAAATCAAATGATATTTGTAATTTTCTCGAGCAACATTTTATCCCCATGACACCCAAGGAAGATCAAGTGACCTAGGCTCCTACGGAAAACAGACAGTTCACTGTTAAATCAGCTTAAAAGCTTCTACTTGATGATGAGGATTTTGTCCTCCAAAAGGACTTAGTTTGGATAAACAATTTAATTCCAAAAATTACAATATTTTCATGGTTGGTTATCCAAGGAAGAATTCTAATCATTGATAATATGATACGTAAAGGTATTTGTATCACTAATCATTGTTATCTATGTAGGGCTAATTGGGAGACCATTTATCACATTTTCCTTGAGTGCCCTTTTTCCTTGACTATCCTAAGTGGGATTTTTTAGGCCTTCAATATTTCTTGGGTTAAACCAACCATCGTACTTGATTTTTTCATCCAGTGGCCTTGCCCCTTTTCAAGCCAAAGACTTAGATACATGTGGAAAATTTATCTCAATCACTATCTTTGTAGGTGTGGTTAGAAAGGAACCATAGAGTCTTTAATGAGTCTATCCATGATCATCAAGCTATCATTGCCAGGATCCTATCCTTTGCCAATGAGAATGTGAACCTTATCCTTTTTGATAGCCGTAAACCTCATTTGCAGGAGACAACGATTGCTCAATATTTAAGATTAATCTTGTTAGATGAGTCTATGCCTAGGGTAGTCAACCCCAAAGCCAATTTTAAGTGGTCCCTACCTCCTACGGGTTGGTTTAAGCTTAATTTTGATGGAGCGGCTAAGGAAAATCCTGGCAGAGGAGGCGCTGGTAGCATTGTGCAAGATCATAATGGGAATATGATGCTTGCATTTTCTAAATATTTGGGAACAAGGACGAATAACGAAGTTGAAGCTAGAGCTATGTGGAGAGGCCTTCAAATGACTCAAGACTTAGAAGGAAATTTGATCGTAGAAGGAGACTCTATGCATGTTACAAATCTCCTCAATAATTGGAAAACACTTCCTTTGAGGATTAAAACAATTTTTGAAGAGGCTAGGATCCTTTTCCAGGGAAGATAGGATATAAAATTCCAACATGTCTTTCAGGAAGCTAACAAAGTTGATAAGCTGTCCAATTTGGGTGTCAATGGTGACAAACTTTTCAAATGGGAACACGGTGTCACGAGTGAAGTAGAGGAGATTATTCAACAAGAACGCCAAGAATGATAGTCAAATTACCAACAAGGAAGGCACTATAATTTCAAAGGCTATGAGTATTCCTGTCTCTTTTTTTGAAATGGACTCACAATAAAAATTATTCGAGCTATCAGTCTTGGTGGATGTTGCTTGGAAATACCACAAATACTAATGGGGATAGTCACATGTTAGATAACATGGCTCCTAGTCATATTAGTAATTTTAGGTTGGTTGATAATCATAGGGTAAGAAAGAAACGACAATATAAGACTTCGAACCAGAGCCACGTGGACCACCAGATAGCCACTGCCATAAATATAGCTAGCAGGTTCACTTCTCCAAGGCTGATTGGCCAAGATGGGATGTGGTCCCAAAGCATGTAATATACGAAAGAAAGTAATTACCAAAGAATTATTAACAGTAACTGTCAATACAGAGCTTGTGGGAGTTTTTTCAGTACTCTACAATGTGTGTCTGCAACTTTTTGTTTCTCCACTATTTCAAGGAAGGGATCTATGTCTGTTTCTTTTTTTGTAATTATGATGCAGGTGTGTTTTATCTGGGTATACCCAAAATGTTGTATGGGAAGTTTCTTTTTGATAATAGGCTATGTGCTTTATCGGATGTAATGGCTTTGGCGACATGTAGATTTTACATATATAGGATCCTTAGTAAGGACATGTTCATCAACAGACCTGGGCTGATTTTTGTAAAAAGTTTTGGGTCAACCTGTAAAACCCGATATTAATGCTATAGTATCTTATCTACCAAAAACAAATATATTTACACAAAATTTGACAAGATGTTCTCTTGCAAATTGTTTCTCACATATTGCTATTCTATTTACTTACTGCATGCCAACTACCATTTCCCAAAATAGCTATGGTATTTTACCATCATAATTTTATATGTACATTTATGATACAAATTTGTGCATTCTCCATCTCATGCAAGTTGTTGCATGTAACAATAATCTACCAGTATTTTCAAATTTTATCCATTGATTTCAGCAACTCACATGCCTTGCATTTGTAGCTTTAGGTATTACGCAAAGAATTGGGTCCTATGGAGTCAAAATTTTTGTATCTTTCTAGCATAGCTTTCTCCTCATCCCAGTGCATTGGGTTACCCTTGAGAAACTGTTGTGACCAAATCTTCAAATTAGAATTGCATTTATAAAAGTCTTGTTTTTATTTAAGGCTATCAAAATCTTTCTTTCTAGGCTCCTCCTATTACTACATTCCATCTTACCTCATCTCTTGGAATTCTAGATTTGAAGTAGCCAAAAACTCTTGATCACCTAACCTTGTAGCATCATGAAATGTTGCTTGATTCTCTACTATAGCGATAAGGTCTCCTAGATAAAATTAATCCTCCATTTGAAAAATTTTGATCACCTCTTTAAAGAGGTAATGGACCTCCATTTGATATTCTCTGGCCATTTTATCAATATAGTCTAGATCATCCTCCAAGTTAGCCCTTTATTATTCAATTCTCTCAATGTGGAAGGGAGATGAATTTTCCATATAGATGAATTTTCCAACTTAGAAATGAATTCTTTAGAGGTATAGACCAAAGTATGCCAAAAGGTCAACTATGACTACCTCTTGAATGATTTTTACCTTCGATAACTTATGTATCACCATTGGTATATCTTTGACCACCCCCACTATCCAAACAGGAGTTCCATCCAACTATAGGAATCCATGGCTTGAGTGAGTGTATTCCATTCCCATTGCTTCTCACACTTACTTTGCAATTATAATAGTAGCTACTATAGATTCAACCATACAGTTGTGCACTACCCACCCTTCCATGTTTGGAGGTATGCAAAAAGGTGGTGTTCAATTCTTACACATGCTAGGGCTTTGTTGGTATTGATCTAAGTTTATGTCCAACAAATTTTTCCTTTTAGAATTGGCACCTTTCAATTCCACTATAAGAAAATATATCTAGTCGAGGATTAGTAATAAATCATACATTATTTTCTAGGAAGGAGTCTTATTTAGTTCTTCAACAATGCTATATTTGGTCACCTCTAATAGCTTTTAATCCTTTAAATCAGGTTCCTCAAAATTTTTGTGACATTACTTAGTGTCTTCTAGACTTTGTATTTTGGTCATAGAGGGATACCTTAGCTTTCTTAGTGCTTCCTTGGATTTTTCTTGAATGGCCTTTGCTTTTTCTAGTTCCATCCTTCGATTCTATCTTGATGGTTCTAGCCTCGACTACTCTCTTGATGGTTCTAGACATGGCTACTCTCTTGTTTGATTCTTTTGAGGTTGAGTAGGGATTTTGAATGGCTCCAAATATTATGGATCTACTTGTAGAGTCTTCTTACTAGATATAGTCAGGACTTGAATATATTCTTCCTCCCTAGGTTCCTAAATCAACATAACTTGGTTTGGGTCCATCACTATGTTCACTACTTGATTTCAAGATTTATTTACTCTTTTTGCCTTCTTTGTTACTACCAAATGAGCTTGGTGTTGGTAGACCATGCATATAACTGCATTATGAGGGTCATTGTAGGCCAAGCACAAGTAGATTTCTTAAGAAGAAAAAGTGGATGACACATATTCTAGCTCAATATATGTAGCATTTGGTCATCCAACCATGTTGCTGCTCGAGACCCCTTGGTCCTTGGTGATATAGGAAAACCTCTTGGGTTAGTAGCCCTCATATCTCTTTGTATTCTTCCTTTTTAGTATAATGAATTTATTGTTAAATTTTTTTAATGTGGCTCTTAGCTCTAACAACACTATGTTTTCTTTAGGCTTTGGACCTGGTAACTAAGGCAGAGATGGTGTAGGAGGTTGAAAAAATTTATGGAGTAAAGTAGGTAGAGTTTGTGGTGTAGATTGTGGCAAATTTGAAAAATATAGAATGGTGACTTTATGAGAAGCTTGCCAATGGAGATTAATGTATTTTTATAGCATTTGCAGCGTGGAATACTTATGGGAATCTCATATCATTGGCTAGCTAGATCTAGAGATCTATATATGAGATAAAGGCTCAAATATAATATATGTATTCTTGAGGTTGGTAAGGCTTGATGTAGATCCACTTCTACATTTTTATAAATCTAATGTAAAATCAGTTATATTTTCTTGTAGATACCTCTAAATAGATGTGAACTAGGTGAGCAAGGAAAATGAATCTCCTATGTGGTTGAATTCCAATATGAACAATTTGGCAAGGCGATACCATGAACTAATGTTGTTATCATCAAGGGATCTATACTAGGTCAACACTTTACCTCTAAAGTATATGTCTAGCAATCTAACCATGACATATTCAATGTTGGATATTATGAATACCAACTAAAATAACAATGTCTTGGTAGTGCTCATAGGCAATTTTTGTAGACCCATCATAGGTTGGTAAAGCTTTAATAGAAGATTGAGGGATGTTATGGAGATCTAGAAGGAAAATGGGACCATTACTACTCCATCCTAGGTAGATTTGTTTGGCCATGTTTCTAGATGGTGACTATTATAATATTATGTGTAAAATGCTTACAGAGGGATATGACTTTGAATAGAAGGATATTTAACCAGGGAAAGAGATTTACTTATTCTTCCACTTTTGGATAGTAATTCAACAAACTAGACTAGTTCTTTGAGCTTTTTGACTTATAATATTGTTAGAATATGATTTTAGAACCCATTATTGGATCTCATTCCTTGAATAGAGTCACAATCTTATATTATTTCAATAATAAATCCGTTAGGTGAATGTGTATTCTCCATTGGTATGATCAAGATATTCACCAGAATATTGAGTCCTATGGGTAAATGAGATGAATATTGAACAATTTATCCCACTAGGTGTGGGTAAATGAGATGAATATTGAAAAATTTGTCCCACCAGGTGTGTCAAAAATCTTGGTCTAGCATGGTGGTTGGACAAATTATTCATTAGAAATTTTATTTAGTCCCATAATTGATGCTTTTTGAGATAAAATATTTTGGTTTTGTCCCATGGGGTGTAAAATCTTGGTCTATGATTTTCGTAGTGGATAAAAGTCTGCACTAAATCAAAAGGTCCAAGAATGGATGGTTCAATATTTCTCCTTAACCAACCTCAAGAGAAGGCCAATTCCTTGCTATAAATAAAAAATAAAAGAATTGAGGGGAAAGACTAAAGTGAGAGATGGAGGGTTAGAAAGATAAGGGAGAGAAATATGGATTTAAAAGCAAATAATATTTGGCTAACACCATTACATTATGCAACACTACAACTAAACTACATATAGGGTCTAACAGACTAGTTACTAAGCAAAGCATTGCAAAATATATATTAAACTCATGCTATGCCCTCTACTACTCCAATGGCCCTTAGCACCCTAATCAAAATTTAAGAGAAGAAATTAGAACCACATGACATATGCTAAGCATC
Organism: Wollemia nobilis; assembly: GCA_028583015.1. Lineage (NCBI taxonomy): Eukaryota > Viridiplantae > Streptophyta > Pinopsida > Araucariales > Araucariaceae > Wollemia > Wollemia nobilis. The sequence continues at coordinate 422,931 of JAQPPZ010015288.1, read as the reverse complement.
CCTAATATTCCAATAGCCTAGAGTGGTAATCCAAAAAACTTAGATCTAACAAAACCACCCACAAAGATTTTACAAAAATATCTAGGGCCTACAAAGCATTCACAAACAAAAGAATTCCACAACACAATGCTAGAAAAGGTTAAACAACAAGCTAATTTATTAAAATTATAAATCATAATTACATATTATACAACAAGAAAAAACTCAAATTATCAACCCTCATTCTAAGGTAAATTGTGCTATTTATATATTTCTATACTAGCCTATATAATGATTACAAGGATGGCTTGCCATAGGCCTGATAAAAATAGAATAACCTAGCCCTATTTAGAGCTTGTGATTGATAAACATGCTTGGAATGAGTGGACATATCCTTCTTTCTCTATATCCACTAGTTGTCTTGATCCTATGGTTGAACACACTTCTCAATAGCCACATGTCTTTAGTAGGTATGGGCTACTTGAGTGCACTGAATTTCTTACCATGCTTGGCTACTACTCAACAACTATATATCATCAACATACTTGAGTCTATTTAGCATGTTGAGTTTCTTTCCATTATTTTTTTCTCTTATGTCAGTTGTTAGATTTGCAGGCATCTCCATTCATGATCACCAATGGTGGGTGATGTTGTTGTAGGTTCCAAGAGACTGGCTATCATTTTTCCTATAACTACTCCATATTGGATGGATGAGAAGTCTCCATGTATCCTATGCTTCTGACACACATGATCCCTCAAAAAATACTTGTTTTGGAGCCTTCCTCTTTTATCACTATTTTTCATAGGCCTCTATTGGTCACCAAAACCACCCACAAAGCTTTTACAAAAATATCTAGGGCCTACAAAGCATTCATAAACGAAAGAATTCCACAACACAATGCTAGAAAAGTTTAAAAACAAGCCAATTTATTAAAATTATAAAGCATAATTACATATTATACAACAAGCAAAGACTCAAATTGTCAACCCTCATTCTAAGGTAAATTGTGCTATTTATATATTTCTATACTAGCCTATATAATGCAGGATGGCTTGCCATAGACTTGATAAAAATAGAATAACATAGCCTTTTTTAGAGCTTGTGATTGATCAACATGCTTGGAATGAGTGGACATATCCTTATTTCTCTATCTCCACTAGTTGTCTTGATCCTATGGTTGAACACACCTCTCAATAGCCACGTGTCTTTAGCAGGTATGGGCTACTTGTGTGCACTGAATTTCCTACCATGCTTGGCTACTACTCAACAACTATATATCATCAACATACTTGAGTCTCTTTAGCATGTTGAGTTTCTTTCCCTTATGCTTTGCTCTTATGTCAGTTGTTATATTTGCAGGTGTCTCCATTCATGATCACCAATGGTGGGTGATGTTGTTGTAGGTTCCAAGAGACTAGCTATAATTTTCCTATAACCACTCCATATTGTATGGATGAGAAGTCTCCATGTATCCTATGCTTCTGATAGACATGATCCCTCAAAAAATACTTGTTTGGGAGCCTTCCTCTTTTATCATTGTTTGTCATAGGCCTCTATTGGTCACCAAAACCACCCACAGAACGTTTACAAAAATATATAGGGCCTACAAAGCATTCACAAACGAAATAATTCCACAACACAATGCTAGAAAAGGTTAAACAACAAGCTAATTTATTAAAATTATAAAGCATAATTACATATTATACAACTAGGAAAGACTCAAATTGTCAACCCTCATTCTAAGGTAAATTGTGTTATTTATATATTTCTATACTAGCCTATATAATTATTACAAGGATGGCTTGCCATAGGCCTAATAAAAATAGAATAACCTAGCCCTGTTTAGAGCTTGTGATTGATCAACATGCTTGGAATGAGTGGACATATCCTTCTTTCTCTATCTTCACTAGTTGTCTTGATCCTATGGTTGAACACACTTCTCAATAGCCACATGTCTTTAGCAGGTACGGGCTACTTGAGTGCACTAAATTTCCTACCATGCTTGGCTACTACTCAACAACTATATATCATCAACATACTTGAGTCTCTTTAGCATGTTGAGTTTCTTTCCCTTATGCTTTGCTCTTATGTCAGTTGTTATATTTGCAGGTGTCTCCATTCATGATCACCAATGGTGGGTGATGTTGTTGTAGGTTCCAAGAGACTAGCTATAATTTTCCTATAACCACTCCATATTGTATGGATGAGAAGTCTCCATGTATCCTATGCTTCTGATAGACATGATCCCTCAAAAAATACTTGTTTGGGAGCCTTCCTCTTTTATCATTGTTTGTCATAGGCCTCTATTGGTCACCAAAACCACCCACAGAACGTTTACAAAAATATATAGGGCCTAAAAAGCATTCACAAACAAAATAATTCCACAACACAATGCTAGAAAAGGTTAAACAACAAGCTAATTTATTAAAATTATAAAGCATAATTACATATTATACAACTAGGAAAGACTCAAATTGTCAACCCTCATTCTAAGGTAAATTGTGTTATTTATATATTTCTATACTAGCCTATATAATTATTACAAGGATGGCTTGCCATAGGCCTAATAAAAATAGAATAACCTAGCCCTGTTTAGAGCTTGTGATTGATCAACATGCTTGGAATGAGTGGACATATCCTTCTTTCTCTATCTTCACTAGTTGTCTTGATCCTATGGTTGAACACACTTCTCAATAGCCACATGTCTTTAGCAGGTATGGGCTACTTGAGTGCACTGAATTTACTACCATGCTTGGCTACTACTCAACAACTACATATCATCAACATACTTGAGTCTCTTTAGCATGTTGAGTTTATTTCCATTATGTTTTGCTCTTATGTCAATTTTTAGATTTACATGCGTCTCTATTCATGATCACCAATGGTGGGTGATGTTGTTGTAGGTTCCAAGAGACTGGCTATCATTTTACTATAACCACTCCATATTGGATGGATGAGAAGTCTCCATGTATCCTATGCTTTTGACACACATGATACCTCAAAAAATACTTGTTTGGGAGCCTTCCTCTTTTATCACTATTTGTCATATGCCTCTATTGGTCACCAGGATGTCAATGACCTAGCCATGACTGTCATAAGGCTTCACTAATAATGTATTTTAGAGTCCCCATATTCTAGAAAAAACCTTACCATTCTTGCTTCTATCAACTTAAGCATCCATTCACTTGTTCACCTAGCCACTTATGCATCTGGCTAGTCCAAACTTGACCACTTTGAAGTGGTCGAGTTTCCTTGTCTTAGTTGAATTTTGGGCCTATTAAGATTCCTTTGATCATCTAAATAGGTTTTATAAAAAAGATATTAAGCATGACAATTTATTCTAGTATCTTGACTAAAATTTTATAAAATTGATAGTCCAACAAAATTACTAGGAACTATTTATGTGGGAACTCTGCAGGACCCACAATAGGTTGTTGATACATGCACTTTGGATAGATAGGATAATATCTAAATCAACCATGAGATATTCACCATATGCATTGGTGTATAGGAAATAATCCATCCTTCCTATTCAAATCATAGTACCTTAATTAAAATGGTTGTTGATACTTAGTTATAGGGACTATATAAAATTCAACAGTGTATATTTTTGCTCTTGAAAGTAAAAAAAAAGAGAGATAATGCCAGGGAGAATTGTGTGCATAGGAAAGAAAAAGTGAAAATATGGCTTGATAAAAAGACTTTAGAGAGAAAGTTTAAAGGAGACTTGGTTTTTCTAAGGGATAAAGCTATATAACCAAAAGATAAACATGCTAAGTTTAACTATTTATGTCTAGGTCCTTAACAAATTATAGAAAAGTTATCTCTAAATACTTTCATATTATAGAACTTAGAAGGAATTACTATAGATATACCTGTGAATGGTTAACATTTGAAACATTATTTTGAGTAATAGGGTACTTCCATGTTGTACATATTTTTTTGACTTTGTATGTGTTCATTTATCTTTTGTTTTCACCCACAATTGCTTGATCTTATTTCTATTATACTTTGAGTTTTAAAATTATCTATGTTTTAGTGACTCTTTCATGGTGCTATGGAAAATTGATCATGCTTGAATTAGTCTCAAGAAATTATTTAAGTTATCAACTATCAATGTAGAAAAAGGTTAATATATCCATGATGTGAATATAGTAGTGGTACTATTTTCACTAAATATGCTTCAAGTAATCATTTTTTGGATATTTGTAGGATATATCAGTATTTGTATCCCTTGATACTAAAGCTAAATAAAAGTTACTTTTTAGATTTATCACAACCTCTATCAGAGCTATGGATGCATGGATGGTAGTGGAGCAAGGTGATCCTAAGGTGAGATACAAAAGACCAAAAACTTGAGTGACCAAAAGCAAAGGAAAATTTAAGCATTAAGGTTGATAGAGTATCATTATATTACAAGCATTAAATGGCTGAATATTTGTTTCTTATACTTCTAGAATTGGTAATTTTAGGTTCATAAAACCAAAGACTAAGTTCAAACATTGTCATGTTTCCCTTGATAAGCTACCAAAATTTTGCCATATTAAACCCATTATAATTTTTTTATAATGGGATCCACCCCTTTGTTTTTTATCCTATGTATTGTTTTATGTTTTATATTTCTCAATTAATAAAAACCCAAGGTAACTTTGAATATTTTCTACCTTTGCATGCACAAAGGTGGAAAAGAAGGCTACCCATATGGCAGCCTAAAATATTGATTTGTTCATCTTACATTCTTATAGAAACGAAAGAAATTAAGACTTCTATTTGAGTAGAACCTTAGTTATTTATCCTTTTGCCTCACAAGTGCATAGGGAGTTATAAAATATTTTAATAGTCCATCTAGAAACCATGATAAAATTTATTTTATCTATCTTAATTGCTTTTGGTAATCGTTCTTGCTTTACATTTAATGCCTACATCATATCAAGATTTTTTTATTAGGGTAAAATTTAGATTTTGAAAGGGCTTCAACCCTTTTATAATCCTAGTCTGATTTGTCTAGTGTTACCAACTAAAAAAACTCATCTCTAAAGGCCAAAAGATATTCAAAACATTGAAATACCTTGTGTCAAAACTCTACATATTTACATTCATTACCAGTCTCTTTACATTCATATATTTGAAATCTCCATAAAATGGAACCCTCAGTAGAAAAGTTCATAGATCTTAAAAAAATGGAACCCTATGTAGAAATATCCACAAGTCTCTAGAAAATAGAACCCTTTGTAGGAAAATCCCACAAAAACCCAAATCGGTAGATTTCTCACTTTAAACCTCACAATGCTTCTAGAAAGTCACAAATCCACACAAATCTTGAAAATGATACCCTCAGTAGATAGGTCCATAGATCTTCAAAAAATGGATCCCCTAGTAGAGAAGTTCACAAATATCTAGAAGATGGAGCCCTCAATAGACAAAACCATAGATATCTAGAAAAAGGAACTCTCAACTATCAAATCCACAGATCTCCAAAAAATGGATTCCTTAGCAAAAATTCCATACATCTTCAAAAAATAGAATCCTTAGTAGAAAAATCCCTCAAAAACTCAAACAAATATATTTATCAAATTATTAAAGCTAAAATATGAAAAATCCCATAGACCTCCATAAATATTGAATTTTTTTACTATGGACATTATAAAAATTGGAACTTTCTCCCATTGATTTGACTTTCTAAATTTCCTCTCTCCTTTACCATTAACTAGAGTACAACTAGATTGATCCCATCTGGAGGTATCCATATTTTATCTTCCTCTATGAGAGCTTCCCAATTGGCTATCCAACAAGACATGACATTCCCTTTTCTATACACATGTACAACCTAACATTATTCCAATGAATTAAGGGATATTAGTGTATATGTTACTATATATGTTACTCTCTAGCTTTCCATTGATCTTTTATTGACGTAATTAACAATATTTAGTGAATATTCCTTAATTATTAATCTCTTAACCCCTAACTAAATCACCATATTTACTCCTACCAAGACCAATCTAGATTCAACTTGATGACTAGTTGTAATGCCTACGTATTCACTCATTGCTCTAATCACCATTATATAGCTATCCCTTAGCATTGATCCTCCTCAAACCTTCCTTGTATTACCTTTCGAAGTCTCATTAAAACTTAGTTTAAGCCATCCTTGTTTGGGTGGCTACCATTTGGTCATACTCCTCAAGCCTCCTCATAGATTTTCTTTCACCTTGATTATACTTAGGTTCCAATGTTTACTTAATTTAGCCCCCTACAATTAATCTAGACTCTTTGGATTTTAAATGGCTCCTCCTATTATTCTATCCATCCTATCATGTTATTAGACAATGCCCACACCACCTCCCTCTTCTTTATTATATCATACAATATTTTGAGGGAGTAATACATGCTAGTAATATGTGACTCATTGATTCCTCACAAGCTTCACAAAGGTAACATCTGTTAGGGAATGAAAAACCCCTCTTATGTAGGTTATCTACAATTAGAGCCTTGTTTTGGACTACCAACCAAAAGAAAATTATTAACTTTAAAACTGTTTTCCTTCCCCATAATCGATCCCTTTGAAATACCCCTTAGAAACTATAAGTGAAAGATCATAGGCTGAATTAACAGTGAATGACCCTTCTTGAATAACCCCCCATACTATTGTATCCTCAGCAAACCTGGGGATTATATAATATGCACTTAGTTTAATGATTAAATTTTATAGATCTTTCTCATACTAATTATGGAATCTCAGATCCTTCAACCAAATAATCACTTATCATATTCCCATAATTCCATTTCATATCTACTCTTATACTAACTCCTCATTCTTCACTAATGGGTATTTATCTGGCCAAGAATATTTCTAGAAGTGGATAAACCTGCCATTATCTACCTTCCATTGGATGCCTTTCCATAACATATCTCTACCTTTTATTATATTATTCCATAATGAATATTATTGGTAGGGCTCTAGTATGGTAAAAAATCCACTATCCTCTTGGTTTTCAAGGTATTTGTCTATTAGAATTTTTTCCCATAAGGCACGATCCTCCTTGACTAGCCTTTATCCTACCTTTATTTCCAAAGCCTTGTTCATATCCCTTATTACTCCAATCCCAAGTCCTCCACTTGATTTATCATTGCATACACTCTCTCAAGCTACAAGCATAATTATACTCTTTTCCTCTATTCCCGACCATAGGAAATTTATCTAAATACTTTCTACTATATTAGATGCTTTAAGTGGGATATTAAACATTGATAATAAATATATAGGGATACACCATGCCAATATTTAGTGTGGAGACCACACCCGATTTCTTATCGCAATAAACTTGCTTTTAACAAATTAAAGTCACTTCAAACTTTGTAAGTTTAAGTTGATGTGAGCATACATTTAATTTGCATATCCTAAAAATTTTACATATTGGCTTGGTATTTTATTTTGAATTGGATGATTGCTCAATTTCTTATTTTGTGTTCTATGCTTTGAATAATTATAACTTGCTACATTCACCAAAATGGAAAAAAGTTGGATTTTTATTAGCACACCCATTATCAATGACATGGATATAACATATTCGAGAGAAGATGTGAAAGCCTTATCTAATATTTACTAGAAGTGTAAAAATATTGTTCAAAATAGAAGAGGCTATAGGAATGATTATGAGTACTTAAAGGCCATGGAAAACATCATGTAGTCCACATTTTTGAAGATGGGTGCATGGCCTAAGTTTTCAAAGTGTGTGCATGTCATACAATGGATATTATAAACAATGGGTCTGATGAAAAGAGAGATAAAAGACTCAAACATTAGACTGGTCATCAATTTTGATAGTGAAGCATTGTGTGCTACCTACAAACTTTCTCCTAAATATTTGGTTGTCTACAACCAGTATGGATAGTAATTCATGAAAAGTTACAATAGCATTGGGAAAATTTTGAAGAATTGGAGAGCATGAGGAGAAAATAACTTTTTTTATTATATTCATTTTTTTGTTTTTCCTTGTATTTATTCCTTATTGAACAAATTTTCATGCCCTTATTTCACTGAGGAATCTAGAAGTGCTTTGTAGCTATATGCTAGTTTATTCCTATCAAATGTACATTAGACTCTACCCCATTTGTTCCCCAAGAGTGTACCTAATAATATACTACTCAAAGAGGTATCTTATGAGATGATGGGCAATTTTAATAGGTACATCAAAGAAATTCATTGTTCTACATCCATGTGTTTTCTACCCATTCCTTTTTTAATTTGAGATTTTACCATAGTGAATTTAGGGCATTGTGTAAATTTGGATTTATGATTTGATAAGATTCAATTAATATATATATATATATATATATATATATATTAGATTTTATGATCCTAAGAAAATTTCAAATGGTATTTGAGATCTATTTGGAGTACCTAGTCCTTTGAATGCCCTTAGGGGAATCTAATGAAGAAATTTATAAGGATACATATTATTGGGTAGAGGTGATCAAAATAAAGAGAAAGAAGGATGCTTTGAGGTATGATATGGATAATTTAAGTTAGGCTCCATTTCAGTTAGGTACTTTGTCTTCTTGTAGAAGAAAAACTATTAAATTAAAATAAAAATTTGAAATTTCTATAAGTTTATTTATGGTTGAGGATGCTCCTCAATAGGCTAGAAAAAAGGCCTTGGGAAATAAATATGATAATTTTGAAAATATATTTAGTACTAATAGTTGTAGAATGAGCAGAGTATTCCCAATGAGGGGGGTAGAAAGAGAGATTTTGGAATGATTCTCAAGGGTTTGCACTAAATTATAGTTGATCATATCATTGTATGATTACAAATATATGACTCCTAAACCATTCAATTAATAAATGTTTGGTTACAAAATTTTCAATTGTATAGTTACAACCATACAATGACACAAACTATACAACTTACCAAAAAGTACAGTCTACCAGAAATGTTCAATTGGAAATTACCTTGGTTTATTTGTCAAACTTGTAATTCTTCACTTGGTAACACACAAATATCACTCTAGCAAGTGTAAAATATGGAATTCCAACAAAAGTAAGAAATTATTGATCAAATTTATGATTAGATAAACTAACTATACGTTTGTAATAAACCCTCACTGTAATGTATTGCACGATTTTCCAATCTTCACTATAACACATCAGGATTGAATTCGATTTGGAATTGAATTGCATTATTAAACAAATTACTCATGAATCAATTTATTATACACACATGCAAGTACAGATCAGAATCCAAATTTCAATAAACATACCAATACCCAGAAACCATATAATAGCATTAAAACCCTGCAACACACAATCTGTAATATGAACTATGGTCTGCATGTTCATTTTACACACAAGTAAAAATAATTGGATAGTCATTGTAAAGATGCAAACACCAATAATTATTTATTTACATAGCCTGGATTATCCATGGCCAAAAACATAAGTACAATGTTGTACAAGAATGTATAATTCATACACAACTTGTAATATACATGCACAATCCAAATCCTTTCTCATGAACAACAATATCTTCTATGAATACTCAAGAAAAATCATTCATCATATCCAAGTATGAATAATACATACACATATCAAAAACCTACATAAATTAAATTGGGAGGCTTATAATGCATTTCTAGTCCATTTCAAAGTGGTTCGTGGGACAACACTTCATTCACAACTACCACCCAAAACTTCTTAGATCAATAACTTTATTAATGTTTTACTAAGGTCTAATTTTATTTTTATCAAATTATATTTCATGTACATGTCTTTACATTTTATTTCATTTCATATGCATTTATATTTTATTTCCTTGCATTGTATAATTAGCCAAACCCTACATTGTACGTTTTGCCCAAAATTGTTCATTCACTTTCAATTATACAATTACACCAAATTGTATATTTACACAAAATTATTCATTTATTTCTCTTTATTTTGGAAGGTATATTTGTTACCTGCATCTTCTCTCCCCTTTAAATCAATCGGTGTCCCCACCGAATCATTCTTCTTAGTATTCATTGGCTAGTCTTGTTTCTGGAGATCCTAGACTTGGACTTGAAGAATGTCTCACTCATCCTGCAACTTAGCTATGTAGTTGCTCAGTTCTATGGATTTCAATTCATACTTATTTGAAAATCTTCTAATTTAGCCAAATCCTATAGCAACTTCTTTTTTCAGTTATATTTACCCTTGCATATATTTTTCATCAAAGTTACCTCTGCTCTAGCAGTGATGTCAAGATCCTCATTATTCTTCATAAGTACTTGATCTCTCTACTACAAATCTATTTGATGAGCCTTTTCAAGTTCTTTCTTTAATTGAAGCATAGCTTTATGATCCATTATGATTTGACTTACCATTCTCCATATTTGATTAATTATTCAATTTTTTGGTCCTTTAGTTGTAACTGCCCAACATACATCTTCAATTGATATTCATTCATTGTTAGTTGCTCTTATTTGGCTACTAGTTGTTCTTCCTCCTGCTTGAGTTGCTAATTATTCAAGATCAACTGCTCCTATTGTTTTATTATGCAACATACTTGTTCCTGCAGTCACTTCCTTTGTTCCTCCACCTATTGGTACATCAATTGTTTTTGTTGTTCTTACAATTTTAACTTCTCCTCAAAGGCTTACTTCATACTATTTAGTTTAATTTCTACTATTTTTAATTTCTCCTCAACCTCTTTCTTGCTATGTTCTAGTTCTTCTTCTATTGTAGCTATTTCTTTTCTAGTCACATCTACTTCTTGTTAAGCCTTCTTGGATTGATAAAGCTAATATAACCCCAAACCAAGCCATTCAATCCAATGTATTAGAAAATTAAGCTTTTGAAATATGTAGGTCAATTCAAGGGGTGCTCTTCGATATTCTGTATCTATCGTATTTAGTGGAAATATTTGATTTTTTTCCAGATCTAGATATATCGGTGGAGGTATTTTGTAATTTATCTTCATCCCTTTAAACAAGTCTCCAACTCCTAAAATACTTGTTACCTCTCCTGTAGGTAATTTCCATGGGTGTTGGGCATGTATTTGTGCTATTTTTCTTGTTCTATCTTCACTACACACCCACTCCATGACCTTCTCCATTTCACCGAATGTCCATTTATTCGACTATTTTAGTTATCGTATACAACCTATCTAAAATTATAGTCATGTACTTAGGAACATCTTAGATACTATCATGACCCTCCCTTAGCAGAATTTTCACTTGGTGGATTTATGATTTGCTAAGATATCTTTTGATGGAATGATTGATTATGCCATGTTTATTTATGCAATTATAGATATTGCGTGGATACACACACACACACACACACACACACACACACACATATATATATATATATATATGTATATTTGATGAGATGCCTGATATTTTAATGTTTTGTTGCTATAGGTGATTATTTTATGAAGGAAAAATCACTTGCAGATATAATTATTATGCAAAAAATAATGTTGCTAATGGAAGTGTATTATTGTAGGAATAGGTTTATCTCATGATGGGAAGGAAGTAATCACTAGGAATGGGATATAAAAAACAAAAAGAGAAGGCAGGATGACTAACCTGTTATTCATCTAGAGCAACAAGGAAAAATAAAATGCTCTTTAATTATAATTTGCATGTTATGAAATAATTTAGCAGAATTATATATAAATAGATTAGAGTTTTGGATATTGTTATTAATTCTATTGGTAGTAGAGTTATATATGGATCCTTGCAAAGAAAAAAAATGGATAATATTGATTCCTCCTGATTTTATTTTTAATGAAGGAAATAAATCCCTCGGAAGGGATACAATGTTAAGAATAAAATGACTTAGTGGATGTTTAAAAAATAATTCATAATTGTCTTGGAGTCAAAGGACACCACCAAATATATGGTTAAAGGGAATAATAACATTAAATTTTGAATTGGGACTTCGTGGAAGGATCATTGGATACCGAGGTAAGGTGGCACTATGGCAGTGGATGGTGGTAATAGGCTTGGAATTTTGAGGAGGCTTTGGATTTGATCGGGGTAGTGGAAGAGCAAGTGGGATGAGTCCTTCATTGATGCTAGAAAGAGAAACCTAGACATGAAAGGGAGATGTGTGGCTGGTTTTGGTGTATACTCATTGGTCTTAGAATCACTTGCTAGCTTTGGTGTATACTCATTGATCTCAGAATTACATGCAGGTTGTGGTGCAATACGTACGAGTTTTGGAGTGAAGCTTTGGGGACTTGTAAGAGCGGTGAATGTCGTAGAGAGATCAAATTTTTGGTGGATGACATTGAAGCTTTGTGGAATATATAAGATAGATCCTTTTGAATTTTTGGATACATATTTATGTAGACAACACATAGTTGTTATTTATAAAACTTAGATTCTAGGTGAATATAATCCTACCTTGGGTTTTATAGGTTGGTAATACACCATACTTTGGATGTGTGGTTTTGTATATATGATTATCCATGTAGATTCTATGTATGATTACCTGCGTAGATCCTACTACGAGTGTGGATTAGTAGTTAAGGTAAAAAATTTATGTAAGAAGCTCCTTCTGTGAGAACGTTTGTGCCTCCCATGTAGACTTTTAGAAGGCTCATAACTTCGTTCTTAGGATGAATGATAGAGGAAGTAAAACTATGGTGTAGGAATCCTTTTGAGGATATAATGGTTCTGTTGGAACTTGGAGGTCATAGGAACATAGCTAGCATACTTTCGATATGATCGGATCCATCTTAGTTAGGTATATTTATCTTTGTTCGTAGGAATAGAGTCATTATTTTATATTGGTGATTCAACATTGCATGCCACTCATTAGGTTGAGTCTCACTTAAGCTGCTACCTTTTTATTAAGTGGTATTGAAGAATAGTGGATAAAATTCCATTGATAAACTAAGAAGTAGAACTTGCTAGCCCTAAAATATTCTTTAGTAAGTGAATTAGAATGGTGGTTTTGTTGTCATGTGAAGCAAATAATCCCAGTGCTCTACTATGTTACCAACTGGTTGGTTTAGTAAACATAAAGTGTGAAAAGGATTCCCAATAGTATGGAATGATGAAATAAGAATATTAAATCCCTACTCAGTATTGATGTGAAGAGCGAGTTCAAGATAGTTGATTTCCTTGGAAACACCATTGCTAGAGGAGTGGGTATTCTAGTCTACAATGTTAAAAGGAATTGATTTGATAGAGTTTGAGTTAACCAATTGTGGAAATTTTAGAAACATCACAAGTAGACGTGTAGTTTCATTTATGTTTCTTTTCCAGTAGGTAGAGGATGATGTTTTCTCCATGGAAAATCTATTTAAAAATCATGAATTAGATGGCAATAATTTGGAGGACTCATAATAATTTATATTTTTGACGGTTAAACCATTGGTATGCTGGAAGTTTAGTTCCAGGTTTAGTTTAGTTATATTAGGAAAGGGTTGAGATAAGTAGAGGTGATTTATGGCTTGTTGGACATTTTGAGTCCCTAAGTCAAAGTTGTCATTGATGTTACCATTTATGCCACCAGATGGATTCATCATTAATACCAAAGATTTTAGTAGGAAATAAAGGTGACAAATATGGTCATTTGATATTTAGCAAGAAGGCAGAAGTTCGAGTGAAATAGTGCAAAATACAGAAGTTGAAAAGGAGTTATAATATTTATTTTATAAATTATTTTAATTTAGGATGAATTTAAATTTTATATATAAATATTAAAAGGTACTTTATCAAAGGTGAAATATTATAATGGTTAGAAGTGCCATGGTGAAAACCCAAATAAAATATTTGTAATTTTCATTACAATATTTTATATTACAAAAGTGGGTTTATAAAGTCTAAAAATATCTTAATAAAACCCAAAGGTTGGGTTTAAAGGTTTAAGACCAAAGAATATTTTAATAAATCCAAAGGTTGGATTTAAAGTTTTAAACAAGGCAAAGTTTATTTCCGCCGACATCATAGAAGCCAAAGGGAAGCATTTATGTTTTTGATTTAGTGGAAATGCATATAAATACCAGTTGTGGTTGATCCACAACACACCCCAAAATTGGGGACCCACCTTTTTGCAGGCTTGCAGGGAAGGATCTCAGTGACCCAGATGCCAGAATTGAAGAAAAAGAGAAAAAAATGCACAAGTGTAGAAAGGTGTCGCGAAATCGTGACATGTCGCGAAATCGCGACATGTCGCGAAATCGCGACCGAAGCCGGAAAATTGTCGCGAAATCGTGACATGTCAGAAAATCGCGGTCAACGGCAACAAAACAGAAAAATGGTCGCGATTTCGCGACGTGTTTCGGGGAGGCGTACGGAAAGAAAAAGCGGTAGCGATATCGCGACAGAAAGCTGCATGAAGGTCCGAGGGGGAAAAACGTCGCGATATCGCGACAGGTTTTGCCAAGACGTACGGATGATGAAAGGTGTCGCGATTTCGTGACGCATTTTGGCATAGTTGTACGGTACAAGGAAGATGTCGCGAAATCACGACGGAAATGAAAATCAGGCTCGACAGAGAAACGGTAGCGATTTCGCTACGCCTTGCGAAAAGAAGACTCAAAGTTCAAAACGGTAGCGATATCGCTACAAATTTCATAAAGGCCAGTCTCAAAGTCAGAGGGTAGCGATAGCGCTACAAGTTTAGTGAGAGAGGGCTTGAAACAAAAATGGTAGCGAATCGCTACCATGTCACAAGGAGAAGGCTTGAAACGAAAGTGGTAGCGAATCGCTACCACATTTCAAAGGGATGCTTTGCAAGGCCAAGGTGGTAGCGATATCGCTACCACATTTTGAAAAGGGCTCAAAGTTAGAAAGTGGTAGCGATATCGCTACCATTCGAAGAGGAGGGCTCAAAATGTTAAAAGGGTAGCGATATCGCTACGAGAAGTTGCCGGAGGTAGACAAATGAAAAATGGTCGCGACATCGCTACGGGGAGCTGATGAAGGCGTACGGCAGGAAAGCATGTAGCGATATCGCGACATGTCACGATTTCGCGACATGTCACGATTTCGCGGCCGGGAAGGTGAACAGGCGGACTTGCAGTTTTGTCGGGTTTTTGCAGGAAAGCGTTACAGGGGGCACATAAAATGCGTGACACGTGGCGTGCAAGTGTCAAACTTGCAGAGGCGTTACATGCAGAGATGAATTTCGAAGCGTTTCCAAATTTGAGCGTGAATCAAGGCAAGGAAAGGCAGGAATTTGAAGGGTCGCCCACAGGAAGAGGAAATGAAGCGACGGAGGAAATCGAAGAGCCATGACAATGCTATAAAGCCAGAAATGCAAATCGAAGAAGGGGTTGGAAATTGCCGAATACGGAGTTGCAGAGACGAGAGCTTTGTGCTATTCTGGGCCCGTACTTGGGCAATTTCCTTCTTTTTGTTCTGGGATTTTCTTTTACACCTGGAACATTTTTGAATGTAATCGAAATATTCTTTAATACAAAATACAGAGAGTTGGCATCTTTTGGATGAGAAAGAAGGAGTTACTTCTGCATGCATGATTTAATGTCTATCTTTCCCTTCCGGATTTCTTAGGTTTTTAGGTGAAGTTAATGCAAGATCTCTTGGTTGCTTCATGCGAATGCCTGTTTTCTGGAATTACCACCGAAACCCTCGAGACTCGCACTTTGGCCTATTTGGATTGTGTGGATGTGCAGGTTCATTAGGTTAGGTTGCATGTAGAAAGCCTCAGTATCTTCAGTTTCATCCGATTAATGACAGCTTTCCGACTGTAATTTATTTTACGTTTTTATTTATTTTGCTTTGCTTTTCAAACCCATATTTTATTTTCAGCAGTTTAATTACTGTGTTTGAATAAATCACTAAAAATCCATCGGAATTAAAGGTTAAAACAGATTTTATTCATTTTGAGTCCATTGAAAGTTCAGAATTAAATAAACCACAGTGCCCCTTGTTAACATCCACTTGCAAACCCTAAGGTGTTCTTAGCATTTCATTTTAAACAGCATCCTTGATAATCAATAATTAGCATAATAAGAACCTTGGAGAAATCGTTTTTCTTTGCAAGCAGAGGATTTAGGACTCGGATCCTACAGGAGAGTGTGTTTTCACAATCGGGTTAAAACACCACTCAACAGATTGGCGCTAGAAGGAGGGCCGAATCGGTTTATCTATTTCAATTTTTATATCTGAATATTTTGTTTTTGATTTAATTCTGAAATTATTTACGGCTAAACTCAACACTTGTTTTTGTGTTTGTTGCGGGTTTTCTTCGAACTAGCCGAGGGTTTCCTCGAGCAGGTTGGACCCACCACGCCGTATTGCGACCAGGTCTCAAACAACCGGAGAAACCATTTTTCACGACCTTACTGGTACTCCCAAGGGTAAAGTCAAGCAAGTCGTAAGCACTCCAGTAGCAAAAGGCCTATTTTCTCCAGGAACGTCGAGTGGACCTACGCCAGTAATATCCGTTGCCCCTAGTGTGCCCATAGTTTGTAATATTTCTTCCGCTATTGTAGGTCTGTCTACATCAATTCTGAGTCAAATGGCTCAAGCTCCAGCGAACTCCTTGGTATGGAGCTAACAATACTCCTTTGAATATTGCTTGGGGATATCCATGAAATCCCCAAGAACATTGAAATATTTCTGCCTAAATACAAGCCGGATGGCCTAAGAACAATGAGAAGAACATATCCAAGCCTATAGAGATGTTTTAATTAGGTTGCAAGTTCAGCATGAAGATGTAGCCTGCAGACTTTTCCCCATGAGCTTGGATCCAATAGCATATGAATGGTATATATGCTTGCCAACTGGTTCAATCACCTCTTGGACACAAATGGAAAATGCATTTGTCAATCAATTTAGGTCGCCCTTAGATCCCGCAACTATTTACAATCGGTTTATTACATGCAAACGGGGCCAAGGGGAACCAATCCGAATGTTTAATCAGAGATTCCAAAAGAACTATAACAGAGCAATTAGACATTTTGCCATCGATCCTGTAGTAGCTTTGCAGATATATTTTGGGGCATTGGACCCCATGACAGCCATGTTTGCAAGGCGTAATCCTCAGGTCACCACGGCGGCTTTGGCCTATAATGAAGCCATGACTATTGAGCAGCAATTGACACCGCAAGGCTACGGGTTTACCCAGATGCCTATGTTGGGACAATGTGCTCCATATGGTCAAGTTCCCCAGGCAAATCAACTCATGGCACCACAAATGCCAAGTATGAACGCCTTCCCATATCAACAGCCGTATCCACCAGCACCCGCATATGCACCCATTCCAATCCAACCAATCACAACCATTCCACCTGTTCCTGCATTTTTGCAGAACAGTCAATCAACTACGCAAGAAACTAGTCAAGTCAATCCTCAAGCCATAGTTCCTGTTCCGAATCCAATCCCAATTCAAGGTATCAATCCATATGGGAATCCAATTCCTCAGAACCCCACCCAAATGTGGAATCAAGACCCCATCAATTATGCAAATCCAATGGGGGTTAACAACAATGTGGTTCCACCGAAGGATGTCTTTTCGAAAGTCGAAGAGCTCAAGAAACTAGTGCATAAACTAAGTAATGACAGGGTTCAACAGCAGAAGCATGAGTCCCGTGCCCCTCACCCAAGTCAGAATTTTAACAATAGAGGGAGGCACTGGAACACTAAGCCAAACAATGGGGGAGTTCCTGCTCCCATTGCTAATCAATTAGATGCTTCTGCAGGCCCTAGCCAATCCAATTCTCTTTTGAATCTTTCAGATTTGGCATGGGAAAGAGGGTGCAAGTTACATAACACAAAAGAACACAATGAGAGGAATTGTCCTGAGATCGCTAGATACACTCATTGTCTTCAGGCACAAGTTGATGATTTGGAGCTGGTATCAAATGAGGATCCATCGTATCAACAAGATGAAAATATTATGGTGATGGAAACAGTATATCACCAAGAGGGTGAGAGCGAGGAGGAAGAAGACGAAGTTTTGGAACAGGAGGTGCAAGCTTTTCGAGATTTCAGAAAGGGGACTCATGGGTACCATTTGAGGAGTAAGTCTAAAGCCCCTAAAACCTCATCAACACCTCCAAACAGTTCTATTCTTCCTCCAGATACAAAGGCAAGTAACAACCCTCCCCCTCCACTCAGAAGAGAAATGTCTAATGACGTCCAGAAGACAGTCAAATTCGAAAAACCAAATTATGACGTAGTGGAGGATATGAAGAAGTCCAAATCTAGCCTTTCATTCCTGGACGCAGCTAAATTGCCTGGTCAAAAGGAGGCGTTGATAAGAGCTTTGAACTCACCTGATCCGATGTGGAAGGAAAAAAGATGCTGAATCCCATCTGATTTTGTGAAAGGAGAGAAGGGATGTCCCGCCATTCTTATTAACTCTGAGAATTGCGGGTAAGAACTTGCATAACTGTTTGGTAGACACAGGAGCCACAAGCAACCTCATGCCTACGGAGATATGTCAAATGCTTGGTCTACAACCGGTTTCATCCAAATGCACGGTCTTGCAATTGGACCGTTCGGAGGTAAATGTAGTAGGGACCTTATATGATGTCAAGATTCAATTAAATTCTGAACCCAGGGTCCAGCAGGTTGTAGACATTTTGGTGGTTAACATCCCAAGTAGGTATGGAATGTTACTTGCGAGAGATTGGATGAAAACGTTGAATGGCTATTTTGCAACAGACTGCTCGCATATGTGGCTGCCATGGAAGGGCATTGCTAACCAAATCGAGTGGAAAACGAACCGAGGCTTAAGGAGATTATAACGGATTTTAACAAGCCGAATGAGGTTCAGTTTTCTGAGCCAGACCTAGGGGTCTATGCTCTTGATGTTGAGAAAGCTACTGATGAACTTAAAGAAGAAGTGTGTCATGGTGGTTCTTCTGAGGAGAAGGATTACACGTGGTTGCTCAAGTTTGATGGATCAAAATCTAGACAAGGAGCAGAGAGCTGGAGTCGAGCTCATCGGCCCAGGAGGTAAACCATTATTGGCTGCCTACAGACTACAATTTCCTTGCACAAACAATGTGGCAGAATACGAAGCATTGATCTACGATTTACGTCTAGCATTGAGCAAACATGTTAAATGCTTGAAGGTTTTGGGAGATTTCGAGTTGGTTGTCAAGCAAATCAAAGGACGAGTATACATGCCGCGACAAAAGACTGAGCCTTTATAGGACTAGGGTTATGGACCTCATGGAGGAGTTTGATGCATTCAACATAGCCCTTATTTCTAGGAGAGGAAATCGAATAGCAGACTCTCTTGCAGTCGCCGCGGGCATGTTAAACCCGGTGGATATAAAAAGATGTAAAAATTTTTCCATTGAGCTGGTTCCTTGTCCATCAATACCTGATAATGTGAAGAATTTCCAGGTTTTTGAGTGTGACAGGCACATCTTCAAGTTTGTCACAAACTCGGGTATTTTTGAAAATCAGGTGATCGATGAGGAACAAAGGTGGCAGGATGAAACAGAAGAAAGTGAAACTGCGTATCAATCCAACAAAATTCCTAAAGACGTGGTTTCATTAGAAAAGATGTTCGACATGGAATGCAAGAACAAGAAAAGAAAAAGAGTCCCGCTCCCCAAAGATGCATGCGATTCAATTAATCTTGGGAGTGCGGACAATCCAAAGGAGGTGTACATAGCAAAGGCATGTAGAGAGGAAGAAAGGAGCAATATAATACGAGCTTTGAAGCATTACATAGATTGTATTGCTTGGAACTACAATGAGTCGAAGACTTACAACCAGAACATTATCACGCATACCATCCCTTTGAAGCCAGACTCCAAGCCTTTTAGGCAAAGACAGCGAGTTGTTAACCCGCTATTGGAGCCTTTGATCGAAAAGGAGGTTAAAATATTATTGGAAGCGAAAATCATTTTTCTTGTTAGGCACTCAACCTGGGTGGCCAACCTCATTCCAGTAAGAAAAAAGAGTGGAGAGATTAGGCTGTGCATAGATTTTTGAAATCTTAATAAAGCCTCTCAAAAAGATAATTATCCATTACCATCAATCGATGAAATTCTGCAAATGGTAAATGGATCTGAAATGATGTCCTTTCTCGATGGATATTCTGGGTACAACCAAGTTCTTATACATCCAGATGACAGGATGAAAACAGCCTTCACTACCAAGTGGGGGACATTTGCATATAAGAGAATGCCGTTCGGACTGTTAAATGTTGGTGCAACTTTTCAACGCGCCATGGATTACGCATTCAAAGGACTAATAGGCAAATGCATCATCGTGTATGTGGATGATATCCCAGTTTTCTTGAAGAAGAGAGAGGATCATCTTAAAGACTTAAAGAAGGTACTTCAAAGATGCAGGGAACATGGAATTTCATTAAATCCCAAGAAATGCATTTTTGGAGTGACAGAAGGGAAACTGCTAGGTCACATTATTTCAAAGGAGGGAATATCCATCGACCCAGAAAGGATACAAGCTATCCAAGACCTACCTCTCCCGAGCAGTAAAAAAGAATTGAGGTCTTTCTTTGGGCAAGTCAATTTTGTGAGGAAGTTCATTTCTAGCTTTGCTGAGATAGCTAAACCTCTAAACCAGATGCTCAAGAAAGATGTGGACGTAAGGTGGAACGAGGAAAGTAGAGTGGCTTTCCAGAATATCAAAGATGCCATTTCCAAAGCCCCGGTCTTGATAAGCCCAGACTATTCCAAGCCTTTTTACATTTATGCTTTTGCATCGGAACACTCCTTTGCGAGTGTCTTAACCCAAAAAGGTGAGGATAGTGCCGAAAAGCCCATTGCGTTTTTAAGTGCCCCCCTAAAAGATGCCCAATTAAGGTATTCAATCCTTGATAAGCAAATGTATGCACTTTTTAAAACTGTGAAAAAATTTAGGCACTACATCGTGCACAGCAGAATTATCGCCATCGTGCCCGATTCTGCTGTCAAGACCATGTTTTTACAGAATGAACTAGGTGAGAAGAGAGGAAAATGGATTTCGACCATCCAAGAATTTGATCTCGAAATCCAACCAATGAAACTAGTTCGAGGACAAGGACTGGCAAAGGCGATCGTAGAAAATGATCCGCAAATAACAGGTCAATGCTCAAATAC
Source organism: Wollemia nobilis (assembly GCA_028583015.1). NCBI lineage: Eukaryota > Viridiplantae > Streptophyta > Pinopsida > Araucariales > Araucariaceae > Wollemia > Wollemia nobilis. The sequence continues at coordinate 401,916 of JAQPPZ010015288.1, read as the reverse complement.
AGAATACATGGCTAAGGAGGACTGGTATGTTGATATTGTGCAATTTTTATTGACTGGTAAGTGCCCTTCTAATTTGAATTCAACACGGAGGAGAGCTTTAAGGCTTAAATCTGTTAACTATCTGATAAAGTCCGGTGTGCTTTACAGGAAAAATCATGAAGGTATCTACCTGAGATGCTTGAGCAAAGATGAAGCCGCCAGGGTGTTGCAAGAATTTCATGGCAAGCATGGAACTGGTCATGGTGCAGCCAATGCTACAGCACACCAAATCCTGCGAGTAGGATATTACTGGCCTCATATATTCAAAGATGCACATGCCCATGTGCGATCTTGTCACATCTGTCAAGTGGCTGCAAATAGAGAAAGAAATGCAGCCATGCCGTTGCAACTTGTAGTTGAAATGAGACCGTTTGCACGGTGGGGACTGGATTTTATCGGGGTTATTAACCCAAATTCTTCCGATTCTCACAAATTCATTTTGACAACTACGAGACTATTGTACAAGGTGGACGGAGGCGATTCCTACTAAACATGCCACCACAGATGTTGTGATTAAATTTCTTGAGGATCAAATTATAACAAGATTTGGGATGCCCGACTCTATTGTCAATGACAATGGTAAAGCTTTCATTTCCACACAATTTGCAGAGTGGGCATATGATAATAAAGTGAGCTTGAAATTTGCATCCAATTACTATCCTCAAGGAAATGGGTTGGCCGAGTCTTCAAATAAGAATTTGTTGAATACTATTAAGAAGTTGTTGGAAAAGAACCCTCGGGACTGGCACAATCAACTAAAGTTTGCCCTTTGGGCAAGATAGGACCGAGTGAAAGAATCCATAGGGAATACTCCCTATCATTTGGTCTATGGGCAAGACCCGATATTTCCAACAAATTTGAAGTTGCGAGACCTTACATTTCATACAAGAGTACTTGGGGATAGATGATCAAGTTGAAGCCAGGTTGAGCTAGTTGTTGCACCTTGATGAAAAGAGAGAAGATGCCATGAATCACATGAATAAACACCAGGAAGTAATCAAAAGGTGGTTTGACAGAAGGGCCAAAGTTAAATCATTCAGAATTTCAGATTTAGTATTACTATGGGACAAAAGACATGAGGAAAAAGGAAACCATCAAAAGTTTGATTGTCTTTGGTTAGGCCCATATCAGATTTCAAAGATTCTTGGGAAGAATACCTTTAGGCTAAAAACCTTAGAAGGGAAAGATTTCACGCTGCCGGTTAATGGGCAGATTTTAAAACATTATTTTAGCCCTTAGGTTGTGGGACTTTCATATCATTCTTTGATTTTGGTGGGATTTTCAGATCTTGTTTCATTGTTTAGGATTTTCAGATTTTGTTTGATTTAGGATTGTTAGCTTAGCTAGGATTTTGGTTGTGGATTTGATTTCGATTGACATGTTAATTTTGAAAAAAAAAATAAAATAAATAAATAAATAAATAAATTGAGATGCCAACTTATGCTTAGGGTTAGGAGAATATGAAATATTGGAATTATCTTGTAAAGGCTCCACCAAGTAACACAAGCATATTAAGTTATATTGTTTGATTTTGTGATACATGAAAAAATCAGTTTTGCATGACATATCATTTCATTTGCAAAGATAAGGCATTCATATTCCATCTCACCTCACATACATTTCATTTTAGTTACATATGCATCTTATGTACAAGCCATGAAAGTACGTCAAATTCTCTTAGGGTTATGTTATAACATAAATGTAAGTAGCTCCTAAGGTTGGAAGCGAGTCTTGAGATATCTAGAACCAAGCACGTCTCATGCATTAAAAAGGATCTTGAGCAAAATGATCAAAACCTAACTTGGAGGAAAAGGTTGGGCGAAAGAAGTTATTCATGTCTATCCTATTATGCAACATGATCCTTAAAGCAGTGGTTTTAACCACTTCCATTAAGCCTAAAGCCTAAAATCAGAGTAGTAAGGATAGGGTTAAATCCTCATCGAACTTAGGTTGAGGATCCAATTCCCCAAAGCTTTGATTTGACCCACATGGAGTAGTAAGGATAGGGTATAAATTCTCATCTCGGTTGGTTGAGAATCTGATTCCCCAAAGCTCTTATGTCTCATTTCATAATCAGTCTTGGATTGTAAGGATCGTACTATTTGTCCTCTGCAAGGGATGGATAGTCATCCCCAAGGTCTAAGTAACAAAATTAATGATTTATATCTAAGGTTTGGATTGTAAGGATCGTACTACTTGTCCCTAACCAGGATGGGTAGTCATCCCCAAGGTCCAAGAAATAAATAAATAAATAAATTTTTCCCATCTCATCTTTATTTTGGATTGTAAGGATCGTACTACTTGTCCTCTGCAAGGGATGGGTAGTCATCCCCAAGGTCCAAAGAAATGGAGATAAGTTTTGGATTGTGGGGTTAGATATGCCCATGCATGGCATCATGTCTTGCCTAAAAAACAAGACCACCGATTGTCTAGAGGGTTAGACTAGCATGACCATTTCTTCCATAGCTGGTTTAATTATTTTGCTTAAAGTGAGGTAATGAACTCTAAATCAGAATAGTAAGGATAAGGTTAAACTCTCATCTCGGTTGGTTGGGAGTCTGATTCCCCAAAGTTCTGATTTCACATTCACTTGCACATGGGTTCTAGATAGTAGGGACTCATAACCAACTTTGGGATACAATAAGGTAATGAATCAGTGGATCCTAAGAGGGTTTGGCAATCTTGAATGCTTGTACATAGTATTAGAAGAAGTACCATGCCCTTTATGGAAGCAAATCTCCTTGCACATTCATTAGGGTACACAAATCATTCACCATCCCATATATGCATTCATGCAAAACTGATAATGGAATGTTGATCAATTTCAAACGATAGGGAATGAAAACACATTGCACACACTGAGCTAATACTTGATGATTCTGATGATTCATGTAATTCTGATCTTTGGGCATTTGTTATTTTGCTTATGTGCTAACATGTATTTGCGAGTTTGTGATATGTTTTAGGTTGGGTTCTTACTAAAATGCTCAAGAGCATTTGATAGCAGAGTCGCCATTTGTTGTGGTTGATCCACAACACACCCCAAAATTGGGGACCCACCTTTTTGCAGGCTTGCAGGGAAGGATCTCAGTGACCCAGATGCCAGAATTGAAGAAAAAAAAGAAAAAAATGCACAAGTGTAGAAAGGGGTCACGAAATCGCGACAGGTAGCGAAATCGTGACATGTCGCGAAATCGTGACAGGTAGCGAAATCGTGACATGTCGCGAAATCGCGACCGAAGCCGGAAAATTGTCGCGAAATCGCGACATGTCGAAAAATCGCGGTCAACGACAACAAAACAGAAAAATGGTCACGATTTCGCGACGTGTTTCGGGGAGGCGTACGGAAAGAAAAAGCGGTAGCGATATCGCGACAGAAAGCTGCATGAAGGTCCGAAGGGGAAAAACGTCGCGATATCGCGACAGGTTTTGCCAAGACGTACGGATGATGAAAGGTGTCACGATTTCGCGACGCATTTTGGCATAGTTGTACGGTACAAGGAAGATGTCGCGAAATCACGACGAAAATGAAAATCAGGCTCGAAGCAGAGAAACGGTAGCGATTTCGCTACGCCTTGCGGAAAGAAGACTCAAAGTTCAAAACGGTAGCGATATCGCTACAAATTTCATAAAGGCCAGTCTCAAAGTCAGAGGGTAGCGATAGCGCTACAAGTTTAGTGAGAGAGGGCTTGAAACAAAAATGGTAGCGAATCGCTACCATGTCACAAGGAGAAGGCTTGAAACGAAAGTGGTAGCGAATCGCTACCACATTTCAAAGGGACGTTGCAAGGCCAAGGTGGTAGCGATATCGCTACCACATTTTGAAAAGGGCTCAAAGTTAGAAAGTGGTAGCGATATCGCTACCATTCGAAGAGGAGGGCTCAAAATGTTAAAAGGGTAGCGATATCGCTACGAGAAGTTGTCGGAGGTAGACAAATGAAAAACGGTCGCGACATCGCTACGGGGAGCTGATGAAGGCGTACGGCAGGAAAGCAGGTAGCGATATCGCGACATGTCACGATTTCGCGACATGTCACGATTTCGCGATCGGGAAGGTGAACAGGCGGACTTGCAGTTTTGTCGGGTTTTTGCACAGGAAAGCGTTACAGGGGGCGCAGAAAATGCGTGACACGTGGCGTGCAGGTGTCAAACTTGCAGAGGCGTTACATGCAGAGATGAATTTCAGAGCGTTTCCAAATTTGAGCGTGAATCAAGGCAAGGAAAGGCAGGAATTTGAAGGGTCGCCCACAGGAAGAGGAAATGAAGCGACGGAGGAAATCGAAGAGCCATGACAATGCTATAAAGCCAGAATTGCAAATCGAAGGAGGGGTTGGAAATTGCCGAATACGGAGTTGCAGAGACGAGAGCTTTGTGCTATTCTAGGCCCGTACTTGGGCAATTTCCTTCTTTTTGTTCTGGGATTTTCTTTTACACCTGGAACATTTTTGAATGTAATCGAAATATTCTTTAATACAAAATACGAGAGAGTTGGCATCTTTTGGATGAGAAAGAAGGAGTTACTTTGCATGCATGATTTAATGTCTATCTTTCCCTTCCAGATTTCTTAGGTTTTTAGGTGAAGTTAATGCAAGATCTCTTGGTTGCTTCATGCGAATGCCTGTTTTCTGGAATTACCACAGAAACCCTCGAGACTCGCACTTGGCCTATTTGGATTGTGTGGATGTGCAGGTTCATTAGGTTAGGTTGCATGTAGAAAGCCTCAGTATCTTCGGTTTCATCCGATTAATGACAGCTTTCTGATTGTAATTTATTTTACGTTTTTATTTATTTTGCTTTGCTTTTCAAACCCATATTTTATTTTCAGCAGTTTAATTCTTGTGTTTGAATAAATCACTAAAAATCCATCAGAATTAAAGGTTAAAACAGATTTTATTCTTTTGAGTCCATTGCACTTTCAAAATTAAATAAACCACAGTGCCCCTTGTTAACATCCACTTGCAAACCCTAAGGTGTTCTTAGCATTTCATTTTAAACAACATCCTTGATAATCAATAATTAGCATAATAAGAACCTTGGAGAAATCGTTTTTCTTTGCAAGCAGAGGATTTAGGACTCGGATCCTACAGGAGAGTGTGTTTTCACAATCGGGTTAAAACACCACTCAACAATACCATGCACAAATTTGATTTCCGAATTATCCTTGCTCGAATTGGAAAGAGAAAGCATACGAATTTAAAGTAGAGCTCATGAGATAGAATTGTGAAATTCATGTTTGACTTGATGGTGAAAGGAAACAAAAGAAAACGTGTTTATTAGTTGGAAGCCAACAAGGCACCTTGGCCTAGTGGCAAGTGGGTTGCAAGCTTACGTTTTGGTGTGCATGGTGGATAGTGTTCAAATTCCGTGGAAGCTTTTGGTGGATGTGTTGAAGGAACCAATTGTTAGGTGCATACGTTTTTACAAGGCAAGGAAGGGGTGTTGAAGCACATGGTGCTTCTTCCTTCCCAATGAGCTTGTAGCTCGTGTGGTGGTTTGTACCATGGGCAAAGACGTTTATGTGGACTGCGTGAAGAGTTTGAAACTCTCCAAAGGCAAAGGTACATTTTTATGTTTTATTTTATTAATGCCTAAGTTGGAGGTATAAGATATTTGGTGGTTGAAGTATTTGCATTGTGATAAAGGTTGGTAGTTGAGAAATACCATTAGGAGTTATAAGGAAATTTTTTTATTTATTTTAAAGTCTTAAAATTTGCTATTGTGAAATATTGAAAGGTTAAGACTTTGTGGGTTGTATGTTATTTTGAATAAAGGGTTTGTGATTATTGTGAGGATATTGCTTATTGTTTAAGTTGGAGTGATAAGGTGTAATTGTGATATTATTTTTGTGATATAAAAATTATCCTCTAACCCTTATTGAGTTTGTCAAAAGAGTTTTTGTGAAGTGTGGCAAATTTTGTGGATAAATCCTTGGCAACAAAAAGGTATGGGTAAAATTCTTCTCTATTGAGTTGGTTGATTGGTTTGGTTGAAAATTAAGTTTGGAGTGAAAAGGAATTGATTAGGGTTTCCTTTTCGAAAGTGGTCGAGTTAATTATTCAAAGTTTTTTGGATTGAGAGTTGTGATTAAACCTTGTTTGATAAGCATTATTGTTTAGACCATTGGTTGAGTGAAGTACATTGAGTTAATGCTTAAAGGTTTTTTGAATTGAGAGTTGTGATTAAAACCTTGTTTTATTAGCATTGTTGTTGAAGCCAATGGGTTATGTAAAGAACTTGAACTTGAGTTAGAAAAGAACATGAGTATCATTGTTATGTGAGATTTGTGTTGAGCATTGTTGAAAACATTTTGAGTTGGTTGATACATGCTTGGACTAGGGTTTGTGAGAAAGAGTTATTTCTTGAAGTGATTGGTTGAGTAGAGTTGATTGAGCCTAGTCAAGTGAATGTGTGAAGTGGTTGTTCAAGTTCCATGAAATAAACTATTCTGTGAGATTGATTTGAGTTGAGATTGACATTTGAGAATAGAACATATTGAGTCTAACAATTCTCTTTATGCTTCTATGAGATTGATTTGAGTTGAGATTGAGCTTTGAGAATAGCGTCTCTAACAATTATCTTTATGCTTCTATGATATTGAGTTGAGAAAGTGATTGAGCTTTGAGAATAGAACATATTGAGTCTCTAACAATTCTCTTTATGCTTCTATGAGATTGAGTTGAGATTGAGCTTTGAGAATAGAACATATTGAGTCTCTAAAAATTCTCTTTATGCTTCTATGAGATTGAGTTGAGAAAGTGATTGAGCATTGAGTATAAAACATATTGAGTCTAACAATTCTCTTTATGATTCTATGAGATTGGACAAGTTCTGTGTGGACTTGTTAAGCTAATTTGAGGTAAGTCTTTGAGAAGGCTTGTGGACTATTTTTGTGTGAGATTTTATAGAATATTGCAATGCAGATTTGAGCAAGTCCTAGAAAGGACTTATTGATCAGATTTTGATAGGTTCTGTGTGGACCTGTTGAGCAGATTTGGACATGTTTTGTGGACTTGTTAAACAGATTTGGATAGGTTCTAAGTGGACTTTTTGAGAAAAGTTGTGCAGGTTCTAAGTGGACCTGTTGAGAAGATTTGAGTAGGTTATAAGTGGAACTATTCAGTATATTTGAGCAAAATATAAGTGGACCTATTGAGAATATTTGAGCAGGTTCTGAGTGGACTTGTTGAGAAGATTTGAGCAGGTTTGAGTGGACATGTTGACTAGATTTGAGTAGGTTCTGAGTGGACTTGTTGAGCAAATTTGAGTAGGTTCTGAGTGGAACTATTAAGCATATTTGAGAAGGTTTTGAGTAAACCTATTCAACAGAACTTTTGAGGTGATAAAGTAGAGAGTAAAGAGTCTCTAGTAGATAGAGATCCATTAGCCAAGACATTGAGGACAAGTATTTTGAGTGAGGATAAGAGTCTTCAAGTGGATATAGATCCATAATCAGTGTAGTGGAGGCAGTGTATTCTAGAGGATCACCATCCAAAGCAGAGGAGAAGGAGTTCTCATGTGGATAGAGATACACAAACTAGATTTAGGGGATCAACATCTCCTTTGGACAGAGGTCCATAAACATTGTAATTGGGAAGGATTCCCAAAAGATTATTTGAGAAATATTTAGAAGAAATATTTTCTCTGTGGAGGTAGCCCACATTGGGTGAACCATGTTAAATATGTGTCTCTATTGTGTATGGTGTTTTGTGCATTGCTTTGATAACTACTATTGATATTGCTATATATACACTGCATAATATTTATTTGAAAAGAAAAGTAAAACATGGTCTTATACTGTTCACCCCCCCTCTCAGTATAATCTTGTGTTCTTCAATTTATATCAGAGCAGGTTCCTTCAGAAGAGTTTGATAGCTTGAAGGAAATGCGGTCTAAGAACACAATGGATCAAAAGGACCAAAGGTATGAGTCCATCAATAATGTAGTACCAATATTTGATGGAAGTAACTTCTTGCATTGGTGTGTACTTATGAGATTTCACCTGATGGTACTTGGAAATGAAGTTTGGGATGCGATGGAACTTGGATATGATTTAGCAGCCAATCCTCCTACAGATAAGGAAGGTAAGCTTCTAATACATGGAAATTCAAGAGCTATAAATGCAATTATAAAATGGTTGCGTAGATTAGACTATATTAAGGTTATGGAGCATACAAAAACAAAATATATGTGGGAACTATTGCATACCATATATGAAGGAGATAAAAGTGTTAGGAAAGCTAAGATCAGAAATATTAAAGGAGAATTTGAGAACCTAAGAATACAGGATGATAAAAACATTCATGACTATATCAACAAGGTTTATTAACTTATACATGATATGAAAGCTCTTGGATGAAGGTTGATGAATCTGATGCTTGTGATAAGATCTTGAGAACTCTTCCAAAAAGGTATAGTGAAAAGGTCTTTGCTATAGAAACATCAATTGATAGTGATAGTATAACAAGAAATGCTTTGCTTGGCATGATTACGAATTTTGAGATAAGAACAAAATATCATATCCCTCTAAAAGAGGCTGCATTCAAAGTAAACAAAAATATAAAGGGTAAGAAGTCAGAATCAAGCAGTGAGTCTTCCAGTGATGAAGAAGCAAATTATGGTAGAAGAGATAAAGGTTTCATAAGACCTATAGATCTAAGATCTGTTAAGTGTTTCAATTGTGGAAAGTATGGACATTATAAAACATAGTGCAAAGAACCAAAGAGCAACAATGATGAAGAAAAATAGGATCACAAGTACAGGGAATCAGAAAGACACAGGTAGTAAAAAAAAGCAAGGATGGGCAAAAAAAACAAGGGAAGAAGTTCTTCCAAAGGTAAAAGAGAAGCTACTATGCAAATAATGCAAGTAAGTACTCAAAGATAGTGATGCTTGATTTTCAAATAATGATAGAGATGAAGTTCTATTTATGGTTGAAGAGAAAGAACCAGTTAAGAAAAAGACTCCAGTTATTCTCAAGTATTTTAGATGTGGTAGATTTGAACATCTTGAATATGATTGCACACGGTACGGTTATAGTTTCAGTGATGATGATTTTGAAGATGCACTTGAAAGACTAGATGAAAATATTCTAATGAAATTAGAAGAAGTGAGTGATCCTATAGAAGATAAGCCAAAATAAAGAAATGATATGGACAAAGGTAAACAAATAGAGGATTATTCAACAAAGAATGGTTATGATCTCAAGGGAGAACTTATCTATGCCCTTGAAATAGTAAATAAGGTAAGAAAGCAACACTCTAAGCTTGAAATTCAGTTTTAATAAAAGTCAAAGGCTAAGGCAAGCAAGTTCAAAGATAAGTAGAAGCAAAGATTCTGGAATGTGAAAAGTTAACACAAGAAGTGACCCTCCTAAAGGAATATTTAGAGGATTCCAAGAATAAGCTATACAAGTATGTGAATAGTGCAAAGAGTATGGATAAAATATTCAAGATACAAAGAACAACAACAAACAAGACAGGTCTTGGTTCTAAACATGTTCAAAAGAAAAGGGAAGAAGAGTCTACTTCATGTCTTGAAGAAGAAGAAAATTTAGAAGAAGATACATCAAAAGAAGATAGTGTAAGTGGGAGTGAGACATCAGAGGATGAGTTGGAAAAAAAAGAGTTCAACAAAGATATGAACAATGCACAAAGAAGATACATATGGAACAACAATTAGAATAGGAGACCAATGAGGTCAAGACAAGGAAGATCCAATGAAAGATGTTTTTCATGTCACAGGTTTGGGCACATGGCTTCACAGTGCAAGACACATGAAATACATGAATATGGGAAAGAGAAAATTTTCCAAGGGTATTTCTACTCATGTAATGAGTTTGATAACAAGGCAATGAATTGCAAGATTCATGACAGAAGAGGATATGGCTTCACTAGGAGAAATCCTAAGATAATTGCACCTCCAAGGAATAATAACATTAAGTGTTATAAGTGCAATAATGATGGTCACACAACAAGATGGTGTAGAGAAAATATTCTAGAAATAGGCATGAACAAGAACAAAAATATGAACAGGAACAGGAATATGAACAGAAATAGGAACATAAATAGAAACATAAATATGAACAGGAATAGGAACATGAACAAAAATAGGAATAGGAGAGGAGAACGAGGAGGAAAGGAGGGATAGGAATGGGAATAGAATGAAAGGGGAATGGGAACATGGATGAGAATAGGAACATGAATAGGAACAAGAACATGGATGAGAACTGTTGACAATTTTGTCACATTTCTCAAGGGGTAGAAAAGGAAATCAAATTTTGTACAGTGTTTTGTAAAGTTTTTCTTTGTTGTCTTTTTTATTTGAAAAGTTGCAGCAATTTTGGCTTTCAATGCCACCCCTTTGTATATAAAGTAGAAAAGAAAGAGCTTCACTGTCGAACAAGCTAGAGAAAAGAGCTTCACCGAAGGAAAATGAGAAGAGCTTCGCACCCGAAGCATTTCCAGCATTGCTTCGGTTAAAGTTTTTGCGAAGTAGTATTACCGAAGAAGAATACAAGGGTAGTGATAAAAAGAACTTCGGGCCCGAAGCACTTCAAATACTACTTCGGGAAAAGTTGAGCGAAGCGGCATTCAAAAGAACAACTTCGTCGAAGAAGGAAAGTCCAGATCACGGTCCGAATTGGCTAAGGCAAGAAATATACTTGGCCCGAAGCATTTCCAGAAATACTTGGGAGAGATTTGTGAAGCGGTGTTGCGAAGTAAAATACAAAGGAAGGAGAAGAAAACTACTTCAGGCCCGAAGCATTTCCAAAAAATACTTTGGCCAAAAAACTAGCGAAGCGGAACTCGAAAGAGCATTGAAAATACTTCGCCAGAAAGTTGTCGAAGCACCCACTTCGGGCCCCTCCATCAGCGAATCATTTTTACTTCGCCGAAAGTCATTGCGAAGCATTTGCTTCGGCTAGCTTTCGTGCGAAGTACTTCTACCCGAAGTGAGAAGGGGATGCAACATCTTTTGAAGACAATTGCTTCGGCCGAAATCTTCCCGAACCACAGTTTTGAAAGAGGATCGCAGTGAAGCATTTCTCCAAGGCATCGACAAAGCAATTTTGTCAACGAAGTGGCAAAGACGAAGAGGCCCATTTTGTGAAGCAAATATGCTTCGGCACTCACCACCCCTGAAGCAGTTTTGCGAAGCTCAATTTTGTGAAGTACAAACCAAGGAGGAGTTATTGCTTCGGCTCAGAACCATTGCGAAGCGAAGTTGTGAATGAAGACTTAGCGAAGCGCTTCACGGGCACGCGTTCCAAGCCGGGTATTTTCTCGAGGTGATCAAGTGCCTCATAAATGCAATTTTTCATGCCCGGTAAGCTCGTTGCTCATTTTTGGCAATCAAAAATGAAGTATCAGGCCATGATGAAGAGCCCGACGAGCATGGCGGCCACTCGAGCACCGCACCCGGAGACCAAGGACGTCCAGACGGCTCATCAATGCATCTTTCCATGGTTGACCCGGTCATAGTTGCCAATTTTGGTAACAGATTTGAGAGCTCGATCACGAGAGCCTCGGGGAGCCGAATTCTCAGGGCTCGAGGGCGTACTTCTCCTTGCTATGTAATTATGACTCAGAGGGTCGGGTCCTCTATAAAAACCTAGGCATTGTAATAAAAAAGGGGGGAACTATCTGCTAAGAAAGCTGTTGTAACTTGATGTCCTGCGATTAATACTAAAGAGCTTTGGGCTCAATTCTTCTCTTTTATGCTGCCTTCTGTGCTTGATTCTTTTGTCTTTCTTCGTTTGTATACTGAGATGTTGAACCCTACGTCCGGTGTGCGATCGGGGACTGTACCCTAAAACTCGTCTGAAGGATACATAGGAGTGGAAAAATGTCTTATTGGCTTTCTTTTATGCTGCCTTCTGTGCTTGATTCTTTTGTCTTTCTTCGTTTGTATACTGAGAAAGTTGAACCCTATGTTCGGTGTGCGATCGGGGACTGTACTCTGAAACTCGCCTGGAGGATACATAGGAAGGTTGATATTGTGTTTCTTTCATTTATTCTTGGTGTTCTTTGCTTCTATTCAAGTTGTCAGTTAGTGATCGTGCTTCCTGTTCTCTCCCACTTTAAATCATCGATCTCTCTAACCCTAACTCCTTTTATCTCTTTCCTGCACCCTTATCTTAAAACACCCAAGTAGTTTAGCATAGGAGCCGGCCTTTCTCCAGATATTGGCATGAGGGGCATCTCTTCCCTTCGGCCTTTCAATGTTGGTCCAGGTCTAGGGCGCATACACTCACCCAAAATCCTTTCCTAGGCAGATTTGATGACCAACAGTTTTTGGCACGCCCGGTGGGACCATATCAGTCAAGGTCCCATATTTTAAATCTCAAACCCGTCTTCACCGGGGCCAATAGTTCTAACCAGTTCCCGGTGTGACCCGGTCAGTCTCACTTGACTAGTGGTAGTGAGGACCGATGCTCTCATTACTGAAAGACTCTTAGCATCTGGCGACTCTGTTTACCCAAGAATATTTAAGTCGTAAAGACCAGTACCAAAATTCTGTGCCTTCATGCAAATGAGATGGAGAGTTAAGAATAGAGGAGAGGAAACCGAGTTCTTTGAGCTAGATATTGATGCCTTTGGGGAGCGATCAAGGTTGGTCACCCTCGAGTCACTATTACGAGGAACATCCTCACAAGAGGCTATGTTGGCGAACAAGGCCTAACTTCTGATAGCATAACATCTAATTTTCCTCCCAATCCTCCCAACTCACCGAAGCATCCTAGTGCCTCCATTCCTATTAGTTGTCCTATTAGCAATCAAGGGGGAGCTTCGGGAATTCCTATTTCTCAAAATCTAGGAGCAAGTATGGCACAACAACAACAACAACAACAACAAATGCAGCAACCACCATCGCCCAGGTTGTGCCCAGCATGGGATTCTTTGTCACCACTGAATCTAGCGAGACAAGGGCAAGTGCCGCCTGCTACCATAAAGAAGATCCCAACGTTCGATGGAACTGGGAAGACTGCTCTAGAGCATATCCAGGACATAATATCTCTGGCGGCGATCCACGACATCACAGAAGAGCAAATTATGGTAAAGCTTCTGGTTCTTTCCCTTAGAGGAAAACTCCTCTACTGGTATAGATCTCTACCACCCGGTAGTATTACAGGATGGGACCAGTTAGCTGGGCAACTGATGGGAAACTTCAATGAGTCTTCCGATCCTACCTCTCTCCTGCATCAGTTCACTTCGATCAAGAGACATCCACAAGAAGAGATCATAGATTTCAATGTTAGGTTCACTCGAACCTGGCAGAGAGTACCAGTTGGACTTCGGCCAACCGACGAAGCTGCAACACTCTATTTCCTTCGGGCTTTCAACCCTGATATCAGTCTCATGGTAAGATATTCTAACGTTAATACTTTTCTCGAGTTGTATGAGTTAGCCAAGAGGGCAAAAATGGATTTGATAGCTATGGGCAAGCTTCCCCAAAGGATGTCGATGCCCATACTTCTCGAATTCCTTCAATTCCAGTATGCAAGCGCAGCCACTTCACAAATCTCTACAACCCCTACACTCCCGATCTCATCTTGGAACCCGAATCCTATCGTGTCTCAAATCACCGCTCCACAAATTCATTTCCCTACATTTTCAACTCCATAGCCCACTGTCACTTCGGCATTTCCTGTACTACCAGCACCACCTCAACACCCCGCCCTGCCTCCAATATCGACGATGGCTTCATTGCCACTCGTTTCAAAAGCCGATGATATACAAACTAAAATTCTGCAAGAGATGCAGTCTCTGAACTCTACAGTTCAGATGTTGTCCAATGACATGACCATTGTGAAGAAGAAGCAAGCGCAACAAGAATTCCTATCGAGAAGATCTTATCCTACGCCTGCGCTTACCAAAGACCAAGCAGTCCAGCAAGGGAAGGCTTCGACGAGAAATGCTGCAATTGATGAAGCTCCGAGCACTTTCGATTATGTATATTGGTGCTCTACGTGCAATGATCCGCATGAAGAGAATACCTGCATGCTGCACCAACACTATGTACAAACGCTGGCAAACAGTAGTCATAGCGGTCAAGTCAACGTCATTAGGCAAATGAGTCAGAACCTGACCATTGGCGAGGAGGAGCCGGTTGCAGTACTTACCAGAGGAGGAAAGAAGGCAATAGAAGTAGATGCTACTCAGATGGCTCCTTTAAAAGTGCAAGTTCGACCCGAGAAAGGACAATCATCTTCTTCGGCTCCGAATGAAGCTCCTCCACCTGCACCAATCAAAGAAAAGGCTCAAAAGGCCTCTGTCGAACCACCTCAGGCAGAAACTAAGGAGCAGGCTAAGGAAAAGCTCAAGTTTCCTTCATTGACTAAGCGACAAAGAGTTGAAGCTACGGAGCAGTATCACACTAGATATGAACCTAGAAAGGAGCCCGAAGTGCTCAAATCCCTGGCATACAACATTGTAGAGGAGTTAAAGAAGATTCCAGCCAAGATCAGCTTGTACGATGCACTGCAACTACCTGGACAAGTGGACCTGCTGCAAGAATCATTGAAGACAATTAAAGCAAAAAAGGCGGCACCGCTTGCTCTTGTGCAGACCCTATCCACATCCATCACGGGGAAGAATAGACCACCTCCGTTCTACCTATCCCTACAAATGGAAGGGTATATTGTACATAATTGCATGATCGACTCTAGGGCCGCTACAACAGTCATGCCAAGAGCAGTCTACGAAGAAATAGGGATGGAATATACGCGAAGCAGCCAAGGTGTACTCCAGTTGGATGGTACTCCAGTGAAGACTATAGGGGTGATCAAGGACATTCCTATCCGACTACATAAGATGCCTCAGATCACGGTCATACAAGAGGTAGTGGTAGTCGACTTGGAGCCATATTTCAGTATGTGCTTGTCAAGGGAATTCATGGCAAAGCTAGGTGGATATCTGTCTATGGATTACTCTCATCTGGAGATTCCATTCAAAGGAAAGAAGGTGAAGATCTATAATGAAAAGCCTTCTTCCTTTCTTGTGCAGAAGATGTCCGAGGAAGAAAGCAGCGATCCAGTGAATGCAATAGTGGAGGAAATAGAGCAGGTAGACCTGGTCGAGGAATCTCTTGCGCAACTAAGTTATGAAGATGAGTTCTCATTGGCAGACTTTAATGCCATGGTAGAGACCGAGATAGGATGTTATGCGATCGCCAAGCCTAAAAAACACTCCCAACCAGAGAATAGAACAAGTGCCCAAGAAGGACTATGGAAGTTGTTCTTCGATGGTGCCCGATGTAAAAATGGTGCTGGGGCAGGGATTCTTCTAATTTCACCATCCGGAGAGCAAAAGGAGTATTGCTACCGGTTGATATGGAGCTGCACTAACAATGCAGCAGAATATGAAGCATTATGCCTAGGACTCAAGAAAGCTGATAAGTTAGGCATAAAACATCTCCAAATCTTCGAAGATTCTGAACTGGTTTGCAACCAAGTCACAAATAAGTGTACTTCAAAGAAGCATTATCTAAAATCATACCGCAATAGGGTATGGGACTTGTTCGACCAGTTTGAATCTCTCAATCTGTAGTCTATCCCAAGAGAAAAGAATCGACATGCCGATGTTCTGGCATCCATCGCAGCCAAGTACTCTCCAGCAGAAGACATGGTGCACAAGCCCAAAGCTATGAGGATGATCTACAGACCCTCTATCCCAGACAAAGACCTACATTGGCAAGTCTTTGACAATGATGAGCAGATTGTAAATTTCATGATCCAAGAAGCCGCCACAGTCGAAGACAGAAGCTCTGATGAAGAAGAATATGAAGGGCTAGTTCAATTGAAGAATAACCATGTTCCCAAGGGACTAATCACTCTTGAAAGCCTCTTTGATCAGAATGATCGAGCACTCTCTCACATGATCAAAGTTAATGAAAAGCAGTATCGAGATTTAGAGCTTGAACCTGGAAAGGCAATAAAAGTTGGAACCGATTGCACTTCAGAAGAGATAGAACAGATCCAAACTTTGTGCAAGAAGTATCCCGACATAATTGCTTGGTCTTATCAAGACCTCAGGGGATACAATCGATAGCTGGTTCAACACACAATCGAATTGCAGGAGGGGGTCAAACCCTTTCGACAAAAGCAAAGACCGGTTAATCCTAAGATCGAGGTCCTAATGAAGGCCGAACTCCTGAAGATGCTCGAGGCGAAGATCATTTATCCCATCAAGCACTCTTCATGGGTAGCGAACCTGGTCCCAATCAAAAAAAAGAATGGAGATATACGGTTATGCGTGGACTTTCGCAACCTGAATCAGGCTTCTCTCAAGGACCACTACCCTCTCCCACAAATCGATCAGATCTTGCACTCGGTGGCTGGAGCTCAACGCTTCTCTCTGCTCGATGGTTTCTCTGGATACAATCAAATCTGGGTCAGGGACGAAGACCAGCATAAAACAACATTTACTACCAAGTGGGGGACATTTGCTTACCAACGAATGCCATTTGGTCTTTCGAATGCTGGTGCCACTTTCCAGAGGGCGATGGATCTTGCTTTTGGTGAGCTTCTAAATAAGGTTATCGTCATCTATCTAGATGACATGACCATTTTCTCCCGAAGAAGGGAGGATCACCCCCTACATCTACAACAAATTTTTGAAAAATGTCGAGAGTTTGGCATCTCGATCAATCCAAAGAAGTCCATATTCGCAGTCAGCGAAGGAAAGTTGTTGGGACATGCGATATCAAAAAAGGGCCTCATTGTAGATCCCGACAGAGCCGAGGCTCTAATGAAGCTCCCACTCCCAGTAGACAAGAAAGGACTTCAATATTTCTTCGGCCAGATCAACTTCGTGAGGAAGTTTGTCCCCGATTTCGCCCAAGTCATCAAGCCAATGTCCGAACTTTTGAAGAAGGGCACTGAATTTAGCTGGATGAAAGAAAGAAAGGAAGCATTCGAAGAGATTAAGGCTCGAATCGCTCAGGCGCCGGTCTTGATCAATCCTGATTACAGTCGGGATTTTATCCTGTATGCTATAGGGGAGCCCGAAAGCTATGTTGTTGTCCTGACACAAAAGGGGGAAGATGGTGAGGAGCGTCCCATCACGTTTCTGAGCCAGGTGATCAATCCCCATGAAGAGAAATATAATTTCATAGAACGTCAGGTGCATGCAGTAATGAAATCCCTCAGAAAGTTCAAACAGTTCATCTCCCAAAGTCGGGTCATAGTCTTTGTCATTCACCCCGACGTGCGCAATTTCATCATCCAAGGAGAATTGGGAAGCAAGAGAGCTGGTTGGGTGAATAAGATACAGGAATTTGACATTGAGATCAAGCCCACCAAATTGGTTCACGGTCGCGCATTGTGTCAAGAATTGGCAAAGAGCGCAGCGGCAGAATCTCAGTGGGATGACTTACTAGTCGAAGAATGCTTCGCTAACCAGGAAGAGGACGAGAAAGATTGGGTCAGTGAAATAGTTGAATACTTCCACACTGGTAGTTGTCCTTCGCATCTAAATGCTTCATAGCGAAGACATTTCAGGATGCGGTCCTCCCGATACACTCTGCGCCTCGAAGGCCTATTTTTTAGGAACATTGATGGTGTCCTTCTCAAATGCATCAAAGATGATGATAAAAGAAAAGTTCTAGGAGAGTTCCATTCAGGACTATCTGGAGGTCACTTCGCAGGGAGAACAACGGCACTAAAGATCATCAAAGCGGGTTATTATTGGCCCACACTCTTCGTTGATGCCTTCGCCGTTTGCCGCAAATGCGAGCAGTGTCAGAAGTTCATCGATCGAAGCAGAAATGCTTCGATGCCCCTTCATCCGATACAAGTAGAAACTCCCTTTCAGCAATGGGGGTTGGATTTTATAGGGGTCGTATCACCGAACTCCTCCATGGGACATAAGTTCATCCTGACCGCAATCGACTACTTCACCAGGTGGGCCGAAGCGATTCCTACGAAGCATGCAGATCAAGAGACTGTAATCACCTTCCTAGAAGGATTGATCACCAGGTTCGGCATCCCCGAAGCGATCATCACGGACAATGGCCCTGGCTTCACAGGTGCCAAAATCAATGAATTCCTCTACAGATATGGGATATATCATAAAGTATCCTCCAATTACTATCCACAAGGCAACGGCTTGGTAGAATCCACCAATAAGACTCTGTTGAGGGTGCTAAGAAAGCTCATAGAGACAAACAAAAGGACTTGGCACCTCCTTCTAGATCGGGCCTTGTGGGCCGATCAAATTTCTATCAAGAAGTCAATCAAGACTTCACCTTATGCCTTGGTCTACGGCAAGGAGGCCATCTTACCCATCCATGTGGAGATCCCTGCACTGCAGTTGTTAGAAGCAGAAGATGGAGTTAGTCCAATGGAAAATAGATTAGCTCAGCTACTACAACTAGAGGAAGATCACGAAGAAGCCTACCAGAACTTCGCTAAGCATGCTCAGGTCACTCAAGATTGGTTCAAGAAGAAATCATCCGATCACACATTCAAAGTGGGAGATCTGGTATGGAAGTGGGACTCCTGGAAAGCCAAGCCTGGGAATCATGACAAGATGGACGCCTTTTGGGATGGGCCATTCGAAATTATGAAGGTGAACTCGGCCAATTCTTTCATCCTCAAAGATGCAGATGGCCAAGTTTTGCCGATCTCTGTCAATGGTCTTCATCTGAAGACTTTTCGTCGCTAAGGTAAAACAATTTCTTTCTTTAAAAAAAAAAAATGTGTGTATATGTACTTTTGTATATAATTTGCATTTGTATATACATCCTCTTCCAAGATCACAAAAGCCAAGTACTACACTTCCAAATCCTCTTCGGGGACTTTTGATGCGAAGTAGCAGGTGCAAGGAGGTTCGTTGCGAAATATGTTACTCTCAAAAGGCCGAACCAAAATTCAAACAAAGGCATGAAAAGAGCTTCGCACCCGAAGTATTTTCAGTAGCTACTTCGGGCAGCAATTTTGCGAAGTAGATTTTAAGAGGGCGGTTTCAAAAGGGTAAAGCTTCGGTAAGCGGCCTTCGCAAAGCAGAGCGACAGGCAAAGAAGAAGTACTTCGGGCCCGAAGCATCGAAAGGTAGTCCGAACCAAAGGTTCATCGTGAAGCATTTTCAACATTAATTTCAACTTCGTCGAACCAACAACGTGTGAGGTGGAGAATTTGAAATGTGCCTCGAAGAATGTGTCAACAACAACCTTGAAAGGAGTTCGAAGCGGATGAATTTAAGGCAAAAGGTGGTGGAGCACTTCTCGAGGTAATTCAGTTAGAAAAAGGGAAAAGAAAAGCTCACGCCAAGGTACGAGGTGGCAGCGGGTTGCGTCTCCAATACAAAGTGTAATCATCGAAGCATGTGGCCCTGTGTACCATGTCGTTGTAGAATCAATTTAAGAATACGGTAGCCTCTTCCGTCCGAGGTGTAAATTTAATTTTAGTAGGTGCCATAAATTCAGGTGGTTTCCTTTTTAGGCTATAAAATGCGAAGTCCTAGCAAGAGGGAAGTTATTTGTCCATCATTTCATGCTAGACTAAGAACCTTCAGATACTCTGCAATCCCCCTGTCCTTTGCATCCAAGCCGTTCGCATTAAAGCCCTCTGTATCAAGGACTCTACTGCCATCACTTTCAACATGGGGAAGAAGAATTCCAAGGAGAAAGGGAAGGAACCCGAAGTTGCAGGCCCTAAAAAAACAAAGAAGGGCAAAGAGGAGAAAAGGCATACTCCAAAGAAGATCGACCCCACCACTCGCCCTGAGAAGCGGTCGATAGAAGAAGGAGATGACTCTGAAGAGGAGCAGCTTGTGGACCCACCAATTGATGGGTGGGAAAATATTAGAGATACGGAGCTCTCTAAGGATGTGTCTGAGCTCCGACGCACTATTGAGTTTATGGTGAGCAGACTCACCCCAGAGAATAAAAGGGCTGCTGCCTATTATTCTCAGATTTACTGGTATTTGACCCCTCCTGCTCACCACTGCCCAGAGCTAATCTATGCTATCGCATAGAATTACCAGCCTGCATCCAGGCAGGTATTAGACTCTTCAGGCCATAAATTGTTTTCCATTCTGAAGGAAGATGTGCAAGCAGCATTTGCACCACGACAAGGGCCACCCAAGGGTTATTCAGTTCGCAATGTTATTCTAAGCGAACAGATGGAGAGGTTTACCTCCAATAACTTCATATTGAAATTTTTGCACGAGAACCTCAAAAGCGGGCTCCCTTCAAGCAAGCTGCCCCAAATGCCTCTACCTTTGGCAGCTTTCAAGAACATCGATATTTTCTCCATCATTGCATGGGTGGCGGGCCTGTCGACAGATGCCTCGGTACAACCCTGGCAGGTGTCTTTGGCCGAATGTATTTCAAGAGGGGAATTCTATGCCCTTGATACTGCAAGACCAAGCACCAACCCAGTTTTCTTTGATTGGGCAGAATGGGTGGCCCGAACCTTGCATACGCGACTCACCAGTATGAAGAATTCGGCGACGGGCCAGTACTTCGCACCCTGCTCCCTCCTAGTCTGGTTGTTTTTCTACCAGGTTCATAAGCGATTCCCCCATATCGCTATCTCTTCGAGCGGCAAGGATGGAAATCCTTTGCCTGTATACCAGTGGACTCCTCTCCTGTTGAGGACAGAGTCCTATTATTCTTTTAACCAACAATTCTTGGGGCCCGCCATGCATTTGTTGAAGGGTTCTTGCCCTCGGGTCCCCCTCAGTCTGAGAGATAAAATAGTGCAAGAAAATAAGGGAGATGTTTTTCAATTGACGCAGGGATTGGTGATTCGTATGTTCGGCTTTACAAGAAAACCCTTCCTGCTCCCTGTTTTCCCTTCTGAGTACCAATTTGCATTGGAGGTCGCTCGACAGAGTGACGCAACCAACGTCGTGTATGGCCATGGTCGGAAATGGGCACATACTTGCGACTTCCCCTTCAGGATGGGAGTAATTGAGGTATCTGCCTTGAAGCAGAATGTTTTCCTGGAGGAGAAGCTTGCCAATTTTGGCCTGCTCCAAATTCCTCAGCAATGGCTCTATGATCCCTTGGGAGTGATGAGGGATCACTTAAAATTTAAAAATTTCCACATCTGCCCTCACCCAAAAATTGTGGAGCAGAGGAATAATCCGAATGGGAAGGATCTGGAGTGGCATTTGGAGAGAATGAGGACATTGCCACCCTGGCATGAATTCTACCCCATGGAGGTCGAATTTGACCCCGACCAGTATCCCCTCCCAACTCCAAGCTCCACGTTTTGGAGAAAAGCAAAGGATGATTTAAAAGAGGAATTGAAGGATTGGAGCGAGGAAAAATTAGGAGAATGGTGGATAATGAGAGTCCATCGCCAGAAGATGAATTCTTATGGACTCTTGGCAATAGATAAAGACTTCACGATTCTTTATGACGCCAACGTTGAAACTTGGAAGTCTATATCCTTCGCTGATTTTGTTCCTCCAGCTCCCCCGAGATCGGGTGAAAGTCCAAAAGGAGCCGAAGATGCCTCGAAAGAGGAAGAAGCTGAGGCTACTCCAGAGGCACTACCACAAGGACCATCAGAAAGCCACGACACAAGTGCCGAGGAGGCAGAGCAGCCATTGGAGAGAAGGAAAAGAAAGAGGCAGGAGCAGATTCAAGTGCCTCCGAGCCACCCAAAGCGACCTCGCACAAGGCCCCCAAGCGCTCATACTGAACAACCTGCATCAGACCCAGCCGAAGCAGGTGTTGAAGGTGCGATGCCACCAAGTGCTGAGACGGTCCCAGACATAGACGTCATCGATGTGGAGGAACTCCTCCAACAAGAAGGGGACCCTAAAGTAGAAGTCATGGAGGTCGAAAGTGCCGAAGCCCAAAAGGTCCAGGAGCCGATCACGCAAGAAGTCACCACGACCGCTTTGCCAGGAGGGCACGTAGGTACGCACTCTCCCCCCTTCGCCTCGATCTCTGACACGTCCACTGTGGTCCCGGTTGAAAGTCATCACCAACCTCTCTCCCCCTACAAGGTCAATCACCTCCTCAAGCATTGCCTGTTTCCATTCCAACTTTGCCTAGCCCCACTCCACCCGAGTCGTCTGACCAGGCCAAGCCTATTGAAACCACTTCGCCCACCCATTCCATTGTTCCTTCAGTCCTAAGCCAAGGCGAAGGCAGTGTCCCAATGCCAAGCCCCTTAGCCCACTCTCCCATCGCTCACAGTATAATCCCACTTGCCAAAGCCCCTGCTACACCTATCTTCGAACCATCTGGGGAATCATTCCCCGTTAATTCTTTATATTTGTTCACCCCTTTGGCTGGAGATCCGACCTTATTTGAGTCAGATTTGTCTCTAATAAAGGAGCGCCCTCTAGCCGAGAAGCTACTTCAGGCTCGACAAAACACAGAGAAGATGTTGAAGGAGGCAAGGAAGAAAAGAGGGCGCTCTTTGGCCCAAGTTGAGAAATGTGCGGTCTTTGATTTGAAGGCTAGAAAATTACACAAGGTGAAGAAGGTCCCTAAGGTCCAAAGCCTCTGGATGAGATGACTCCAGCGGATTATGATTATCAGGAGAAGACCAAGGACCTGGAACACCTGAACATAGACAATGAGTCTTTGTCCATGCATGTTGGGGTTGAGACCTTCTGAGCGCATGCAAATATTGCAAATCAATGCAGGTTTGAAGCAGAAAATGCCAACATCAAGTTGGAGGAAGAGCTGGCTAGGATCCGCTCCGAGCTGGAGGATTCATAGAAATAGTGCAAGTGTTGAAAAAGGAAACATGCACCCTCAAATAGCAAATACTACAACTGCAGTGTTCAACCGAGCAACAAGCGCAGAGGCAGGCCGAGAATGAGCTGAAGGCCAAGGAGCTTGAAAGCAAGATCTTGCAGACGCAACAGTAGTTGTTCGAAAAGGCAAACTTGGAGCTGTTTGATAGAAACAGAATCAAGGAGATTCGCTCGCACCTGCTTAGAAACTTCAGATCTCGGGCTTCCAGTGCCTTGTCAATTTTGGCCTATATTATAGAAGCCCGAAGTGCCGCTATCGAGGGAGGACCAATCATCGATCAGATAACCCAGAAAGCTAGAGGCCGCCTCAAACTAGCTTTCGATGTCCAGAGCGCCAAATATCAAGACTTGCAGGTCCCTGCAATGAGTCGGATAGCTAGGGATTGGTCTACAGCCTGGGCCACAGTTCGCGCTTTCTTCTCTAAGGTGCAAAAAACATAGAAGGCGAAGGACCTCTTAGACATGTTCGAGAATG
The DNA here is from genome assembly GCA_028583015.1 of Wollemia nobilis. Lineage (NCBI taxonomy): Eukaryota > Viridiplantae > Streptophyta > Pinopsida > Araucariales > Araucariaceae > Wollemia > Wollemia nobilis. The sequence goes on along the minus strand of JAQPPZ010015288.1, from coordinate 378,675 downwards.
AGCAACGCACATCAATGGGCTACTTTCAAGATCTTTCTTCCATGGGCTTCCCAAGCTTCACAGATGATAATGGGAACCTCCTGACCAAAGAAGAGATTAAGCCAACATGGCTTCAGTTTGAAGGTGATGTCTCGGAGATAGACGGATGGGCGAAGCCAATAACAGAAAGGCAGATCACAGATTACCTCTTGAGATACTGCAAGATCACGGCCTACCTAAATGATCTGTATACTAGAGCCCAACATGCAGATATCGGGCAAATTGATCGGTTTCGCGTGTTGATCAAGGCACTACAAGATCTAGAACCTTTCTCGAAGAGTGCCTGGTCCCAGGTCCATCGAACCATGAGGAAAATCCATGAGCGTCTTGCCCCATCGCCGCCATAGGAAGCTGCTCCCGAAGAGGCCGCACCAGAAGAGGAAGGCGAAGAAGAAGAGGAAGCAGAAGAAGAAGGAGAACAAGAACCAGCTACGAAAGCGCTCCCAGAGGAAGAAGGAGGAGAAGGATCGAGAAAAGACTCTGGCCCAATGGATCAAAATTAAAGGGTTCTCCCACCGAGACGAGCTCGTTGCCCCGCGAGCCACCAAGAATGTTGACAATTTTGTCACATTTCTCAAGGGGTAGAAAAGGAAATCAAATTTTGTACAGTGTTTTGTAAAGTTTTTCTTTGTTGTTTTTATTATTTGAAAAGTTGCAGCAATTTTGGCTTTCAATGCCACCCCTTTGTATATAAAATAGAAAAGAAAGAGCTTCGCTATCGAACAAGCTAGAGAAAAGAGCTTCGTCGAAGGAAAATGAGAAGAGCTTCACACCTGAAGCATTTCTAGCATTGCTTGGGTGAAAATTTTGTGAAGTAGTATTGCCGAAGAAGAATACAAGGGTAGTGATAAAAAATACTTCGGGCCCGAAGCACTTCAAAACACTACTTCGGGCAAAATTTGAGCGAAGCGGCATCCAAAAGAACAACTTCGTCGAAGAAGAAAAGTCCAGATCACGGTCCGAATTGGCCAAGGAAGATGAAATCTACTTCGGGCCCGAAGCATTTCCAGCAAATACTTCGGGCGAGATTTTTGCGAAGTGGTGTTGCCGAAGTAAAATACAAAGGAAGGAGAATGAAACTACTTCGCACCGAAGCATTTCTAGCAAATACTTCGATCAAAAAATTAGCGAAGGGACTCGAAAGGAGCATTGAAAATACTTCGCCAGAAAGTTGCTGAAGCACCCACTTTGGGTCCCTCCATCAGTGAATCATTTTTACTTCGTCGAAAGTCATTGCGAAGCATTTGCTTCGGCTAGCTTTCGTGCGAAGTACTTCTACCCGAAGTGACAGTCGTGGAGAATGCAACATCTTTTGAAGACAATTGCTTCGGCCGAAACCTTCCCGAACCATAGTTTTGAAAGAGGATCGTAGTGAAGCATTTCTCCAAGGCATCAACGAAGCAATTTTGTCAACGAAGCGGCAAGGACGAAGAGGCCCATTTTGCGAAGCAAATATGCTTCGGCACTCACCACCCTCGAAGCAGTTTTGCGAAGCTCAATTTTGCGAAGTACAAACCAAGGAGGAGTTATTGCTTCGGCTCAGAACCATTGCGAAGCGAAGTTGTGAACGAAGACTTAGCGAAGCGCTTCAAGGGCACGCGTTCCAAGCCGGGTATTTTCCCGAGGCGATCAAGTGCCTCATAAATGCAATTTTTCGTGCCCGATAAGCTCGTTGCTCATTTTTGGCAATCAAAAATGAAGTATCAGGCCATGATGAAGAGCCCGACGAGCATGGCGGCCACTCGAGCACCGCACCCGGAGACCAAGGACGTCCAGACGGCTCATCAATGCATCTTTCCATGGTTGACCCGGTCACAGTTGCCAATTTTGGTAACGGATTTGAGAGCTCGATCACGAGAGCCTCGAGGAGCCGAATTCTTAGGGCTCGAGGGCGTACTTCTCCTTGCTGTGTAATTATGACTCGGAGGGCTCGGGTCCTCTATAAAAACCCAGGCATTGTAATAGAAAAGGGGGGAACTATCTGCTAAGAAAGCTGTTGTAACTTGATGTCCTACGATTAATACTAAAGAGCTTTGGGCTCAATTCCTCTCTTTTATGCTGCCTTCTGTGCTTGATTCTTTTGTCTTTCTTCGTTTGCATACTGAGAAAGCTGAACCCTGCGTCCGGTGTGCGATCGGGGACTGTACCCTGAAACTCGTTCTGAAGGATACATAGGAGTGGAAAAACGTCGTATTGGCTTTCTTTTATGCTGCCTGCTGTGCTTGATTCTTTTGTCTTTCTTCGTTTGTATATCGAGAAGCTGAACCCTGCGTCCGGTGTGCGATCGAGGATTGTATACCCTGAAACTCGCCTGAAGGATACATAGGAAGGTTGATATTGCATTTCTTTCATTTATTCTTGGTGTTCTTTGCTTCTATTCAAGTTGTCAGTTAGTGATCGTGCTTCCTGTTCTCTCCCACTTTAAATCACCGATCTCTCTTCCCTTACCCTTTTTTTTCTTTCTCTAACCCTTACTCCTTTTATCTCTTTCCTGCACCCTTATCTCAAAACACCCAAGTAGTTTAGCATAGGAGCCGGCCTTTCTCCAGAGATTGGCACGAGGGGCATCTCTTCCCTTCGGCCTTTCAATGTTGGTCCAGGTCTAGGGCGCATACACTCACCCAAAATCCTTTCCTAGGCAGATTTGATGACCAACAAGAACAAGAACAAGAACATGAACATAAGTGATGACAGGAACAAGGATGATGACTTGGAAAGAAACAGTTAGAGGATTCAAAAAAATTAGAAAAGAAGAGAAAAAGATAAAGGTAAAGAATAGTGATTTCGAGGAGTAGAAATACTCCCACGCTAGAATTAACCACCTCATGTGGAGGTGGAGGAGTGGCTAATCTAAGAGGCTCATTCTTAGCCCCGAGCCCCAAAAGTGAACCTTTGCCATTGATGTCAAAGTGGGAGAGATTTGTGTATTTGGGAGAGATTTGATATGGGGAGAGATTTGATATTTAAGAGAGCATTGAGTCAGGGGAAACAATGTCCCAGGGGGAGCAGAAGAAAAATAAAGGTCAGGTTTCAATAAAAGGATATGGGTTTCCATCAATGACAAAGGGGGATATTGTTGAACATTTTGAGTCTCTAAGTCAAAGTTGTCATTGATGTCACCATTGATGCCACCATATGGAGTTGTCATTGATGTCACCATTGATGCCACCATATGGAGTCATCATTAATACCAAATATTTTAGCAAGAAATAAAGGCGACAAATATGGTCATTGATATTTAGCAAGAAGGCATAATTTCGAGTGAAACAGTGCAAAAGACAGAAGTTGAAAATGAGTTATAATATTTATTTTATAAATTATTTAAATTTAGGATGAATTTAAATTTTATAAATAAATATTAAAAGGTACTTTATCAAAGGTGAAATATTATAATGGTTAGAAAAGCCATGGTGAAAACCCAAATAAAATATTTGTAATTTTCATTACAATATTTTATATTGCAAAAGTGGGTTTATAAAGTCTAAAAATATCTTAATAAAACCCAAAGGTTGGGTTTAAAGGTTTAAGACCAAATAATATTTTAATAAATTGAAAGGTTGAATTTAAAGTTTCAAAAAAGGCAAAGTTTATTTCTCTCGATGTCATAGAAGCCAAAGGGAAGCACTGACACTTTTGATTTAGTGGAAATGCATATAATTACCATGCCCAAAGTTGATTTTTGAATTATCCTTGCTTGAATTGGAAAAAGAAAGCATACTAATTAAATGCAGAGCTCGTGAGATAGAATTACGAAATTCATGTTTGACTTGACAACAAAAGGAAACAAAAGCAAGCACGTTGATTAGTTGGAAGCCAACAAGGCACCTTGGCCTAGTGGCAAGTGGGATGCAAGCTTACATTTTGGTGTGCATGGTGGATAGTGTTAGAATCTCACGGAAGCTTTTGGTGGACATGTTGAAGGTGCAAATCGTTAGGCGCATACATTTTTGCAAGACAAGGAAGGGGTGTTGAAGCATGTGGTGCTTCTTACTTCCCAACGAGCTTGTAGATCGTGTGGTGGTTTGTGCCATGGGCAAAGAGGTTTGTGTGGGCTGCGTTGAGAGTTTGACACTCTCCAAAGACAAAGGTACATTTTTATGTTTTATTTTATTAATGCCTAAGATGGAGGTATAAGATATTTGGTGGTTGAAGTCTTTGCATTGTGATAAAGGTTGGTAGTTGAGAAATACCATTAGGAGTTATAAGGAGAATTATATTTTTATTTTAAAGTCTTAAAATTTGCTATTGTGAAATATTGAAAGGTTAAGACTTTGTGGGTTGTATGTTATTTTGAATAAAGGGTTTGTGATTATTGTGAGGATATTGCTTATTGTTTAAGTTGGAGTGATAAGGTGTAATTGTGAAATTATTTTTGTGAAATAAAAATAATCCTCTAACCCTTATTGAGTTTGTCAAAAGAGTTTTTGTGAAGTGTGGCAGATTTTGTGAATAACTCCTTGGCAACAAAAGGTATGGGTAAAATTCTTATCTATTGAGTTGGTTGATTGGTTTGGTTGAAAATTAAGTTTGGAGTGAAAAGGAATTGATTAGGTTTTCCTTTTCAAAAGTGGTTGAGTTAATACTTCAAGGTTTTCTAGATTGAGAGTTGTGATTAAACCTTGTTTGATAAGCATTATTGTTTAGACCATTGGTTGAATGAAGTACATTGAGTTAATGCTTAAAGGTTTTTTGATTTGAGAGTTGTGATGAAAAATTTATTTTATTAGCATTATTGTTGAAGCCAATGGGTAATGCAAAGAACTTGAACTTGAGTTAGAAAATAACATGAGTATCATTGTTATGTGAGATTTGTGTTGAGCATTTTTGAAAACATTTTGAGTTGGTTGATACATGCTTGGACTAGGGTTTATGAGAAAGTTGTTTCTTGAAGTTATTGGTTGAGTAGATTTTATTGAGCCTAGTCAAGTGAATGTGTGAAGTGGTTGTACAAGTTACTTGAAACAAACTATTCTATGAAAATTGATTTGAGTTGAGATTGAGATTTGAGAATAAAACATATTGAGTCTCTAACAATTATCTTTATGCTTCTATGTGATTGATTTGAGTTGAGATTGAGCTTTGAGAATAGAACATATTGAGTCTCTAACAATTCTCTTTATGATTCTATGAGATTGAGTTGAGAAAGTGATTGAGATTTGAGGATAGAACATATTGAGTCTCTAACAATTATCTTTATGCTTCTATGAGATTGAGATTTGAGAATAGAACATATTGAGTCTCTAACAATTATCTTTATGCTTCTATGAGATTGAGTTGAGAAAGTGATTGAGCATTGAGTATAGAACATATTGAGTCTCTAAAAATTCTCTTTATGATTCTATGAGATTGGACAAGTTCTATGTGGACTTGTTAACCTAATTTTAGGTAAGTCTTTGAGAAGGCTTGTGGACTATTTTTGTGTGATCTTTTATGGAAGCTTGCAATGCAGATTTGAGCAAGTCATAGAGAGGACTTATTAAGAATTTTTGGATAGGTTCTATGTGGACCTATTGAGTAGATTTGGATAGGTTTTGTATGGACTTGTTGATCAAATTTGGACAAGTTCTGAGTGGACTTGTTGAGCAAAGTTGTGCAGGTTCTGAGTGGACCTATTGAGAATATTTGAGCAGGTTCTGAGTGGACCTATTGAGTAGATTTGAGCAGGTTTTGAGTGGACCTGTTGAGAATATTTGAGAAAAATCTAAGTGGATCTATTGAGCAGATTTGAGCAAGTTCTGAATGCACCTATTGAGCAAATTTGAGCAAGTTTTGAGTGGACCTGTTGAGTAGATTTGAGAAGGTTCTGAGTGAATCTATTGAGAATAGCTTTAGAGGTGATAGGGCAAAGAGGACAGAGTCTCTAGTGGATAGAGATACATTAGCCAGGATATTGAGAATAGGTCTTCTGAGTGAGGATAAGGATATTCAAGTGGAGAGATATCCACAATCAGTGCAATGGAGATAGTGTCTTCTAGAGGATCACCAGCCAGAGCAGAGGAGGAGTTCTCCTGTGGATAGAGATCCGCAAACCAAATTTAGGGGATCAACATCTACTTTGGATAGAGGTCCATAAATATTTTAATTGAGAAGGATTCCCAAAATATTATTTGAGAAATATTTAGAAGAAATATTTTCTCTATGGAGGTAGCCCACATTGGGTGAACCACGTTAAATTTGTGTCTCTATTGTATATGGTGTTTTGTGCATTGATTTGATTACTACTATTGATACTACTATCTATACACTACATAATATTGATTTGAAAAAAAAAGTAAAAAGTGGTATTATACTGTTCAACCCCCCTCTCAGCATAAGCTTGTGTTCTTAATGGATGATTTTAGATTGTAACTTATGATGGACAACGAATAAATTAATGGTAGCAAGCCAAATATTCTGTTACATGGTTTAAAGATAGTTTTATGGTAATGATCACTTACAATCTGAGAATGTGGAGTTGTGTTGTATTTATGGGTAGATGAGTTACCCATTATAAGAAGTAGAGGGAACAGTAAATGTAACCGAAAAAGAGATGAGAGCATATAGAAATGCCCTATATCTTTGTAAGATATTTACAATATTGAAATGAAAGGGAACATTTTCATGCTGGGTTTTCCCTTCAATATTTTCGCAAGGTAAACAAAATTATGTTATGAAACTTTTATGTGGATTATGCATTTGTGATTATGAATATTAGATAGTAACAAATGAATGATGTGGCGTGGTGTTATTAAAATATTTATCATGCTATTTATGAGATGGTTGTATATATTCATATTAATTCTTACACAATTTAGTTATGAATTAAGCATGATTTAATCTTGTTGTAAGTTCCATTTTCTCATGAGTATAATTATATTTGTTGCAATAAGAAAATAATTCCAAGAAAGAAGTAATTGTTATGGGTTTTCTTCAATACTCTTTAATTCATACAAAACCTTGGTAATAGATATTTTACCTTGAGGGTAAAATAGTAAATTAATGAGTTGGCAATAGAAATGGTAAATTGATTAACTCAAATTAATTACTACTTCTAGGGTACCATAGGGTTATGGATGGAATATGCAGGTCTTAGTGACAATCCTATAATATATTGAATCCATATAAGACCAAATGAAGTGTATAAATTACAAAACTTAGAACCCACCAAAGAGGAATTTGGAAATGAGTCCTTATGGGGTGTCTAGCTCAGATGGACATGATATGGATAGGAAACCCCTATATGCATATACCACCTACATATAAGGAGAGATGTAAAGTAAAGACAGGATGTGCACCCTTCGAAGGAATGAAGAGGAGGACAATGCTAGCTCAATGGATCCACAATATTGATAGTATTGATTCTAATAATAATACTCCTAGTACTCTTACATAGCCAAATTTATGTTAGGTGTAACGATGGGTGTGCCTCAAGGAATTTAGGGGAATTATGAGTTGTTCATGAACATAGAATGAATACCTTATTTAAAAAAATAGGTTTGAAAAGTTAGGTTGTGACATTTGGTATCATAGCGCTTAGTTCGTAGGGATATAAGTTCCCTTGTGCAACATTAGATAGAGTGCTATAGGACATGCACATTGTAGAGGCTATACCTATAAAAGTAATGCACTTATTAGAGGTAGACCTTGATTGTATAGTTTGAACAACTAAGAATATAGTTGCTAGTAGGAGAAGCAAGTCAAAGATGAAAATTGTAAAACTGACTCCTCCAATCTCTCCTTGTGTGTGGTCAATGACAATGCCATCTAAGAGAAGAAGATAGGGTGTTACCTCACCACAAAGGTGAACATAACAAACTAATGAAGAGGATAGGACCATAGATATAGGTTTAGAAAATCCTAGTAATGAAGGGGGTGATCTCACTACCATAGTGGCTTTGCTTTGGAAATAGGTGAAAATACATAAGCAATTATTGGAAGTTGTGTTGAATCAAGAAGCACAAAATGGAATCTCTAGAGGTAGGCAAGGTGATGAAACCTTGTTAGAAGCACAATTGGCCCAAATAAGGTTAGAGGTAGAGTTAGAAAATGACATAAAACATATTAGATCTTCCAAGTTCAATGGGGAGGAAGGTGGTGACAAAGCTGAAGCTTGGATAAAAGAGATAGAAACCTATTGTAATATGAAGAACTATTCCACTAGCACTCAAACATCTTATGCCACACTACATCTGCAAGGTGTTGGCTTAGATTTGTGGGAAACATATAGTGAGGAATAAGGACTTGAGGTAGCAATCGACTTGAAATAGGAAGAGTTTGTAATAGCCTTTAAGGAAATATTCCTCACAAAGCACTTTTATTCCTAGAAGTTTGAAGAGTTCACTAAAATTTGATAGGGAACTAGGATAGTGGAAGCATATTATCAAATATTTGTCAAGCTATTGAAATATGTGCCTACATATAATGAGAAAATAAATATCCACAATTTTATACTAAGAGTAGATCCTAGAATAGGATAAGAAGTGGATATGCAAGAACCTACTATGCTATAGAAAGCCTATGATTAGTCTCGAAAAGCTGAAACATATCTCAAACCCTATTTTTATTATGAAGGTTTAGATGAGTAGGGTAGATAAGCACTAAGGAAAAGAAATAGTGTAGGTTTTGTAAAGTGGAAAAAAGAACAAGCAAAAAAAATTCTAGGACAAAGGGAATAACAAGAAGTAGGAGAAGTTCAAGAAGAAGTTTCAAGGGAAGAATCATAGGAATGGGAACAACAAGAACCCATTATAGGGACAAGTCAATATTCCATCAATAATAAAATCAGGAGAAGGCTAGAAGAAGAAAACTCAACTTGGATCTAAATAGGGATGCTGCAATTGTAGATGACCGCACTATACCAACCAATGTCCATACAAATCTGAATTGAGTTCAAAGGGAAAGGAACTAATCTACAAGGATGCTGATCAAATGGAACCTACACACAAAATCTATGCAATAATAGGGAGCCAAAATCTATAAGGCCAAGCCACTCCACTTGTGATAAAAGGTAAAATATTTGGTCGAAATGTTAGAATTTTGATTTATAGTGGTGTCATATATAACTTTTCTTCCACTAGCTTAATTAAAGAAATACTAGAGAGGTTGAGAATCTTATCACATGGGTGGAAGGTTGAGTATGGTTTAGGATATACTTACTCTATAGATCTGTGTTACCCTATGACTGATATTACCCTACCTAGTGGTACAACAATAGGTTACCTATATGTAGCACTATTACATGCCTTTGGCATAGTCCTAGGGATGGATTGGTTGCAATCACATAAGGTCATGATCAATTTCCAAGAGATATGGATGGAATACTCAGAGGATGGTAGGAAAGTACAAAGAGTGTACAACTTACAAGGGGTTTTTTGACCTCAGATCCTCTCTGCAATGCAACTTAGAAATGCAATAAAAAGAGGAGGAATAGTTTATGTAGTAAAATTGAATGAACTAGAAAGAGAGAAGAAGGATGAAAGATTTGAAAAACACCCAGTTCTCCAAGAATTCAAAGATATATTTTCATAAGAGTTACCAGGACTACCCCGAAGCGTGAATTTGATTTTACTATTGATATTCAACCTAGAACAGATCCTATTCATAGGGCTCCTTACAAAATGAACCCCATAGAGATGTGTTGAGTGGTATTTTCACCCGATTGTGAAAACACACTCTCCGATAGGATTTGGGTTCTAAATCCTCTGCTTGCAAAGAAATTAAACAAGTAACTTCTCCAAGGTTCCTGTTATGTTAGCATTTTGCATCTGTGTATTAATAATCTCAAATAAAGATATTTAATTAAAATGCTTGGAACACCTTAGTGGTTGCAAGTAACTCGAAAACAAGGGGCACCGTGGTTTATTTTACTATGAAAATTTAATGATTGTTCATTGAACCCGAATAAAGCAAATGTGATTTGATCTTTATATGACCATGCTGTAACTTCAAAATAAAATTTAATGAAATGCCATAACATGAAGGAATTATTTATGGATTTTGAAGTTTTTTAATTTTTTATTTTATTTTAATGCTTGAAAAATTAAAATTGGAACTTCTAAAAATAAAGTGCAGCAAAAAGAAAATAAAATGCAAAAGAAAAAGAAATTAAAATTGCATTCAGTTTGATGCTATCCCGTCCTGGCAAAACCGAAGATAATGAGGTTTCCATGCATGCAACCTAACCTATTGAACCTGCAAAACACGCACAATCCAAATAAGTTAAGTGCTGGTCTCTGGGGTTTTATTGTGATCTTTCAGATTTAGACATTCGCATGAAGCAACCAAGAGAACTTGCATTAAACTTCACCTATAAGCCTAGAAATCTAAAAAAGGGAAAGATAAACATTAAAACATGCATGCAAAAAATAACTCCTTCTTTCTTGCCAACAAGATGCAAATTTTTGAACACTCCTGCATTAAAGATAAATCATGTTACAATAGCAGAACATCTGGTTTTCTCAAAACCAGAAAAAGGAAGAAAATAGCCCCAAGCAGGCCCAGAATGGCATCTCGCCTTAGGCACTGCAACTCTGCTCCCAGCGGTTTTCGACCCTTGTACCAATCTGTGCTTCTACTTTTATACTTTCTGGCAATGCTCTCTGTTTTGCCTTGTGACGCTTCGTTTCATCTTCCGATGCTTCGTTTCTCCTTCATTGCTTCTTTCACCTTCCTTTTATTTTTGAATTTATGCTTGATAATATTCTCTTGAATGTAACGCTTCTACCTTTACACATGTACGCCATGTGTTCTACACTTTTTTGCATGTTCTGTAATGGCCCCATGAAAATCATGACAAAAAATAGCATGTAACTTTGTTCCTCTGCCTGCACAGTGAAAACGCGACATGTCACGATATCGTGACATTTTTCTTACCTTTGTCCTTCATGCACGAAAAGTGACATGTCGCAATGTGACATGTCGCAAATCGTGACGCTTTTTTCTCCGTACGCCTTGGCAACCTGTCGCGAAATCGCGACATTTTTCACTTGGCACTCCTTTGGCTGTAACCTGTCGTGAAATCGTGACATTTTTCATTTCGTACACTTTGTTGTCAGAAATTGCATGTTTTTCTTTGCTTTCCGTGACATGTCCGAAATCATGACATATTTTCCATTCCGTACCACTTTGCGTTAGCCGAATCTGTCGCGATATCGTGACGTTTTTGCTTCTGCCCTTGGCGTGATATCGCGATGTTTTTGCTTTGTGCCCTTTTTGTCGTGAAATCGCTACGCTTTTCGTGCCTTGCCCTGTTTGACTGGTTTGACCCATGATTTTGTGACATGTCACGATTTCGTGACAATTTTCATTTTTCTCTGCCTTTTCATTTCGACGAAACATGTCAGAATCGTGACACTTTTCATTTTGCGCGACGGAACATGTCGCGATATCGTGACACTTTTCATTTTGCGATGCGCAACATGTCGCGATATCGTGACACTTTCCATTTTCTGCTAGCGACGGTGCAACATGTCGCGATATCGCGACACTTTTCATTTTTGCAGCGATGGCGACATGTCGCGATATCGCGACACTTTTTATCCTTGTGCAATTTTGCCCCTTTTTCTTGATTTTTAGCATCTGGGTCACTGAGATCTTCTTTGAAAGCATGCAAAAAGGTGGGTCCCCAATTTTGGGGTGTGTTGTGGATCAGCCACAACAAATGGCGACTCTGTATCAAATGCTCTTGAGCATTTTACTGAGAACCCTACTCGGAAGCATACAAACTCGAAAACATGTGTTAGCACATAAGAAATATAAACAAATGCCCATAGATCAAAAATATATGAATCATCAGAATCATCAAGTATCAGCTCGGTGTGTGCAATGTGTTTTCATTCCCTATCGTTTGAAATTGATCAACATTCCATCGTCAGTTTTACATGAATGCATATGTGAGATTGTGAATGATTTGTGTAACCTAATAAATATGCTAAGAGATTTTGCTTTTATAAAAGGCATAGTCTTTCTTCTAGTATCATACACAAACATTCAAGATTATCAAACCCTCTTAGGATCAACTATATGTATAATGAATTGCTTTATTAGATCCCAAAGTTGGTTATGAGTCCCTACTATCTTGAACCCATGTGCAAGTGAAAGTGAAATCAGAGCTTTGGGAAATCAGACTCCCAACCTAATCGAGATGGGAGTTTAACCCTATTCTTACTACTCTGATTTGGAATTCATTACCTCACTTTGAGCAAAATAATTTAACCAATTATGGAAGAAATGGTCATGCTAGTCTAACCCTTTGGACAATCAGTGGTCTTGTTTTTTAGACAAGACATGTTGCCATGCATGGGCATACTTAACCCCATAATCCAAGACTTATCCTCATTTCTTTGGACCTTGGGGATGACTACCCATCCTTTGCAGAGGACAAGTAGTACGATCCTTCCAATCCAATATAAATATGAGATGGGAAAAATTAATTTTTTACTTCTTGGACCTTGGGGATGACTACCCATCCTTGCTAGGGACATGTAGTACGATCCTTCCAATCCAAGCTTTAGATGTAAATGGAAAATATTAATTTTATTGCTTGGACCTTGGGGATGACTACCCATCCTTTGCAGAGGACAAGTAGTACGATCCTTCCAATCCAAGATTTATCATGAAATGAGACATAGGAGCTTTGGGGAATCAGATTCTCAACCTAAGCGAGATGAGAATTTATGCCCTATCCTTACTACTCCATGTAGGTCAAATCAAAGCTTTGGGGAGTTGGATCCTCAACCTAAGTTCGATGAGGATTTAGCCCTATCCTTACTACTCTGATTTTAGGCTTTAAGCTTTATGGAAGTGGTCAAAACCACTGTCTTAAGGATCATGTTGCATAAATAGGATAGACATGAAATACTTCTTTCGCCCAACCTTTTCTTCCAAGCAAGGTTTTGATCATTTTGCTCAAGATCCTTTTTAATGTGTATAAAATGTGCTTGGTTCTAGATATCTCAAGACTCGGTTCCCAACCTTAGGATTTTCTTCTTATTTATGTGATAGCATAACCTTAAGAGGATTTGACACACTTTAATGATTTGTATTTGAAATGCATTTGCAACTAAGATGGCATGTATGTGCAAAGTGAGATGTAATATGAATGCATTGTCTTTTGAATTGCAGATGAAATATTGCCATATAAAACTGACTACTTCATGCATCACAAGTTTCAAACGATATTATTAAATTGTTTGTATTTCTTGTGGAGCTTTCTACCACATAATTCCAATGTTCCATATTTCCCCGATCTAGAACATAAGTTAGCATCTCAAGGCAACTTTTTCATCATTTTTTTTTTTATATATAGACAAACAAAACATGTCAAATAAACACACAACTTTAAATTAAAACTTATTCAATCCAAAACCAAACTGCAATCCCAAAAATGAAAATTTGAAAACACAAACCAAAACCCAAAACCAAAATCTATATACAAATGTACACTATAATACAAGATGATGCAAAGCTTGGATTATCACTTTCCTGGATCCCAAACATGATTAGAACATTTCAACAAAAATATAACATGATATGCATGCCAAATGTTGTGGGAATCCAACAAAAACAAGACTAGACCAAACAATGCAACAAATTTCCACTTGCCATGCTCACCATACCAATTTGATTTAGTTCCAATAATACTCCCATAGGTGAGCATCAAATTACTAGAATGATTAGACAATAAATGATTTTCAATTTTATCATGTCTATTCTTTAAAATGTAAACTTCATAATTCCCTCCTTGATTTAGAATTAGGCTATCCTTTTCAAATATGCAATTTTGTAAGTAGGAGCCTATTTCTACAAATTTCAAAGCCAAATCATTTTCCAAATTTGTAGGCCAATCAAATTTGTGTAACAATTTACAAGCATCTAGGATATTTACTAAATTAGGATCATTAAAAGTTTTTATCCTAGATTCAATTAGTAATTGTTGATGAATTTGGTTTAACAATTCAAGTGCATCAACTTCTTTTCCATTCATTAAAAACATGTTATTAAAGGTGTGATTAAAAATTATACCTTGTTTTTCATTTACCTTTAATGACATTTCATCATACAAATTATTTAAATTCAAAATATGGTCATCCTTTTCAATCCTCAAACATTCTTGGTCAAAGTGTATGTCCCATGACTCATCTTGATGATCCTTCATTTGAGTTGCTTCCAATTGATCAATCTCTTTGTCATTTGGTTCCAATTCTTTGTTCACTATCCATGGTATCTCTTCATTTGAATCCTCAAAATCATCATGCAAACTTGCATCCACACTTTCAATGAATTTATATTCAACATGATCAAATTTTGTCACCTTTTCAAATCTTGTGAATATGAGATCTTCGTATGATGTAGAAGGTTCAACATCCTGCATATCAAGTGAAATATGAGTTTCATTTATAGGGATGTGAGAAAAGAATGCATTATCATATCTCCCCCAACCATTGTGAAAATTGTCATCCAAATCCATAGAATGAAATTCCATGATGTTTGTGACATGATCTTTTGATTCATTCATCAATTCTTTTTCTTCTTTGTCCTTGGTAATAGGATCATTATAATCTTCCAAAATTTGATGAGATTTGAAACCCTCTTCCAAAACATCCTCAAATTGTACAGGAGTTGTAATATCTTCCTTTGAGTAGGCGATTATGTTGTCCTGTATATCAATTGGCACACAAGTTTCATTAGTAGTTTTGGAATGAGTGAAGTCTTCCCACTTCTTCCAAGCATCATAATAATCATCTTCCAAAATCAAGTGGTGACGTTCAACTACTTCTTCAACATCTTCCAATTCATCAATGTGTTTCTCATCAAATTCATCTTCACCTTCCTTAGATGGTTCAATTATTTCCAAAAGTGGGTTATTTCTTGAATTCAAATTTATAAGGCTATCATCATCCAAATTAGTAACCCATGATTCAATTTTATCATAATTTGGAGGGTGAAGAATTTCTTGATCTTTAATTTTACACATCTCATCAATAGTATCTTCCAAGAACAAGTGGTGAAATTCTATCATATCTTCAAATTTATTTATTGATTTTCTTTCCATTTCACTTTCAACCACTTCATTCAATTCTATGGTGGGTTCCATCCTATCACATATATCAAACATTGTTGAATTTAGAACCCCTTCATCCGGATAATCGTGTATCTCTATGAATGAGATCATTTCTGCATAATCCTCACTAGTGGATGTTGGCTTATCAATTTGCACCTCCTCGTGGACTACATCTAAGGTGGTTGTAAGATTTGGATATTCAAATTCATCCCCTTGATCATTCACCTTAGGTATCATTGGAGTGGAGGGTGCTATGTTTGATGGTTGGTGTAGGTTGGCATCAAAAGAACAATCTCTCATATGAACATGTTGTGCCTTTTCTTCTTCAAGACCTTGTCGTTCTATCTCTTCTAAGACCTCATGGATTTTCTCTAGGGACAAACCACTCAGTTTTTTCCTCAATGAGTGAAGCAAGTGTGGGGTGTATGGCTCCTAGGTATACTTCCATGGCTTCCTCTTCCAATGTGTTAAAATTTTCCCACATTTGGGAGTGCAACTCACGAAATCTTCCATTGAATTGACTCAAGGATTCATTAGG
This sequence comes from Wollemia nobilis, assembly GCA_028583015.1. Lineage (NCBI taxonomy): Eukaryota > Viridiplantae > Streptophyta > Pinopsida > Araucariales > Araucariaceae > Wollemia > Wollemia nobilis. Next base: position 363,058 of record JAQPPZ010015288.1, on the reverse strand, counting down.
CTCTTTACATATGGAGGTAAACTGATTTTTCAAGATTTCTAAGTCAACCCGATTACCAAAATGATAAAGATAGTCTGCTTCTAGTTGTATCCAAGAAGTCCTAACCTCCATGGGTAGTTGGCTGTACCAAAAGAATGGTTTATCATCCAAAATGTATGCAAATAACTTACAAGCCACCTCCTCATAGAAAATCTGGAATTTACATAATGTATCCTTGTAGACATGCAGTTTTTGCAAGTATCCTAGTGGCACCTCTTGATTAAAACACCGTAAAAAATCCAATAACATTTTAGGAATTTGATAGGGTACCACAGGTATAGATAAACCCTCATAATGATCCTCTATCATTGATACCATTCTTTCTCTTAGAGATATTATTTCAGCTCTCAGGGATACCATTTGCTCCTCAAGTGTTGCCATTAGTGAAACTTAAAATGTAATTTTAGAACCAAATCTATTGAATATTCAACCTGCAATGTAAAAAAAATCAAGTTAGCATCAACCAAGAGATGTACTTATTAAAATCAAATGTCAAGTAATTGCATGAGACCAAAATTTTCAAAATTAAATCAAATCACATATTTCTGTATGAACAATCAAAAAGTGTTAGAATAATATACAACATACCTGAATTGCTTAAAATAGAACAAGTAAATAAATTCAGGCCGTCCTTTTTACAATCCGCTGAGTGTTAGAGGACTAAAGCATAAAAAATTTAAATTTAAATAACACTAAAATAAACCCGTTCGGCCCTCCTAGCACCAATCCGTTGAGTGGTGTTAGAGGCCGAAGATGCTAATCAAATGGACTTGAAATATTTAGCAATGTAAAGCTCTTAAACAATTATAAACCCGTAGCATCTAAAATCACGATAAAATAAACCTCTTCATGCCCTCCTTCTAGCGCCAATCTGTTGAGTGGTATTTTCACCCGATTGTGAAAACACACTCTCCGATAGGATTTGGGTTCTAAATCCTCTGCTTGCAAAGAAATTAAACAAGTAACTTCTCCAAGGTTCCTGTTATGTTAGCATTTTGCATCTGTGTATTAATAATCTCAAATAAAGATATTCAATTAAAATGCTTGGAACACCTTAGTGGTTGCAAGTAACTCAAAACAAGGGGCACTGTGGTTTATTTTACTGTGAAATTTTAATGATTGTTCATTGAACCCTTATAAAGCAAATGTGATTTGATCCTTATATGACCATGTCGTAACTTCAAAATGAAATTTAATGAAATGCCATAACATGAAGGAATTATTTATGGATTTTGAAGTTTTTTAATTTTTTATTTTATTTTAATGCTTGAAAAATAAATTTGGAACTTCTGAAAAATAAAGTGCAGCAAAAAGAAAATAAAATGTAAAAGAAAAGAAATTAAAAATTGCATTCAGTTTGATGCTATCCCATCCTGGCAAAACTGAAGATGTGAGGTTTCCATGCATGCAACCTAACCTATTGAACCTGCAAAACACGCACAATCCAAATAAGTTAAGTGTTGGTCTCTAGGGTTTTATTGTGATCTTTCAGATTTAGACATTCGCATGAAGCAACCAAGAGAACTTGCATTCAACTTCACCTATAAGCCTAGAAATCTGAAAAAGGGAAAGATAAACATTAAAACATGCATGCAAAAAATAACTCCTTCTTTCTTGCCAACAAGATGCAAATTTTTGAACACTCCTACATTAAAGATAAATCCTGTTACAATAGCAAAACATCTGGTTTTCTCAAAACCAAAAAAAGGGGAAGAAAAACACTCCCAAGCAGGCCCATAATGGCTTCTCGCCTTAGGCACTGCAACTCTGCCCGTAGCGGTTTCCGACCCTTGTGCCAATCCGTGCTTCTGCTTTTATACTTTCCCGGCAATGCTCTCTGTTTCGCCCTGTGACGCTTCGCTTCATCTTCCAGATCGCTTCGTTTCACCTTCCCCGCATTGCTTTGTTTTTAACTTTTTACTCAATTTTGAATTCATGCTTGAGATCTTCTCTATGAACCGTAACGCCTCTGCAACCTTTACACATGTATGCCACGTGTTCCACACTTTTTTGCATGTTCTGTAATGGCCCCATGAAAATCGTGACAAAAAATAGCATGCAACTTTGCTCCTTTACTTTCACAGCGAAAACGCGACATGTCGCGATATCGCGACATTTTTCTGTCAGCAGCCTTGTCTGCCTTCATGCACAGCGAAAACGCGACATGTCACGAAATCGTGACGCTTTTTATCTTCGTACGCCTTTGGCTGCAACCTTTCGCGAAATCGTGATGTTTTTCACTTTATCTTTTGTCGTGAAATCGCGACGTTTTTCGTTCGTACACTCGCTTTGTCGTGAAATCGCTACGCTTTTTATTTTCTCTTGCTTTGACGACCGAATGTCGAGAAATCGTGACATATTTTCCTTCGTACCACTTTCGCTTGAGACCGTGAAACGCGATGTCGGATATCGCGACGTTTTTTTGCCTTTCTTCTTTGCCCTTTTTTTTGTCGTGAAATCGCTACGCTTTTCGTGCCTTGCCCTGTTTGACTGGTTTGACCCACGATTTTGTGACATGTCACGATTTCGCGACACTTTTCATTTTCTGGTCTCTCCTCTTTGGGCAACATGTCGAATCGTGACACTTTTCATTTTTGCCGCGACCGCGCAACACGTCGCGATATCGCGACACTTTTCATTTTTCGGATCGCAGCAACACGTCGCGAAATCGTGACACTTTTCATTTTCTACCAGCGACCGCGCAACACGTCGCGAAATCGTGACACTTTTCATTTTCTGCCAGCGACCGCGCAACACGTCGCGATATCGCGACACTTTTCATTTTTTGCCAGCGACGGCGCGACATGTCGCGATATCGCGACACTTTTTCATCCTTGTGCAATTTTGCCCCTTTTTCTTGATTTTTAGCATCTGGGTCACTGAGATCTTCTTTGAAAGCATGCAAAAAAGGTGGGTCCCCAATTTTGGGGTGTGTTGTGGATCAGCCACAACAAGATGTAAGAGCTAAAGGTATAGTTGCAAGGATTATTAGAAAATGGACTAATCAAACTTAGTGTGTCACCTTGGGGTGCACCTATACTATTTGTTAAAAAGAAGGATGGGTCCTTTCGACTATCTATAGATTATAGAATGCTAATAACTATCAAGAATAGATATCCTCTCCCTAGAATCGAATATCTCTTTGATCAGCTCAAATATGCTACTATTTTCTCAAATACTGATCTTAAATCAAGATATCACCATTTGAGGATCCATGGGGAGCATACCCTTAATATAGCTTTCAAAACTCATTATGGATACTATGAGTTTACAGTATTGCATTTTCATTTAACAAATGCACCAATAACATTTATGAACCTAATGAACAAATTTTTTAAGAAGCTCTTGGACCAATTTGTACTTGTGTTCCTTGATGAAATTTTGATATATTCTCGAAATAAGTTAGATCATGACCAACACCTTAGGATTGTGGTAGAATTTCTAATAAATAATTAGTTGTATGGGAATCTATCAAAGTGTGAATTCTATGTATTAGAGGTGAAATATTAGGGTATATCATTTTTGCAAAAGGGGTCATGGTGGATCCTAAGAAGATAGAAGCCATACTAAATTGGCCACCACCTACTAATGTGACAAAATTTTGACGCTTCATGGGATTGATCAGATACTATAGAAATTATGTAAAGGATTACACCAAGATAATTGCTCCAATAAATAACCTCCAAAGGAAGGGAAAGGAGTTAAAATGGATGGACAAATGTGAGGTAGATTTTAATCTACTCAAGTAGAAACTCACCACATCCCCCATACTGAAGATATAAAATCCTTAAGGTAGTTTTTCTATTTGTACAAATGCATCATTGGAGGTTTTGGGAGGAATGCTATCTCAGGACGAAGCTATCGTAGCATATGGTTCAAATAAAGTGAAAAACATGAGGTTAATTATGCAACTCATGACCTAGAACTAGTAGTAGTTGTATTTGCACTCAAAATTTGGTGACTCTATTTTTTAGGGAAACCCTTTGAGTTGAGAACAGACCATAAAAGCCTAAAATACATATTCACTCAGCCTTTGCTAAATTCCAGGTAGAGAAGGTGGATGGGATTTCTCACTGAATATGATTTCAAAATTGAATATATAAAAGGGAAAGAGAATATAGTCACAGATGCATTGAGTAGAAGAAGATACATAGAGGCTTTGACATGCATCCATGTTGATTTTATGGAACAAGTCAGAGGGATGCAATGAAAAGATGTGTTTTACAACAAAATTAAAAAAAAATGGAAGGGAAACCCTAATAAAGTAAGGACTTCAACATCAAGGATGGTTTATTTTGCTTTAAAAATAAAGTAGTATTCCATGAAGCCAGTGATATAAGGAAGATGATCATGAATGAAGCACATAAATCTATGTATTTTTCTCACCCAAGAGGAAAAAATAAGAGATAATATGAAGAAAAATTTCTACAAGCCAGGGATAAAGAGAGACATAATTGAATATGTCACTCAGTGTTTAGAATACCCATAAGTAAAGGCAGAAAATAGACATCTTGTAGGGCTACTGTATCCTCATGATGTACCTACATAGAAATGGTAGGTGATTTTGATGGATTTTATCGTAGGGTTCCCAAAAACTAGATTCCAGCATGATGGAATCCTAGTTGTGGTCAACAGATTGACCAAGCTTACGTATTTCATACCCAAAAACACCAAAGATGATGTCATGACTATGGCTAATAGATTTGCCAAAGAAATATTTAGGCTTCATGGTTTTTTGGAAGTGATCAATTTAGATAGGGACTCGATGTCATAAACTCCCAAAATGAAACTAACATATCATCCTAAATCTAAATGCTCTATTTTTTTAAAACACATCTATATACATCAGGGTTATGCAAGTGGCGAATTTCACAATTTAGAGCAAATTTTAGGATTTTTTAATTTTTATTTTGCTAATTTTGGGACCCTAGAGGTCAGCCCATTTGCCTAAAAATTATGGGATCAATTTTTTTAGGGTAAATTCTCCCCAGAACCATAAGGTTTCTCACCTAATTTTCCCCTTAAAATTATTAAAAAAAAACTATCCTGCCCAATTCACCTCTTGTACCCATTATATATAGGTAACCCTGATAGCAATACTCATACAATTAAAACATTAATTTTATTCGATAATGAATGATATAAAGTGAGTTATTGACACAGTGCGACTAATTGAAGGGTGACTAACATGGATGACTGTGACAGTCACCATGTGACAGTCGCCTTGTGACAGTCACTTCTGTAATTTGCCTTGTGACAGTCGCCACTTGGCGACTGTCACAAGGTGACTATCACATGGTGATTGACAATAATTTCATAGTTTTAGGCATCAATATATATCCAAACATAGGCATATTTATACTCATTGGAAAGCTCTTTTCAAGATTGATCTAATGGTGGTATTTTTATGAAGTTTTAAGATGATTTAATAGGTCAAAATATATCCCAAAATGACATTACTTCCTTACCACCATATTTAGGGCCACTTTTGATATATTAAATCATCTTAAAACTTCATAAAAATACCACCATTAGATTGAGCTCAAAAAAATATTTCCAACGAGTAAAAATATACCTATGGTTGGATATATATTGATGCTTAAAACCGTGAAATTTTTAGTTGGTTTATGACAGTCGCCATGTGACAGTCACCTTGTGACAGTTGCCATGTGACAGTCACCTTGTGATAGTCACCATGTGACAGTCACCTTATGATAGTCACCATTTGGTGACTGTCACATGGCAAATGACAATAATTTCATAATATCAAAACATAGGCATATTGGTACTCATTGGAAAGTTATTTTCAAGCCCGATCTAATGGTGGTATTTTTATGAATTTTTAAGATGATTTAATAGATCAAAAGTGGTCCTAAATATGGTGGTAAGGAAATAATATCATTTTGGGATAGATTTTGACCTATTAAATCATCTTAAAACTTCATAAAAATACCGCCATTAGATCGAGCTTGAAAAGAGCTTTCCAATGAGTATAAATATACCTATGTTTGGATATATTGATGCCTAAAACTATGAAATTATTGTTAATCACCTTGTGATAGTCGCCATGTGACAGTCGCCTTGTGACAGTCGCCATGTGACGGTCACCTTATGATAGTTGCCATGTGGCAGTTCCCAAAATGACATTACTTCCTTACCACCATATTTAGATCCACTTTTGATCTATTAAATCATATTGAAACTTCATAAAAACACCACCATTAGATTAGGCTCAAAAATAGCTTTCCAATGAGTACACATATGCCTATGTTTGGATATATATTGATGCCTAAAATTATAAAATTATTGTTAGTTACCTTGTGACAGTCACCATGTGACAGTTACCATGTGACAATCACCTTGTAATAGTCGCCATGTGATAGTCACCATGTGGCAAGTGTCATAAGCCAAATGACACAAGCGACTGTCACAAGGTGATTGATAATAATTTCACAATTTTAGGCATCAATATATATCCAAACATAGGTATATTTGTACTTGTTGGAAAGCTCTTTTTGAGCTTGATCTAATGGTGGTGTTTTTATGAAGTTTCAATATGATTTAATAGGTCAAAAGTACCCCAAAAATTTATTTATAATTTACGTGCAAATGTTTTTAAAATTCACCATATTTTGATAATTATTTTGCAAAATTTTGAAAAATTTACCCTAAAGTTTATACAGGATTCACCTTGATTCACCCTGAATTTATAATTACTTGTTTGGTACTACCCCTTATGCATAACCCTGATATACATATCTCTTCTCACCCATAATTACTCATGCATGATTCCTTCCATGAAAGAGTACTAGGTGTCACACCCTTTATATTGAACTATCTCTCTCATTGGCCAGATGAGCAAGTTTCAATTCTCTTTTCTATCCATCCAAAAGTAACAAGCTAGTTCCTTCTCTAACACATTTCTGTTTTAGTGAGAGCTCATAGCTTAAAATGTGTTGACTATATCTCACTTCCATTAGAAAGAGATTTAATATTTTCAAGCTCATTTTTAGCTCATAATTTATTAATAATAATAATTCCATGTATCTTAAAATTCTTTCATTAAGAACCTTTATTTACCTAAGGAATTTAGGTTAATGTGGCAATGCCATATCCATAAGAGCACCACCCTAAATATTACTATAACCAACTCATTAATCAACTATAGTTATTGAATGGCAAATAAATTTATAAACACAAACATCAACAATCTTGACATGCATGCACTGACCTACCAAAGTGCTAATCTAAAGTTAATCTCACAGCCAAATCGGTAAGGCCCAGTCTCATATTTAATGTACGCGAGTTAGAGAGGAAGTAAAATAACCCCATTCACTTAACTATTAATAAACCATTTAAAGCTTAAATCAATTATTCCAATTCTATTTACCAACAAAAACAACCATTTAAAGCTTTTGAAAGGTGTTTGAATCTTTTTAAATCAATACATAGAAATACCTCTATTACCACATCCAATGAAGGTAAAATAAACAACTTCTTAGTATGTAAAGGATATCTACACTAATACAACTAAGGAAATACCCATTTTATTTCACAGATATAGCTAATACACAATGAATCACAATCACACATAAAAACAATATGTCTTTCCTAGGTTCTGTTTTCAAATTTGAAAGAGATCAACTCTCTTCCTACCTAAATCCTGGAATGGAATTTCCTACTTATCACTTGAAAGGAAACATTCATTCAATCCATTTTAATCATGATATTAGCATTTACAATATTTCATCCATAAAAGTCTTTATTCTACAATATTAGAGAGAAATCATGATGTGGTTCCTACATTTGTACTAAATATGACATTCAAAACATCATTCATATATGCCAATGACATCTAGCGATGTATAGCATTTTTGAGTCATATAATAGTTCTATCTTCCTCTAAACTAGAATACATATATAACAATTAAATCTAGTTGCTACATCACAAATTGTTCATTTCCTACTCAACAACTATGTTTCCAGCAACAAATGGAATATTAACAATTGAGCCAGTTTGTTTCATTTATCCATTGTTCATTCCCTAGAAAAAACTAAGGTTTTCAATAGTGTCATTTTACTATTTTGTTCATAATAAAACTGAGAGAACACTAATCAATAAAAACTGTTAATCTCTTTCACACCCACATGACAACATGCACAAAAGATAAATAAAAGGCTCAATAACCTAGTTTCCTTCTATATTTTTTTGAGTTCTGATTCTCTAAGATGTCCGACTCTCTTCGAATTTGCTCCCTTTGTTGTCTCTCCTCGACGATCCCCTCTCTCATTTTTTTTCTTTTTCCTACTTACCTCCTTTCTCTCTTCTACTACTACCATTTGCGGACTAGTCACCCCACTCCGCTATCTTCCACTTGTCTCTTTTCATTAATGAGCACTCTTGGCCAACCATTATCCTTGACCGACTAATAACCACACTCATGACTCATTCAAATAATTTAAAAGAAACAACATTTCTATCCAAAACACATTCTCAAATAAACTTTTCAAACGAATAGCAAAGCTTATTTTCATGGGATTCTCTTTAATTTAATTGTAACTTTAAATTATTCCAAGCACACTATTTATTTTTCTAATTAATAAAGTAAATTCACTCTTCCTATATTATTTGAAATAAATCAAAATCATTCCAAGCCATTTATCAACAAGAATGAAATATTTTCTAAAAATGAAAATGCTTAAAGAACACAGGCATTCATTTTCTTTGCAAACTATGCTATGTAAATTTATGATATGCATCTCCATGGAAAGGGATATTCTTCCATGTTGCCACCTCAAGTTATTCAATAAATAACCCATCACATCATCCCCAAAGTAATATTTTCTCGATGGTTAAATTCTTGCTGCCATCGTAAAGGAACCTATTCCTGCAAAAGTGTGTTTTCATTAGCAGTATAATATTCACATATAAAATGTAGGTCTTTACAAAAATCAAACATGGAATTATTCTACATCACTCATTAAGATTCATATCTCATTTTTCTCAATAAGGAACAAGTATTTTGCCTAATACAACTAAAATAGTCCATCATTTCATCCATAAGCCATAAAACAAAATATAAATCCATCAACAGGAAATTTTTTCCAAGGAGTGGATCATGAAATCATCCCCCTCTTAGGCCTAACATAGTCCTCTATGTTTTAAAACATTGCAAACATTAAATAGTATTTATACAACATTTTCAAATAAAAGTGAAAAATATTTTTGCATATCCACTACTCTCTTCCAAGTAGCATTTCTTTCAGAGTAATGGTCCCACTAAACTTTACACTACTCTAAAGTTCCTTTCCTAATTTATTTATATCAAAACTTAAGGATTCTTATTAGTTGAACCTCTATAGCCTCTAGGTTCACCATCTACAAATTAGAAAAAACCCACACATTATTTGGATTAGCAACATATCTTTTAAGCAACGAAATATGAAAGGTGTTGTAAATCTTAGATAGATTGGGTGGTAAGCCAAGTTGATATGCCATAGGACTAATATTTTCTATGATTTCAAAGGGTCTGACAAAGTGAGGATCTAGCTTTATGGATTTAATTGCACTCTTTCTTGGTTTTACCCTCAAAAACACCCTTTCACCCATAACAAACTATTTTTATGATCTCTTAAAATCGACATAGCTTTTATGTCAATCTATAGCTTCCTTTAGTCTTCATTTGATCACTCTCAACTTTTTCTCCATTTATTTAACCATGTTGTCCAAGCACAATTCGATCTTCTGGATTATCCCAAGACAATTATGTCTTGTAATTTCTACCATACAAAGCTTCAAACAAGGCCATACCTATGGTCGAATGGTATCCGTTATTGTAGGTAAATTCTACCAAATGCAAGAAATCCTCCCAATAAGTTTTCTTATCCATGCAGTAAATGTGAAGCATATCTTATAACACCTAGTTAAATCTTTTATTTTACCCATCAATCTTTGGATGGTAAGTAGAACTAATACTCAATCTAGTTCTAATGGCATGATGCAAGGATTACCAAAACTCAGATGTGAATTTTGGATCTCTATTTGATATGATTACCTCTAGGAAAACCATGAAGCCAAAATATTTCTTTGGCAAATATATTTGCCATAGTCACAACATCATCCTTGGTGTTCCCAGGTATAAAGTGCACAACCTTGATCAATCTATCAACCACTACTAGTATTGTATCATGCTGAAACCTATTCTTGGGTAATCCTACAATGAAATCCATAAAAATAACCTACAATTTTTGCATAGGTACATCATGTGGATACAAAAATCTAGCGAGATGCTTGTGTTCCACTTTTACATTTTGGTACTCGAGGCATTGAGCAATAAATTTAGTTATATCTCTCTTTATCCCTAGCCAGAAGAATATATTTTTCATGTTTTATCTCATCTTTGCTCCTCTTGGATGAGCAGAATATGGATATCGATGCACTTCATTCATGATCATCCTGATAAAATTTTTAGTTTAAGTAATTACTACCCTATTATTAAAACATAAGAAACCATCCTTGATGTCAAAGTACTTGTTTTCATCAGGTTTCTCTTCCATCCTTTCTTGAATTTGGTTTTAGTATGCATCTTGATTTTGTATTTCTTTGAATTGTTCTATTAAGTTGACATGGATGCGAGACAAAAGTTCTTTATATATCCTACTAAATGCATAAACAAATTTATTCTCTTTTCTCTTAATGTAATCAATACCAAAATCATATTCAACAAGAAATTCCATCTAGCTCCTTTGCCTAGCATTGAGTAAAGGTTGAGTAGACATGTACTATAAACTTTGATGAACTGTATTTATCTCAAAGAGTCTACCAAAAAGATAATATCACCAACTTTTAAGAGCAAACACTACAACTACCAACTCTAAGTCATGGGTTGTATAATTAAACTCATATATTTTTAGTTTTCTATATCCATAGGTTATCACTATTTATTCTTGTGAAAGTACTCCTTCCAAACCTTTGAGTGATGCATCTGTATAGACATAAAACTTCCCTAAGGATCAAGTATCTTTTGTATAAGAGGCATGGCAATATTTTGCTTGAACAAACCAAAGGCTTCCTCACACTTATCTGTCCACTTGAATTATTTTTCTTTTCACTGAAGGTTAGTTATTGGTGAGGTGATATTGGCATAGTCCTTCACTTATCACCTATAGTATCTAGTTATGCCCATGAAACTTTGAACTTATGTCACATTTGTAGGTGGAAGCCAATTCAGAATGGCTTCTATTTTATTAGGATCCATAAAAATCCCATTAACCAAAACAATGTACCCTAAATATTGTACTTATGACACATAAAATTCACACTTGGATAAATTCCCATACATTGATTTTTTCTTAACAACTCTAGCACAACCCCAAGGTGCTCGTCATGCTCTATCTTATTTCTAGAATAAATAAAAATATCATCTAGAAATAGCAGAAAAAATCTAACCAAGTATTTCTTGAAGATGCTATTCATTAAATTCATAAATTTTGTTGGAGCATTTGTTAAACCAAAAGGTAATATAATAAACTCACAATGTCCATAGTGAGTTTTGAAGGCTGTCTTATGAGTATCCTCCTCACGGATTCTCAATTGGTGATATACCAATTTCAAATCAATATTTAAAAATACTACAACATCATTTAGTTGATCGAAGAGATATTTGATTCTCGGTAGAGGATATTTGTTCTTTACTGTTGCCTTGTTTAATATTCTATAATATATGCATAGTCTCAAGGAACCATCCTTCTTCTTTACAAATAGCACTGGTGCTCCTTAAGGTGATACACTTGGTTTGATCAATCCTTTCTCTAGAAACCCTTACAATTGCACCTTCAACTCTTGCATTTCTATGGGATTCATTCTATAAGGAGCTCTATGTATGGGTTTTGTTCCAGATTGAAGATCTATAGTAAAGTCAAATTCCTATTTAGGGGGTAATCTAGGTAAATACTAAATATATCCCTAAATTCCTAAAGAATTGGGTGTTTTCTCAAAAAATTCTTCCTTATTTTCTTTATCAAATTTATTTATCTTAACAACATAGACAATTCCTCCTTTCTTTATGGCCTTCTTTAGTTGCATTGCCAACAAGATTTGAGATTAAAAAGTCCCTTGAAGAATGTACATCCTACTCACAACTCCCTTATCATCTATGTACTCAATCCATCTATCCTGCAAGTTGAGTACTACCTTATGCACTTGCAGCTAGTCCATTCATAGGATTATGTCAAAATCATGCAAAGGTGCTATGTACAAACATCCTATAGTTGTACCAATAGGTAAGGCTATTTATGCCATAGGGTAACATTGATTAGCAGAGTAGGTTTATCTTGAACCATACTCAACCTTCCACCCATGAGACAAGATTATTGGGCTCTATGAAAAATCTTTACCTAAACTAATGGAAATAAAACTATTTGTAGCACCACTATCAATCAAGGTTTTAACATCTCTACCAAAAATTTTACCTCTGATCACTAGTGGCATGGTTTGACCATCTAGATTTTGGTTCCTTGTAGCTACATAGATCTTGTGTGTGGGCTCTCTAGATGAAATTTATTTATATATAGGTTACTTCCATTTAGAACTCATTTATGTTCTTTGTGGGCAATTAGAAGCATAATGTGGTCCTCTACAAATATAACATCCTTTATTCGGCCCTGGATTTTCTTTCCACTTTTGTCCCTCTTTTGCTCTTTTTGTAGATGGATAATTAGCCTATCCCTATAACTGTCTGTTGTTACCCATGTTATATCGGTTATTCCCCTGGAACCTTTTCCTAAACTTCCTTTTATTTCTATCATTTCCTTGGTCCTATTGAAAGATATTCTTGTTTACTTATTTCTCTTCCTATTTTACAAAACCTGCACTATTTCTCTTTCTTAGTGCCTCTTTACCCTCTTCATCTAATATTTAATAATCGAAGATGGGTTTGAGATATGTTTCAACATTCCTGGCTAAATCATAAACCTTATGCAAAGTTGTAGGTTCTCACATATCCACTTCTTTTCCAATTCTAGGGTCCGATCCCAATATGAACTTATGGATATTTATTTTCTCGTTATATATAGGTACATATTTCATTAATTTGACAAATATTTAATTATACTTTTTCACAGTCCTAGTTCCTTGCCTATGTCTAAATAATTCTTTAAATTTTTGGGAATAGAAATGTTTCATGAGAAATCTATATTTGAAGGCTTTTATAAACTCTACCCATTTCAATTCAACTACTACCTCAAGATCTAGTTCATCACTATATGCTTCCCACCAAGCTAAACCATCACCTTACAAATGCAATGTGGCATAAGATGTTTGAGTTCCTAGGGAAAAGTTATTCATGTTGTAATATATTTATATCTCTTTCAACCATACCTCAACCTTGTCCTCATCTTCTTCTCCATTGAATTTAGAAGACTTCAAATGTTTTAATATCCCTGACCAAATTAGCCTCTAACCTAACCCTAGCTTTTTGTGCCTCAGTAAGAGGTTCATTTGGCTGACTCACTCTAGGTACCTGCTTGTGTTTCTTGATTTAACATGACATCCAACAATTGTTTTTGGGTTTCTACCTATTCTCAAAGTAGAGCCATTGTTTCAGTAATATTATCATTCCTAGGATTTTTTATTTCCTCACTAGGATTCTCTAAACCCACTTCTAGATTCCTATTCTCCATATTATTTTGTCGTGTCTGCCTTGTTGATGGGGTAGCATTTTATCTTCTTCTCTTTGGTGGCATTTTCCCTAGCCATACACAAAAGAGGTATTAAGAATTCATTAGCAATTAGTCCTTCAAATTGCTTCTCTTACTAAATATTTACCCATTCATCTCAAGTAACTTCAAGCAGATTTTACTTCTAATGGGTATTCTATTGGCTAGGTATTTTTTTAAGTATGTTTTCTATTACATACAAACCTAATTTTTACGTAGTGAACCTATTCCACTATGAACCATGCTCTGATACCAAATGTCATAAACTCCCAAAATGAAACTAACTTATCATCCTAAATCTAATCGCTCTATTTTTTTTAAACACATCTATATACATCTCTCTTCTCACCCATCACTACTCATACATGATTCCTTCCATGCAAGAGTACTAAGTATCACACTCTTTATATTGAACTATCTCTCTCATTGGCCAAATGAGCTAGTTTCAATTCTCTTTTTTATCAATTGAAAAGTAACAAGCTAGTTCCTTCTCACACATTTCTTTTTGAGTGAGAGCCCATAGCTTAAAAGGTGTTGACTATCTCTCACTTCTATTAAAGAGATAAATTTAATTTTTTTGAGCTCATTTTTAGCTCATAACTTATTAATAATAATAATTTCATGTATCTTGAAATTATTTCATTAAGAACCTTTATTTACCTAAGAAATTTAGGTTAATGTGGCAATGCTAGCTCCATAAGCGCCCCACCCTAAAGATTACCGTAACCATATTATTTATCAACTATAGTTATTGAATGGTAAATACAACCATAAACACAAATATTCATCAATCTCGATGTACATGCATTGATCCACCAAAGTGCTAATATAAAGTTAATCTCACAGCTAAATCAGTAAGGCTCAGTCTCATATTTAATGTACACGAGTTAGAGAGGAAGTAAAATAACCCCATTCACTCAACTGACAATAAACCTAGAAATTCGGTTCCATAACATGATATTGAAATTCAAATTTATAAATTACATTAAGAGACTCATTGTCCAACTAAAGGACAACATGACACAAGTATTAAAAATACAATCCACTTCTCTTAAAATCAGTATCAAGTCCTTATAGAAATTTGGCTAATAATATCTTTGCTAGCACCAATGTGCCATTGGAAATATTCATAAATCAAGGTACAAGATAATACATGATCAATATGGAATTTCTCATTTTCGACTCTTCTATCTAGATAGGCATTCTACTCCAAGGCTTGTAATACAACCCAAAAAGTCTTCATATTGGGAAAACAATCACATTCAAGCTCCAACTACTTCAACTGCACATATTGGAGTCCCTCTTCTGGTACCTTTGCATCGTTTCCAAACTATAGGTAGTAATATTCTAACCCTCCACAGTGGCTTCATTAACCATCGATAATTATACCTTTCAATGGGGATCAGAGATGACTCCATTGTAATCAATAGCAATCCCTTATTTTCTCAGTGGTATAATTTCAACCACCCAAATCACAATATCTTTCCCCACAGGGTCTCAAAAAAATGCGTTGCATAAATTTAACAATTCTAACTAATTCTATATCACTATCAAAGCATTGAAACATTTCCTTTTATAAATAAAGCAATTACTATCCAATCGACAATGCTTAACTCAATCATTCCAAATCTATTTACCAATAAAAACAACCATTTAAAGCTTCTGAAAGGTGTTTGAGTCTTTTTCAATAAATACATAGAAATACCTCTATCACCAAATTCAATGAAGGTAAAATAAAAAACTTCTTAGTATGTAAAGGAAATCTACACTCATACAACTAAGGAAATACCCTTTTTATTTCATAGATATAGCTAATACACAATGAATGACAGTTGCATATAAAAACAATATATCTTTCCTAGATTCTGTTTTCAAATATGGAAGAGATCATCTCTCTTCCTAACTAAATACTAGAACAAAATTTCTTACTCATTATTTGAAAGAAAACATTCATTCAATATATTATAATCCTGAGATTAGCATTTACAATCTTCCATCCATAAAAGTATTTATTCTACATGCTTAGAGAGAACTCATGACGTGATTCCTATATTTGTACTGAAGATGACAATCAAAACATCATTCATATACACCAACAATGTCAATCATAATAGTTCTATCTTCCTCCAAACCAAAATACATATATAACAATTCAATCTAGTTGCTACATTACAAATCGTTCATTTCCTATTCAAAAACTACTTTTCTAGCAACAAATGGAATATCAACAATTCAGCTAGTTTATTTCATTTATCCACTATTCATTCCCTAGACAAAACTAAGGTTTCAAATAGTATAATTTTACTATTTTTTTAATAATAAAACTAAGAGAACACAAATCAATAACAACCGATAATATCATTCACAACCACATGACAACATCCACAAAAGACAAAAAAAGGCTCAATAACTTGGTTTCCTTCTATAGTTTTTATGAGTTCAGCATCTTTGAGACGTTTGAATCTATTTGACTTTACTCCCTTCATGGTCTCTCCCCAACGATCCCCTCTCTCATTTTTTTATATTTTTCTACTTACCTCCTTTCTCTCTTCCACTACTATCGTTTGCAGACTAGTCACCCCACTCCATAATATTCCACTTGTCTCTTTTCATTAATGAGCACTATTGGCCAACCATTATCCTTGATCGACCAACAACCAAAGTCATGCATCATTCAAATAATTTAAAAGAAACAACAATTCTATCCAAGACACATCCTCAAATCAAATTTTCAAACAAATAGCAAAGCTTTTTTCATGGGATTCTCTTTCCTTTAGTTGTAACTTTGAATTATTCCAAGCACACTATTTCTTTTTTTTTTTCTAATTAATAAAGGAAAATAACTCTTCCTATATTATTTGAAATAAATCAAAACCTCATATATTCTTATCATTCCAATCCATTTATCAACAAGAATGAAATATTTTCTAAAAAGAAAAATTCTTAAAAAACAGACATTAATTTTCTTTGCAAACTATGTTATTTAAATTTATGATATGCATCTCCATAAAAATGGGCATTATTCCATGTTGCCACCTCAAGTTATCCGACAAATAACCCATCACATCATTTTCCCAAGGTAATATTTTCTCAGTGGTTAAATTATTTCTACCACTGTAAAGAAACATGTTCATGCAAAAGTGCATTTTCATTAGCAGTATCATATTCACATATAAATGTAGGTATTTAGAAAAACCAAACATTGAATTATTCTACATCACTCATTAAGATTCATATTTCATTTTTCTCAATAAGGAACATGTATTTTGCCTAACACAACTGAAATAGTCCATCATTTCATCCATAAGCCATAAAGCAAAACATAAATCATCAACATGAAATATCTGCTACGGAGTGGGTCATGAAACTCGTGATTCACATTCGAGTTTTGGTAAGCCTTACATCGTGTCATTGGTATTAGACTAAATATTAGTTCAGAATATCACCTAGATACTGACAAATAAACTGAAAGGGTGAATCGTGTCCTATAGGATATGGTTCACATGTATTTTATAGATCAAAAAACCTGATGGGAAGATTACCTACACTTAGTGGAATTTTCCTACAATAACGGTCATAATTCAACCATAGGCATGGCACAATTTGAAGATGTATATGGTAGGGGGTGAAGGAACCCATTTTCTTGGGATAATCCAGAGGATAGAGTTGTGCTTGGACTAGACATTGTCAAGGAAATGGAGCAATAGTTAAGGATGATCAAGGAAAGGCTTGAGGAAGCCATAGATTGTCAAAAAAGTTATACCGATCTTATGAGGTTGCCAAGAGAATTTGTTGAAGGTGACAGAGTATTTTTTAGGGTGAGACCAAATAATAGTGCTATAAAGTCTACAAAAATTGTTCCACATTTTTTGGGACCCTTTAAAATCATAAAAAATATTAGTCTTGTGGCATACTGACTTGCCTTACCACCCAGTCCGTTGAATATTCATGAAACCTTTCATATTTCTTTGCTTAGGAAATATGTAGCTAATATTGAACATGTGTGGGATTTTTCTAAATTGTAGATGGTGGATCCAGAGGCTATAGAGGTTTGACCAATAAGAATCCTTGAGTTCCATTCCAATTCATTTAGGAATTCAAGGTCCAGTGGGACCGTTATTCCGAAAGAAATGCTACTTGGGAGAAAGTAGCCGACATGCAGAAACATTTTCCTTTCTTGTTTAAAAATAATGTGTAATGGATATTCTTTTATTTTTTTGATGAAATAGAAAATATACAGAGGACTTTATTGAGCTTAAGGGGGGAGGATGTCATGACCCTCCCTTAGAAGACTTTTCACTAGGTGGATTTATGATTTGCTAAGATATATTTCGATGAAATGGTTGATTATGCCATGTTTTATTTCTACAATTATGGATATTGTGTGGATATATAAATATATATATATGTGTGTGTGTGTGTGTGTGTGTGTGTGTGTGTGTGTGTTTGATGAGATACCTGACAATTTAATGTTTTGTTGCTACAGGTGATTGTTTTATGAAGAAAAAATCACTTGAAGATATAATTATTATGTATAAAATAATGTTGCTAATGGAAGTGTATTATTGTAGGAACATGTTTATCTCATGATGGAAAGGAAGTAATCACCCAGAATGGGACATGCAAAAAAAATAGAAGATAGGATAACTAACCTATCATTCATCTAGAGCAACAAGGAAGAAAATGCTCTTTAATTATAATTTGCATGTTATAAAACTATTTAGTAGAATTATATGTAAATAGATTAGAGTTTTGGATGTTGCTATTAATTCTATTAGTAGTAGAGTTATAGACAGATCCTTGCAAAGAATAACAAGGGATAAGCTTGATTCCTCCTGATTTTATTTTTAATGAAGGAAATAAATCCTTCAGAAGGGATACAATATTAAGAATAAAATGACTTAGTGGATGTTTAAAAAATGATTCATAATTATCTTGGAGTTAAAGGACACCATAAAATCCATGGCTATAGGTAACAATAACATTAAATTATGAACTAGGACTTCATAGAAGGATTGTTGGCTATCAAGGTAAGGTGGCACTATGACAATGAATAGTGGTAATGGGCTTGGGATTTTGAGGAGGCTTTGGATTCGTTCGGGGTAGTGAAAGAGCAAGTGGGAGGAGTCCTTCATTGATGCTAGAAAGAGAACCCGAACATGGAAGGGAGTCAAGCAACCGGTTTTGATGTATACTCATTGATCTTAGAATCACTTGCTGGTTTTGGTGTATACTCGCTGGTCTCAGAATTGCTTGTGGGTTGTGGTGCAATACTTGCTGGGTGTGGTGCAATACATACATGTTTTAGAGTAAAGAATTGGGGGGATTGGAAGAGCGACGAATATCGTAGAGAGATCAAATTTTTGATGGATGACATTGAAGCTTTATGAAATAGATAAGGTAGACCCTTCTGCATTTTTGGATATGTCTTTATGTAGAAAATACGTAGTTGTTATTTATTAAACTTAGATGCTAGGTGAATATACTCCTACCTTGGGTTTTATATGCTGGTAATACACCGTACTTTGGATGTGTGGCTCTGTATGTATGGTTGCCCATGTAGAGCATATGTATGATAGCTTTCATAGAGCTTGCTACAAGTGTGGATTAGTAGTTAAGGTAAAACCTTCCTATAAGAAGATCCTTCTATAAGAACACTTGTACCTCCTATGTAGACTTTTAGAAGGCTCATAGCTTCATCTACAAAATGAATGATAGAGGAATTAAAACTATGGTGTAGGAACCCTTTTGAGGAGATAATGGTTTTGTTGGAACTTAGAGGTCACTGGAAAGTAGCTGGTATACTTTCGATATGATCATATCCATATTAGTTACGTATATTTGTCTCTATTTGTAGGAATAGAGTAATTTTTTTATATTGGTGATTCAACATTGCATGCCACTCATTAGGTTGAGTCTCAATTAAGCTACTACCTTTTCATTGAGTGGTATTGAAGAATAGTGGATAAAATTCCATCGATAATCTGAGAAATAGAACTTGCTGGCCCTAAAACATTCTTTAGTAAGTGACTTAGAATGGTGGTTTCATTGTCATGTAAAGCAAATAATCCCAGTGCTCTACTATGTTACCAAATGGTTGGTTTAGTAAATGTAAAATGTGAAAAGGATTCCCAACATTATGGTATGATGGAACTAGAATATTAAATCCCTACCCAGTATCTATGCGAAGAGTGAGTTCAAGGTAATTTATTTTCTTGGGAATGCTATTGTTAGAGGAGTGAGTCTTTTGGTCTGTAGCGTTAAAAAGAATTGATCTAATAGAGTTTGAGTTAACAGGTTGTGGGAATTTTTGAAACATCACAAGTATACGTGTAGTTTAATTTATCTTCTCTTTCCAGTAGGTAGAGGATGATGTTTTCTCTATGGCAACTCTATTTAAAAATCATGAATTAGATGGAAATAATCTAGAGGACTCATAAAGATCTATCTTTTTGACGGTTAAACCATTGGTATGCTAGAAATTTGGTTCCAAATTTAGTTTAGTTATCTTAGGAAAGGATTGAGATAAGTAGAGACAGCTTATGGATGATTTTAGATTGTAATGTATGATGGACAAGGAATAAATTGATGATGACAAGCAAAATATTCTATTACATGGTTTAAAGATAGTTTTTAGGTAATGATAACTTGCACTCTGGGAATGTGGAGTTGTGTTGTATTTGTGGGTAGATGAGTTACCCATTGTAAGAAGTAGAGGGAACAATAAATGTACCCAAATAAGAGATGAGTGCAAATGGAAATTTCCTATCTCTTTGTAAGATATTTACCATATTGAAATGAAAGGGAACATTTTCATGTTGGGTTTTCCCTTTGGGGTTTTATCCTAGTGTAAATAAAATTATGTCATAGGATCTTTGTGTGGATTATGCATTTGTAATTTTGAATATTGAATAGTAACAGATGAATGATGTGGTGTGGTGTTATTAAAATATTTATGGGTTATTTATGATATGGTTGTATATATTCATATTATCACTTACGAAATTTGGTTATGAATTAAGTATGATATAATATTGTTGTAAATCCTATTTTCTCATGAGCATAATTGTACTTGTTGTAATAAGGAAATAATGCCAAGAAAGAAGTAATTTTTATGGGTTTTCTTCAATACTCTTTAATTCATATAAAAACTTGGTAATAGATATTTTACCCTGAGGGTAAAATAGTAAAGTAATTATTTGGCAATACAAATGGTAAATTGAGTAACTCAAATGAATTACTACTTCTAGGATACCATAGGGTTATGGATGGAATAGGCAGGTCTTAGTGGCAAGCCTATAATATATTGAATCCATATAAGACCAAATGAAGTGTATAAATTATAAAAATTAGAACCCACCAAGAAGGAATTTGGAAATGAGGCCTTATGGGGTGTCTAGCTAAGATGGACATGATATGGATAGGCAACCCTTATACACACGTACCACCTGCACATAAGGATATATGAAGAGTAAAGACATGATGTGCACCCTTCAAAGGAATAAAGGGGAGGACAATACTATCTTAGTGGATCCATGAGATGGATAGTATTGATTCTAATAATAATACACCTAGTGCTCTTACATATCTAGATTTATGTAAGGTATACGTATGGGTGTGCCTCAAGTAATTTAGGAGAATTGTGAGTTTTTTGTGAACATAGAATGAATACCTTATTTAAAAAAAAAATAGATTGGAAAATTTAGGTTGTGACAGATACTTACTCTAAGAAATGGTCCACCTGTTCATCTATTTTTTCTCCTTCTCCATCCAAGATCCCAAATTGAGGTACTTAAATTAAAAATCATGTTTTAATACCTTTATCCATTTCCTATGCCTAGTTCTCCTCCTCATATTCTTCTATGAATGACCTTTCCTTGATCTACTTGATTTGTCTCATCCCAATTACCTCTTGTAGTGAAATGTGAGCTACAGTTTGCACTTGTTGTTCCCCCTTTTCCAACTTGGTTTCATCCATATTTATAACTTCTTAAGTTGAATTTTGATCTCCTCGGGTACCTAAACTTATGCTTATGGCTTCAGTTGCTCCCCTACCCTTTCTTGAGGTGCGAGTATCATATTAGGTCATTCTTATACTTGTGTGATATTCCCTTCCCTCGAATTACTATTGCCACATCTCATGATAATCTAAACTTATGGTTTTTTCTTGTCCTTTTCTTCCCGAGGCACCACCATTACTTATTTTGATTTTGTTCATGGTGGTGTTTCCACCTTATCCAACCACTATTTGGCTTCTTCCATAAGTTCAAACTCATTGGCATCAATCAGTGTAGAAGGTCCCATTGCTCCTCTTGTATGACTCATTTCCATTGTCAAATTAATATCTATCAATTCTAAAGCATCCAACTCCATGTGCATATAATTTTTTGGATCTATGAGTGATTCTTGTTGTTGCTCACTTTGTACATGAGATTTTTCTTGCATTTTCCTCTCTTGTTGCCTCCTTGTCTACATAAGACTTGGAATTGGTTCTATTGCCTCCTCCATTTGAGATAGTGGCTTCTCCTGTATCCCTTGTTGAGATACCTCTTCCTCCTACTAGTTTTCATCATCTCTTCCTCCAACACATGTTTTAGATTCCTTATGTTTCACTTAGGTTTAAGCTTTTTAGGAGTGACCTTTTAGATTAGAACTATTTTTACCCATCATAATATCAAAGGTTGAAACTTCTATAGATCTTGAGGTATTGTCATGCCATAAAATAGAATACCCGCCTAAGTTATGAAATATAGCATAACTGCGATTGCATGAAATTCCATAGAAAATTTCTTCTTTTTTCTCTACATCAGTCACAAAATCCTTTGAGGCAAGTGTGTAATCTAATCATATTGTACTTCCTTTGTAATATCTTCCACATACTATGCCATCCACACTAATATATCAGATGATCATGCCTCTCCTAATAGATGAGACATTACCACATTCATGGCATAGTAGAGTTCCTGATTCTTCAATATGCTTTTCTTGATTCCATGCCCTCCTAGACCAAAGGACATGGTGGATGTTTATGACTTAAGTGATGTCAACTTAGTTAGAAATCTATGAGTCTCGATTGTGGCTAGATGTCCATTCTTAATCAGTTGCCCTTCACTTGGTAACCCAAATATTTATCGAAAGTGGGCAACTGAGAATTCACTTTCAGGTGCCAATTTCCAATACAAACAAAAGTGCAATTCATATGGGTATCATATGATTGCACAATTTAAAACAAGTACTCATTGAAGAAGGTTTTTTCAAATGGTGATACTTGTACCAAAAAACTAGCTTAAGCCTTTCCTAGGGCCAATTTTAGTTGATGAATCTCAAGATGATATTTCCACCATTTTCAAAAAATTCTCTAGTCGACTGTGTGAAAGAGATATATTTCAACTCTACTTGTCCACCTTCATCATCACTCAATATGGCATCTTCATTTTTTGGAGTAGCTTCTCGATGAACTTCACTCTAAAGTTCCATTTTGTGTACTTGTGGTGGTTCCATATAAAGGCCCCTTCTATATTATGGTTGCTCTCTTCCCCTACCATCATACTAATTATCACATCCCCTCCACAACCTACAATCTTTTCCCCTTCGAGAATGGTAGCCACATCCTCTCCTAGGATGAAACCCTCATCCTTGTCCTTGTATTGGGTAGGTTACATCCTACCATGTGAGTGATCCTCTTCCTTATTTGGGGTATGAACTCCTTTTATGTATTTTTCCTAATGAGTGTTCTGCTCTTGTTGCCACAATCCTTCATATATGAGCCCTAAATTCATGCTTGGAGTTGATCCTTCAAGGGTCTTAATTTTTATCTACAACTAACTAATCCTTCAAGGGTCTTAATTTTTATCTACAACTAATTGTGCCTCCTTTCCCAAATCATACCATGTGCATCAAATTTGTATGATAGCAATAGATTTCATACAATGGCATTCAATTCTATACAAACACATAATTTTGTACAATTGCACATAATTCCATGCAATTTGCATAAAAATCATACAAATTGCCCTAAAATCATAAATTTGATTTCCAAATCATACAACTATACCTTAAATCATACAATTGCACCTAAAACCATACAATTGCCTCCACAAATTATACAATTCCCCTCAAAAATCATATAATTGCTTCCAAATCGTATAATTGCACTAAAAAATCATACAATTGCTGCCAAATCATAGAATTGCACTAAAAAATCATATAATTGTTACCAAATCATACAATTACACTAAAAATTCATACAATTGTACTAAAAAATTGCACAATTGTTGCCAAATTGTACAATTGCACTAAAAAATTGTACAATTACCTTTTGATTCATACATTGAAGCTTGAATTTGCTAAGTTTGTACAATTCCATGCAATTTCTCCAAGGGTTTATCTGTAATTGGTTTTTTCTTCTACATGGTATGATTTTTATCTTCCTTGTGCAATTTATCCATCAATTGTGCCCATTTTCACTCCTAGTCAGTTGTACAGTCAGTTGTACAATTTCATCCTTTTGTAATTTGTGCAATATTTCTCCGTTTATATGGCTTGTTTTTTCCACTATTCAATATGCATTAGTTGGAAATATCTTCTACTAGAAACTCTTCCACATGCAAACTAGGGTTTCGATTCTATCCCAATATCTTTTATTTTTTCTAAAAATGGTCCACCAAATCCTAGATTTTTAGAAAAATCAACATCCCGTGGCTTCTTCCAGTGAAATATTCAAACCCTAGCTTCTTCCAAAAAAAATCAACTCTAACTTTGTCATTAAAACTCAGAGAAGAGAAATATCAATGGTGCAAATTTATCATGACCAAAGAAAATTGTTGTAGTTGCATGTATGGGGATTTTTGTATGGTGCTCAATTACTTTGCTTGTGTTGCACCAATATTCCCTCTCAAATTCTTCCAACACTGCCACCCTTCAACTTCCAATTTGTTTTGATTTTCTTCTTGGCACCCATCTTTTTATAATTTTAACTGCTCATTGATGGATGATTTCCACCTCAATTTTTTTGCATGCACTTTTGTCTTTTTCATTCCCTTGATTTTTTATTATATTTTATTTGTCTTTTTGCTTATCTTTTTAGTTTATTTATTTTTCTTTATTTTTTGTCAATTCCTAATTTCCTAACTTATCAATGTGGAAATCATATAGTGAGTGCCATTTGGAGGTTCTGCCACCTCATCTCTTGCAATCATAGGCTGACCAATCATACAATTTTGTTTCGATTGATCAATTGTATGATTTGTAACCATATAATTATTAATTGTATGATATAGAATTGTACCATTTCCAACTGTACAATTTGGAATTGTATAATTCTCTATTTTTGAAATCGTACAATCTCTATTTATTCTTCCTTGATCACTTACTTGTTCAACATGTTCTCTTCATATTATTGAAGGATCATTTGATGAATACACCCTAGTTGTTTGATTCTTATTTGGGCAACTTATACTCTTATCATCTCGGACTAAGTTTACCTCCAAACTTGGTGAATGAGTTATTTTCCTACTTTGACTTCTTTCTTCTTGTGATCATCCTCTTCCCATTCCCGCAAGTTCTCTTCCTTGCATGTGTCTTTTGTGACCTTGTCCTCTTATTATAGAACCTCTTTGAATATTAAATGGACCTTCCTCTCTTTGAAGCAATCCCCTTCCTGCTTCTATTCTTATTGGCCCTTGTTGATGCATTGGTGGTCACCCTGAATTCCCTCTGTGAAAATGCAATCCCCTATGATTTTGCAAGAATCCACCATACAAATTATGTCCTTATTAAGCACTCCTTATCAAATTTAAGGGTGCATGTTGCATCTCATTAGGTTTCCTAGGCCATATTGGAGTAGGAGGTTGATACCTTCCCATAATTTCTCTAGGTAAGGGATATGAAGGACTCCTAACCCCATTCACTTATCGTAATCCTCCTCTATGACCTAGCTATCGCACTATAGTACATGGAATTCCTTATTGGTGATACAATTGTCGACTTGGTTCCCCTATTTCCTAATTTTTACTGAGTCATATCCACAAATTATATATTGGTTAGGTGTCCTTCACTACATTGAGATCCTAGTGATATTTGTCATAATTATTTAGTCTATTTTTTGCATGCCTTAATTGCCTTATCCAACTTTGATCTTCAAAATAATGTTGTGGGGAAAAACTGGCTAATGCCTCTCTATGGTCTAAAAAATTAGAGTGAGTACTTGAATCATTATGACTATCCTCTTGTCATGAAGACCATTCAACTAGCATATCCATTATCCTCCAGAGTCTCCTTACTTCCTTATTTTGTCTTATTAATTATCGGTATGCTATAATAGAGGAATCTAGTTTAGGACGAGTGTGAGGTTCTTGTATTCTTGACAAAAATTCATCACTACTACTATCTTGGCTACTATTTATCACTAGTAAGGTAATTTATTCATCACTAGAATTGCTAAAATCTTCTTGTTGGTTCCCCTATTGCTTAGGTGATAGAGAATTTTATGTAATATCTCACCGCACTATATCTTCTATCTCATTTGTAATTGGTAGATCTTACATCGAGCTTCTTGGTTCCACTTGTGATATTCCATCCTCACTAGAACTTTGCCTTGAGCCTTCTTATTGCCTTCCATATATCTAAGGTAGTTTTCCATTTTTATCATCTTATTATTCAATCTCTCTTTGCCTGCAATATATTGCTCATCAAGTTATTGCAATTTATCATCTAGTTCTTGAATGATTTTCCCTTAGAGTCATGCATTATGGGATTGTAATACTTCATACTCCTATTAAAACTATTGTGCTTGATGGTGCATTCATTGCTGGATAATATCAATTTGGGCTAATAGGGTAAGTCCAACTAGTTCTTCATATGCCACACCTCCTTCATATGAATTCAATATTTCTATATCAAAGATATCCATCTTATCTTCATATTGAACCATTAGTTATATCCTTTGTTGTCCTTCTGCTTGTTGGCGCAACTTTATTTGCTCCAAATTAGGATACACCATTGCTTCTTCTGGTGGGGATGCTTCCTCCTATATATCCATGTTCATTTCTAAGGGCACTTCTCTTTATTCCTTATTTCATTTGAGATAACTCGTTCCTTAGCTTCTTCTTAAATCATTTTTGTTCTATATGTGAACCTCACATGTAGTTGCATTATTATTATTTTTCTAGGGTGAGGTGCTAATTCTATTTATTCTATGATGAACTGTACTTCCTCCTCTTCTTTAAATAGACATGCCATCCCAATATCATCTTCTCTTGGTAAAGAATTCTAATTATCTTGGGTTTCTTGTTGTGGTTCTCTAGAATCTACTTCTTGTCATTGTATCCATTCTATTTCGTTCAAAGCAATAAACAAGCACTGTGCTTTATATGGTTTTAACTTTGAACCATTTAATATTTTGGGTGCTACTGTCCCATTTAATTTTTACAATTTTACTACACCATTTTCCATAAATTCTGACTCTAAAGGGACCAAGAAATAATATTTTTAACTTCCT
Source organism: Wollemia nobilis (assembly GCA_028583015.1). Classification (NCBI taxonomy): domain Eukaryota; kingdom Viridiplantae; phylum Streptophyta; class Pinopsida; order Araucariales; family Araucariaceae; genus Wollemia; species Wollemia nobilis. Next base: position 335,805 of record JAQPPZ010015288.1, on the reverse strand, counting down.
AGTCTTGATTTCATACTTACCATTATACTTTAGAACTAAATTACCTTGATTAAGTTCTAATATTTGAAGGTGCGGTGGTGCCTATCATACCACAACTTAAATTTTGGGCTATTTCAATGGACCATTGTGCCATGACTCATCTCTTATCCAACTTGATTAATGTTACCAGTATTTCCTCCAAGATTTATTGGTTTCCCAAGTTATGCTCCACTACTATTCGTAAACTAGATACCAAGAATTCTTCTAGCACCACTACCTCCTGACTATACATTAACTAAAATAGCATATGGTGTGTTGTAGGTTTAAAGGTTTTTTATATGCCCATATAATAGATGGCAACATTTCCTCCCAATTTGCTCCTTCTATTCCATAGGTTTTTTATATCGTAGAAACTAATATTTTGTTAGTTGCTTTACCTACCCATTTTATCTAGGGTAGTACGAAATTGAAAATAAATGTAAATTAAAAAATCAATTGTTAGCTTCTTGATAACCTCATTAAAAAAATGACCATCTCGATAATTTTTTATTTGTAGCGGGATACCAAAACTTGTGATTACTTATTCATACAAGAAATGGGTTGTACTTTTTGTTGCATTATCTGGTAGTGCCCTCATATCTATCCATTTAGTTAGGTATTCTATGGCTACCATGATGTATTATATTTCTACATTTGGGTTATTTTTAATGGTCCAAAAAAATATAAACCCATATTTCAAACAATTCTTGAGGTTGAGATGGATGTAGAGGCATAGAGTCATGGCGTACTAGTTTTTCCACTCTTTGATAGGTTTCACATGCTTGCATATATTATTTTACATTGTGGTAAAGCGTAGGCCACCACAATTTTGCCAAAATTATTTTTCTAGTAGTAGCATCTATCCCATGTGTCCTCTTGCTAAACCTTCATGAGCTTCTTTCAAAGCTATTTTTACTTCCTCCTCCATTACACATCTTCTTAAAATACTATCCATACCCATTTTATTCCATAATCCAACTATCAACATAAAGGTTGCTGACTTCATTATTAATTTTTTATTTTGTTACTGTTAATTCTGAGGATAAGTCTCCTATGGATAGATATTCACCAATTAACTTGTACCACAATGGTACAACATTAATTGCAAAAAACTATGCATCAGGATACTCATCTAGTATTCCTATTCCTACAAGTTCTCTCAAGTGAATTATTGAGAATTGATCCACTGTGACATGCTTTTTGCTAGGTCTCACTACCACCTGGAATACAAATTCTTGTAACGTAACGAGCTACCTACTGACTTGTACTTGTATCATTGGTTTGTTTATCAAGTATAACATAGCTTGATGATTGACATAGAAGGAAAATGGGTTTACCAATAGGTAATGTCTAAAATTTTGTACTGCATATACTATTCCTAAAGCCTTCTATTCTATTTTACTATAGTTTCTCTCTACCGATGATAATAGATGGCTTACAAAATAGATAGGTTAATCTAGCCTAAACTACCCTTCCTGAGTCAATGCACATACTATTACAAAATTGGAAGCATCAATATAGACATGTAATTTTTTATTCCAATCCGAAATTACCAAAGTGGGGCTGCATACGAGATTTGCCTTTAATTCCTCAAAAACTCCTGGATGCTCTTTCATCCAACTAAAAGGAATACTATTTTTTGTCAATTAATCCAATGGATAGGACACATATGCATAATTCTTGATAAACCTCTGGTAATACCCCATGGATCCCAAAAATGTTTTCAATGAACTCATGTCATATAAATCCTCCATGTTTAGAATGACGTAGATATTATCAGGATATGGCTTCAATCCTTTGTTGCACACTATGCCCCAATAAATTCTCATATGATACCATAAAAAATCATTTTCCTAGGTTTAGAGATATCTGCACATTTATACATCAACTCATACATTCATTTAGAGCCAATCAATGATCTTTAATTTTGCCATATATAGACCAATCATCTAGTAATACCTTGAATTTTCCTATTATCAATTGATAAAATATGTATAAAATAATACTCTAGAATATGGAAGGAGCATTGCATAACTTGAATGACATTTTGTTGTAAACGTGGTCTTCAACTTGTATTATTTTACTATACTAATTTGATTGTATCCAAAAAACCCATCAAAAAATGAGTAAATTTCATGTCCTACAACTTCCTTCAAGATAGAATCTGTAATTGGGATAGGAAATGGATCCTTGATTGTCACTGCATTTAGACTATGTAAGTCCACACATATATAAATCTTGTCCACCTACTTATTTAAGGTAACCACAATGGGTGAAACCCCATCACTTGTGGTAACTTTAAAAATAATACCGACATCTGGCATCTTTTTTATTTTAGCATTTACCAAAGCTGCATATTTTGGGTTTATCCTATAGGGTCTCCTAACTGGCTATTCCCCTAGCATTAATGCAATCTTGTGGATGCATAATTCTGGTGGTATCCCTTTCAAATCCTTATATGTCCATGCAAAAATGTCCTTATAATCCAATAATATTTTGAAAGTTGTTGCTTTCAACACTGGATCCAAGTCATCTCCATACTGGATCAACCTTGGTTCATTATCCATTTCTAAATTTACTTTCACTATTTGGGGTCCTTCATACTTAATTTTTTTTGGCTCTATTTTGGCATTTGCTATATTATTTGGATGTGATAGTTTTGCATGTCTCTGCATCATCCACTGTGTACTCTATGAAGTATTTAGGAAATATCTATTTTTCTTGTTCTTTTTCATTTAAATTCTTACTAACATTCTTTTCATCTTGAACTTTTGTAATCTTTTTTATGTTAATATAGATGCAGTTGGGTTGAAACATCTTGTACTCCATTTGCCAATGGAGAAGTTTACTTTCTATTTGAGCTTCATCCTAACTACATTCCTTGATATATAATATTCCCTCTTCATTGGGCTCATATTGTTCTTCTTCCCCTGAAGAAATTCCTCATTCATCTGTTGTAGTGACATATTTGTTGATTGTTTGATTCTTCAGATTAGTCATATAATTATTCTACCCCTTATTGAATGTAATGCGATCATTTTTCTAGTTGTGATTAAATTTGGTTATTCTCAGTCAACCTCTTCCCATTTCCTTAGGGATTGTATTTTTCCTCATCCCATTGGATTATCAAGGTCTTATGCATTACTACTTTCAAATTAAATGGACAATTTACCACTTCATGTCCCAACACTTCACATATATTACAATATGCATTTTGAGGATAATTCACATTTGTATGTCCTTACATTTTAAATTAAATACACCATACATCCTTTCAATCTTTTATCGTGTCCTTTTTCTTCCTTCAAAATTTTATTGAATTCCTTACATAATGATTGGATAGCGTGATGCACCTTGTCATCATTATCACTATTTGAGTCCTCATTCTTGAAGTGTTCCATAATTCTTGTTGCCATTTATTTTACCTCACTTTATTTGCTCTTTTTAGAGCTTCCTCGTAGGTTGATGATGGATCTGCCTTCATCTTCTTCTGATATTTGGGTAATAGTCCATCAAGAAACCATCATATAATAAGCCCATTTGCTAGTGGCATTTGCATTTTATCCATCAATTGTTTTAATATTTGATTATATGATTTGGCATTCTTGTATTTTCCTTGCTTTTTAGTATAGATTTTGGTTATGATTTCAACATCATATCTAGAGAAAATTATCTACCAATAGTAAGGATATTTTAGAGAAAAATATCTACTAAAACTTGGGATTTTGGTCTGAGAGAGTCCATTTCATGGAAATCAATATAATGGGTGAAGATGATCCTAAAGGAAAGGTACTTCTTTAGAGTGAAAACTTCCATTAGAAGAAACTCCTCTAATGGAGTTAAACCTAGTAGTTGAGCAAAATTTCACTAAGGATAAAGGTGTCCAAGTAGACATCAAAGAAATATAGTCCAAAGTGAAAAACCTTAGGAGCTATGACAAACATTGATGTAATGGAAAATTAGATTTTGGAAAAAGCAACTAATGACATGGTAGAGATAGGGATTGAACCTATTAATATTCCTAAGTAGATTAGGACAAGCAAAACTCAAGAGGATTAAGTTGTTAGTGGTTATATTAGCTTCTCCATGGGAAAAATATTTTGGACCCTAAGATTGAAGATATCTCAATAATTTTTTTATGATAAAATATCCAAATCATTAAAAGGAAAATATTCTAGGAAAAGGAAGAGGATCGAGGATGATGTTTAGTTGAAAGACTATATGGAATGACCATTACTTCAACATATAAAATTTGGGGAAAGGACATAAGTTAGATACATATTCAAGTGGCTAAATTATAATAGGACAAATTTAAATATTTGGAGAAGAGGATTACAAACCAATTCTTGCATATTCAAGTTCTAGAATATAAAACGACATTTGAGAGGGCTTGTGCTAGTATATAAAGGAGAAAGATTCATAGTTAGAAATAATTATAGCAACTAACTAATCATGTTATATTTCCATGGTGAAAATTCTCACTTCTTAAATAAATTCCTTAAAATAAAAAGTCTTTGTTGCAAACACCATTGGACACCATAAGGAGATCATCATAAGTGCAACCACAAAAGCTATAAAAGTAAAATCTAACTTAGATATTGAGTTTTTTATGAAAATTTGCTTTTGTAGGTATACAAAGAAGATTGGCCAAGAATGAGAAAAGGTTTATGTTCTATGAGAAACTATTTAGTGCACTCAAAATATTCTCATTAAGGTTAAGCAACAAAGGATGGATCTTGGAACCAGTTCATCCCTACCTATTTTCAAAATTTATAGATGCTTTTATTAGATAACATTTGCTCAGAAAAGAATCAACTATGCTCATTAAGCATTGGTTGAGGTCAAATTCATCATCGACAAGGTTTATATAGAAAGGAACAATTTGGTGATGAAAATTGAAATTGAAGAACCATATAATAGTGATATATTTTTAATTAGATAACAATAATACAAGGTGAACGCCCTAAGTACATTAGGTAATAAAATTTAGGTGATTAAATCTATAGAGAATTTTATCTGAAAGAGTTTAGGAAATGGTTCATGAACCTAGCATTCAACAATGAAAAGGTGTGTGGCTACATTGATGGGTTTATCTCTATTGAGTCATTGCTTGAATAAAAGTTTGCAATAGTCACTTTTTATTTCCACTACATTTTAATCTATGATAATGACTTAATGTAAAATTCCTCCCATTAGATGGAGGTAGATGTTATATTAATGAATTGGTAGTTCTTTAACTACCTTTTAGGCTCTCTATTTTAGGGAGAAAGACATGATGATTTGTTGGTTCTGACTTATTTTACTTTCATTGAAGTTTCAAAAATAGAATTGAATGTTTTAAGCTTTTCTTGCATGTTTATAACTATAATTTTGATTCAATCTCAAACAAGATTATTTTTAACTTTTCTTGTGAGAGAATATTTTTTTTGTTTCATGAATGATTTCTAAAATGTGAAGTAAATTATAAGTGGAGATGTTTTAATTTTTGCTAGCTTAAAAAGTATTCATTAATATGCTTTATATTCAATTGTTTGATGAATGAGCTAGAGTATACACATTTTTAATTCTTATTGATCCAATTACCTATATTTGAGAGTGAATAGTTGATAAATAAACCAGGATATGTGGATTTATAATTGTTATTGGTCCAAATACTTTCTTTTTAAAGTGAGAATATTTGCTAGATGAAACAATCATAGTAAGTTTAGATTGTATATGCAAATATTTTATTGTTGAACAAATAAAAGAAAGCAACCAGTACTTTGAATTGAAGGGTTGTAAAAATAATATTTTACTTTCATGAAAATAAACAAATATTTAGACAAGGCCTTTAAGGTTATTCTATCATCATGATTGGACCTTCATCTTGTTTTCAACATGGAACTTTATTTTTTAACATACTTTCTACCTCTAATAGATATTTCATATGTGACAAAGCAACTCCATCCTTCATAACATTCCATTATCAATATATTAGATCATGCATACCTAGATCAAATCTACATGAATTCAAGAGATTATTCTCTTTATAATTATGAAAGTGAGTTAGCTTATCCATCAAGTGATATGGATCTCTCATACTCAAATTGAGAATTTTATTCACTTGGTTTGGAGTATTGAATCTATAGGGTGGGGTATTATTGATCTATATAGAATATTAAATCTAATTTACACTAACCATTAGACCATTTTTTTTATTTACTAGATATGGTCAACCATCATTCTCCTAATACCAACCCTTAAATTAACACCAAACTTCATATATTGATATTGAAACTATAATTTAATACAAGTTGACACCAATTAAAATCATTACGTATCATCACATTTACCTCCAACACTTAACACAAGGGGATGTTGGTTCTAGTAATTAAGTATCATTATATTTGATTCCAACAACTAATGCTAGGATTTCCATTAATAGATATCATTATGTGGTACTATGATGAGAGAACATAACCATTAAATCCAACTATAAAATGAGACATCAATAGTCACCACTCCTTTCCTAGTAACCATTTAAAGATTAATTATTTTATGTTCTCTTGAATCTCTTCACATTTATATTTTGTGTGTATATTTTGTAAAAATCTATGCATATTATTTAGAGTGAGAGGTAGAGTGGCATATACATAAGAATAGTAGAACATCTATTAGACATAGATACATGTACATTTCATATATCTCCCCTCAAAAGATATAATTTTTTCACTTCTCAATGAAGGTATGATTTATTGTATTTTCTATTTTAATTTTTGTTCTTCTATTATTTGATGCCAATAATGATTGGATTACTCAAATAAAATCTAATCACGAATCTTATTTACCCCTTTATGCTAGTGATAAATACATGATTCACTATGACTCTAAAAATTATAGACTATACTTATTTGTCCTTTCTAATATTTAAACTCCTTTATAATTAACTTCCTCAATTTAATTTATATGTTTTTTCAAATAATTATTTTTAACTACTTTAAATTTGTTGTTTTCCAAATTATTTATTTTTGCAAGATGAAATCATCATAAGTAATCTTGAATATCATATGGTAATTTTGTTTTAATTAGATGAAATTTTTATCAAAAAAAATAGAACTTTTCAATGTTAATTTTACCTTTTTGAAATTTATTTTAATAAATATTTAGATATTTTAATTCTTTCACCTCTCATAAGCGTATATAAAGCATTTATTTGATAGTAGAAACAAGCAATCATTGCTTCTAGTTTATATATTAGAATAATATCAAGTACCTTTCACAAGGGGTCTATTTTTTTTACCATATTATCATTTCTCTAATAAACTTCAACCTCTTTTTTTTTTCATTTTTTTAGGTTACTTGCATAAGAATCGAACCATAGTAGCACAATGTATGTGTACACCTAGCCTTGTATATTTCCTTTACCATTTTCTAATTGACATTCATAACACATGGATTATTTTTCTAACTATTTAGCATTTGAAGAACACAAGCTTATACTGAGAGGGGATGTGAACAGTATAAGACCACTTTTTAATTTTATTTCCCAAACAATATTATGCAATATATCAATGGTAATATCAACATCAGTAATAAAAGCAATGCATAAATCACCACACAAAATAAAGACACAAATTTAACGTGGTTCACCCAATGTGGGCTACTCCATGGAGAAAATATTTCACTATCTTAATAAATATATTGGAAAATATTTCTCTATTACAATATTTATGGACCTCTATCCAAAGGAGACATCAATCCCCTAATAAAGTTTGTGGCTCTCTATCCACAAGAGAATTCCTTCTCCTCTGCTCTGGCTAGTGATCTTCTAGAAGACTCCTACCCTCACTTAGAAGACCTGTCTTCACTACCCTGGCTAATGGACCTCTATCCACTGGAGACTGTTATCCTCTATAATATGTCACCTCCAAAGCTTACTCTCAGCTTTATCTCAAATCTATACTAAACACAGTCCTTTGGTCTAGCACAAATTTGCTCAATGTCTATCTTTGATTTGTACTAAACACAGTACTTCGGTCTAGCACAAATCTTCTCAATATCTATCTTTGGTTTGCACTAAACACAGTCCTTCGATCTAGCACAAATCTGCTCAATATTCATTCTCAAATATGCACTAAACATAGTACACCAGTCTAACAAAAATCTGCTCAATATCTGTACTCAAATATGCACTAAAAATAGTCCTTTGATCTAGCACAAATATGCTCAATATCTATTCTCAAGTCTAGCACAAAATTTTCCACAAATATGCACCAAAATCTATCTTTAAATCTGTACTCAAGCCTTAACACAAATATTGACTCAATCACAAATCAATTCTACTAGATATGCCCCAAACCTTAACCCAAGGTTTGAAAAAATCAATCAATCAAATTTGCTCTCAAGTCTTCTCAAATACTTGTCTCAAATATACAATGTAAGCTTCCACAAAAGCTCACACTAATTTGTCCACAAGTCCTCTCTAGAACTTGTCCAATCTGATCAACAAGTCTTCACAAAGACTTGTCTCAATTCTACCCAACAAGTCCTCACTAGAACTTGCTCAAATATATCCACTAGATTTCACAAAAGCTCTATACAACTCAACTCAATCTATCACAAAAAACCTCTTCAATCACATAAACAAGTTTCACACATAATCTTGTTTTAATCTCATAGAAACATATAGAGAATGGTTAGAGACTCAATATGTTTCTCACTCACAAACACTTAATCACTTTCAATCTCTTTCTCAAATCAATTCAGAATATAGAATAATTTGTTTCACAGAACTTGAACTATCACTTCAACACTTCCAATTAACTAGGCTCAATCAACTCCACTCAACCAATCACTCAATGAAACACTTCTTGCTTACAAACCCTAGTCCAAGCATATGAACACTCAATTATTTCCAACAATGCTTATCAAACAATCTCACATAACAATGATACTCATGATCTTGCACAAACCCTAGTTTCAAGATAGTTCTCAACTTCACATAACAATGATACTCATGATCTTGCACAAACCCTAGTTTCAAGATAGTTCTCAAATTCACATAACAATGATACTCATGATCTTGCACAAACCCTAATCATGCATATGAAGGTTCATTCAATGTTTCTAACAATGCTTATCAACAAGGTTTTTATCATCAAATTTCACTCAGAAAAACCTTTAACAATCAAACTCAACAATACTTATCAAACAACCCTTTTCACTCCAACTTAGCATTCACAATATCCAACAATCACTTACAAGGAAGATGTGCCCATACCTTTTGTTTGATGAAGAATTGACCTCAAAACCTGTCGTAATCACAATTACTCTCTTTGCCAATTTCAAAGGTTAGATGACAAAATAATACTCTAACACTCCCTCAAAATATTTCACAATCACAAAAATAATTAAACTCAAATACACCTTACTACTCCATATTAAAATTAGCATTCACCAAAAACATATAAAAATAAATCTCTTATTACACCTTATAACTCAACTCTAAATAACTCAATCCACCAAACAATTAAATAAAATTAATTATTTAATTTTATCAACCTTATATCTTCCTAAGCTCAAAATTATACCACACAACCTTAGGAGAAAAAACCAATTTATAATAAAAATTTAGTACCTCTCAAAGTGCTCCCGATGGGATTCGATCCCAAGTAGAAGTGCCTCCAGTGCTTTAGCTACGACTGCCTAGCCGCGTGAGCTAAGTGCTCACGTGGGAGGCAAAAGTGCCCATGATGCTTTGTCTTCTTCTCTAGTTCCAAAAACCAAAAGGCTTTGGCATCTTCGATGCAAAAACAACCTCACGACCTTACCTCGCTATGAATCAAACACAACATCTTATGTTCCGAAAGTGCTGCCAACTACCGCTAGCCCACCTGGCTAGGTGGTGACAAGGCTTCCGAGCCTTGTCCCTTTTGACCCTTCGCAACCTACCAAAATAAGTCAAACGAAGGACTTCTTCCTTCTTTTGCTCGCCAAAATATTGCGCACACTTTTTGATTGGGAGTTTTATTAATTAGATCCTGGATGGTTTGAAGTCACTTAGGATTTTGGTATTTATACTCATACCTCCAAATTCATTGACGTCGACGGAGGAGAAAAGGATGACATCGGCTCATTCATTTTGCCCTTATAACCCTAACCTTAGTGTTATTAAATTAAATTATAATTTAATTAATAATAAAATTATTGTAATTAATTATAACCCAGGTGTTGTAGGTGAGTTGGAGAGGAGAGGGAAATCCTCCAAGAGAGGTCCCAGGTTCAAATCTCCACCCTGCCAAAAAGCTGAATTGGGTATACAAAATCCAATTGATAATGTTGGTGCGGGCAGGATCGGGTGCGAATTTTGGGTGACTTTGACGGTGTAGAACCCCCCGTTCATGGTCTCTCAGACTAAGGTGGCCCTGCAAGGGGTTTTTTGCTTTAAAAAAATAATAATTAATTTAATAACTATAATGTTAATTAAATTAAATCACAAATTAATTTATAATTAAATTATTTTAATTAATTTAATTAATTTAGGTCTTACCATTCAACCTTTAATATTATAGTAAAATATTATTTTTCTTGGGCCCTCGTATTTCTCCTGTAGACCTTATCTGATCACCTTGAATATTATAATGGAAGATATTATAATATTATTTTCCTTAGGTCTAGAAGCAATCTTTCTCTTGCACTGATTACTGAAAATGACTCTTGACATCCTTCATCTTGCACTGCTCACTAAAACTGACTCTTGACATCAATGACATCAAATCTTGCTCATATTTCCAACAACATTAGAGTCAATGATTTCAAAGTACCTTAGACTACCATATTCTTGTTGGATTAGTAGGGTGGTGGACAAATTGCTTTGATAAAAACTGTGTATATGTACAATAAAGATGTAGGTCATTGGTTTGAATAACTATCAACCACCTATTTGGGTACAACTCCTAAATAATAATATATACATGACGTAATAATTTTTCTAACATTCCTCCCTTATTACATCATATTTCAAATAAGGACAAGAACATTAATAATCATATTGCAACAAACACAACATCCCAAATCTGCTAACACACGATGAACTAGGGCATATACATAATTTACTCACAACACAAAAAGATCATGGAATATGACACACATAATAATCTATGATTTACATCATTATGAATAAAAACAAACTCAAGTTCTTACCTTAGTGGGACTGACCACACTAGACTCAATCAAGGATAGGAACAAACACAACTATCTAAAATCATAAATGGATAGGAACACACTTGCTATCCATCTATGCAGTTATAAACATAGATACACTCATCCATTTACAAACCTCTATAATCAAGACAAACTTAACCAATCATTAATCATAAGTACAATACTTTACTAAAAACCATCCATTTATAAATCTAAGAATCATACTCTTAAAAAATTAATAACCACTCATGTAATAACTAATTTAAGTCTAAATTTAATAAAATTGGAGTTTTAAGCTTGTACATAATCATACCTACCTGACATCACAACTAAAGAAACATAGTGGTTATAGAATGAATAAGTCACTCAATATTATATTCATAGAAATGATCACTAGCCATCACACTCAAAAACAATTAATGAAAGATAAAAAAAAAAAATGGGACCCCAATGAATTCATCAGGTGATAAAGAACTAAATATCTAAAAGTCATGTATTATAGTTTGCACACCTCCTCCCTTGAAATTTCCTTTTCTTATAGAACTATAAGAATAATAATAAAAAAAAAGCCCATGTTGACTAATTCTAGTGCTTAAGAAAGCACATCAAGTAAACGTTAAAAACCAAAAATAAAAAATAACTGGATAGTACATCCACTCGCCTGGAATAGTTAAAAAAAGAAAGGGAAAACTGATTGAGCATAAGCATTTTAGTGTGGTCAATATTGTATGACCTATCTACATCACTTTCACAAGCTTGGGTGAGCCAGTAAACGTCTTATAACACCAGATTTTCCCGTCTGTCAATCATTTATTTTTCTCTTTCAACGCATAGAGCTTCTACCTTTTAGAGCAGGGACCCATCTGCCAATATGAAAATGTGTAACTTCCTTTTCAATAAATCTATCGAGAATTGACGATGAACAACGATAATGATTACAATTACATGACAGGGTGGGCTGCAATGGAATCTTTCCTGTGTTTTCTTGCAAAGGTTACAAGACACAGTCGGGGACCCCAATCAGGCCATCCGTCCACTGTAGATTCGTCATATCAACTTGTTATCTCCTACAATAGTCCAAAATTCCAGCTTCAACAACAGGTTCCAAATTCATTTCAGTCAGTCACATAGTGGGGTTGTTGTGAGTGAAATTTATTCTTTTCAGACTGAATAGTAACAAGTCTCTTGTACATTTTTACATTCACATAAGGAAGATTCAAGGCATAAATATGATAGTCTTTTGTCTCGTAGGTACATTTTCCTCCTTGTGAAATCGATAAGACTAGTCTTTTCATAAATGTATTTCAGTGGGTTATATGGATCTTTGGGCACATGCATCTTAATCTTGTAATGTTAATCATGTGTGCTCATTGTTAGTTTAGTAAATGTAATGTTTTTGTTTTTATTTTTATTTTTATCAATATTCCAATTTTTAGGGTAGGCAGATGGTTAATTCGGTGATAGTGTTTTGTCATGGTAGAATATTTTCTTTTCTTTTATTATATCATGATTTTATAATTTATTAATGATTTGATATAAATACCTAATTTTAATTTATTTGTTTTTCAAGTGATGATTTTATTGTTAATTATTGAAATATATATTTTCCATTTTTTAATTATAAATGAGTTAAAGAGGACTTGGACTATGCTAATGACACTATGTTAAATAAAATTAAACATATATGAGAGTTGGAAGGATTCACTTTTAATGGGTATTAATTTTACCTTGATAATAATAATAGGGAATCTTAAGAGAAGTGTTATAAAGAGTCTATGTTTAGTGTTTGGGTTTGAAAACACTTGTTTTTTCCTAAAATTTAATTTAGACTATTTTACCTTAATATGAAATTTAAAAGGATGTTTAACTACAAAATGCACAAGAAAAAAATGCAACAAACAATCATCAAGACATACTTTTTTATTTACTTTTGATAATAAAACAAACATGTTTTCGTAATGCAATAATTAAACTCTAGTCTACATGGGATTCACTATTTGGATGTCAATGCAAAGTCTAATCTAGATGTTAGCTTTAAAAATGAAAAATTACTTGAAAGAAGTTCCTCTTAGACATTATGACTATCTATTTTTTCATTTCATTTTAGTGAATATATGAAAAATAAATAAATAGAAAGCAAGCAGATAATGATAGACAATTAAAAATTAGACTAAATTAAAGGAACATAAATGGATGGAAAAACCTAGTTTTAGCTCCTTGTTTAGCAGTAATGCTATTGTTGTAGAAGCATTGCCATCATGTGGAGCCTTTAACTTTAGTTCTATAGATCCGACTTCTATTCTTTAAAGTACAATGAGATCTAAAAATACAGATGGAAAGGGTTTTGGTTGAGTTAGAGAATGGCTACCATCCACTTGGTTGACACAAAACTCCTATTCATAAAATATGGATAAAACTAAAACCTAAAAATTATGTTTATTTTATAGAAAATAAAAGTGCCACAAGTGAGCAAAAATATCATTGATGCTTTTGACTATGCAAAATGCTTTCACCTTTTGTAATAGAGTGATAGACTACAAAATTTACAATATTTGTGACAAGGAAACCATAGCATAGTAGTATTTATAGTCCTAAAATTCTATAATGCTTCTACCTATAGATGTAGAAAGACGAGTTTTCAAATTTGAAAATCCACAACAAACTATGGAATCCTAACCAACAAGGTATATGGATACTAATAATGATGAACAATTCACTAATTAGATGCAAATAATATGAAAATAAATATTTAGCTAAAGTTGAATATTATAAACAAAAAGATAAAATAAAATGTAGGAAATATGAGAGATAAGAGATAAATCATGTTGATCCAATTGAAGAGCCCATTTGAGTGCACATGTGAATGCAACCATAGGGAGCCTTGAAAACAATAGATTATATCTTGCATAAAATTTGATGGACTTCACATAAAACCAATAGTTAGATGGATAGTGTCTTGTTACACTAGCTTAAGATAAAATTTTATTTTCTCAATGCTCATGATAAGATCCAAATTTTATTATATAATTTGATACAAATTTTCTACATGAGAATTTGATAGAGCTTTGCTATTGAAAATTATATGGAAATGAGAGCAATTTTGATAGAGCTTCGCTACATAAAAAGTTGGATTTCTTGGGATCCCCCAAGGGCTAACTTTATAGCAGCCATGGCTCCCTTAGAGGATATATTGAAGGATTTGCCTAAAATGGTAGGTTGTAGGGGTGGTAGGCTACATGGAGAGGGGTATCAAGATTATAGGGACAATGATGGAAAGTCGACATATAAGAAGGGTGAAATGTTTTATGGGAGACTAAAAAGAAATGTTGAGAGGATTTTGATTGTCAATCATGTTAGGTAATGGGTATTAGGGGATGTTAGGCATGATTGGAATGACAAGTCATGGATTTGATAGGCATTTGGTACATTCTAGTTGTCTATATTTCCTTTTTAGATTCTAATAGTCAATAGCATTGGCATCATAAGTGCTTGTGGTGCTAAGGATACCACCACTAATACCATAATGACTATTGGTAGGTTGTTTGGGAGGGAAAATATGAGATATAGAAATTTAGAAAAAACATTACTAGATAGTTAGTAGCACCACTAATACTACCACATTAGCTATAATGGTTTTTATTTAGGGCATTAAATACCCCTTGGATTATTATTTACCAGGTTGAGTTGATCAAGATGATTGATTTGCTTGATGAGGTAGATGCTAGTAAGTTTTTAGTTTTGATTATATGTTCAAAATTAGATGTCTACATTTTTTCCTTTTTGATGCATTCATCAAACAATGAATATGTCAAAAAATGGTTTGTATGTCCTAATTTTAGATAATTAGATTTCATGTTGATTAAGATTCAAGATTTAGGATGACTAATGCTTATGATGTATTTATTATTGAGAATGTATTTGTAGCACCCTAAAATTGGCATGGTTAAACCTTAATAAAAAGATAAAATGTTAAAATTTGAATTTCAACCCCAAACTGCCCGTTAAACCACCTTTTACTTGCTTTCCCTATTTTTCGTGCCCTTTTTAAGATTTGTTTTGAATGTTGGACGATATCATTGCAGTTTAGACGAAATCGTCCCTGATTTGACGAATTCGTCTGGAACAGAGTGTCTAGACGATTTTGTCCCAAAACCGAATTTTCATAATTAGCTTCTGTTTCAACGACGTCTCTAACCAGGGCAAAAGCATGTCTGCACCGTTAGAGACCTTCCCCATTAGAGATATCCCATATTGAGATGATCTCCAACCTCCCAACCTCCTTCCTATGCCTATTTAATCTTAGGCCCTCCCCTTGACCTACCCTTGGTTGAATTCCCCTGTAATTTGATCTTTGTGTGCATTAGAATACCCTAAATTATCATTTGCATTTGTGCCTTTCTAAATTTTCTTGTAGGAACCTCATTGTTTTTTAGTCGAAGCAAGCTCAGATCGTCGCAGACGATCCTGTACGATCTCGGACGATCACGTCACAATTCAAGACGATTTTGTATTTTGCAGGCGATTTTGACTGCAGCCAACATTGGGGGCAATCAGTGCCCTGAGTTTGCATTCTTTCTCCACTATCTACTATTTTGCTTTGCATTAGTTAGACTTATTACTATTTTGCATCCTGGAGTTCACCTCATATAGTGTAGATGCATGATAAGGTTAAAGTCAGTCATTAAGATAATGCATTTCATTTAATTTATCATCTGTAATTGTTATTCTAGCATTCATACTTTCATTTCCATCATTTTCCCTTGCTTTTGCAATTGTATTTTTTGTTCTTGGTATCCATTTCTGTAATTATAGGTCTCTGACGAATTCGTCTGACGATATCGTCAGATTAGAGATGATCTTGTCAAATTAGAGATGATATCATCAGATTAGAGATGATATCGTTATATTAGAGACGATCTTGTCAGATCAGTAGATCAGGGATGATCCTATCAGATTAGAGACGATCCTGTCAAATTCTAGGTGATCTGGACTGCTTCAAAAATCAGAACCTCCATCAAACATCCGGAATCAGATATGACTTTTCTCATCTAGCTTATTCTCTATGTTTTCTGTTCAAATCTATTTTCTGTATTCATTTAAATCTACATTTCATATAGAATAGTTTAGATTCATTTGGCCAAACCTAGGAGTTGAATGATCAAACATAAAAATGAACACATCAAACACTCACTCAACCTAGGCATGGAAACTGCAATTCAAAAGTTTCCTGGTGAACCCACCATCGGTTGAAAATTCACCCTTATACACCTCCCTCGAGAGGTGGGACCTTCCAAAGGCCTCTCAGTCCGAGGTATTGTCCCATCCTTTTCACATCCCCATTTTGGACGCGGATCCTATAGCCTGAAGGTAAGGGTGCAAAAAATTTGGAGTGATACATTTTGGTGAACCCGACGTGAAAACTAAAAACCTTTTGAAAACAAAAAACAAAAAAAATATAAATATGTATGTATACAAAAAAAAAATAACAAAATCATCATTTCAAGTTTGTATGTTTTAGATTCAATTCTAAATAGTAGATACTAAATATTACTTTTATAAGTACTAAAGAAACCATGAGTTTTTACTCAAATCCATATGAGTCCATCAGTAATGTTGGAAGAATTCAGCCAAATACATTTGTTGATTATGACCAACCTCATCCCTATTCAACATCACCTCCATCACACTCTTCTCATTTTTCATCCTTAACCCAACAGGACAATCCCTTTTCCAATCCTCTTCATAACGATATTATCTATTCTCCCATATATCCATATTATGTCTATCGATCTCCATACAATCCTCCTCCATATTTTCAATATTCTTCTCTCAATACAACACATCCATTTCAACAACAAAATACTTATTCTTCCAATCCTACCATGCACTCACATCATACTTCACAATCTTCCTATAATCATTCTACCCATAATAAAGAAAACAGAGGTGAGAAACCATTAGGTCCTTTTATGACTGAAATCCTAAGGCACATATCAAAAACCTCTCAAAAACCTTCATCATGTACATTTACAAAGCTCAATCAACCAATGGATATAATTCTCAAGCATTTCTTGTTAGAATATTTATTATATCATATATTACATTAATTCAGTTAACAGCATTATAGGAGGGGTAAGTAGTTTTCTTTATTCAGTTTAGAAACTGCCCAGCTTGGTTCAAACTGCCTCAACGGAGTTTATGTAAATCTTATATATCTTTCAGGAATATGAAGTGCAATCTAATGATTCAGTTTCTAATATGGCATCAGAGCATTGAATGATTTTGGGCAATGTGAATTTTGTTTATGGGCAATGTGCTATTCACGCACTCCATTAGATTCACTCCATTACCAGAGGAGCCATTGACGCCGAAGACAGCAAACCAGACGGGAGCCGAATAGCATGGAGGAATTTATTTTTTTTCATAGCGGAGGCGAACAGTTTGCATTGCCGTGCAGGAGAAGTTTGCCTTCATTTCCGGACCGCACAGGTGAATCTTGTCTTCATTGTCGGCGGGTAGGGTGCGTCCGAAGAAGGCGAGAAGCCGCATTGCAGTCGTCCTCGTTGTCAAAAATCGATGCGCGCATACACTGCACGTGAAGGACATTGGCTTCGTTACCGCAGGATGTAAGAGAAGCTATGAGACCACATTGCCATGCCAAAGAAGCTGAGAAGTTGCATTGCAGTCGTCCTCATTGCCAAAAATCGGTGCGCGTGTACACTGCGCATGACGGACGTTGGCTTCGTTACCAGAGCCGTGATCGGCCACGGGCCACTGGCCTCCATGATGGCCGCCAAGGGTGAAACCATCGCGTCGTAAGTTTTTTAATTTTCCCACGTCCGCTGGCAAACAAGATACCTCACGCACTAGTTTTTCCGTTTTGGCCGCCTGGGAATATTTGCAATCAAACTCTGCGAAGATTGGTAAAATTGGAGCAAACGCACCGGCCGTGAAGAACATTGGGTAATACGGCTTTGTTTGATAAAATTTCATTTAATTTTTCTTACAAGAGTGCACATTTTTTTTCCCATTGACATTGTTGTACGTGGAGGTCAATAACATCACTGTGTCGTAAAAACATATGCACCATAGTGGCCGTGATGGTTCTGCTGGTGAGTGCTTAAGTTTTTTTTGACACGGGGAGGTTGGGGTTTCAAACCCCTTCGAGTTGCTGCCAAGATGATGCCCCATCGATTCTGTTGACGCCTCGAGGGCCCGATGATGCCCAAGGAGGGCATTTTGATGCCCCGAGGGTCTTGTTGACGCCTCGTCGAGCTTGTCATTACTTTTAAGACATGTAAATTGCTTATTTTTTCTTTCAAAAGCAATTGTTCAAAGGCATTATACTCTATTTTGCCCTCAAAGGTGCATTTTCGATTTTACTCGACACCTTCTTTTGTCAAATTTGGGTGCATTTTCGGTTGAACCCGACACCTATGTGAGAAGCATTTTGTGAGCATGCTTGTTTGATTATTGCATTTTTTTTCTGCAATTAAAAAAACATCTACATCAACGCATCCACTACTTCTCTCAGCACATGTTGCACAGGTTCTTCAAAAGCAGTTATCTCTTTGCACACATTGATCATCAACACTAATTTTCTCCTAGTTTTGTTTTTTGACTTAATTACCTCCAACTGATTATTCTTCTTCCGAAGATTCTCAGGCAGGTGTCATTAACATCTCTTTGAGTGAATTTTTTACTCCTATTGCTATTGTGTTTAGGCGTAAATCTTGACGAAAGTCCTGGACTCCAAAGTGTTTAGGGGAAGTTACGCCCCACGCATGCGGATTCCTGTCTTTCTAAGGTAGGTGCCATCAACAAAGCAATCCTTTTCAATACTGCCTATGTTCCACGTACCGTTCTGATCTTCATAATACCTATAGTCTCCCTCACGTAAGGGCGGGTATTATTTTGCTTCAATTCAGGTATAAGTGGCATGGCAACGGTATATCGAAAAGGGGACCATTTGGTGCTATAAGGAACCCTAAACAATGGCTACAATGCACAAGTATCTTTCAGATGCCCAATTGCTCAAAGGCACCAATTTTGTGCCATGGAAGCATAAAATGAAAGCCATTCTTCAAGTCAAAAAATTATGGGATGTCGTCGGTGGCACTACCTCTCGTCCCACCACAACAGGGACAGATCAAGATACATTTGATGATCAGGACAGGAAGGGCCTTATGTTTTTGTTACTTGCCATAACAGATGAGGTCCAACCTCATATTTGTGATGCCACAACCAGTAAAGATGCTTGGGCAGCATTGATTACTGTGTATGAAGGGAAGAATAATTCCACTATTCTTCACCTACAAACCCAGCTTCACAATCTCACTATGAATTCAGGGGAAACTGTTGAATTGTTTCGTTTCTCCCAAAGTGCGGAATTGAAAGCTAAACTCAATGCTATGGGCAAACCCGTCGCCGATGATCTTCTGACATCTGTTATTTTGAGGGCCCTACCACCATCTTACAAAAGTTTTATTACTTCACTCAATGTTTCTGGTAGAACATTAACTTTTGTTGAATTGGTTAATTTGCTTCAAACTGAAGAAGCCAATCAAGTACAAAAAGATGAGGAACCTGCCACTGCTCTTTCCTCTCATCAAAAGGGTCACAAGACAGGACAGTTGCAGAAGGGAGGGTCTTCTTCCAAAGGCAAAGGCAAGCCCAATCTCCAGCGAGATAAATATTGCAAGATCTGTGATATGAACAATCATGATACCAACCGGTGTTGGTTCAAAAACAAACAACAAAATGATCCCTCACAACATAAGAAAGGCAAGGGGAAGCAGAAATATCCCCAGCATCGCAACCAACAAAAGGGTCATGTTGCTTATGCAGATTCCCATTCAGATAATTCTAATTCATCTTCAGATAATGACTCCGAAAGAGCACACAAGGTGCTCATGACCCATATTGCCTCTTCCAAATCAGATGTTGTATGGTATATTGATTCTGGAGCAAGCAAGCATATGACTGGGAACAAGTCCTGGTTTCACACCTTTCACGCAAGAGAAGGCAAGCCTGTCACTATTGCAGACAATCAGGTCTATCAAGTACAAGGTGAAGGGGATGTTACAGTCACTCTCCCTGATGGAGACTGTGCCATAGAGAAAGTTCTCTATGTTCCTGGTCTTGCCAACAATCTATTATCTGTTCCACAGATGCTAGATAGAAATATGGATGTTGTTTTTCAAGTTGAAAATGAAAAAAAGAGATGTTTCATCAGTCACCAAGGTCAACACATTGCCATTGGCTCCTACAAACATGGATTATTCATCTTGGATACAGTTTCTACATCCCATACTGCCCTCATTGCCACTACCACAACAGCTACTTCCTTATGGCATAAAAGATACGGGCACCTCAGTTCTGGGTATTTACTCGAACTAAGCAAATATGACATGGTCAAAGGGCTTCCTCAGCTTTCCTCCGTTCTCCCAGTATGCTCAGATTGTCTAGCAGGGAAACAACATCGAGTTCCATTTGAGACTAGTTCTTCTCGCTCTAAGAAACCCTTGGAGTTAATCCACGCAGATCTATGCGGTCCTTTCCCATCCAATCATGGTGGAAAGAGGTATTTTCAGCTATTTTTTGATGACTACTCCCAAAAAATATGGGTCTTCTTCCTTGCACTCAAGTCAGAAGCTCTTCTCTACTTTCGTCAGTTCAAGAGACAAGTTGAGAAGGAAACAAGTTGTTCCATCAAAACCCTCCGCTCAGATCGAGGGGGGAATACACTTCCAAGGAATTTTCAGCATTTTTGGAAAAACATGGGATTAAGAGACAACTCACTACAACATATACACCGCAGCAAAATGGAGTTGCAGAAAGAAAAAATCGCTCCATAGTAGAAATGAGTCGGTGTATGTTAAAAGGAGCAAACTTAGAAAAACAATACTGGGCAGAAGCACGGTAAACACAACATCTTACCTACTAAATAGAGCACCTACAAGGGCTCTACAAGGAAAAACTCCACAAGAATCCCGGAGTGGTAAGAAACCCTCAATTTCTCATCTAAAAGTTTTTGGATGCCAAGCTTTTATGCATATTCCTAAACAGAAAAGAAGGAAACTAGATGAGAAAACTCAAAAATGTATATTTCTTGGTTATGATGAGTATTCAAAAGGATATCGGTTGATTGATCCTATAACCAAGAAAACACACATCATCAGAGATGTAGTATTTGATGAAACTTTCACATCAAATAACACACTTGTATACCTTAAGGAAGATGAACCTAAGAAAGAAGCAACACCTCCTCAGAAGAAGGTTCCTAAATGGTATACTAGTACATTGCAAGATTCAAAATTGACATCACTTCCAGATCTAACTCTAGATCGACCTGCTACTCGCAGTATGACTCAACACAAAAGAGCAGATGATGCAACATCAGTAACAGATGTTGATGACCTTTGTCAACATTTTGATGATTTATCCGTGAATATAGAAGAAGATGAGGATATAGATATGGAAGATGAAAAGGTCTATCTGACAATACTAGATGAAAAAGAACCCACATCAGTCTCAGATGCACTTAGTAAAGATCAATGGAAAAGCTGCTATGGATGCAGAACATACATCTCTACTAAAAAATCAAACTTGGAAGTTAGTACATTTGCCTTCAGGAAAGAAACCCATTGGTTGCAAATGGGTATTCAAGATCAAATATAAGGCAAATGGTGCAATAGATAAATATAAAGCCCGACTTGTTGCAAAGGGCTATGCACAAAGAGAAGGCATAGACTATGAAGAGACATTTGCTCCTACTGCTAAAATGACCACTATTCGAGTTATGTGTGCAATGGCAGCTCAATTTGGTTGGCAGCTACATCAGATGGATGTAAAGAGTGCTTTCTTAAATGGTGACCTACAAGAAGAAGTCTATATGACTCAACCTGAAGGTTTTGTAGTTCAAGGGCAAGAACAGAAAGTCTATAAGCTGATCAAATCTCTATATGGACTTAAACAAGCTCCTCGAGCTTGGTATATCAAAATTGATAGTCACCTAGTGCAACATGGGTTTAGAAGAAGTCCTGCAGATCCTAATCTATATATCAAGAACAATGGTTCTAACATAGTAATTCTAGTACTATATGTGGATGATCTGATCATAACAGGCAATTCAGAGAGTATGATAAAAATAGTTAAGAAAGATCTCAATACCTCTTTTGAAATGACAGATCTTGGACTTCTCCACTATTGTCTTGGTCTAGAAGTAACTCAATACAAGCATTGCATACAAGTTACTCAAAAGAAATATGCCAAGACTCTAATTGATAAGTATCGGATGACTGACTGCAAGCCCAAAGCTACTCCAATGGAAGCAGGACTTAAGTTATCCCGATTCGATGAATCTCCTAAAATAGATAGTACTCTCTATCGTCAGCTGATTGGGAGTCTCATCTATCTCACAAACACCAGGCCAGATCTTAGTTTTGCTGTGGGTTATCTTTCACGATTCATGCAAGATCCTAAAGTTAGCCACTGGAAAGCAGCAAAAAGAGTTCTTCACTATGTCAGTGGTACGACTTCTATCGGGCTGGAATACAAAAAGAACAACAAGTTCTATCTTCAAGGGTACACGGACTCTGATTATGCTGGATCCATAGATGACCGAAAATCAACTGCAGGTTATATTTTTCACCTTGGATCCGGTCCTGTCTCTTGGCATAGCAAGAAGCAACATGTTGTTGCTATCTCTTCTCTCGAGGCGAGAATATCGAGCGGCTAGTGGAGCAGTCTGCGAGATCATATGGTTACGTCGCATCCTCACAAATATGGGCCTTCCAAAGAAACTTCCTTTACATTTATTTTGCGACAATCAAGGTGTTATGAATCTTGTCAAGAATCCTATCTTTCATGATCGCACCAAACACATTGACACTAGGTGTCATTTCATTCGAGATGAGATTCCAAAGCATCATATCCAGCTCCACTACATTCCCACAGATGAGCAAATAGCGGACATCTTCACCAAAGCGCTTGCTCGAGTCAAATTTGAATTGTTCCGCAATGCTATGTGTAGTCAACATTAATGTAATAAGGGGGGATGTTAGAATATTTATTATATCATATATTACATTAATTCCGTTAACAACATTATAGGAGGGGTAAGTAGTTTTCTTTCTTCAGTTTAGAAACTGCCCAGCTTGATTCAAACTGCCTCAACGGAGTTTATGTAAATCTTATATAACTTCCATGAATATGAAGAGCAAGGTAATGATTCAGTTTTTAATATTTACTTGATACAAATAGGATTGAACTACCTTCTATAAGACAACTTGATACCACAATAGATTGGTTTAAACCTGAGCTACATTGTGAATATCATAGAGTAGATGGACATATGACATAAAATTGTAAAGATTTAAGATGTGCAATTCAATATTTGATTGATAAGGGTCTTTTTAATACAAAGGAATTACAATCTACAACTGATTATAAATCTCCAGTAAACTATCAAACTCCTACACAACAAATACCAATAATCAATCAAGACATGGGGATCTCCCAAGAACCCCTATTCAATTATCAACAACAGGAAACCAATCAAATATTGCATGTTAATGTGTTCCATCATGATGATATTACTAATATTGTAATAGAAACTATAAATGAGCAACCTCAAGTTCAATCAACCCAATCTGATATTCAAGAGATGGATTCCTCATTTGACCAACCTTCAAAACTATCTTTGGCTCTAGAGAATGATCCAAAATGGAATGTAAGCATAGAAAGCTCATATTTAGAATCAAAATCTCAATCTAAAATCTACTTTGATAGCCAACAACAAGTGATTTATCCTCAAGCAAATATATCCCTTTTAGAAGTATCACAAAGTTCTCATAAGGAAACTTTGTTCAAGATACCTAGCCAACAATTTGTTCCTCATCATATTTTCTCTAAGAACATAATTAATGGTGTAAACCCTCTTGAGGTTAACCATATTTCATTCTATGATGAGGATATTCCTTCCTCTACTCCACAAGAAGACTCCTTTCTTTATATTACAGGATCTAGTAAAGAAACACCTGTTAAAACTATCATGGTAGATAATGGCTCCTCTCTTAATTTATGCACTTATCAATTATTCCAAAAACTCAAATTAAAGGAAGAACATATTAATGAATCAAATGTTATTATAAAATCTTTTAACAATGAAATTCAAGAAGCTCAAGGTACTATAATTCTTCCCCTCAATATTGAATCCAAGATCCTGGATACTTTGTTTTATGTAGCATATTGCCCTTCACCTTACAACCTACTTCTTAGAAGTCCTTGGATTCATACGATGTGGGTTGTCCCTTCCACTCTTCACCAATGTTTGAAGTTTGAAATTGCAAATAAAATGGTTACCATACACGGTGACCCAAAACCATTTGAATAATATTTAACGGTTGAAACATCAAGTTCTATACATTCTCTATTATCACAATTATCTTCTATCCATCACTTTTCTTCATCCATATATGATCATCCTTGTTTATCAAATAACATCCATGCATATATTTCACATATGCTCCCTCCATCTTATAAAGACTTGGAAGATAGTGATAAGAATGAAAAACCTTCTTATCCTTCTGACATTCTATTTTGTAACATGATCAATTCTACACATATAAACGTCAAATATTTTGCTACATTATTCTACATTATAACAAAGCATTTGTTATCGCTACCTTTTATTCATCACCTTTTGTTCTTACCCTCACCTCAACCAAATCATCCTTCAAAACCACCTTTGATTTTGAAGCAACCTTAGACATGCTATACTCAAATAACCTTGTATAATGTATATAGATCATCTTGTATATACCACCAATTCCATCATCTAAAAATTCATATAAAACTTTCAAAAAAATAGTAATATTATTCATTATTTCAATTCCATCATAAATCAAAATCAAAAACATCCAAAACATCTAAATCATCAAAATCTTCAAAAAACAAAACATCTTTTATTTTGTACCTGTCAAATTGTGAAGTATTGCAGTTATATTTTCAGTTATTTTGGATAAATTAACATTTATTTGGAATCTCGCACTTTCACATTCACATGAATAAATATCTTGATTTTATTTGGTATGATTATTAATCTCTCTTATATCAAAGTCCACAGTTGAATTAAATAAATTTTTGAGCATAGAGAATTGATCTTGTTATTTACTTGAACTAAGTATATATTTTCACATTAAAATTATTTCATTGCAAATTCGATATGATGCTACATAGTAGAACAGGTTTCCTGAGCAAAAAGTTTCCCCTGCTATCCTATCATGCACATGGTTTAGAATCTTTGAGAATTGACAAAAGGACAAGCTCACCCCTACCCAGAATAAAAATCCCTTGCTCTACAGCTAATCCAAGCAAGTATCCCTAGCATCGGAAGAAAAAGAAAAGTTCAAGAAAAAGAGAAAAAAAAAAAAGGTTATTTTGTATCATCACAACAATATTTCAGTATTTTCTCAAATATCAAGCAGAAATACAAAAGTACAAGAAAAAAAAAAGTAAAGGAGAAACGCAAAATCAAAAATGCAATAAAATCCTTTCCCTACCCCTTGAAAAGAAAAGAAGGGTGAATGAGCTTGAATCCCTGGAATTCTCAATTATTCGAAAACTGTGAGGTAAGCCCCATAACAGGTGGTTTGTGCCCAACCCGCTTGGCCTTGGGTAATCCCTAGCGTGGCGATATGTCTGTCACATTAACAACCTTCTTTTGTACAAACCTCTGTCAGCTTATGGATTAGCTAGCTCTTGATAAACCTAACTTACATAGTAGCTTGGTACGATTACATGCATATAAATCATGGTCAACGAACATTCATTTGGTCAAGGCAAATTACTTGTATCAAATTATCTTGCTCAAAATTGGTGAATGAACAATACAATCGCACACACATTTGTATTTGAGAGATTTTGTATCATTATGATAAATCAAGATCGGTAATGAATTCACATTTGCACATGAGGATTCCTTATAAATCTATATTTCTCTTTGAGATAATTTAAAATATTTCTGTAACTCTTTTCGAAATGATTTTATCCTTTTTCAGAATTTTTTGTTTGTATCAACGCAATTACATACACCTTTTTACAAAATCAAAATCTTACAAATAATTTCCAATAGAATTTTCATATTATTATTTATCACAAAAGTCATAAATTCATCTTGCAATAAAACTAACAATCTCTTTTTCTTTGGATTTCGCGATGATGGTATAAGTCTATACCTATAATTCTATGCCTAGCACAAACCATTGTTCTAATTTTATGTTCCATTTATTTTTAAAAAAATTCATCAAAACATATGACTTGCATCATTATGTTACACAATTATGCTTTACAAACAAACGAACACTTATTCTATTTCATGTCATTATGTTCAAATTCAATATTGCAACCATGGTATAAATTCTAAAGAATTGTTCAAAATTTTATCACACTTAGGAATTCATGCCTAGAAAAATCATATTTTCGTATCTCATGCGTATTATTTTTATGAAAAATTTGAAAACAAATCATCAAACCATCATTATCTTCATCATTACAACATAAAGTCTTAAGACAGTTTCTTAAGCACTCTTTTACTTTTTAACAATATTTCTATACGAGGATTAGCTTGACGACCGAGTGAGCGGCGACTCCATGAAATGGTCTATAATAGCGACAATGTCCTTTGAAATTATTGTTAGAAGTCCCTTTTTATTTCTTTTATCAAATCACATCACCACAACCAATTGTTCACATCAGATTATTTCATTTAAAATCTTACAGCATGACATCAAATTATAATATTTCAAAACGACATAATTACATGAATCATCAAACCAATAAGAAAAAAAATTCAACCATTAAAGCATCATAACAACATATGAACAAGTCATATCATCAGAAACAAGATCATATATAAATCAAAAAATTATATACATCATATCAAATCCGGATTGGTATGCCACAATCTATACCCTGGCATACTCAATCCTCTCAACATATCTCTCCAAAATCTATACAGTCCATATCCACCTAGTCTCAAGAAGCCCTCGAGCTCTCAGCCTCATCTCCTCCCCCGCCCTGACATGGAGGAGGTGGTCCCAGTAAAAATGAACAATAAAAATGAATTAGGGTTTTCCCTATTTTTCTTAATTTTATTCAAAACCAACAACATTTTAATTTTTGCTTTTCCACATTTTTACCTCAAACGTTCGATTTGGGTAAAAACACGGAGGGGGCACCATAGTCAGCATTCATACGATTCGACCAAGAATCGTCATCTAAAAAATTGAGTATATTTTTGCTTTCTCGTAAAACGGGAAAAACTCGTCTTTAACGCATTTTCTTCAAAAAATTCACTAAAGAGGGGGCAAAATGTAGCACCCTAAAATTGGCACGGTTAAACCTTAGTAAAAAGATAAAATGTTAAAATTTGAATTTTAACCCCAAACTGCCCGTTAAACCGCCTTTTACCCGCTTTCCTTGTTTTTCGTGCCATTTTTAGGATTTTTTTTGACCATTGGATGATATCGTCATAGTTTAGACGAAATCATCCCCAATTTGACGAATTCGTCTGGAACAGAGCGTCCAGATGATTTCGTCCCAAAATCAAATTTTTATAATTAGCTTTTGTTTCAATGACGTCTCTAACTGGGGCAAAAGCGTGTCTGCACCGTTAGAGACTTTCCCCGTTGGAGATGTCCCAGATTGGGATGATCTCCAACCTCCCAACCTCCTTCCTATGCCTATTTAATCTTAGGCCCTCCCCTTGACCTACCCCTGGCTGAATTCCCCCGTAATTTGATCTTTGTGTGTGTTAGAATACCCTGAATTATCATTTGCATTTGTGCCTTTCTAATTTTTCTTACAGGAACCTCATTTTTTTTTAGCCAGAGCAATCTCAGATCATTGCAGACGATCCTGTACGATCTCGGACGATCATGCTGCAATTCAAGACGATTTTTTATTTTGCAGGCGATTTTGACTGCAGCCAACATTGGGGGAAATCAGTGCCCTGAGTTTGCATTCTTTCTCCACTATCTACTGTTTTGCTTTGCATTAGTTAGACTTATTACTATTTTGCATCCTGGAGTTCACCTCATATAGTGTAGATGCATTATAAGGTTAAAGTCAATCATTAAGATAATGCATTTCATGTAATTTATCATCTGTAATTGTTATTCTAGCATTCATACTTTCATTTCCATCATTTTCCCTTGCTTTTGCAATTGTATTTTTTGTTCTTGGTATCCATTTCTGTAATTACAGGTCTCTGACGAATTCGTCTGACGATATCATTAGATTAGAGATGATCTTGTCAAATTAGAGACGATATCATCAGATTAGAGATGATATCATCATATTAGAGATGATCTTGTCATATCAGTAGATCGGGGATGATCCTATCAGATTAGAGATGATCCAGTCAAATTCTAGGTGATCTGGACTGCTTCAAAAATCAGAACCTCCATCAGACATCCGGAATCAGGTATGAATTTTCTCATCTAGCTTATTCTTTGTGTTTTTTGTTCAAATCTATTTTTTGTATTCATTTAAATCTACATTTCATATAGAATAGTTTAGATTCATTTGGCCAAACCTAGGAGTTGAATGATCAAACATAAAAATGAACACATCAAACACTCTCTCAACCTAGGCGTGGAAACTGCCATTCAAAATTTTCCTGGTGAACCCACCATCCATCGAAAATTCACCCTTATACACCTCCCCCAAGATGCGGGACCTTCCAAAGGCCTCTCAGTCCGAGATATTGTCCCATCCTTTTCACATCCCCCTTCTGGGCGCGGATCCTATAGCCTGAAGGTAAGGGTGCAAAAAATTTAGAGTGATACAGTATTTTTCTTTCTTTGTGGCAAAATTAAATGCTATCATGTCCTTGTGTGCCTCCTTATGTTTTGGAGGGAAAATGAAGTTTGACCAAGGAAAATTGACTTCATCATGATACACACAAGTGAATTGATGAATGATTGAGATAAACCAAGAAATTTGGCTAGGGTGGATAAAGGTAAAATAAATTGGGAGTAAAAATATAGTCAAATGGAGCTCTAGATACATGATTGCATCATAGATTTTGATGGTACAAAGAGCAATATCAATGCACTATATAGACCAGGTGAATCCATTCGTGGTAGGGATCAATCTCAACTATGCCATTTGAAACCTATCAAGAATTTGAAATTTTATCTCAAAAAATACACCAAAAGTAAAAGGTAATGCTTTAATGTAGTAATAGTGCTCCTATGCTGGAATTTTTTCCAGACGACAATGCTTTTGCTAATTTATTGTCTAACAATACTTTCACTGTATAATGACACTTTTGTCAAGACATAATGCTTTTACTCTATTTAAATTTGAGACTAAATTTAGGTAAGTTTATGTTAAAAAATAATTATAAAATAATTTTGAATAGGAAAACTGGATGTTGTCTTAGTTTGTGGATGTATGAGAGGCTACATATGTTGGATTATCAAGAGTGGCATCTGATTCTTTGGAGATGATCTAGCTCTCTTAAAATTTGAGTAACATATTATCCTTATGGTGGTGGGGTTGTAACATGTAGCCCTTATACCCAAGGTTTAGTTTGATTGGGCATTAATGATTATACTTTCTAAATATTGGTATTTGAATTCCAATACCTCTCAACTACCATACTAGGGGCTAACCGTCACTTTGAGGATGCTTTGTGGATTCTCCATGTTATTATTAGAGGGGTAGTTGCAAATGTGAGTAAGTCTCAACAATGAATTTAATAGAGGTTTACCAATGATCCACACTTTCCTATGGTTAAATTTGACATTGATATCAATGTTGCATATGATGGGGGTTAGACAGATATGCAAGCAATAATATTGGTCATATTGGTGTTGGGGATCCTCATCGATGATATTAGTAGGAGATTAATGCATTGGGGTTAGGGGGAGGTGGTGTAGAACATGTTTTATCAAAATATGATGTTCACTTGGGGACCTATCATCCTTCGCTGATTATATCATTCACAACATTGAGTGGTTTATAGGGATGATAATAGTTTCTCATGCTACACATTGCTCTAGGTATGATCCTAGAAGTATATAGCTATCATATGGAAACCAATGTTACTAGGGAGGATTAATAATAAAGAGGCACTCTTCACCTATAAATGGGTACAACACTTTGAGGGAAGCCAATGTAGGTCTTATAGAGGTATTTTGGGTAGAGTTAGATAGTTTATTAATGACCTCTAAAGGGAGTGGGTTACATTGTGATCCTATAAGGGATATCTAGTCTAGGTGGAGGATAGTAATCACTTAGACAAGGTGAGGCAAAGGTAATGCCTAGTTAGATCCTAGCATCAATGATATCGACATCAATGACTACTAGGGGTGGTACCAAAGCATCCACTCAAGGAGGGTTATAAGGGAAGGGTTGAGGATTATGGAAGGGATGCATCCAAGGAGATGGTATAAGGTAGCTTAGAAGGTAGTACTACCACTTTCTACACAACAAAAATAATACCAGATAAGGAGGTAGGGGTAACAATAGTATTAGGAACAATGACCCTATTGATAATCACAATAGTTAACATAGGACATACCAAGTCACCTCAACCCTCCATTGAGGTATAGAGGGACACATTAGCTAGATAGATGACTAGTCTACATGCTACAATGAAAACTATCACAATAGAGCATATTGTGATCAAAGTAAAGGTAACAACTCAGACTCAAAATCGAGATCACTTGGTCTAGTAGACCTCTATGGTGTAGTTGATTGTCTTGAGTTAGACTACTAAGAGGGATGTAGTTATAAAAAATATCACAATGGTAGTATGGTCCAGTGAGAGTTAGCTGGTCTATACCTTGGTGGATAAGTTAACTACTCCTCAATAGAGACTCTTGATAGATAACACTCTTGTGTAGGAATATTTGTTAATAGAGGTTGAGAGATCAACCTATTACTATACAACGTACCTATAGGTCCAAAAGGCTACATACTTAGCAATTTTTGTAAAATTGGCTAAGTGTCCAAGAGAAAAATCCTAAGCAATGCTAAACTATGCTGGGGTGTAAAAACCATGGTCAACACGATCAAAAAATGCCTAGAAAAATTTGAAGTTGTGGAATATAGAAGAGCGACATCAACATAAGGTTAATTTCCATGATGGAAGATCACAAGCATATTAGTTTTGGTGAAAATGCGATTAAGTGTAAAAAAGGTTAAACCCACCATAAATTGAAAATGCATATTCAACGCAATAAAACAAGGACAAGCAAAAATTGGAGGTGCAAATCCTAAAGGTCAAGAGGCAGAGCATTATAAAAATTTACCCGAAGCCAACGCAAGATTGACAATCCATAGTCAAAATGGTCAACCTAGACCTAGCAAAAAGTAAAGCAATGAATTTTGCATAAAATCGTCAAGTACCACAAGAACCTCATTTTTGTGGTCAAATTAGTCAAACCAGTCTTGGAGGAATTTAGAATAGTGGATTCTAAAAATGAAAGAAAGAAGTGGAACCTGATGAATGTCGCGAAAACAACCTAAGAAGATCAAACATTGCTAGAATCAAGATCCACCTATATTTTTAGTTATAGATCAATGATGGAAAGTATTCTCAAGAACAAAGGATGATCCAGATTGACCTATAACCATTCCATCCACTAAATTCAGTTGAAAGTCGAACAACTTGTAGAGCTTAGAAGTGTAGCGTTCATGGAGAACAAATTGATTATTTTTATTGAATGTTAATGAGACGTTGCCACCTCAACATTTTTCTAATCTAACAAGAATATCCTTGTAATATTTCCAGTATTGTACAGTCATTGTAAAAATATATATAAAGAGGTCAAACTCTCATGTTTAAGTGTTGGATCTAAAGTGTTTTCCTGATATATTAACGTAATTGCTGTGAAATCAATAGAATGAGTATTACTTAGATGTTTACCTCTAGCTCTTATCTTCATCAATTGTTAGTTTATTCTATGAATGCATTTCTATTACTGTTGTCATGATTAGTCAATTTTGCTAATATTGGATTGTTGATTTGGAGCACCTTGGAATGGTTCATGCCTAAAAAAATATTGTAGAAGACTTCTATTTCTGTTAGTCTAAGTGTTGATCTAATTATTCTATTTGTATTATTAGCATTTTAGATGTTTGAAATAGTTTTCTAAGCATTTCCTTATTTTAATGGTGAAGATATTAAGTTTTTATTGTTGTTAGTCTCAAGTGTGGCATACTAGAAATGTGATTGATCAGTGGATTCTTGCTATTTGTCAATGTTGTTAGCTCTATTCTGTCATTATTTTCTCAACCATTTTCTAACCCTTATCTCTTTTCTATCCCTAAACTTACACATTATTTTGAGCTTAATTGAGTCAACACCTGAACTAGTTGACAAGGTATACCAACCTACTCTGGAGGTTGAATTGAAGTTAATCTCTAATATATCCAATTTCGAGGTTTGAGCTATTATTAGCAGGTGTGCGCCTCCCAAAAATCAAAGACTCATAATCATAATTCAAGTTTACCTTTATATCAATTCAGACCCCGACAATTTTGGCACACCCGACGGGACCTTGTTTACAAGAAACATTAGTTAACCCACAAAGTTTTATTTATTTTATCTCTCCTAGAGGAATCAAGATTTAGTGAATTGTCTTGACCTCGTTAAGTGATGAACTTTAAATTCACTTGGTGACTCCCTTGAATGCAAGAAACCAAGAAAGCCATTCCAATAGATCATATATTTTCATGAATACTAGGTCGTCTACGAAAAATAATCCAGAGCCTTTTGTATTTTATGAGATCCCTTTAAAAGGATCCATTATAATAAGAAATTTTTCCTCAAATTTTTTTATTGAAGAGGCTCCAGCTAGACCACCCCTTGAAGTCCAACAAAGACCACCTCTGGCAAGAAAAATGCCTAGAAATATGATGAACACAACCCCAAACTAACACCTGCAAAAATATCCCAATTGGAATACAGATGGTCCCCTGAGACTTGTCCATATGCATGATAACCCTCAAGATATATCCAAAGCTATACCTACTTATGACGGGTCAAGAAAACCTATGTACGAGCATTTCCAAGATATCCTCAACCTAGTAGTAATTCATAATATAAAAAATGAGGATGTCATTGTCAGAATCCTAGCCCTATATTTTAGAGGGAAAATCCTTCATTGGTTTAGAACCTTAGAAGATAATAACATTACCTCATGGGCTGAATTATCTAAGTCTTTTTTTGAAGAATTCAATGATTCTATTGATCCTTTTTTCCTCCTAAATCTATTCACATCCATGCAAAAGCATCAACAAGAATCAATTTCAGATTTTAATCTAGGATTTAGTAGAATTTAGAAAATAATTCCACTTGAAGCGAGGTCCTCTGCCCCTCTTGCTTTTATGTACTATATTAGAGATTTGGGGTTAGAAATCAGATTACAAACTCAACAGTCCAGAATATACACCTTCCTCCATGTATACAATGTGGTTGTACAAGCTGAGAATATCCTTATCAATATAGGAAGGTTACCTTCAAAAAATGTTATGCCTTATTACTCTGAGATTCCTAATACCCAAATTCAGTAAACTTCATCTTTCTACATGGAACCTCCTCCCTTTTCATCACCACTCCCTCAAATGGCTCCTAAAATACCATCTCCTTCCATATCTTTCCTAGCACTACCATCTCAAGCAACTCAAGAATCCACTGTGCTACTTGATATTCAAAGTAATCTGAAAACACTCAGTAATAAGATGAATACGATGGAAAAAAGAGATATAGAAAGGTCCCAACCAAGGATATTTCCATATATTAATAGATATCATAAGCCTAGTCATAGAAATAGTACAAGAATTAGAGTTAATGTGAATCAAGAAGATCAAGAATACACTCTTGAGACCAATCTAGTTAATGTATGGTGTAGTGTGCAATGATCCTCATGATTCAGAATCTTGCGCTATGTACCAACATCATGTGCAAAAAGATATGGAAATATAAAAAATAAACCATAAGGGGAGAGTTAACATCCTACAGTAGTGGCTAGAAAATATTTTCCTAAAGAATAACAAGTCTCAGTCATGACCAGGTCTAGAAAGAAACCCTTACAAGTAGACCCATAAAATATGGATAGTTTCCAAGTGCCTTATCAAAAAAGGAGAGAACTACCGCTATAGGGGAATGACCAATTTCTTATTCCACAAGCAGTAGACAAAATTAATATAGCACCTAGGAGACAAGAGAGGGAGATAAGCATTCCAAGAGGAGGTGAAAATGAAAGGAACAAAGAGCAAGAAAGTGCAAGAAAAGAGGCCCAAGAAAATCTAAGTTTCCCTTCCATTACAAAAAGTCAAATAATTGAGGCTACACAAAAATACAAAAAGAACTATGGAGAACCAGAAAATAGGTAAAAAATACCTTCACTAGTTTAGGTAGAATATAACATTGTGGATGAGTTAAAGAGAGTTCCATCTAGAGCAAGCCTATATGATATTCTTTTTCTTCCTGGTAAAATAGATTTGTTGAAGGCATCTCTCCATAAAAGGTCCCAAGGAAAAGAAACCACCATTGTTTTCAATGTGGCACAAGATAAAGAAAAAATATCTCCTACCACATTGAAGAACAAGCCTTATCCATTCTACATTTCACTTAGAATGTAAGGATAGGTGGTCCACAATTGTATGATAGACTCAGGCACCTCAACAATTGTTATGCCAAAAGCAGTCTGTGATGAGATGGGTATGGAGTATACAAGATCTTGTTAGGGGGTTTTACAACTTGATGGCACCCTTGTAAAGACCATGGGAGTCATAAAGGATATATTGATGAGGTTGCATAAGGCCCCGAAAATTACAATTTTTTAGGAAATTATGCTGGTAGACCTAGAGACTTATTTTGGTATTTGACTGTCAAGGGAATTCATGGTCAATATGGGAGGATATATGTATCTAGAGTAATCTGCTATGATAGTCCCCTACAAAGGTAAAAGGATAAAAATAACCATGTCCTTTCATATTAGAAAAATTGAAGAAGACTTGTACAATCACTCGGTGATGGAAGAGTTGGAGTTAGTGGAAATATTAAAAGATCTAGAAATAGAAGATGATTTACCCTTCAAAAATGATTATAGGCTATCAAAAATTGGGCTAGGTACATACAATATTTTTGCAAAATCTTAGAAGAATATCCCTGCCATATCCAATCAATCACTCATGCATATAGAGGTCTGTACAATGTATTTTGATGGAGCAAGATACATAAATGGAGTTGGAGCTGACGTAGTGTTGAAATCTCTCTTAGAAGGAGTGAAATTTTTTTATTTCAGATTCACTTGGGATTACACAAATAATGCTGTGAAATAATGGAAGCAAAAAATATGGGAATCAAGATAGTAGAAATTTATGGGGATTCAGACCTAGTGGTCCACCAAGTGATAGAAAAGTACAATTTTAAACATCACTATCTGAAGATGTATAGGAACAAAGTATGGGACTTAATGGAATATTTCAATGCACTAAATCTCTGCTCTATTCCTAGAGAACAAATTACACTGATGGATACTTAGGTAGTTAAGGGTTCTAATTTTAATCCTTCCTCAAACTTTGGGTCAACCACAAGTAAAAGAGTCAAATTAGTCTTTAGACCAGCAGTCCCAGATAGACAAATATTTTGGCAAGTTTTTGACAATGATGATCAGATAATTGTTTCTAGTCAAAGAAGCTTATCTAGATAATGTGTAGGAAGAGCTTTCCAAAGAATTAGATCAACAGGATGTTATTCAATTGAAGAATAATCACATTCCTAAAGGCCTGATCACATTGGAAATCTTGTTTGATAATGAAGATGGAAAGAATTCAAGGACTATGAAAGTTGATGGTAAAATTTGCAATGAAATTGAATAGAAGCAAAAAAGAATATTAATGTCGAAATAAGATGCTCTCAAAAATAAATTGAAGGAATCAAGGTACTATGTTTTAAATATCCAGACATTATTGCCTAGTCTTATGAAGACCTCAAATTTTATGATAAGAAGGTTAGTCAACATACCATTGAGCTAGAACCTAATGCAAAACCTTTCAGACAAAGGCAAAGGTCTGTGAATCCGAAGATTGAGTCCATAATGAGGGAGGAATTGGTTAAACATATAAAAGGTAAAATTATCTATCCTATTAAGCATTCCACATGGGTTGCAAACTTGATCCTAGTGAGAAATAAGAATGGAGACATCCGGTTATGTGTGGATTTCTAGAACTTGAATAGATCTTCCCTGAAGGATCATTATCCACTTCCCCAGATGGATCAGATTTTGTAGATGGTGTCAGGAGTGGAAAGATATTCCTTGCTAGATGGCTTCTCCATATACAACTAAATTTGGGTTAGAGATGAATATCAGTTCAAAACAACTTTTACCACTAAGTAGGGCACATTTGCTTATCAGAGAATGTCATTCGGTCTATCCAATGCAAGAGCCACATTCCAGAGGGCCATGGACTATGCTTTTGATGGTTTGATTAATAAAATTATTCTAATTTATCTGGATGATATAGTAGTATTTTTGCATAGGAAAGAATCACATCTTGAACATTTAGAGAAGGTTTTCCAGAAGTGTAGAGAGTTTGGCATATCTCTCAATCCAAAGAAATCATTCTTCGTTGTTTATGAAGGAAAATTATTGGGACATGTAGTCTCCAAAAATGGGATGGCAATAGATCCAGTTAGAATAAAACCAATTCTAGCCCTTCCCCCGCCTACAAAAAAGAAAGGATTGTAGTCCTTCCTTGGGCAGATTAACTTTGTAAGAAAGTTCATATCAAACTTCACTCAAGTGGTCTGGCCCATATTAGAGCTACTTAAGAATATTATAGAGTTCAAATGGATGAAGAAAATAAAGCAAGCCTTTGAAGCTATAAAGCAAGTAATTTTAATTGCACCAGTATTGATAAATCCAAATTTTATTTTATATGCCTATGGATCTAAGTAAAGCTATGCATCAGTACTCACTCAAAAGGGTGAGAATGGATAGGAACATCTTATATTATTCTAGAGTCAAACTATAGCACCCTAAAATTGGCACGGTTAAAACCTTAGTAAAAAGATAAAATGTTAAAATTTGAATTTCAACCTCGAACCGCCTGTTAAACCACTTTCCTCATTTTCCGTGCCATTTTTAGGATTTGTTGTGACCGTTGGACGATATCATCGCCGATCAGATGATATCGCCTCAGATCGGACGAATTCTTCTGGAGCAGAACGTCCAAACGATTTCGTCCCAAAACTAATTTTTCATAATTAGCTTCTGTTTCAACGGTGTCTCTAACCTGGGCAAAAGCGTGTCTACACGGTTAGAGACTTCCCCCGTTGGAGATCTCCCAAATTGGGATGATCTCCAACCTCCCAACCTCCTTCATATGCCTATTTAATCTTAGGCCCTCCCCTTGACATTCCCCTGGCTGAATTTTTTTGTACTTCGAGTTTTATTTGCCTTAGAATGTCTTAGACTACTGTTTGCCTTTGTCCCTTTTCAAATTTTCTTGCAGGAACTTTGTCATTCTTCAGCTGGAGCAAGCTCAGATCATCGCAGATGATCCTGTATGATCTCGGACGATCACGCCCCAATTCGAGATGATTTCACACTCTACAGATGATTTCGACTGTAGTCAACATTGGGGGCAATTAGTGCCCAGAGTTTGCACTTTTCTCTTCTCGTCTGCTATTTCATTCTGCATTTAGATCAGTTTATTGTTATTTTTTGCTATTCTGCATTTTGGAGTTCACCCATATAGCTTAAGTGCATGATAAGATCATAATTTGTCATTAGAATACTATAATTTACTTGAATTTCTATTCGTAATTATCGTTTTAGTATCTATATTGTCATTTTACACCATTTTCCTCTATTAGTATTGCTACATTTTGTGTTCTATGTCTATTTCTCTGATTGCAGGTCTCTGACAAATTCATCTGATGAATTCGTCAGATCTCAGATGATCCTGTCTGATTTTAGACGATCCTGTCAGATCAGAGGCGATCTTGACTGCTTCAAAAATTAGAACCTCCATCAAACATCCGAAATCAGGTTTAACTTGTCTTTATTTAGTATATTCTCTATACTTGATATTCATTGCTGCTTTTTGTATTCATTTAAATCTGCATTTCATATAGAACAGTTTAGATTCATTTGGCCAAACCTAGGATTTGAATGATTAAAGATAAAATTGAACACATCAAACACATTCCCAACCTAGGCGTGGAGACTGCCACTAAACGTTTCCTGGTGAACCCCACCATCCGTCAAAAAATCACCTTAATACCCCTCCCCCGAGAGGCGGGACCTTCAAAGGGCCTCTCAGTCCGAGGTATTGTCCCATCCTTTTCACATCCCCCTTTCGGGCACGGATCCTATAGCCTGAAGGTAAGGGTGCGAAAAATTTGGAGCGATACATTTTGGTGAACCCGACGTGAAAACTAAAAACCTTTTGAAAAAAAAATATATATAAATATGTATGTATACAATATATATATATATATATATATATATATATATATATATATATATATATATATATATATATATATATATATATATATATAAAAAAATATAACAAAATCATCATTTCAAGTTTGTATGTTTTAGATTCAATTCTAAATAGTAGATACTAAATATTACTTTTAGAAGTACTAAAGAAACCATGAGTTTTTACTCAAATCAATATGATCCCATCAGTAATGTTGGAAGAATTCAGCCAAATACATTTGTTGATTATGACCAACCTCATCCCTATTCAACATCACCTCCATCACACTTTTCTCATTTTTCATCCTTAACCCAACAGGACAATCCCTTTTCCAATCCTCTTCATAATGATATTATCTATTCTCCCATATATCCATATTATGTCTATCAACCCACATACAATCCTCCTCCACCTTTTCAATATTCTTCTCTCAATACAACACATCCATTTCAACAAGAAAATACTTATTCTTCCAATCCTACCATGCACTCACATCATACTTCACAATCTTCCTATCATCATTCTACCCATAACAAAGAAAAGAGAGGTAAGAAACCATTAGGTCCTTTTATGACTGAACTCCTAAGGCACATATCAAAAACCTCTCGAAAACCTTCATCACGTACATTTACAAAGCTCAATCAACCAATGGATATAATTCTCAAGCATTTACTTGATACAAATAGGATTGAACTGCCTTCCATAAGACAACTTGATACCACAGCAGATTGGTTTAAACCTGAGCTACATTGTGAATATCATAGAGTAGATGGACATATGACACAAAAATGTAAAGATTTAAGATGTGCAATTCAAGATTTGATTGATAAGGGTCTTTTTAATATAAAGGAATTACAATCTACAACTGATTATAAATCTCCATTAAACAATCAAACTCCTACACAACAAATACCAATAATCAATCAAGACATGGGGATCTCCCAAGAACCCCTATTCAATTATCAACAACAAGAAACCAATCAAATATTGCATGTTAATGTGTCCCATCATGATGATATTACTAATATTGTAATAGAAACTACAAATGAGCAACCTCAAGTTCAATCAACTCAATCCGATATTCAAGATATGGGTTCCTCATTTGACCAACCTTCAAAACTATCTTTGGCTCTAGAGAATGATCCAAAATGGAATGTAAGCATAGAAAGCTCATCTTTAGAATCAAAATCTCAATCTGAAATCCACTTTGATAGCCAACAACAAGTGATTAATCCTCAAGCAAAGATATCCCTTTTAGAAGTATTACAAAGTTCTCATAAGGAAACTTTGTTCAAGATACCTAGCCAACAATTTGTTCCTCATCATATTTTCTCTAAGAACATAATTAATGGTGTAAACCCTCTTGAGGTTAACCATATTTCATTCTATGATGAGGAGATTCCTTCCTCTACTCCACAAGAAGACTCCTATCTTTACATTACAGGATCTAGTAAAGAAACACCTGTTAAAACTATCATGGTAGATAATGGCTCCTCTCTTAATTTATGCACTTATCAATTATTCCAAAAACTCAAATCAAAGGAAGAAGATCTTAATGAATCAAATGTTATTATAAAATCTTTTAACAATGAAATTCAAGAAGCTCAAGGTACTATAATTCTTCCCTTTAATATTGGATCCAAGATCCTGGATACTCTGTTTTATGTAGCATATTGCCCTTCATATTACAACCTACTTCTCAGAAGTCCTTGGATTCATACGATGAAGGTTGTCCCTTCCACTCTCCACCAATGTTTGAAGTTTGAAATTGCAAATAAAATTGTTACCATACATGGTGACCCAAAACCATTTGAAGAATATTTAACGGTTGAAACATCAAGTTCTATACATTCTCTATTATCACAATTATCTTCTATCCATCACTTTTCTTCATCCATATATGATCATCCTTGTTTATCAAATAACATCCATGCATATATTTCACATATGCTCCCTCCATCTTATCAAGACTTGGAAGATAGTGATAAGAATGAAGAACTTTCTTATCTTTCTGACATTTTATTTTGTAACATGATCAATTTTACACATATAAAAGTCAAATCTTTTGCTACATTATTCTACATTATAACAAAGCTTTTGTTATCGCTACCTTTTATTCATCACCTTTTGTTCTTACCTTCACCACAACCAAATTATCCTTCAAAACCTCCTTTGATTTTGAAGCAACCTTAGACATGCTATACTCAAATAACCTTGTATAGTGTATATAGATCATCTTGTATATACCACCAATTCCAATTCATCAATTAAAATCAAAATAATAATAATAATCAAAAATAATAATCTTCAAAAAAATAATCACATTATCTTGTATTTCTTTCAATTCATCAATTAAAATCAAAATATAAAAACATTCAAAATCATCAAAATCTTCAAAAACATCTTTGTATTTTATTTGTACTTCTTACATTCTTGAAGTATTGTAGTCATATTTTCATATTATTTTGGATAAATTAGCATTTATTTGGAATCCCGCACTTTCACATTCACATGAATAAATATCTTGATTTTATTTGGTATGATTATTAATCTCTCTTATATCAAAGTCCACAGTTGAATTAAATAAAGTTTTGAGCATAGAGAACTGATCTTGTTATTTACTTGAACCAAGTATATCTTTTCACATTAAAATGATTTCATTGCAAATTCGATATGATGCTACATAGTAGAAATGGTTTCCTGAGCAAAAAGTTTCCCCTGCTATCCTATCATGCACATGGTCTAGAATCTTTGAGAATTGACAAAAGGACAAGCTCACCCCTACCCAGAATAAAAATCCCTTGCTCTACAGCTAATCCGAGCAAGTATCCCTAGCATAGGAAGAAAAGAAAAAGTTCAAAGAAAAGAGAAAAAGAAAAGGTTATTTTTCATCACAACAATATTTCAGCATTATCTCAAATATCAAACAAAAAAATACAAAAGTACAAAAAAAAAAAAAAAGAAGAAAAGCAAAAGCAAAATGCAATAAAATCCTTTCCCTACCCCTTGAAAAGAAAAGAAGGGTGAATGAGCTTGAATCCCTGGAATTCTCAATTATTCGAAAACTGTGAGGTAAGCCCCATAACAGGTGGTTTGTGCCCAACCCGCTTGGCCTTGGGTAATTCCTAGCATGGCGATATGTCTGTCACATTAGCGACCTTCTTTTGTACAGACCTCTGTCAGCTTATGGATTAGCTAGCTCTTGATAAACCTAACTTACATAGTAGTCTGGTACGGTTACATGCATATAAATCATGGTCAACGAACATTCATTTGGTCAAGGCAAATTACTTGTATCAAATTATCTTGCTCAAAATTGGTGAATGAACAATACAATCGCACACACATTTGTATTTGAGAGATTTTGTATCATTATGATAAATCAAGATCGGTAATGAATTCACATTTGCACATGAGGATTCCTTATAAATCTATATTTCTCTTTGAGATAATTTAAAATATTTCTGTAACTCTTTTCGGAATAATTTTATCCTTTTATTTCAGAATTTGTTGTTTTGTATAAGAGCAATTACATACATCTTCTCACAAAATCTTAAAAATAATTTCAAACAAAATTTTCATATTATTATTTTTCTATTTAACAAAGGTCAACAATCTTTTTTCTTCTTTGGATTTCGCGATGATGGTATAAGTCTATACCTATAATTCTATGCCTAGCGCAAACCATTGTTCTAATTTTATGTTCCATTTATTTTAAAAAAAAAATTCATCAAAACATGTGACTTGCATCATTATGTTACACAATTATGCTTTACAAACAAACGAACACTTATTCTATTTCATGACATTATGTTCAAATTCAATATTGCAACCATGGTATAAATTCTAAGGAATTGTTCAAAATTTTATCACACTTAGGAATTTATGCCTAGCAAAATCATATTTTCGTATCTCATGCATACTATTTTTTATGAAAATCTGAAAACAAATCATCAAACCATCATTATCTCCATCATCACAACACAAAGTCTTAAGACAGTCTCTTAAGCACTCTTTTACTTTTAACAATATTTCTATACTGGGATTAGCTTGACGACCGAGTGAGCGGCGACTCCATGAAATGGTCTATAATAGCGACAATGTCCTTTGAAATTATTGTTAGAAGTCCCTTTTATTTCTTTTATCAAATCACACCACCACAACCAATTGTTTACATCAGATTATTTCATTTAAAATCTTACAGCATGACATCAAATTATAATATTTCAAACACGACATAATTACATGAATCATCAATCCAATAAGCAAACAATTCAAACATTAAAGCATCATAAAAACATATGAACAAGTCATATCCAAAAAGATCATATATACATCTCAAAAATATTTGTACATCATATCAAAAATGAATTAGGGTTTTCCCTATTTTTCTTAATTTTATTCAAAACCAACAACATTTTAATTTTTCTTTTTCGCGTTTTTACCTCAAACGTTCGATTTGGGTAAAAACACGGAGGGGGCACCATAGTCAGCATTCGTACGATTCGACCAAGAATCGTCGTCTAAAAAATTGAGTATATTTTTGCTTTCTCGTAAAATGGGAAGAACTCGTCTTTAACGCATTTTCTTCGAAAAATTCGCTAAAGAGGGGGCAAAATGTAGCACCCTAAAATTGGCACAGTTAAAACCTTAGTAAAAAGATAAAATGTTAAAATTTGAATTTTAACCCCGAACCGCCCGTTAACCACCTGTTAAACCGCTTCCCTTGTTTTTCATGCCATTTTTAGGATTTGTTGTGACCGTTGGACGATATCGTCGCCGATCAGACGATATCGCCTCAGATCGGATGAATTCATCCGGAGAAGAACGTCTAGACGATTTCATCCCAAAACTAATTTTTCATAATTAGCTTCTGTTTCAACGACGTCTCTAACCTGGGCAAAAGCGTGTCTGCGCGGTTAGAGACTTCCCCCATTGGAGATCTCCCAAATTGGGATGATCTCCAACCTCCCAACCTCCTTCATATGCCTATTTAATCTTAGGCCCTCCCCTTGACATTCCCCTGGCTGAATTTTTTTGTACTTCGAGTTTTATTTGCCTTAGAATGTCTTAGACTACTGTTTGCCTTTGTCCCTTTTCGAATTTTCTTGCAGGAACTTTGTCATTCTTCAGCCGAAGCAAGCTCAGATCGTCGCAGATGATCCTGTACGATCTCGGACGATCACGCCCCAATTCGAGATGATTTCGCACTCTACAGACGATTTCAACTGCAGTCAACATTGGGGGCAATTAGTGCCCAGAGTTTGCACTTTTCTCTTCTCGTCTACTATTTCATTCTACATTTAGATCAGTTTATTGTTATTTTTTGCTATTCTACATTTTGGAGTTCACCCATATAGCTTAAGTGCATGATAAGATCATAATTTGTCATTAGAATACTATAATTTACTTGAATTTCTATTCGTAATTATCGTTTTAGTATCTATATTGTCATTTTACACCATTTTCCTCTG
Organism: Wollemia nobilis; assembly: GCA_028583015.1. NCBI lineage: Eukaryota > Viridiplantae > Streptophyta > Pinopsida > Araucariales > Araucariaceae > Wollemia > Wollemia nobilis. The sequence goes on along the minus strand of JAQPPZ010015288.1, from coordinate 291,613 downwards.
TTAGTATTGCTACATTTTCTGTGTTCTGTGTCTATTTCTCTGATTGCAGGTCTTTGATGAATTCGTCAGATCTCATATGATCTGTCTGATTTTAGATGATCTTGTCAGATCAGAGGCGATCTTGACTGCTTCAAAAATTAGAACCTCCATCAAACATCCGGAATCAGGTTTAACTTGTCTTTATTTAGTATATTCTCTGTACTTGATATTCATTGCTGCTTTTTGTATTCATTTAAATCTGCATTTCATATAGAACAGTTTAGATTCATTTGGCCAAACCTAGGATTTGAATGATTAAAGATAAAATTGAACACATCAAACACATTCCCAACCTAGGCGTGGAGACTGCCACTAAACGTTTCCTGGTGAACCCCACCATCCGTCGAAAAATCACCTTAATACCCCTCCCCCGAGAGGCGGGACCTTCAAAGGGCCTCTCAGTCCGAGGTATTGTCCCATCCTTTTCACATCCCCCTTCCGGGCATGGATCCTATAGCCTGAAGGTAAGGGTGCAAAAAATTTGGAGCGATACACAAACCTTGCATGAGTTTCAGATAAATTACAATTTTATTGAAAGATAGGTATTTACAGTAATGAAATATTTGAAGAAATCCTGGTATTACTTAGTCCAAAGTAAAACTCTGGTCTATGTGGTACATCCATATATGAGAAAATTTATCCTCCAAGGAGAACTGTGTGATAAAAGGTTTGGATGGATTACTAATATACAACAGTATGATGTAGAAATTCACTCCAGAAATTTGGTTGGAGGGAGAGCATTATATCAAGAACTCGTAGCTAAAGTAGATTTAGAACAAACAATAGCCTGTCAAGGAGCAGAGGATGATCAGGAGGTCACTTTTCAAGGCAATTTTGATTGGATAGATCAATTGATAGCCTATTTATAAAAAGGGGTATGTCCGCAAGGTCTCAATTTTTCACAGTGAAGGAGATTCATATTGCAAGCTATGAAGTATGTATTACTCCTAAAATGACTATACAAAAGGAACTTGGATGGAGTGCTTCTAAGATGTTTGAGAGATAATGAAAAATAGAAGGTCATCGAAGAATTTCATGGAGACCTATCAGGTGGTCACTTTTCAGGAAGAATAACTGCCATGAAGATAATAAGGGTAGGATATTATTGGTCCACTATCTTTGCAAACATTTTCAAAGCAACTAAGTCCTGTGATAAGTTTCAAAGGTACGTGGGAAGAACCAAGAATGCAACATTTTTGCTCAAGCCAATTTAGGTAGAGGAACCCTTCCAACAATAGGGACTCGACTTTGTTGGAGTCATTAGTCTAAATTCATCAGTAATTCATAAGTTCATCCTTACCACAACTGACTATTTCACCAAATGGGTGGAGGCTATTCCAACCAAGAAATTGGACCAGGAAGTAGTAATTGATTTTCTAGAAAATCCGATCACAAGGTTTGGAATTCCAGAAGCACTAGTAAGTGATAATGGCCCAAATTTCATAGGTGCAAAATACATCAAATTTACAAGAAAGTATGGTATAAATATTAAAAATTCTTCCAACTATTACCCTTAGGAAAATGGATTAGCATAATCCACCAATAAAAACTTACTTAGAATTCTGAAAAGAGAACTGGAGGAGAAAAAAAGGAGTTGACATCTATTACTTGACCAGGTTTTATGGGTAGATATAATCGCTATCAAGAGGTCTATTAGGACATATCCTTATGCATTAGTGTATGGCAAGAAGGTCATTTTGCCTACTCATATAGAGATGCCAATTTTAAAATGGGCCAACCAAGACCAGAAGCTCAATCAGAGTTTGCTAGAAGACATATTGATGCATCTATTGCACTTGGAAGAATAAAGAACTCAGGCATATGAGAACTTCCAGAAATACTCCATGAATACCAAAGAGTGGTTTTATAAAAAGGTAAAGTTCATAAAATTTAAAGAAGGAGATTCAGTGCTAAGGTGGAATGTTGAAAATGCTAAGCTAGGTAATCACCAAAAATTCAAAATTTTCTGGGAGGGACCCTTCAAGATTGTCTAAGTAAAGGAGATCAATGCCTTTCAGCTTCAGGATCAAAGAGGAAACATACAACCCATCCCTATAAATGGGTATCATCTCAAACTATATTTTAGTTAGAGAAATCCTCTTGCTGTAATATATGTACATATGTTGTATTATATTTCTTTTTATTTATGTATTATATTTCTAAAATTAAATGAGGGAAATGAGGTCATTTTTTCACTTTCAAAAAAGACTATGATATAATCCGCCAGGAAGTAACGTGATGAAGAATATGTAGTCAAAGTGGTCAAGTGACTCTTACCAAAATCTAGAACATCAGAATCCTAGTTCCAACATAGTTTTTAGGAGGCTGAAATCCTTTAGGAGCTTCTGAAAATAGGTATGGTCTCAAAATCCACAATCAAATTGGTCAAATTTGCCTTTGTGGAAATATAACTAGCGGAATTGGGAAATCACATAAAACAACATGCATTTTCAATTAAGCAAAATTGGGAAAGAAAGTATAACATAAAAAATCTGCTAGGTCCATTATTCCACCGCAAGGATGGATGAATAAATACGCCTTAATAAGTGTACCAATAGATATTTGCCACCATATGCCAAGAATTTTATCCAATCAAAGATGCATACTTTATTGACAAGCCACGCTTCATAGCATATGATTCATTTATTTAAAATCATAGGAGGTAACTATCCACTCGTTCCTATTAATGATGAAGGAGTGCTTGAAAAACCTGTTTAAGTAGACATTCAAATTTTTAGTCATTTACAAACAAGTGAGCCACTGTGGAGAATAGTTGTTGCATAATTCCTATACTTGTGAATAAAATGTTACTTAGAAGCTGAAATGGCATCATATTCAACAAAGCAGACCGGGTAGGCTAGCAAGATAGAAAATCCATACTACATAGATAAGAAGACAGAGGTCATAGACATGAGGATGACATACTCGATCGGAGACAACCTAAGATGGGGATACAAATAGAAGTTCTTCAAGGGTGAGCCTCTTATAGACCAAGGTAAATGGGCTATGTAATATTTCCTTTCTTACTATATTTGTGATGTTGTACATCTGTACCCTTGATTTACTTTATGCTATAACAAAATACTATGACCCTACATCTAGATCTATGAGAATATCCCACGAAAAGGTTTTGTTTCACATCACTGAACAAACCTATCGATACATATTCGTAATGGGATAGAAACATCGAGTACCCTCTAGAGAGTTCAGCTTGGAGAAACAAGTAAATTTTACTCTCTAAGAAATTAGGCACAAAATGGAAGTCATTTTAGAGACTGGGTGTATGGCTAGCTCAAGACTATTAAGCCCAGTTAAGCTCTACATACAACTTTTATTCCCACTAGTGAGTTTGTAGAACCATAGCTCTAATCCATGTTAGAGGTCATAGCGTGCATTGAGTCAGACGTAGATGTAAGATATTGGAAATTGGCCACAATGTATTGCATCTCCAATATCTTTATGTATACCTTGTAGATAGGTGATAACAATAATTCCCCTATTTACTTCAACTGGCCCACATTTCTTGCTAAGAATATGCAGGAGTAACTAGTGGATATGAAGTACAAAGAAGAAAAAATGGTATTCAAGTATTGTTCCAATCTTATTTGGATGCTCTTTAGTGCTACTAGGGATGAATTTCCATGGATATCAGTGTTCGATAAAGATGTAGATGGAAATGTACTACCATTATATTACTGGACAAGGGTTATGAGCATAACACAGTCATTTTACACTTTCAATTTTGAATTCCTTGGACCATATCTTAAAGTTATGTATGGTGACTTCCCTAGACTGACCTCAGATATTGAAAAGAAAATCAAAGTAAAAGGGATAGACGAAGGATACTGGTATATCCTAACATAGGACACAATCATAAGGTTTTATGGTTTCATAGAGAAACCTTTCTTGTTGCCTCGTTATGTTACCCACTAATTATTCACACTAGAATATTATAGGCAGGTAGACTCCATAAACTACAGGTTTGGTTCCAAAAATAAAAGAAGAGCTATTATGGATTATGGTTTCAATGAAGGTGATATCACTGTATGGAAGAAATAGAAATATGAGAAAATCATGGCAACTTTGGACAAACTAGGTCTTACCCAACTTCCATAGATATGGGGATATGATCTAGACGACTTGTTTACAGAAAGAGTTAAATAACTGCATGGAGAGAAAATAACTAAATTAGTGAAATAAAAATGCACACACATGGAGAAGAGAAAAAATAATAGAGAGTAGTCCCCCGTCCGATGGAATGTAAGAAAAATGTCACCACTTCCACCATGGAGATATTTCTATGTACATGCGAATGACTACGATCTAACCAAGGTCTCCCATCAACTCAACGATGTAAAAAAAAAATAAATGGAAGAAACCTACAAGTGGTCTCCAACCAAAATCCTTGAATGGTGGAAGATGAGAGTGGAGAGAAATGCAATGAAAAATAAATATCCCATTCCCAAAATTTATGAAGAGTTTGAGAAGAGATACAACGAACATGTTGCAACTTGGAAAGCTCAAAAAATAAAAATCCTAGCATTAGTTCTAGGGAAAGCAGAAATGAGTGAGGTTGGAAAAGGCAAAATGAAAGGTAAAAAAGTTGGAACACCCAAGAAACATCACAAGTCCACTCCACTATTTGCTACTCCATTACAACAAGAGGAGGGAAATTTGAAATAAGTAGGGGTAGTGGAAGATACTCTAAGGAGGAGAAGTTCCGAATGCAGAGCCGCTGCGACTAAAAACCTTGTTAAAAAAGATCAAAATAAAAATGAAAAAGTGTTAGACCTCACTACTACAACCTCCTCCAATAATAAGGGTAAATCAGCTCCAATTACAAAACCTACAGAAGCACTTCCTCAAAAAATATTGTAGTTAGCTATTTCATTCAAGAGGAAAGTGGAGGACACTATAATATAAATTAACACAAAAGATCTAAAGAAATAGAAGTTGGATAAAGCAGAGGAGGTAACATAATATCCCACTAAATCTGGTGGGTAGGAGATTCAAGAAGACTAGCAAAATAACACTAAGGAGACTCTTGGAAAATCTACCACGGTAGGCTCAGGTATGGTTTCTGATCTCTTTCCTCCTTCTTCTCCTTCTTATTCCCCAAAGAAATATCATTCCCCTTCTCAAGATAAAAATATAGTACAACTATCCTCATCATAACTAGATTTCCCACAACCATCTTCACCTCATCCACATTCACCTCTTCATTCAGTCCACTCTCCACTCCATACTGTTGAGAATCCCAAAGCTTCATCTCCCCCTCTTTTATTACACTCTCCATTATATTCTCCACATCCAACTTCCATAAATCCAATTCCCCCATCATCATTACCTCCATTAATGATGGCAATATCATTGCCACTAAATCCTCTATAAACCATGACAACTAGTTCCATTGTAGTTGCTAATTCTATTGTGGATACAAATTCCACTCTTATGACCTACACTCCTCTTTTTTCTATGGTAGTTCCCCTCCTCCCTAAAAATATCACTCCATCCACTCCTATGGATCACCCCACAGTAGCATCTCTATAGAAGATCAAGAGGACATCACTAAGAGCACAAATTTTTTGGAGTATGAAGCTAGCCCAATCTTCCAAAGTAGTAGCTAAGGTGAGAAGGATAACAATAGTTGATCATATGTCTTGAAAGAGGAAAAATTATATAATGATTCCCTTGGTTGATAAACCAGAGGAATATATGATAGTGTACGACTATCATATAGCTGAGAAGATTGAAGATAGAGAGAAACTAGTCATAGAAGATATGATGGTCACAACCAAATCAGCGATAGAAACCATGTTTGTCAAAATCGGCATCTACAGGGAGTAGTATGCCAAATTGGAGGAAAAGGTTTCCAGGATTCTAGCTACCATCAAGGACCAAAAAAAAGAAATGCAAGATTTGTAAAATGATGCTAAGAAATGGAAAAATAGGTTTCACAAGATGGTCGATTTCAAGGAACATGTTCAACAACTGTAGGAGCAGAATAAAAAATATGCAAAGCAAATTCAGGTTTTACAACAACATCTACAAGCTGAGAGAATAGAGGTGGCTGAATTTTCCAAGACCAAGGTGAACAAGTCAAAAGAGAAATTCCATCCAAAATCTTGGATAGGTGTTTCAAAATCTAGCACATATTTGACTTCATGGACAAAACCAGTGAGGTGTTGCCAACAACAAGAGAAGACATAAAAGTCATCACCAAACAAATATGGCCAATTTCTCACTATTATTTATCGTCTCACCCCAGTATGGTGGCTTATATATGCATGATTTATCTACTATTATTTTTTATTTATATTCTATATTATCGTATTATACTAGTTTCCAAATTTCATGCATTTTGGAGCTATATTGAGCGAGATATCATATTTTTAGTGTTTTGCAGGGTCTTATGCAGGTCTACGAAGGTCATCTAGAGAAGCACCTGAAACTATTGTTTATTTTACAAATATAACCATATGGAATCTCTTAAAATGATTTTTTAGGCATAATTTCCAAGTTTCATTTGATTTAGATGTGTTTTGGTTCAAAAATTGCTTGCTTTGGGTTTTGTAGGTTGAAGACAGGCACTGTGAATACGACACACCATCGGGCACAATTTTGGTTCTTTTTTTTGTGAGATCTTCCCAAAATCATCCATTTTACATCCCTATGCAATTTAAAGTCATTTGGAGTTTATTTGGTATAAGATCCATGCATATTATTATTACTAGTCTTTTGATGCCTATGGGGATTGCATGTTTTTCATCATACACACTTGCTATTTGAAATTTATGGTTTCCTTGTGTGCAGGTGCAGGTTTCTATAGTTAATTAGGATCACAAGACCACAAGATCAAATATACAAGCATGGTAGTAGTAGCCAACCCACCTTGATTGTGGGTACAAGGAAAGACATTGGATGTGCACCTGAGTTACTTGAAGGATTTTGATCCTTGGGCACCCAATTTGTAACAATTGTATCATATTTGAGCCCTCAAGGGGAAATCGATGTGAATTTGGATTTTATCCACCATATTAATAAGAAATAAACTCTCTTTTGCTTCATTTCTTGTTATTTGGCATCTCTTCCATTTTACTTGCATGCTTTTGTTTGATGCTCTTAAGCAGTAGGAGATAGATACATATATTTTTCATCATCATTAGGTGCACCATTTTTTCCTACTTCAATGAATAATTTTTGTAAAGGTTAAAACCCACCAAAAATTAAAAATCTACAATCAATGCAAACATGGCCAAGTGGAAATCGGAGTTGCAAATCCTAAAGGTCAAGAGGCAGAGCATTGTCAAAATCTACCTGAAGTTGATGCAAGATTGAAAATCTGCAATCAAATTGGTAAAACTAGACCTGGTGGAAAGTAAAGCAAAATTTTTTGTAGAAAATCATCAAGCACTACAAGAACCTCATTTCCATGATCAAACTAGTCAAACCAGTCTTGGTGGAATTCATAGTAGAGGATTCTAAAGATGAAAGCAAGCAGTGGAACCTGACGCATGCAGTAGAAAAGACTTGAGAAGATCAAACATTATCAAAATCAAGACCCACCTGTATTTTCAATTACATATCAATGTGAAAAGTCTTCTTTGGAACAAAGGACGATCCAGATTTACTTGTAACCATTCCAACTGCTAAATTCAATTGAGATCCGAATGACTTGTAGAGCTCAAAAGTGCAGCGTTCATGGATAAAAACTCGATTCTTTTTCTTAAATTTTAATGAGAGGCTACCACTTCAACATTTTTCTGATCTGGTAAGAAGATCCTTGTAATGTTTACAGTCTTGTATTGTCATTGTAAAAATCTATATAAAAAGGTTGAACCCTCATGTTTAAGGGTCGACTCTAGAGTGTTTGCTTGATATACTACTGCAATTTTTGTGAAATAAATAGAAGGAGAATTAATTGGATGTTTGCCTCTAGCTCTTGTCTTCATCAAAAATTAGTTTATTTTGTGAATGCCTTTTTGTTATTGTTATCATGATTAGTCAATTATGTTGATATTGGATTGCTGATTTGGAGCACCTTGGAATGGTTCATACCTAAACAAATGTTGCATAAGACTTCTATTTATGTTAGTCTAAGTGTTGATATAATTCTTCTATTTGTATTATTAGCATTTTAGATGTTTGAAATAGTTTTTTGAGCATTTCCTTATTTTAATGGTGAAGATTATGAGTTTTTATTGTTGTTAGTCTCAAGTGTGGCATACTCAAAATGTGATTGATCAGTGAATTCTTGCTATTTTTCAATGTTTTTAGCTCTATCCATTAATTATTTTCTCAACCATTTTCCAACCCTTATCTCATTTCTATCCCTAAACTTACACATTATTTTGAGCTTAATTGAGTCAACACCTAAATTAGTTGACAAGGTATACCAACCTTCTCTAGAGGTTGGATTGAAGTTAATATCTAATTCATCCAATGTAGGGGTTTGAGCTGTGATTAGTAGGTATGCACCTCCTAGAAGTCAAATATTCATAATTATATTTCAATTTTACCTTGATGTCAATTCAGATCCCAAAACTGCCATGCAACTATTCTAGTTGATTATTGATTGTTATAATTTTTACAAACAAGGATGACATGGAACCACTCACATTTATGATTTGACAATCATAAAATTTCATGAAGATGCTTCCACCATAGGGATAAGGAGGATCAATAGCCCTAGACAATGTCTTATCAGGCTAGGCTACTCCTTGGAGGGCTAATTTTGATTGTTGTATCATATCAAGTTATGATCAATGTATTATATGATTATAATATCCATAAAAATTTGTGATATATATGCACACACACACACATATAAATTATTATGGACCCATGATGATGTATCATATTGTGATGAATGTATGGTTACTTTATGTCAATTAATTTTTATTATATTTTATGATTATTTGATAATGTGATGATGTTATGTTGTAATGATGCATTTAAAAATTGTTGAATGAAATAAAATTTGATTTAAGTTGCACAAATAATAAAATTTAGAATATATGTTGGATTAAACATGATAATAGAAGTATATACAAAAAATATGCCCAAGGGAACTTTAGATAATACCATAATGTATTACTATGATATAAAAAATGATGTGCCTAATGGGAATTTATATAATGCCATAAATCATTGCTATGATACAAGATAAATATAATATTTTTGTTTTGGATTTTAAGCCAAACTATCTCAAACTATCTCACGCCCCAATAAAATTAAGCCAAAATATCTTAGGTCTTAATTACAATAATCAAGAGTAGATATATATATATATATATATATATATATATATATATATATATATATATATGAGCAATTAAAATATAAATTGGCCAATATAAATTATAATAACATTCACTATAACTTCAAATATGAATGTAAATGGCCAAAATCAATCATGTAATAACATGAAAATACTTACAATAAAATTTCTCAAAATCTATATACAAGCTTCAATATTATCAATGCTTGTTGGTGATCTCTTATAGACTATTTTCCCAATACAATGTATGGAGATTTATCTCCATAATATAGACATAGACAGGTGAATCTTCAATGCGCATCTAGGAGTTGTAACCTTTCCTATTCTTGACCTTTGGTTTCTCATTTTGCCACTTGTATACTAGACTCTTCACTCTCTTCTTACATGCACACTTGAATCTATGAAACTTGCACACTTCTACATGACTGTTACTCTCCTACTTGCACTCCAAATACAATACACTTGTTCACATCCTCACATTACATATTTGCACACTTACATACATGACACTTGTGCACTTTATCTCAATACACACTTGCACTCTTACATGACATGACACTTGTGCATATCCTACACATAGACACTTACATAAAGGGAAAATATAAATCACTCACCTAAACTATAGAATCAAACCCTAATCTATTACATATTTACATTTGTACCATAAAGGTATCATGGGGGTACATTTGCATATACCAAATAATGCAATATTTTCTAACACCCCTTGCATCACATTATTTGGTTATTGAAGTTTTTAGTCTTCAATATTCAATATTGTATCTTCATGTGCATGATCTTCTGCTACTATGAATTATTCTTCATCTTCATTATTTTGTTCTTGGGTTCATCCATTGCTCATGTTTTTAATATTTGTAAAGTAATCTTGGACTATGCTTGATCCAATTTCTTGTTTCCTATTTTTCTAAAAAATTAAATATATTATCATTAATATGATCATGAGGTAATAAATTTTCAATGATTTCTTGAGAGAATCCCATTGTGTCTAATGCAAATATTTCATTCATGATTGACCCTATAGTGTTAGTTTTGATTTTATTTTTTATAATGTATTTTCTATGTTCATTTGTATATTTGAATTCCATTGTTCTTTATTTTTCAACTAATTGAGCAACTGAGATAATATTAGTTGATAATCCAGGAACATATAAAATATTTTCTAGCACAAAATATGAAAATGACATGCTAGGTATTACTCTTCCAGTTCCTTGAACTTGATAAATCTTATCATCTATAATTTTTAGTGAAATATTATTTTTGATTTCCAATGATTCAAACCAATGTAAATCTCTAGTCATATGATGACTAGCACCTGAATCTATATACCAAACATATTTTTCTCTTTGTATTTTTTGATGAGATTCAAGTGATATTATTTCACATTTTTTATAAGAATTTTGAAAAACTCTTTTATGATTTTTCCCTTTGAACTCAAAAGATTATTTTTGATACAATTTTTTATTTTGAAATCTTCCTCTCATAAAGTATGGTCTTGTACTTTGATAATTTCTCCTATGATGTAATGTTCCTATTTTCCTTTGCCATTTATCCATCTTGATTCTTTTGAAGTTGAAGTCCTTTTTACTCCAAAATTATAATTTTAAAAAACTAAAATTTTCAGATCCTTTGAAGTAGCAAACCTTTTGTCTCCCTAACTAAATTAAATTTGCAAAATTAAAAAACTTCAAACCTTCTAAAAATTCAAATTTCAAAATTTCCCTAAATTTTAAATCTTCAAAAAATTTCAAATCAAACTTCTTCAAATTTCAAAATATACTAACTCTTAAAATCTTATAAATAACTCAAATATTCAAAAATATCCTTCAAAGTTTTCAAAATTCAAAAAATAAATCTTAAATTCTAACCTTCTGACTTTCAAATTTTAAAGCTACAAAATCTACTAACTCTTCAAACTTTAAAAGCCAATTTCAAATTAATAAACTTAAATCCTATTGGAAGTAGAAAACTGTACCACTCCATAATTCCATAATATTAAAAAACTAAAAATTAAAAAAAATAAAATTTCAATTTCAATTATAGTTGAAATCCTTATAATTCCCACCTAATAATTACTTCATTAAAAAAAATAGTATTCCTTTTAAATTAATAATTAAAGTTCCTAAGATTAAAAACATAAACAATATTCTTTCTTAGGACTTTAATTATGCAATTAATAAAGGTAATGTAACTTACCTTAGTCTTCACTTGGCTATCTTGCTATAGAAATATTTTAAACTAATTAATGCCTATGTTATGATTGCTATAGACATTATGATTCTTTCCTATGCCTTCAACACATGTTGAAAGCCATCTGAATGGAATTTAAATGAGTGTTTGAATAGGTAATTAGATTGGCAATTTAATAGACATTAGGTTGGGCACCTCTATAGAGCACAAGACCTTTTAGCTTTATATGGTAGATTTTGGCCTCTCTTCTCTTGCTTTCCTAGATACTTAGGGTGACCGCTCAACTAGCCTCTTCCCTGATATTATCTCCTCAAAATAACTTAGATTCAATATTCAGATGGTTTCTTCTTTGCACTAGATACCCTAAACAAAACTTAGGTTGATTGTTCTAATAGAAGTTGGCCTCTTTTATAGATGTTAACCTCTTCTTTGTAATGGCTAATGTGAAACTTTTGATATTTTGCTTGTTGTATTCACTTCTTTGTATTGTTATCTAAAGGTTGGTCTCTTTTGGTTGTGTTGTCTTCCCTTGCTCTTAGCTTATGACTATGATGTCAAGATAATTCAACTTTAGGTATATCTTCCACTAGATTAAGACAAGTTCTATTATTAGATAAATGGAGCACTACTTGGGAATATCTACGTATGAACTCTTTTATAGAGCACTTCCTAATCGCTTCCACTATGCACTCAGATGCTTCTCAATTGCTACCATAATATTCTCTTGGCTTGAGAACTTATTGAGTGCTTCTATTGTGCACTCATGTGATTTTTACTTGTTACCACTATAACACTTCTTGAGAGCTTCTATTGTGCACTTAGGTACTTTCTTATTTCTATCACTATGTACCCTTGGATCAGGTGCTTTATTGCTTGGGTATTTCCTCTCTATACTTGGGAACTATTGGGTTCGGGTGCTTCCACTCTATATTTAGGCACTACTAGGCATATGCACTTCCTTGCTCGAGTGCTTCCTTGCTTGAGCAATTTCTTGCTCTTATTTTAATTTTGAATGCAACTTGAACATTCTCTTTGAACATTATTCCTGGTTTGAGTAAACTTAGCTTCAAAATAATATTTCAATATGAGTAGAAGGTTACAATTCCATTATTTCTACTAAAATCTAGATTTTTATCCGAGTTATCTTATATTCTCTTCATATTTAGAAACTTATATTGCTTCTCAACTCTATGGAAGCTATGATGCTTCTCTATTCAATGGAATCTATGATGCTTCTCAAACTTATGGAAGCTTTGATGCTTCTAAATTCTATGGTGACTTAGGTCAAACCTAAGAATAATATGATTCTCCTATTTTCTAGATAATCTAGCTATTATCAAGATGACTTTGAATGTCCCCTCATGTCCAACTTTCTTTTGAGTTGGCCCTTAATCAATTCTATCTGAGTCCTTGTCTTCACTAATTTTTCTTGAACCAAGTGGATAGACTCTAACATCCAAATCAGGGTGAATTTTATCTATCCTCTCAGTATCTACTCCTCCATACCTATAAATTAGGGTCCAAGTATTCACTACCTTTAAAGTGGATAGACTCCAAATATGAAGGTGGCTCAAAATATGACTCTATAAAAATTGATAGAGTTAAGCAGTAGCTCTAATACCACTGTTGGATTTTAATCCAAACTATCTCAAACTATCTCAGGTCCCAATATAATTAAGCCACAATATATTAGGTCTTAATATCAATAATCAAGAGTAGAATTATATATATGAGCAATTAAAATATAAACTAGCCAATATAAATTATAATAACATTCACTATAACTTCAAATATGAATGTAAATAGCCCAAAATATCCATGTAATAACATGAAAATATTTACAATAAAATTCCTCAAAATATATACACAGGATTTAATATTATCAAATAATTTTTGGTGATCTATTATAAACTATTTTCCCAATACTATGCATGGATCTTTGTCTCCATAATATAGGCAGAAAGGTGACTCTTCAATACACATCTAGGAGTTTTAACCTTTCCTATTATTGAACTTTGGCTTCTCATCTTGCCACTTGTATACTAGACTCTTCACTCTATTCTTACATGCACACTTGACTCTATGACACTTGCACACTTCTACATAACTCTTACTCTCCTACATGCACTCCAAATACATTACACTTGTGGACACCCTCAGATTGCATATTTTCACACTTACATACATGATACTTGTGCACTTTCTCTCAATACACACTTGCACTCTTACATGACATGACACTTGTGCATATCCTACACATTACACTCTTACATGAAACTTGTGCATATCCTACACATAAACACTTACATAAAGAGGAAATATAAATCACTCACCTAAACTATAGAATCAAACCCTAATCTATTAAATATATATATTTATAACATAAAGGTACCATGGGACTACATTCACATGTACCAAACAATGTAATATTCTCCAATATTTTGGGCCACCTAAAAAATATATATATTTTTGTGAATTTACAGGTGGAATCGGTAGCTGCCACGAATCCAGGTAGGCTTTCCAACTTTTATGGCCACCACAGTATTATGCGTTGTCCCCCTAGAAGCTGCCACACAAATATTTGCGTAGTCCACCCCTATAACCACCATGTCACAATCATTTTAAACCTTTTTACGCCATTGAAAGCACTAGGAAAGGGACAAGCATTCAGTCCAAAAGGCCTGATATTTGAACCTTGGACCTCTGTCCCCCTTACAAGGTCTAGTCGAACCAATTGGTCTACACCTTGGACCTATCTAAAAAATATTAAGGGGGTATTTTTGACTTAATTGTTGAGTAGATTTACCTTGAAACACATGTTTTTAAGGGATTTATAAATGCACCAAATAATAATAAAATTTTCTTTAGATAAACAACATAAGTGATTTCTAATGATGGATTTGTCTTTAGATAAATGTTATAAAGGTCTTTTACCATACCTTTATACAAATTTCATAAAAGGACTTCTATCTTACCTCTAGAAAAATGTCATAAAGGAGTTTTACCTTATCTTTAGACAAATATCATAAAGGAATTTTTTTGTCTTTAGACAAATATTGTAAAGGACTTTTTTTGTACTTTTAGATAGATATCTTAAAAAACTTCTATTGTGCCAAATTATGATAGACTTACCACTTGAATTTTTATAGAGGACTTTTAGATGTAACAAATAATGATGGATTTACCTCTAGATACAATCCTAAAGGACATCATATTATGATTTATTTTTTAAAAATGAATTAACCTAGTTGGGATGTTTAGAGGAATAATTTGTTATTGACATGCTTGCCCCTATGTCTATGTGTGACCAAGTTAGTTTTCATGATCCTACATAGATTATTGAAACATTCTATTAAGTCCATAAAATATTTTATATGAATTCAAGAGTAATATGATTTTTATTGAGAATAAATTAAAGAAAGAGATGAGATTGACATCAACACTTATAAATCTCATAATTTTTTTCATGTGGTAGGTTTAGGATAAAATATGAAATATTTATTTTTACCATAAACACCTATGAATCTAATAGTGTTCATCAGGTAGCAAGACAAATATTTAAAAGGATAGTATGACAAAAAAATTATTTTATAGTTAAATGTGTTAAAAATCATAAAAATATGATGATATGGTCCCATTGGTATTATATCCCTATTTATTTGTAGTCTAAATAATCTAACAAAACTAGAATCATCACATGCCAAAGGGATAAGATAAAGATTGAATAAGATAAATATTTGATATGAGATGAAAATTGTTATTGAGATTGATTGTGATTAGCTTGACACATGAATCTTGACCCTTTGTTCACAAGTGAAGAAATGAGTATCAAGGATCTAAATAACACAATATTATACTGAGAGTGGGGTTGAACAATATAAGACCACTTTTTACTTTTTCTTTTCTCAAAAAATATTATCCAATATATCAATGGCAATATCAACAACAATAATTAAAGCAATGTATAAATAATCACACACAATAAAGACATAAATTTAATGTGGTTCACCCAATGTGGGCTACGTCCACGGAGAAAATATTTTACTAATTTTTCTCAACAAATCTCTTGGGAATCCTTCCCTATTACAATGTTTATGGACCTCTGTCCAAAGTAGACACCAATCCCTAATCAAGTTCATGGATGCCTATCCATAGAAGACACAAATCCCCTAATCCAATTTGTGGAACTCTATCCACAGGAGAACTTCTTCTCCTATGCTCTGGATGGTGATCCTATAGAAGACTACTACCTCCACTGCAATGGCTTGTGGATCTCTCTCCACTGAAGACTCCTATCCTCACTCAGAAGACCTCTATCCTCACTACCATGGATAATGTATATCTATCCATTGGAGACTACCATCCTCTGCTCTGTCACCTCCAAAGCTTGCTCTCAGCTCTATCTCAAATATGCACTAAACATAGTCCTTCGATCTACCACAAATCTTCTCAATATCTATCTCAAATATACACTAAACACAATCCTTCGGTCTAGTACAAATCTTCTCAATATTTATCTCAAATTTGCACTAAATATAGTCCTTCGGTATAGCACAAATCTGCTCAATCTTTGTCTCTGGTCTAGCACAAATCTGCCCTTAAATCTACACCAAAATTTTTCCTCAAATCTATCCTCAAGCCTTAACACAAAGCTTGATCCAATCACAAATCACCTCTGCTAGATTTGTCCCAAACCTTAACTCAAGGTTTAAACAAATTAATCAACTTTTATCTCAAGTCTTCCAAAATACTTGTCTTAAATATATCCACAAGTCCTCTCTAGAACTTGCTCAAACTGGTCTCAAGTCTTCACCAAGACTTACCTCAATTCTACATTGTAAGCTTCCATAAAATCTCACACTAATCTATCCAAAAGTCTTCACCAAGACTTACCTCAAATATGATCAACAAGTTCTCACTAGAACTTGCTTAATATGCTAAAAAAATTATCGCTAGAACTTGCTCAATCTGCTCAACAAGTCTTCACCAAGACTTACCTCAAATTTGCTCAACAAGTCCTCACTAGAACTTTTTTAATATGCTCAATAAGTCTTCACCAAGACTTACCTCAAACCTGCATTATAAGCTTCCACAAAATCTTACTAAACTCAGTCCTTAACTCCACTCTAGGACTTACTTCAAATTTTCTCATAATATTTCACAAAATATTGCTTAACTCTATCTTGAAGTCCAATATCAAACTTACTCAAATCTGTCCACAAGATTTCACAAAATATTATTCAACTCAACTCAATCTATCACAAAAAACCTCTTCAATCACAAAAAAAAATTTCACATAGAATCTTGTTTAATATTATAGAAACATATAGAGAATGGTTAGAGACCCAATATGTTTCACACTCACCAAACACTCAATCACTTTCAAACTCTCCTTAAAATCAATTTAGAATAAAGAACAATTTGTTTCACAAAACTTGAACTATCACTCCAATGCATTCAATCAATAATTCTCATCCAACTTCACTCAACCATTCACTCAATGAAACACAACTT
This sequence comes from Wollemia nobilis, assembly GCA_028583015.1. Taxonomy (NCBI): domain Eukaryota; kingdom Viridiplantae; phylum Streptophyta; class Pinopsida; order Araucariales; family Araucariaceae; genus Wollemia; species Wollemia nobilis. The sequence continues at coordinate 274,575 of JAQPPZ010015288.1, read as the reverse complement.
GCTTACAAACCCTAATCAAGTGTTTCACTCTAATTCTAACAACTCACACTATGGAACTCAACCTTGAATCAAGATGATTCCAAATTCACATAACAATGATACTCATGATATTTCAAAAAAACCTAGTTCAAGATAGTTCTCAACTTCACATAACAATGATACTTATGATATTTCACAAACCCTAATCATGCATATGAAATATTACTCCATTATTTCCAAGATTACTTATCAAAAAATCTCACATAACAATGATACTATGTTCTTTCACAAACCCTAGTTCAAGATAGTTTTCAATTTCACACTCAATTGCTCTTACAATCATTCACCAATCATTTATATGAAAACTCACTCAAAAATGCTTATCAAACAACCTTTTCACTCCAACTTTACTCAATCCAACAATATTTCACTCACAAGGATGATATGTGCATACCTTTTTTTGAAGAAGAAGATTTGACCTCAAAACCTGTCTTAATCACAATCAACCTCTTTGACAATCTCAATGGTTAGATATCAAAAATCTATCCTCAATTATTTCCTTCAAAAATATTTCACCATACAAAAGTATTAAATCTCAATTACACCTTATTTCTCCTTCTTTATAAATTCTAACCACAAAAATTAAAATAAAATATTTTAACTTTATTTTCCCTTTTATCTCCCTCAATCACTCATAAACACCTTTTAATTTTTCACTATGCAATTTCCAAAATATCAAAACCTTGGGCAAATTAAAATATTTTTAATTTCCACACCATGCAAATTTTAGATTATCAAAACCTTGGAAAATAATAATGTGAGCGCATACCTTTTATTCCCAACAAAAACCTTCGACGAGATTCAAACACCCAACCTTGCCTCACCAAGTGCCTTAGTGTAAAGCACATCCACTACTTGGGCTATGTGCCCTCATGAGATAACAAGGTGCACATACTTTTCTTAACCCTTATGGCTCCTTTACTTCAGTGCGGATAAAAATTTCCTCCCTTTGCAAAATAGTAATCGCGTGGATCAAACCCACGAGCTTGTGCCTGTGAATGACTTAGTGTAGCCTTTGGCTACCAATTATGCTACCCAGTTCTTTGGACATACGTTGGCACTCCCACTGGCCTTTATTCCTCTATCTACCCTCTTTAACCTTTAAGCACATGTGAATCCTTTCCTCTTCTACACAGTGCATGATTTCCTTTGGGTAATATTACATTCGCATGGATGATTTTTTTAATTAAATCGTGTCCCCTTTTATATACCATGTGCCATATATTCAAAACATAGGTGATCCTTGAATTTCAAATTTATTTCAAATTTAAATTAAAATTTTGCACCTTAATCGATTTAAATTTAAATTTTAACCTTATGGTTAAAATATTTAAATTTTAAATATTTTAAACCTTAGCCTTTAAAATTTGCCACATGGCTCTTGTGGAGGAATTATAATTTTATAACTCCTTGGCCTTTGTTTTTCTTCAAACCAACTTGTAACCCAAAATATTATAATATTATTATTTCCATTAAACCTTCTTCTTTGCCTTTTGGAAAAACCATTGGAAGACATTAATAACACTGAAACTTGGACATCAACCTTTTGAAATGAATGCATGGATGACAATGAAACTTTTTCATCATTATCTTGACATCAATGAAAACAAACCTTGCTCACATTTCCAACAAGATCATTGCTTAACTTGTGTAGAAAGAGACAAGAATAATGGTTTTGGATGACATAAATATGTAAGTGTAGATAATGATAATTTGATTTATTTATAAATATAGATAATTTATTTGTGTAATAATGATATATGATGTTTTATGGTACCTCTTCATGGCTTAAAGGCATATGCACTTATGGAATAAATAATAAAGGTTTATAAATTATCATATATTTTCACTTGCATATCATAAGACATGTCGTGGTGAATAGTTAGTAAAAAAAATGAGGATCCACTCACATAGTAAAAAGGAAAAAAATTAACATAACTAGGATCATAATTTGCATGTCATGATGAATTATTTACTCTCTATACTATGATAAGTCCAAGAAGATAAGGAAATACATGCAAATAGTTAAAAACAAGCTATCATAAAATGATCAGAAGTTTTAAATTTTTAATATAATTTATTTTAATATGCATTATGTTAATTGGTTATTTAATTAATTCTCTATAAATCATGGTGATATGATATGCACCTAAACTATATTTTATGGTTATGATGTATGGACCTAGCCAACTAGGCTCAAATTTCCCTTTGAGCTCAATACTAGCATTGGTGTTTTTTTGGTTTTCTTTGAGAACGAGGTCATCAACTTCAAAGAATATGGATTATACCTTCTTATTGTAATATTGCTTAAGACTTTGTTGGAAAATATTGAGGTGTTCTAGGTCATGGATTATCTTTTCATTGAGAAATTCCAATTGGATAAGATGAGCGAGATGATATTTGTCTACTACATAATTATCTTGTAATAAAATATACAATGAAGAGACCTCAGTATTGAAGAAGAAAATTAATTTAGTTCCATAGACAAAATCATATGGTGTTACACTTATAGGTTTTCTAACGTTGGTGTGATACACCAAAATAATTGGATACAACTAGAGATGCAAATCTCTATAAATTTTACTAACTAGTTTCTTAAGGATCCTGACAAGGAATTCATTAGAGGCTTTGACTTGATTATTGCCTAAAGGATAATAAACTATGGAAAATTTATATTGTATCTTATATTTAGCATAAATTTTGTAGATATATTTATCCAATATGATAATAGAAGGGATTCCATAATAGTTGAGGATTTAGTCAAGGGTAAATTCGGAGGCTTGCACTTTAGTGGTTGAGGTTAAAGGCATAGATTCAACATATTTGGCTATATATCCAATAACCATGATGATAAATTTATGTTCATCAAAAGACACAAGGTTTATGTTCCCAATGATGTTCAATACTCAAATGGAGAAAGGCCAAGGTGAGGTTAAGGATTAAAGGGCTTGACCAAGGGGTGTGGATAAGTTATCATAAATTTAACATTTATCAGACCTCTTGACATAGTTACAAGAGTCATTTTATATGGAGGGTCAATAATAACCCACCCTAAGGACTTTTTTTGTGATGGTAACACTGCTAAAATAACCATTGTATGATCCATCATAGGCCATTTATACTATTATCTTAGCTTTAACATGATCTAAACACTTGAGCAAGATGCTATCAAAGGTGTGGCAATAAAAACTATCACCAATGATGACATGCCTATAGGATAATTTATTGAGGCTCTTAAAATTTTTGTAGTTCAACCTTGTTGGATCCTCAAAATCCAACTTGAGAGTGACCCCTAATTTTAAATTTTGAAGGGTCATGTAAAGTCTTAGATTTAGGTGTTTTGGTCGGATCTAAAATAAAATGGTTATAAAATATTTTGAAATAAGGCTAAGTCTGAAATGATTCAAGGTATTCCTTTGTTGTGGTCATGTCCAAAAGTCCCTTACAGTCCATTATCTCAACCAATATGTGTTTATTCACAAAATTTCCTCAAGGTTTTGTACTTTGACAATATCCCTACTCCATGAGTCCTAACCCTTAAAATTCAAATTATTAGTCTCTAAGGTCATCATTAAAATATCCTCACGTGTCATCATCCATCCTTTTTTCCCATGTTCCATAAGAGCCCTTTGAGAAATTTCTTACCCATCATATCCTATTTTCCTCCTAGGTCTAAGGTTTATTAAAAATTATTCCATAACCTAAGGTCATTTGCACATGTTTCATTTCATTGTAGCCAAGATTCATATCGATACCTGAAGGTCTTTCCCCCTTGAAAAATAATATCTTCCCATTCCTAATATTCATAAATTGCAAGCACCTTAGATAAAAATCCTCCCATTTTCCATTTTCATCCTACTCCCGAGAGAAATATATGCATGATTCAATAGTATTAAAAATAGAGAATTATATCAATATGCATTATTCAAAAATATTAAATCCTTCCTAAGGTTTTATTAAAAGAAAAAATGTGGTGGAGACGAAAGGGGGTGACCTTAGGCACTGAAATCTAATTGGTTGAAAAATATGTGGTGGGGATGAAAGGGGACGACTTCAACTGCTCAAATCTAATTTGCAGGGGTGACTTGGAGCACTCAAATTCTATTGGTCTGAAAATGTGTGGAGGGTATTAAAGGGGGAAAATTCAAGCACTTCATTTTCACTGGCTAATATTAAAAACAATTTCCTTCCCTAAGGTTTGAGGGTCTCGAATGCATAAGAAAATTTTTCCCCTTCCTTTCATTCCATATTTCTGAAAAAATAATACTCCTGTCCATAAGCCTAAATTCACCAAATATTATTCCTAAGGTTTATTTATATATCATTTCCCCATCCTTTCCAATATTTATACCCAATGGTATATCATTTTAAATTTTTCTATTTTCGCTTCAAACTTTAGTCCCCAAAAATAAATCCATAAATCCTTTAATCCATGTCATTTCCTAAGGTCTAAAATATTCACCATCCCCATGAAAAGAATATATAAATGAGTGACTAAGCTTTCTTTGTTCTGAAAATGTATGGTGGGGATGAAGTTGGGCTACTTGAGGTGCTCAAACCCCATTGGCTGAAAAAACTAGTGGCAAGGATGAGAAGGGGTGATTTCAAGCGCTCACAGCCCATTGGTTGAAAAACATGTGGTGGGGATGAAGATGGGTGACTTCAAGTGCTAGAATATTATTGGCCAAGATATGTGTGGTGGGGATGAAAGGGTGTGACCTTAGACACTCCATTTTTATTGGAAAAGAACTAATTTTTTCTTTCCTAAGGTTTTGAGGGTCATTTTCATGTAAAAATATATTTTCCCCTTCAGCCCAGGAATAATACCATCTCACCACATTTTTATCTTAGGAAAATTATTTCTCCTTATTACAAAAATTCATTGATATCTAATCCTAAGGATTCATGAAGAATTCCTCCCAAAACCCTCAAGGTCAAAGCTCTTATCACCTAAAGTCATTTGCAAGTCTCTAAGTTTGAGACCACATATATTTCTCATTTTGACCCTTAGGTCCTCATTTATCATTTTCTCTTTTCCAATGAGTACCTCGAAAATCACATTTTTATCATATCATATCAAGGGTCACTAGCACATACTTCCCCTTCTACCTATAGTTGTATGCGCTAAGGTCTACCATTATAGTCTTCAAATAAAAGAGTTTGTGTTTTTCAAAAAATCAAGTGGAACATCCCTAAGTTTTTATCAAAGGAAATACTAGTGGTAGGGATGAGCGGGGATGACTTGAGTTGCTCACATCCCATTGGTTGGAAAATGAATGGTAGGAATAAAAGAGGATAAGCTCAAGCACTTCATTTTCATTGGCTAGGAAATGTGTGGTGGGGATGTAAGAGGATGAATTCAAGCACCCAATTCCCATTTGCTAGAGGAATGTGTGGTGGGGATAGAAGCAGATAGCATTAAGCGCTCGAATCCAAATGGAAAAAATTTAATATGGATCATTTTCACAAGGTCCTAAGGTCCCATTTCAAGAAATAAGTTTTCACCCTTTTATTTTCCCAACCATAATCTAAAGAAATCACCTTATAAATTTGTGTCTTAGGAAATGTTCCATATGGCCTAATATTAAAAAATTGAAAACTCATAAATAACCTGAGTGTTTCTTGTTCATCAATGCTTCTTCCAGGAGAGTATGGGTTGGATCTTGATTTGATGGAGGTCTTAGGAGCTTAGAGATGGTTCTATGGTTGTTCAAGAGCTGATTTGAGCGCTTCTTCAGTGGAAATTTTCTTCAAGCAAGGGCTTGGGTATTACTTATTTTTCTCTATGTTTTTCCTTTCAATATGTTGATTTGAATGCTTCCTTTGTAACAACACTTTTCCTTTCAATATGCTGGTTTGAGTGATCCCTTTGCAATGTTCAATAGATAACAACCAATGTGGATGACCCCTTTTTTGATATTATGTGCTTCACATTGGTTGTTGGGAACACCTACTTTCATGGTTGTAAGGGTATATTTTGAAGCCGCAATGAGAGTTCATTGTTGGATCTTCTCTTTTGCTTAAGATAGTGCTCCTCTACGACTGCTTGTATGATGTTCCTCATTTGTGGAGGATGTGTCCTTAATAAACTCATGTTATGTCCTCTTTCCTACATAGTACAAGATGTTATGGTGCAATATAATATAAATAGACTTGTAATACAATACCTTGATTTTGTACCTTCTCTTTTGCAAGCTTCTTTTACTGGTTTTAATGGCTGCTTCTCTGCACTGCTTCTTATAGGCAAGGGCTGATTGATGTTGTCTTCTCTTATAGAAAACTCTCTCCTTATCTTGGTTAATATAATAATGAACCCAAGATAATAATCATGTAGATAATATGCCCTTGAAGGAGTAATTTCTGCACTAATATTTTACCTGTAATGAGCTCTTAGTGCACCTTGAATTTGAGACTCACCAAGTCTCAATTTTTGGCTTCTATCACTGATTTAATGGCTGCCTTATTCTTCTCCACTCCTTGGAGGAATTCTAATTTACTTGGTGGCTTCTATAGGCCACAATACCTTGCAGGTATTGAGTTCTAAATAGTGTCTTTAGACACTTTGATTATTTGCAGATTTTTTTGCCTTTGATCTTAACAATTAATACATGAAATAACCCTTTGAGAGTAACTAGTTTAATGAGCAACTAGTATAGTGCAATGAACCAATAATATTTTCAACTTAATGCACTTTAATAATCTCACCTTAGTTCTCCTATTAATAAGCTCTCAAATGAGTTTCAAATGCACTAATGATCACTACAAATTCCTTAATGTAGTCCTCTTCTCAATAATTAGATAATAGGAAGAATGTATCTAACTCCTATTAATGTGCAAGTAATGAACCTTAACAGAAACTGTATTTTTCACTTTCTATGAGGACTTACAATGCAGCCTTCTATTTTACAACTTCCAAATTCTAATAAGGTGCTCAAATGAAGTTAAGTAGTAATTTGAATAAGTGTTCAAGTAATGAACCTTTTGCCCCTAAGTTGCTTAATGATGAAAATATTGATGAGTTGATTTACCAAGTCTCTTTTCTAGAATGGTGGTTTCTTGTAGCTGTGAATGCTTCTAGTCTACTGCTCTAAATTTGTAATAGATGATTTTCAACTTCTCCTTCAGGATCTATCTTGGAAGTCTGAAGTCTTGTAGGTAGTAATGTTATCTTGATTGTTGTTCTTTAGCAGTCAATCTATTCACTAAAATATTGTTCTTCTAGAATCCTTTCAGCAGTTTGCTATGAATCCAAAAAAATCTCTATATGTGCCTTCTTTAGCTGTGAAGGTAAATCTCCAAATATTCATGGATTTTGTAGGTTTCTTCTATTTTTGTCCTTCTTCAACCTCTTTGTCAGGTTCTAACTTCAAACAATATTTTCTTCTCAAGAATCTGGATGTCTTGAGGTCTTCAATATTATTCTTTAGGATTTGGCACTCCTTGCCAAATTATTCTCCTTTTGGGCTTGTTTTCAAATGGCAATAATTGTCCCAAATCTTTCATTATATTTTGTAGTGAATTTTTGCAATGAGTTATCCTAGAAACTTCCTTGATGGCTTATTCAATTTTTGCAATGAGGATCTCCAAGCCTTCTCATTGTTTCTTCTTGAGACCTCTCAAATGTATTTGAGTATTGCATCTTCTCCGGTCTTCTTTATGAGACCTTTCCTTCAAACTTCAACTATGAAAATATTGGAAATGAGATCTTCATGTATCTCTGGAATAGGACTTTTGATAGTCATTCTCTATATCTTCCAAGGATGAAAGTTCTTCAATGATATATTTGATGGGTCTCTTCAGCTTCTTCTAGAGGAAGTCTTCAATTAGAAAATGAGATTACCAATATTCTATCTTTCACGAACTCTTCTCTAGAGTCTTGTTATGATTCAATGACTCTTCTCTAGAGTCTTCTTCAGTTTCAAGGCTTCTATGGCCTTTTTATTGGATCAAGGCTTCTATAGCCTTTTCTTCTGCAATAAGGCTCCTGTGGTCTTTTCTTTTGCAATAAGGCTTTTGTGGCCTTTTCATATTTAATAAAGCTTTTGTGGCATTTTCTTCTATAATAAGGCTTTTGTGGCCTTTTATTCTTCAATAAGGCTTTTGTGGTCTTTTCTTCTACATTTAGGCTTTTGTGGCCTTCTCTTCTACAATGTGCAAGTTTGCAATAGGGCTTCCTTCAGTTTCCTTTTTCTATAACAAGATATTTAGTAATATGATTCTAAATCTTGTCAATGATAAATCTTCACTAGTTGATTTGTCAATCTAGTGGAATGAATGCTTTGTCCTAGTATTCATGAGTTTTCTATAACTCTGTGGAAATACTCTAGCCAAATACAATCTCAAAATTTTTGGAACTAATATTTGCTTCTCCTATCTATCTCTCTTGTGGCTCTCCCTATTCCTATTGAACTATCATGGCTCTGATACCATTGTTAGATTTTTATGGCGTATGCCAAGGGAAAATACAATCACAAGATATGAAATGTGCAGAAATCTAAGATGCTAAAATATGCTATTAATGGAAAGTGATGAAAATGATATACTGCAATATGGAGGAAATAAACACTCCAAAAATGATACTAAAGAACTCCATTGTACCCCATAGCCAATCTATATGGTGATGGATATAGTATACCTACTACGACCTACATTGATATATAATCATTCACTATGAGGCCATTTATATAGAAAGATGGATTGCTTGGCCAACACTCTACCTAGATGTACAAGGAGATACCTTGCACATTTACAACTTGCACATAGACACTTGTGCATTTATTATATTATTTGAAGTAACTAGCTAACTACCCCCTAAAGTAATCTACTACTATAGTTATGTACCAAGGGTGGCACATTTACATGACCCAAATGATATAATATACTCTAACAAGTAATCAAAATAATATAGAAATTCAAATGTTATGAGAAAGACGAATGAAAACTAGCCCAAAAGATTCATAAAATATCAAAAATAGTTCAACCCATATTTCAATTTTCCAAAGAGTATGAATCACCAACCAAAAAACATGCTAATAAATTGTTAATAAAGTATGCCATTACTTATGTAGCCTATTTTAATGATGAAGCTTGGAGACAAATTGTAAACCTACTAGGGATAAGTCAACCAGGAGAAGACAAAATTGAAGTGGGGACCAATATAAAAAAATACAAGGACACATGAGCTATATAAAATTGAAGTGAAGACCTAAAAAATAAATGCCATATAGCTATATGTCACTTTTTGTTTTGGAGAATCTAAAGACTCAATAGTAAAAAAAATATAGTTTTAAATAAAAATACCTAAGACAACTATAATACACTCAGCCAACTAGAGGAAAGAGATGATGAAAAATGGAAGGCTCAGATAAAAACAATTATAACAGATTCAAGGCCCCAAGGCTACAAAAGGAGCTACCACGACCATAATCTAGATCAAGATTTTCCATTGCATATTTTTGCTAAAGGTATACTTGAGTGTACCCTATTTTGCCATTGTATTTCTTTTATCTCTTTTCTCAGTGTCATCCCTCATTCTTCCCATTTATATGCAAGTTTTTATAGGGAAGCCTTTAGGAGTTGAGATTATTTTCAGTTTTTGAACTAAAGGTTTGGAGGCCTTGTTATTACCAAATTAGAACAAACAAGAAATACATTATTATTACATAATTTGAATAAGGATTCTTATTATTTTAATATGAAATATATTTTGGCAATTCAAGCCAACTCCTAGTAAATTGTTCAAAATTAATATAATTCCAAGCTTCTCACCTTGTCAATTCTTTCTGTATCAGCTTTGTGTGTTGTCTCTTTTACATATTACATCATTTGAATGTGTAATGGGTGCCTTATTTTGTTGATAACCAATTATGTTTGTTAAACTATTTGAACGAATTTAATTGAATCAATTCCTCTTTATTTTTATTTCTCTTCTGTTAAAGTGTTTAAAATATTGCTACAATGGCACAATGGATTAATGCATCGATCATATATAAGGTATAATTGAACTCTTATAGCAAGTCTTGGTCAAGAAATATAATTTTTACATATATTTTTATCTAGATGACCATGAAATTATATTTATAAGTTTACCTCAAGGGTATCCTTACCCTACCTAGTCTGTTTAGAGTCATAGATAAATCTATTCCTAGATTAAAGAGGCAGGTCCACCAGAGCTTGTAACACTGATTGGAATCAATTATTTCTTACAATGTGACACATTATTAATGATACAAGAAATAAATCCAATAGATTATGGCATCATTTTTGGGGATCAAACCCTTATCATATTAATTATTACATTTCTCAATGACAAAATAAAACATTTTTAATGGCTAATAGTCAATCAACAATTTTAGATACCAGGGATAACTGAAGTTTTTTATTCTTTTTGAATATTTCACTATCTTCCCTATGCTTTTTTATATCAACCATCATGGGTTATGTTGGTTGTTAATTCTATTTTATTTTACTACATTGCCCATATATTAAGTGTATAAAATCATCTTGTGAAGCTAAGAGAGAAAGTTTCAAGCAATCTTGACAAAAGAACTCTATTATTTTTGCACGTACCAGTGTTGGTGACTCTGACTGGATGATATCTAGAAATCAAGAAATAAATAAAATCAAGAAAGAATGAGTAGATTGATCTGGCGCATACAAGAAGAATCACTCAAGAAAAACTGCTAAAATTATTAAACCTAGAGGTATTTTTTTAGACTCATAATTCTAGCCCCTCATCAAGAATTCCAGGTTCTAAACAAAATTTAGATTCTACTCCTATAGATAATAATTTGATTGATACTCCTCTTGTTGTTATTAAGGATTTTATGACTACACCTCCTGTTGTTGTTATCATAATTCATATTAAAAATACCCTAGTAATTAACATGGCCAAAAAAAGAACTTTTAAAACTATTGGATTCATTTTTTGTCAGATGGACATTACCTCAAAATTTTGAGGAACGTTTCACTCAGTGGAAATCCCCCTTCATCACAGCCGCACTAGAGTGTGGGATCTGATTCTTCCTTATTTTATGGGGTATTTGGTAGGATAGGAACAAACTAAATTTCAAGGATATTGCTAAGGATGAATCCTTTATATTTAGAAGGATTAAAGCTACTATTGAGAATAACTTGGATATCTTTGATCTTGGAAATGGTAGGGAGGAAGCTATGGAGAGGGAGGATGCTTTTAGTTGGAATTTGAATCTATGGAATTCTGCTTATGTATCCACTAGTAAAAAAATTATTGGCTACTATATGGAATAAACCAGCTAAATGGTGGGTCATTCTAAACTTTTATGGGGCTACCAAAGGTAACCCCGGGAGGGTTGGTGGAGGGGTGTTGTCAAAAATGATAATGGTGAGGTCATTTGGGCTTACGCTAAAGATTATGGTATTCAAACCAACCACCTAGCTAAAGCTAAGACACTTTTCTCAAGTGTTCATCAAGTTTTTGAGAGGGGTTTTAGAAGACTTCTCGTTCAAGGTGACTCCTTGAATGTCATTCGAGATTTACAGGTTGGAAAGACTAACAATTGTTTCATCCTAAATATTATTAAGGACACCTCAAATATTTTGGAAGGTATGTTAGAATTTAAAATTGAGCATATTTATAGGGAAGGTAACTAACTCACTGATGTTATGGCCAATTTGGAGGTGGATAATGGCCAATTCAAAATTTGGAAATATAATTTCCCTTCATGGCTAATGCCAATTGTTGCTTAGAAGCATTGGTTCTACCTATCCAGTAGGTCTTTTTATTGTCTTTCTACTTGTATGAGATCTCATTTGTGTTGTAGTGATCCTCTCTTTGGGGATATTTTTTTGGAGGCTGGCCCTTTTGCTCCCTAGTGGTTACCATTCTCAAGGAATATGCTTGGTGTTTTTCCTTCACCCTTGCTCTCTGAGTTGGAGTTTTTTTATTTGCATCTTGATGTATTTACTGCCCTTCCAGTCTTAAGCATGATCGTTGGTGTCTCTAAAATAAATTTGAATAAAATTTCTTCTTTATGCCCTGCTAGGTGGTGGGTTGGTCTTTGCTTTTGGATGGTTGTTTTGGTTTATTTTTTTTTCTTTTGGCTTTGGAGGTTGGCCTGTGCTTAATTGGACTTATCTATCTCTACCTCCTCTAATATAAAAGGTTTTGGAACCTTTAAAAATCCTATTTTTCACCATTAATAACAAAAATTAACATGACCAACACACAACCTAATCTACACCAGTGAAGAACAAATAGGTACCTTCCTTTTATATTACCTCCTATGTTGAACCCCTTACCTAGAAAATCCCATAAGTACCTACCTAAGTTCTAAGGTAATAATGCAGTTTCTTATGAAGATCATATCAGAGATTTCCTTTATTCTATGGATAGTTTGGAAGTAAATGAGGAATATGTAGTTCTCAGGTTATTTTTATAAACTCTGGAAAAAAAAGTCAGGGAATGGTTTAATACTATTCCAAGTGGGCCAATTCAGAACTTTCATCAGATGTAGGAAATATTTCTTAAGTATGGTGAAAGAAATAATAAACATATTCTCACAAAATTAGCTACCATGAAGAAATAAGATAATTAAATTATAAGTGATTTTAATAGAATATTTATCAAGATAAAAAATAAAATCCCTACTAGGTTAAGGCCAAATGATGATCAATCTATTTGTTTTTATAGAAATGCATTTCTAAGAGATTTCAATTATGAACTTAGACAAGCTTAGACAAAAACATAAGATATTGAGGAATTAGAAATAATTCATGCTATAAATCTGAGAAATAGAACGGTTCCAAGAAAAGCAGAAAAAACATCTACTAATGAGAATAAAGGGCAGATTGGTCCAAATAAATTAGTTTATAAAAAAAATAAAAAATTTAAACCTGAAGTAGTTGAAGTGAATGAAGAGCAACAAACAAAGGAATGCACAAGAACATTAGATGTTAGAAAATTGAGTTTGATGTTGGTTCAGAACTGAGTAGACAGAAGGTTAATATAACTTTTGGTGAATTAATGAAAGTTCAAAAATACAGAGAGCAAGTATGCAAGGCTTTTGGTTTGACAAAACAAAAATAAAGTTAGTCATGCAATACTACTAGACTTGATAGTCACAACACTAGAACACCTTCATCAGTTAGAAAATTCTACGTATCTATCAAATATAATTTAAATTTAGGATATCAATATGTTATTCATAATTGCATGCTTGATAGTGGTGCTTCACATAAAATTATACCTAAAAAAATAGTAAACTAGTTAGGAATAATTTGTACAAGAGATTCTCCTCCTATTTTAATCATTGACAGTAGACATATACCATGTGTAGGGGTGATCACCGACTTGCTTGTGTTTTTAGATCAACACCCAAAGAAAAACATAGTGATGGAGGTGGTAGTTGTTGATGTAGATCCGTTCTTCTCCTTGCTTCTAATAAGACATTGGGTAGAACAATTAGGTGGTTTAATTATGTTAGATTGGTCCTATGCTACTATTCCCATATCAAAAAAATAGAATGTTACCCTAAGAAGAGAACCATTCAATAACTATTTAGTAGAGTGAAAGAAAAATTTATGATACATGATAAACTTGGTTAATTTTGTTGAAGAGAAAGAAATGAGGGTATACTCAGTCTGGCATACTCCATTCTTAATGGAAGTTCCTGATGCAAAAGACATAGATCAAAAAATAAGAGTTGTAGTTGATGCAGAATCCACTAGAATCTTAATTAAATAAATGTGAACCATGACTTTGATGGAGCAAATTATCAATCTAGGGTAGGTGTAGGAATTAATTTGATTGATATTATGGGTAACTACCTAGGAATATCATATATATTAGAATTCCCATGTACAAATAATATAGCCGAATATGAAGCATTATTATTAGGACTAAGAAAAGCATAAGAACTAGGCATTAATTAGTTGACTATCAATGGTGATGTAGAGTTAATAGTTCAACAGGTAAGAAGTAAATACTAGGCCAAGCATCCTAGAATGAAATAGTCTAAAATAGTAGTGCTATAAGAAATAAACAAGTTTTTATCATTCAATTTATCCTAAATTCCTAGGGAACAAAATCATATTGTAGACTTGTTAACAATAAATGCATCTAGTGTAGATTGTCTAGATATTGATACATAATATATGGAAAGGTTCCCTCCTATTTCTATTTATAAACCCTCTATGGTATACAATGTTATTTATCTTCATGTGTTTCTATATTACATAGATATAAAAGACATCACAACTCTTTAGAGTCATTATGCACATGTAATATGTGATAAAGAGGATGAAGAAAAACTAAAAAATATTATTGGAGAACCAATAGAGATGATTCTGTTAAAAACAAATAGAATTTATAAGGGATTAGTTTCTCTAGAAAGCTTATTTGACAACTTTGACAAAGCATACAAACCTCTTCCAAGAATCAAAAGTTTATGATGTAAACATTGGGATAGAAGAAGAGCCCAAATTGGTTAAGATAAATAAATATTTAATGAGAAAGGAAAGACAAATAGTATATAAGCTTTCTAAAGAAAAATAAAAATGCTTTTCTTGGAGTTTTATGACTCATATCATTCCTCTAAAAGAATATGCAAAGCATTTCAAGAAAAACAAAGGAAATTTAACCCCATATTACATCTAGTCATGTAGAAGGAAGTACACAAATTACCAGATGCAAAAATAATCAAGAAAGTGAGATTTTCTTATTTGATAGTAAATATTGTACCAATAAGAAATAAAAATGAATATATTAGGCTTTGTGTTGACTTGAAAAAATTAAATAAGATTTCACTTAAATACAACTATCCTCTCCCCAATATGGAATAGTTACTACAAGTAGTTGTGGGATTAGCTAGAATGTCTTTTTTAGATGGTTTTTCAGGGTACAATTAGATACAAGTCAATCCAGAAGATAGGTATAATGTCACAACCCAGATTCACTTCACCTACTATGAAAACACACAAAGAATTTTTTTTGTCGATAGCTTAACTAAATGTCACACATATTCGATGATTTTTCCAACTAGTTATTAGTACTTGGCATAGGATTATCACACTTTAGGAATATTCATCACTGCAGCTAATGTCCTAAGTGCTTGGGACTAGCCAACTTCCCGTAAAGGTTGCCTTGTTAATATCCTTACCCATTCTATAGGTATCAATTGAACTTGGCATGGGGTTTGCCCTTTTAGGGCCCATAACACCTGGAAGAGTGGATGCCGTAACTCCCATGTTCCAAGCATACTAGACATGGATTCTTAATACCTCTTATTATCCATAAAAGTCTACTGAATCATAAATTATTATTTTGTAACTGACATTATTATGCCTATGACTAATTATGGATCTATAGATAATGTATAACCAGGGTCTCCATCGCATGGTTATGGACCAGATAAATCGATTCTTGCTTTGATTAATGGTAATGTTGCCCATACCATCTATCGATAGACTTTCCAATCTCATAAACCATCCCTATGGCATGAGTTCCATTGGAAATTCCACAACCGGGCAGTATGATGAGCACCTTCATGTACTACATATGTGTTATCCAGAGACAATATCCCATACCATTGTCTCTTGCCCTTGTTAGCGCTCCGATCATATGTTTGGCTAGTAAATGGATAACACTAGACCACGGTAGCCGCCACCACATAATACCGACGTTGGGTTGGTACTTCATTAAGCACTAGCTCTCATATAATTTTTTATTTTGGTATAAATCACAATACCCTTATGTCAAAGATTCCATGGTTTTAAATAAATCATGAGAGTCTCGGTTTGCAATTCCATAGCATGATTTATAAGGTAAAACATTAATCATACATTTATTACATATGGAGCTATAGAAGCCTAACATACTAACTAGTTCTTATAAAAGAAAGAGTCCTACTCTTAAGCATAATAAATTTCGATGGCAAAATAACTACCTTAACTTTTAGCCATAACCTAAGATTTATTTAAATTATCCCATCTTACAAAATAAAATAAAATAATAAGACTATATTCTATGCTTAAGGAAAATATAACGCTTAATATACTTGACTTATAGGTTAAACATAAATTTAATTCTAATACCACCTTAATACATTTTGAAATAATTGTGATTAGGGTAAATACTATCGAAGGGCACCCTTTTATTCAAGAACCATAAGTATAAAATAAACCCCTTAATTACTTTCTAATTTAAAATCTTCTTCCACAAGCCCAAGACTAATTCAAATAGACACTTCAAAATTTTTGGAGAAACATCTACCAACTACTCCTTAACACCTTAACAATAGTATAGTTTTTCTATAGTAATTTAAGCCCTCGGCCTTCAATCGGATACTCTAAAATCTCACATATCTTAAAGACAACTTTGTCTCTAAAAGAAATAAAACTATAGTTTAATATTTTTGTCTTAAAATTTTAATGTAATATAGTCAATCAACCCTTTTTCTTTGAAGTGGTTATGCTATCCAAGCATCAACTTAAATGCTCAATCAAATTTCATTCATACATGACTTTTAGGAAAGGAGTACCAAATAGTAATTTAAATCTTATCTTGTCTAATGCAGTTTACTAACAGTGTAACTCCTTATATATTCAAGGAAACATATTTTCAGTCATATGCATAATGGTTCATTTTTTTTCAATCTACTAAACATGTTTTCAGAAAACGTGACTCTATGGAAAGCAGTCACAGTTAAACTAGGACAATTCACACACCTGTTCACATAAATATTGTATATTTTTAAAATAAAAATATTTGTCTATGCAACTCAAGATTCAAGAAGGGAAACATATTTTTCATAACCCATATATAGTGTGCTTAATTTTTATTGTACACAGAACAATATGCAGAAGACCAGCGAATGAGGCAAATTCCTAATAAAATCTGAAATTTTAAAATATAATTACATAACTATAAAATAATCATCTCTTCATTATTTAATTCTCTGGTTAGCTCCATAGTTTCTAAAAAAAATACAGTTAATAACATATTATGAATACAAATATTTTTTTTAGTAAAACAGGTCCTACGACAACCGGTAACTCCATCTCATGGAGGTCAAACCATTATAACTTCTAAAGAGAATAGTATTTATCAGATTTTTTTTCTTGGAAACTTGATTAATAGCACCCTGGTACCCATAGCATGACAACATACAATACATCGACACCTTCTGCAGTCCCACCCACCAGGCAAGGATGAAGGTTGGGAGGCTTTTGAAGTACAGGGTCAGCTTGGCCCATCATTTTCAGTCTAAATGCAGCAAGCAATTCATGCAAAGAGCATACTAATTTTTCTCCTTACAAACAGTCATTCTCAACGCAAACATGCAGGAATTCAAACATATGATTTCTTATTTTTATAAATAGAGAAGTTTATAATTCTTCACATTATAATTACATACTGTATTTTCCAATAGCACCCATATCCTTCACTTTTGGAAATAACACAACAGTATTTTTTTAAAAATAAATCACAGAGGCATTCTTTAAAACATTCACACAGCATACAATATTTCCACAAGTTAATTCAAATAGAGTACCTGCTGTCAAAAGGTTGCTTGAGCTTTTACACAACGTCGGATCTCCACTCTGCGTCACCAGTAACCAAAACTTTTAGATGCAGTAGCTTTTTAGAATGCAGTTTTCAAGCTTCTATGAATGCCATTTCAACATTTTTTTCCTTAGTTTTATAGAGATATTAGTCAAATATCCAAGTGACACCTTTCCAAAACATATTGCCAACCATTTCCTCTCCATGTTTCCAAGTGGTGTGGCTTTCTACGTCCAAATGGAGAGCGACATTCTATATATATTTTATTATATTTCACCTTAATTTTTATCCATAGCAATCTTGTTAATATATGTGGTTATTAAATTATATTGCATTGTGTGTCTTTTATATATAATTATTTATCACTTAGGTTTTAAATAAAATACATACCCTCATGTGTTTATATTGTTTTTCGTAATAGTTTTTTTTTCAAAATATCAATAAGCAATATATGCAACATTTTACTTCTCTTTTTTTTTTTAACTTTTTTTAATTATTGCTATACCTAAATATATTTATATATGTTTTATTTACTATTATTTATATTTTTTTATTTTTATTTTTATATATATTTTTCCTAATTGCTATTTTATTTATATTTATACATATATTTATTTCTTGATATTTTGAATTATAGGAGCAACATACAAGAAGGGCAGTGGTAATCATATAAAACATGCAGATATGCAGTTTCACACGTGCAACAACAAACAAAATGATATTTTAAATGCAATTTCCTATGGTGGGCTTCCACGTACCCACAGGCCAAGGTGCACGAGGCACGGAATCATCTCCCACCTTACCTGATGCCTCCAAGATCTATCTTCGTCAGAGATGGGTGTTCTCTTTCGCCTCCTCGCGTAACCTATTCTTGCATCACATAGTTCAACGTATAATCATATTCTTCCAAATAAAAGGATATCAAACAGTGGGGATGTTACATACTCCCCCACTAAGAATTAACACAGTCCTTGTGTTAACCAGTAACATGAATGCAGATTCCATAATATCTGGTCATAAATACATAAGCATATATCAACATATGATCATAAATACATGAGTATATATAAAATAGTATACATTAGTTATATTCAGCATATCAAATTCTATTATCGAGTCTCTCTATGCCAAACATAAAGCAAAATATCATTTCATATACAAATATAGTAATTATATTTTGGTTATCAATTTTCAAATAAGTATGGAAATTGATTTCTCATGGTAGTAACATCCTCCCAGGTGGCATTTCTCTCAAAGTAATGATCCCACTGGACTCTACACTGCTCCACAGTATTTTTTCTCAACTATTTGGTTCTGTATCCCAAAATCTGAACTAGCCGAACCTCAATGAGTTGCAGGTCCAACATCAACAAATGAGACACATCCAGGACATGAGATGGACCAACTACATATTTGCGAAGAAGGGATATATGAAAAACACTATGTATTTTTGACATATTTGGTGGTAGTGCGAGCTTGTAGGCAATAGGACTGATTTTGGCAACAATGTCAAAAGGACCAATATATCTAGGACTCAATTTGGTGGATTTAATGGAACTCTTGGTTGGATTGACTCTAAGGAAGAATTTGTCACCAATAGCAAATTCTTGGGGTGTTCTCTTAAGGCCAACATAAATTTTTTGATGGTCAGCAACTTCACAAAGTCATTTATGAATCTCTTTGAGTAGAATCTCCATTCACTTAACAGTATCAAGACCGATCACTTCTCGATATTCCAGGTTATTCCATGTTAATGGTGTTCTAAACCTACACCCATAGAGGGCCTCAAAAGGAGCCATGCCCAACATGGTATGATAACTATTGTTATAGGTAAATTCCACCAAGAAATATAATATTTCTATTTACTCTGGTGGTCCATACAATACATGCGTAGCATGTATTAAAGCACTTGATTGACCTGCTCAGTCTATCCATCCATCTCAGGATGATAAGTAGTGTCGATATTGAGCTTGGTTCCCCAAGCTTGGTGCAAAGCCTACCAAAACTCATAAGTGAATCTCGAATCTCTATTCGAGATAATGATTTTGATAAAACCATGTAGCCTCACAATTTCCCATGCAAATTTATATGCTATAGTAGGAGCATCATCTCGTACACTGCCTGGTATAAAATGTGCCACTTTGGTTAACTTATCCACCACCACAAGTATTGCATCATGCTGGAATCGAGACTTAGGAAGACCTACAATAAAATCCATGGATATCACTTACCACTTTTGTTCTGGTTCTTTGAAAAGATGTAACTTTCCACCAGGATACTTATGTTCCACTTTGGCCTTCTAAAATGTAAGACATCTTGCAACAAATTACACTATATCATTTTTCATCCCAGGCTAGTAATAGTATTTCTTCAATTTTTCCATCATCTTAATTACCCTTGGATGAGCAGAGTATGGAGCATAGTAAGCTTCCTGTAAGATAGTTATTTTAAGTCCTTCATCATTGGGTACTACTATTATATTCTAGATATACACCAGATTTTGCTTGATACTATAGTCCTTGTGTCGATTTGGTTCCTGCTCAACCTTGTTTCAACATTGCTTGCAAAACTTATCATCCTTCTGCATATTCAAGATCTGCTCTTTCAACACATATTGGAATTTTGTGAGAGCTGCTATATGCCTTCTCCTACTAAGAACATCTACCAATTTCATTTATTTTCCTTTGATATATTCAATACCAAAGTCATATTCAGCCAAAACTCCATCCATCTACGCTATCGGGTGTTTAGTAATGGCTGAGTAAATATATATATCAAAATTTGATGATCTATTTTAAGTTCAAAGGGTTTCCCTAATAGATAATGCCTCCAAATTTTAAGAGCATGAACAACTACTGCCAAATCTAAATCATGTGTAGCATAATTAATCTCATGTTTCTTGAGTTTTCTGGATTCATATGCTACTATAACCTCATCTTGCATCAACACACCACCTAATCCCTCCAATGAGGCATTAGTGCAAACTATAAATGATTTGTTTAGGTCAGGTATTTTTAGTATTGGTGTAGTTGTCAATTTTTCCTTAAGGGTTTTGAAGGCTTCTTCACACTGAGCTATCCATCTAAATGTTTTTCCTTTCCTTTGCAGGTTGGTAATGGGAAATGCAACTTAGAAAACCCCTTCAAAAATTACCAATAGTAACCAACCATTCCCATAAAAATTCTTACTTCTGACACATTAGTTGGATCTGGCCAATCTATTATGGCCTCAATCTTCTTGGGATCTACAACTATTCCTTCGATCATGACATTGTGTCCCAAGTACTGCACTTGTGATGTGTAGAACTCACATTTGGATAACTTGCCATAATTGGTTTTTCTAAAGAAATTCTAACACTATCCTCATATGTTCATCATGTTCTTCTCTATTATGGGAGTAAATCAAAATATCATCCAAAAATATTAGCACAAATTGGTCTAACTGTTCTTGGAACACACTATTCATCAAATGCATAAATGCAACTGGAGCATTGGTTAAACCAAATGGCAACACCGTGAACTCATAATGATCATATCAAGTTCTAAAATTAGTATTATATGTATCCTCTTATCTAATTCTTAACTGATGGTATCATGACCTAAGGTCAATCTTAGAAAAGATGGTGGCTCCCTTTAACTGATAAAATAGGTCATAAATTTTGGGCAAAGGATACTTATTATTGATACTCATTTTTTTAAGCATCCTATAATCAATGCATAAACTCAAGGAACCATCCTTATTTTTGATAAATAAAACTAGTGCCCCCCATGGTGACACACTGGGTTTAATGTGCCCTTTCTCCAACAAGTCATGTAGTTGAGTTTTAAGTTCTTGTAACTCAAGGGGTGTCATACGGTAAGGAGTTCATATTACTGGAGTTGCTCCTGGTATAAGCTCAATTGAAAAATCAAACTCTCTTTTTGGAGGTAGTCCAGGCAAGTCTTCAGGAAAGACATCCCTAAACTCATTTAACACTAGATATTGTGAAATAATGTGGAACTCGAGTTAGTTTCATCCTTTTTGTTCATTTTAACCACATATAGTTTACATCCTTTCATCATAGCTCTTCTGACTTTCATGGTGGTCATTAAATTGGGCTTAAGAGATGTTCGATTATAGTGGATATAGATTCACTGATTAGCATCATCCGTATAATCCAACCATATTTTCTCAAAGTTTACCAAGGCCTTATGAGCTTTTAGCCAATCTATTCCTAAGACTATTTAAAATGCTTGCAAAGGTTCCTGTTGTGGTTGATCCACAACACACCCCAAAATTGGGGACCCACATTTTTTGCAGGCTTTCAAAGAAAATCTCGGTGACCCAGATGCTAAAAATCAAGAAAAAGGGGCAAAATTGCACAAGGAAGAAAAGTGTCGTGATATCGTGACATGTCGCCCCATTGCTGTCGAAAAATGGAAAGTGTCACAAAATCGTGACATGTTGCTCCGTCACGGACCAAAGAGGAGAGAGAAAGGCAAAATGGAAAGGCGTAGCAAAATCGTGACATGTCGCAAAATAGCGGGTCAAACCAGTAAAACAACACGGAGTGAAAAAATGTAGTGATATCGCGACAACATGCAGCGAAGGTGCCCGAAGTGGAGAAATGTCACGATTTCACGACAGGTTGCAGGCAAATGGTACGAAATAGAAAAGTGTCACAATTTCGCGATAGAAAGCTGCTAGAGTGAAAGAAATGAAAAGGCATAGCGATTTCGCGATAGGTTGCGGGAAAATGGTACGGAAGAGAAAAATGTCACGATTTCGCGATAGGTTGCAGCCCGGCTATACGGAACGAAAGAGGAGTAGTGATATCGCGACAAAAATCAGTGAAGGGGCATGAAGCAAAAAGGCGTAGCGATTTCACGCAACTTTTGGAGGAAGCGTCCTAGAAAGCAAAAACGTCGCGAAATCGCGATAGAAAGCAGCGAAGGGGGGATGAAGCAAAAAAGCATCGCGAAATCATGATAGGTCACGGTTTCATGGCTCCAAAGCAGCGAAGTGGTACGGATGAAAATAGCGTAGCGATTTCGTGACATGTCGCGTTTTCACTGCCAAATGCAGCAAGAGCAGCCTAAAGCAAAATAGCGTAGCGATTTCACGATGGAAAGTTGGCAAAGTGTACGAAAGTGAAAAACGTCGTGAAATCATGACAGGTTGCAGCCGACGGAGTGCTGAGTGAAAAACATTGCAAAATCATGACAGGTTACGGTCGAAAGCATATCAAACGAGAAGCCTAGAGATTTTGCGACAGGTTGCGGCCGAGAGTGTATGAAAAAGAAAAGCGTCACGATTTCATGACATGTCACATTTTCACTGGGCAAGAAGGCAAGAAGGCTGTGGGATGAAAATGTCGTGATATCGCGACCTGTTTCATTTTCGTTGTGTTGGCAGAGGAACAAGTTGCATGCCTAAGGACGTTGTGATTTACATGGGGCCATTACGAAACATGCTGGAAATGCAAAACACGTGGCATACAGGTGTCAGGATTGCAGAGACATTTCATGTAACAGAGAATGTCGAACGTTTCGGCAGCGCGCATAAGATCAAAAGCAACGAAAAGGCGAGGAATTTGAAAAGACGCATTCTAGGAGGTGAAACGAAGTGACACAGGGTGAACCAAAGAGCCGTGCCAGATAGTATAAAATCAGAAGCACAGATTGAACAAGGGGTTGGAAATTGCTGCTAGCAGAGTTGTAGAGACAAAGGCTGCATGCCATTCTGGACCTGCACTTGGAGCAATTTCCTGCATTTGTTCTGGATTTGCTTAACCTGGAACATTCTGTCATTGTAACTGATATATTCTTTAATATAGAAACACAGAGAGTTGGCATCTCATTGATAAGAAAGAAGAGTCTTTTTGCATGCAAGATTTAATGTTTTATCTTTCCCTTTCATATTTCCAGGCTTTTAGATGAATTTTAATGCAAGTGTTCTTGGTTGCTTCATGCGAATGTCTGAATCTGAAATTACATTAAAAACCCTAGAAACCCGCACCTAGCTTATCTGGATTGTGTGAATTTGCAGGTTCAATAGGTTAGGTTGCATGCAAAAACCTCATTATCTTCGGTTTTGTCAATCAGAATGGTCACACTCTGGACATAATTTAGTTTCACTTTCATTTGCATTTCTCTTATTTTCAAACCCTTATTTTGTTTTTTGCATTTTAATTATTGTTATTCAAGTAAATAACTGAAAATCCATCAAAGCCAAGGATCAAAATATATTTATTTCTTAGATTTATTCATTTTGAGTCCATTGCAAATTCAAATTGAAATAAACCACAATGCCCCTTGTTAATATCCACTTGTAACCCTAAGGTATTCCAAGCATTCAAATTAAAAACAACATCATTGATATACAAGGAATTAACATAACAGGAACCTTGGAGAAATTATCTGTTGTAATTTCTTTGCAAGCAGAGGATTCTGGGACTCGGATCCTACCGGAGAGTGTGCTTTCACAATTGGGTGAAAACACCACTCAACAGATTGGCGCTAGAAGGAGGGCCTGATTGGTTTACTTTATTTTGATTTTCATGCATAAGTAATATCTTTTTAATTTAATTTTGAAATCATCTCTTAAATCTCACAAACGGCTAAACTGCAGCATTTGTTTTTGTTTCTATTTTTTGAAATAACCGAGGGTTTCATCAGGCAAGCTGGACCCACCACGTCGTATTGCGACCAGGTCCCAAACAACCGGGGAAACCATTTTTCATGACCTTACTGGTACTCCCAAGAATAAAACCAAGCAAGTCGTAAGCTTACCAGTCACAAAAGCCCTGTTTTCTCCAGGAACATCGAGTGGACCTACACCGGTGACATCAGTTGCCCCTAGTGTTCCTGTTGTCAGTAATATTTCCACTGCTCTTGTAGGGTTGTCTTCATCAATTTTGAGTCAAATGGCTCAACCTCCAGCAGCTCCTTGGTATGGAGCTAATAATATTCCTTTGAACATTGCTGGGGATATCCATGAAATCCCCAAGAACATAGAAAGATTTTTGCCTAAATATAAACCAGATGGCCTAAGAATAGCAGAAGAACATATCCAAGCCTATAGGGATGTTTTAATTAGGCTGCAAGTCCAACATGAAGATGTGGCTTGCAGACTTTTCCCCATGAGCTTAGATCCAATAGCATATGAATGGTATATATGTTTACCAACTGGTTCAATCACTTCATGGACGCAAATGGAAAATGCCTTTGTCAATCAGTTCAGGTCACCTTTGGATCCCGCAACCATTTACAATCAATTCATTACATGCAAAAGGGGCCAGGGTGAACCAATCAGAACATTTAATCAAAAATTCCAAAAGTGCTATAATAGAGTAGTTCGACATTTTGCCATCGATCCCGCAGTGGCTTTGCAGATATATTTTGGGGCATTGGACCCCATGATAGCCATGTTTGCAAGACGCAATCCTCAAGTCACCACGCTGGCTTTAGCCTATAATGAAGCCATGACCATCGAGCAACAAATGACACCACAGGGCTATGGGTTTCCCCAGATGCCTATGATGGGACAGTATGCTCCATATGGTCAAGCTCCCTTGGAAAATCAGATCATGGCACCTCAAATGCCAAGCATGAACGCCTTCCCATATCAGCAGTCGTATCCACCAGAACCTACATATGCACCCATTCCAATCCAACCAATTACATCCATTCCACCTGTTCCCGCATTTTTGTAGAATAGTCAATCGACTATGCAAGGAACCAACCAAGTTAATTCTCAAGCTATAGTTCCTTTCCCAAATCCAACTCCGATTCAAAGTGTCAATCCATACGGGAATCAAATTCCTCAAAACCCAACCCAAATGTTGAATCAAGACCCCACCAATTACGCAAATCCAATGGGGGTTAACAACAATGTGATTCCATCGAAGGAGATTTATTCAGAGGTCGAAGAGCTCAAGAAAATAGTTCATAAGCTGAGCAATGACATGGTTCAAAAGTAGAAGTATGAATCCCATGCCCCTCACTCAAATCAAAATTTTAACAATAGAGGGAGACATTGGAACACAAAGCCAAACAATGGGGGAGTACCCGCTCCCATTGCCAATCAACTAGATACGTCTGCAGGACCTAGTCAATCCAATTCCCTTTTGAATCTTTCAGATTTGGCATGGGAAAGGGGGTGCAGGTTGCACAACACAAAAGAACACAATGAGAGGAATTGTCCTGAAATTGCTAGATACACTCATTGTCTTCAAGCACAAGTTGATGATTTGGAACTGGTATCAAATGAGGGTCCACCGCAACATCAAGATGATAACATTATGGTGATGGAAACTTTATATCATCAAGAAGGTGAGAGTGAGGAAGAAGAAGACAAAATTTTGGAATAGGAGGTGCAAGCTTTTCAAGATTTTAGAAAGGGGAATCATGGATACCATTTGAGAAGTAAATCTAAAGCCCCTAAAACCTCATCAACACCTCCAAACAACTCTATTCTTCCTCCGGATACTAAGGAAAATAATAATCCTCCTCCTCCACTCAGAAGAGAAATGTCTAATGACGTGCAAAAGACAGTCAAATTCGAAAAGCCAAACTATGACATAGTGGAGGATCTAAAGAAGTCCAAATCTAGCCTTTCGTTCTTGGACGCGGCTAGATTGCCTGGCCAAAAGGAGGCGTTGATAAAAGCTCTGAACTCACCTGATCAAATGTGGAAGGGAAAAGGAGTTGAGTCCCATATGATTTTACGAAAGGAGAGACGGGATGTCCCGCCATTCTTATTGACTCGAGAATTGCGGGTAAGAATTTGCATAACTGTTTGGTGGACATGGGTGCCACGAGCAACCTCATGCCTTCGGAGATATGTCAAATGCTGGGTCTGTAACCTGTTTCATCCAAATGCAAGGTCCTACAACTGGATAGATCAGAGGTAAATGTGGTAGGGACCCTATATGATGTCAAAATTCAATTAAATTCTGAACCCAGGGTCCAACAGGTTGTCGACATTCTCGTTGTTAATATCCCAAGTAGATATGGAATGCTACTTGCGAGGGATTGGATGAAAACTCTGAATGGCTATTTTTCAATAGACTGCTCACATATGTGGCTACCCTGGAAAGGAATTGCAAATCAAATCAGAGTGGAAAATGAACCGAGGCTTAAGGAGATCATAACCAAATTTAACAAGCCGAATGAAGTTCAATTTTTTGAGCCAGAACTGGGGGTTTATGCACTTGATGTTGAGGAAGCTACTGAAGAACCTAAAGAGGAAACGTGCCATGGGGGCTCTTCTGAGGAAAATGATTGCACATGGTTGCTCAGGTTCGATGGATCAAAATCTAGACAAGGAGCAGGGACTAGAGTCAAGCTCACTGGTCCAAGAGGTAAACCATTATTGGCTGCTTATAGATTGCAATTTCCTTGCACGAACAATGTGGCAGAATACGAAGCATTGATCTTTGGTTTACGTCTAGCATTGAGCAAGCACGTTAAATGCTTGAAGGTTTTGGGAGATTCTGAGTTGGTAGTCAAGCAAATCAAAGGACAGTATACATGCCGTGACAGGAGACTGAGTCTTTATAGAACTAGGGTTATGGACCTTATTGAGGAATTCGATGCATTCAATATAGCCCTTATTTCTAGAAAAGGAAATCGAATAGCAGACTCTCTTGCAGTCGCCATGGGCATGTTAAACCCGGTTGATATAAAAAGGTGTAAAAATTTCTCCATTGAATTGGTTCCTTGTCCATCAATACCCGACAATGTCAAGAATTTCTAGGTTTTTGAAAATGACAGACACATCTTCAAATTTGTCATGAACTCGGGTATTTTTGAAAATCAGGTGATTGATGAGGAGCAAAGGTGGCAAGATGAAACAGAAAATGAGAGTGAAACCGCATGTCAATCCAACAAAATACCTAAAGACGTGGTTTCATTGGAGAAAATGTTCGACGTGGGATACAAGACCAAGAAAGAAAAAAGGTCCCACTCCCCAAAGATGCATGTGATTCAATTAATCTAGGGAGTGCAGACAATCCAAAGGAGGTGTACATTGCAAAGGCATGTACAGATGAAGAAAGGGGCAACATAATACAGGCATTGAAGCATTACATAGATTGCATTGCTTGGAATTACAATGAGCTAAAAACATACAACCAAGACATTATCACACATACCATCCCTTTGAAGCCAGACTCCAAGCCTTTTAGGCAAAGACAACGAGTTGTTAACCCGCTATTGGAGCCTTTGATCGAAAAGGAGGTTAAAATATTATTGGAAGCGAAGATCATATTTCCTGTTAGGCACTCAACCTGGGTTGCTAACCTCGTTCCAATAAGGAAAAAGAGTGGAGAGATTAGGTCGTGCATAGATTTTCGAAATCTTAATAAAGCCTCTCAAAAGGATAATTATCCATTGCCTTCAATTGATGAAATTCTACAAACGGTAAATGGATCTGAAATGATGTCCTTTCTTGATGGGTATTCTAGATACAACCAAATTCTTATACATCCAAATGACAGGATGAAAATAGCCTTCACCACCAAGTGGGGGACATTTGCATATAAGAGAATGCCATTTGGACTGTTAAATGTTGGTGCAACATTTCAACGCGCCATGGATTATGCATTCAAAGGGCTTATAGGCAAATGTATCATCGTGTATGTGGATGATATTCCAGTATTCTCAAAAAAGAGAGAAGACCATGTCAAATATTTGAAGAAAGTGCTTCAAAGATGCAGAGAACATGGAATTTCCTTAAATCCCAAAAAGTGCATTTTCGAAGTAACAGAAGGAAAATTGCTTGGTCACATCATTTCAAAAGAGGGCATATCCATTGATCTAGAAAGGATACAAGCTATCCAAAATTTACCTCTCCCAGGTAGTAAAAAAGAACTGAGATCTTTCTTTGGGCAGGTTAATTTTGTGAGGAAGTTTATCTCGAGCTTTGCTGAGATAGCCAAACCTCTGAACAAGATGCTCAAGAAGGATGTAGAGGTCAAGTGGAACGAGGAAAGTAGGGTGGCCTTTCAGAACATCAAAGATGCCATTTCCAGAGCCCCTGTCCTCATAAGTCCAGACTATTCCAAACCTTTCTATATTTATGCTTTCGCATCAGAACACTCTTTCGCGAGTGTCTTAACCCAGAAAGGTGAGGATAGTGCAGAAAACCCCATAGCGTTTTTAAGTGCCCCTCTAAAAGATGCTCAATTAAGGTATTCAATCCTTGATAAGCAGATGTACGCACTTTTCAAAACGGTGAAAAAATTTAGGCATTACATTGTGCACAGCAGAGTTATTGCCATCGTGCCTGACTCTGCTATTAAGACCATGTTTTTACAAAATGAACTAGGTGAGAAAAGAGGGAAATGGATTTCCACCATCCAAGAATTCGATCTCGAAATCCAACCTATGAAACTAGTTCGAGGACAGGGACTGGTGAAGGCGATCGCTGAAAATAATCCACAAATAACATGCCAATACTCGAATACATAATACATTGCTAAGGATGACTGGTATGTTGATATTGTGCAATTTTTATTGAATGGTAAGTGTCCTTCTAATCTGAATTCAACCCAGAGAAGAGCTTTAAGGCTTAAGTCTATCAATTATCTGATGAAATCTGGTGTTCTTTATAGGAAGAATCATGAAGGGATCTACCTGAGGTGCCTGAACAAAGAAGAAGTCGCCAGGGTGTTGCAGGAATTTCATGGGAAACATGGAACTGGTCATGGTGCGGTGAATGCCACAGCACATCAAATCCTGAGAGCAGGATACTACTGGCCCCACATTTTCAAAGATGCACATGCCCATGTATGATCTTGTCATATCTGTCAAGTGGCTGCCAATAGAGAAAGAAATGCAGCCATGCCATTACAACCCGTAGTTGAAATGAGACCATTTGCACAGTGGGGACTAGATTTCATTGGGGTTATTAACCCAAATTCTTCTGATTCTCATAAATTCATATTGACAGACTACGGACTCATCGTACAAGGTGGATAAGCGATTCCTACTAAACATGCCACCACAGACGTTGTAATAAAATTCCTTGAGGACCAAATTATAACAAGATTCGGAATGCCCGATTCTATTGTCAGTGACAATGGTAAAGCTTTTATTTCTACACAATTTGCAGATTGGGCATATGACAACAAAGTGAGCTTAAAATTTGCATCCAATTATTATCCTCAAGGAAATGGTTTGGCCGAATCTTCAAATAAAAATTTGTTGAATACCATTAAGAAGTTGCTAGAAAAGAACCCTCGGGATTGGCACAGCCAATTGAAGTTTGCCCTTTGGGCGGATAGGACCAGAGTAAAGGAATCCATAGGGAATACTCCCTATCATTTGGTCTATGGGCAAGACCCGATATTTCCTACAAATTTGAAGTTGCGACCTTGCATTTCATACAAGAGTACTTGGGGATAGATGATCAAGTTGAAGCCAGGTTAAGTCAGTTGTTGCACCTTGATGAAAAGAGAGAAGAAGCCATGAATCACATGAATAAACACCAGGAAGTTATCAAGAGATGGTTTGATAGAAGGGCTAAAATCAAGTCCTTTAGAATTTCAGATTTGGTATTGCTATGGGACAAAAGACATGAGGAAAAAGGGAATCATCAAAAGTTTGATTGTCTTTGGTTAGGCCCCTATCAGATTTCAAAAATTCTCGAAAAAAATACCTTCAGGCTAAAAACTTTAGAAGGGAAAGATTTTATGCTACCGGTTAATGGGCAGATTTTAAAGCATTATTTTAGCCCTTAGGTTGTGAGGGTTTGATGTTTTCTTTTCGGTTTTGGTGGGGATTTTCAGATTTTGTTTTCATTATTTAGGATTGTTAGTCTAGTTAGGATTTAGGTTGTGGGTTTGATTTCAGTTGATATGTTTTGTTTATTTTGAAAAAAAAAAATAAATAATAAAAAAATTGAGATGTCAGCTTATGCTTAAGATTAGGAGAATATGAAATATTGGAATTGTCTTGTAAAAGCTCCACAAGTGACACAAACATTTTAAGTTATATCGTTTGAAATTTGTGATGCATGAAGTAGTCAGTTTTGTGTGACAAATATTTCATTTGCAATTCAAGAGATAATGCATTCATGTTACATCTCACTTTACATATACATTCCATCTTAGTTGCATGTGCATCGTAGGTACAAGTCATTAAAGTATGTCAAATCCTCTTAGGGTTGTGTTATAACATAAATGTAAGAAAAATCCTAAGGTTGGAAACTAAGTCTTGAGATATCTAGAACCAAGCACGTCTTATACATTAAAAAGGATCTTGAGCAAAATGATCAAAACCTAACTTGGAAGAAAAGGTTGGGCGAAAGAAGTATTTCAGGTCTATCCTATTATGCAACATGATCCTTAAAACAGTGGTTTTGACCACTTCCATAGAGCTTAAAGCCTAAAGTCAGAGTAGTAAGGATAGGGTTAAATCCTCATCGAACTTAGGTTGAGGATCCAATTCCCCAAAGCTTTGATTTGACCTACATGGAGTAGTAAGGATAGGGCATAAATTCTCATCTCGCTTAGGTTGAGAATCTAATTCCCCAAAGCTCCTATGTCTCATTTCATAATAAAGTTTGGATTGGAAGGATCGTACTACTTGTCCTCTGCAAAGGATGGGTAGTCATCCCCAAGGTCTAAGCAATAAAATTAATATTTTCCATTTACATCTAAAGTTTGGATTGGAAGGATCGTACTACATGTCCCTAGCAAGGATGGGTAGTCATCCCTAAGGTCCAAGAAGTAAAAAATAAATTTTTCCCATCTCATATTTATATTGGATTGGAAGGATCGTACTACTTGTCCTCTACAAAGGATGGGTAGTCATCCCCAAGGTCCAAAGAAATGAAGATAAGTTTTGGATTGTGGGGTTAGATATGCCCATGCATGGCAACATGTCTTGTCTAAAAAACAAGACCACTGATTGTCCAAAGGGTTAGACTAGCATGACCATTTCTTCCATAATTGGTTAAATTATTTTGCTCAAAGTGAGGTAATGAATTCTAAATCAAAATAGTAAGGATAGGGTTAAACTCTCATCTCGGTTGGTTGGGAGTCTGATTCCCCAAAGTTCTGATTTCACATTCACTTGCACATGGGTTCAAGATAGTAGGGACTCATAACCAACTTTGGGATATAATAAAGCAATTCATTAGTGGATCCTAAGAGGGTTTGGCAATCTTGAATGTTTGTACATGATACTAGAAGAAATATTATGCCTTTTATAAAAGCAAAATCTCCTAGCATATTCATTAGGTTACACAAATCATTCACAATCTCACATATGCATTCATGCAAAACTGACAATGGAATGTTGATCAATTTCAAACGATAGGGAATGAAATTCATTGCACACACTGAGCTAATACTTGATGATTCTGATGATTCATGTACTTCTGATCTTTGGGCATTTGTTTATATTGCTTATGTGCTAACACATGTTTTCGAGTTTGTATATGTTTTAGGTTGGGTTCTCACTAAAATGCTCAAGAGCATTTGATAGCAGAGTCGCCATTTGTTGTGGCTGATCCACAACACACCCCAAAATTGGGGACCCACCTTTTTTGCAGGCTTTCAAAGAAAATCTCAGTGACCCAGATGCTAAAAATCAAGAAAAAGGGGCAAAATTGCACAAGGAAGAAAAGTGTCACGATATCGCGACATGTCGCGCCATCGCTGCCGAAAAATGAAAAGTGTCACAAAATCGTGACATGTTGCTCCATCGCGGCCCAAAGAGGAGAGAGAAAGGCAAAATGGAAAGGCGTAGCGAAATCGCGACATGTCGCAAAATCGTGGGTCAAACCAGTCAAACAGCGCAGAGTGAAAAAACGTAGCGATATCGCGACATCATGTAGCGAAGGTGCCCAAAGTGGAGAAATGTCACGATTTCACGACAGGTTGCGGGAAAATGGTACGAAACAGAAAAGTGTCACGATTTCGCGACAGAAAGCTACTAGATTGAAACAAACGAAAAGGCATAGCGATTTCACGATAGGTTGCGAGAAAATGGTACGAAAGAGAAAAATGTCGTGATTTCGCGACAGGTTGTAGCCCGGTTGTACGAAACGAAAGAGTAGCGATATCGCGAAAAAAATCAATGAAGGGGCACGAAGCAAAAAGGCATAGCAATTTCATACAACTTTTGGAGGAAGCATCCCAGAAAGCAAAAACATCACGAAATCGTGATAGAAAGCAGCGAAGGGGGGATGAAGTGAAAAAGTGTCACGAAATCGCGACAGGTCACGGTTTCGCGGCTCCAAAGCAGCGAAGTGGTACGGATGAAAATAGCATAGCGATTTCGTGACATGTCATGTTTTCACTGCCAAATGCAGCAAGAGCAGCTCGAAGCAAAATAGCGTAGCGATTTCACGACGAAAAGTTGGCAAAGTGTACGAAAGTGAAAAACATCGCGAAATCGTGACAGGTTGCAGCCGAAGGAGTGTCGAGTGAAAAACATCGCGAAATCGCGACAGGTTACGGCCGAAAGCATATCAAACGAGAAGCGTAGCGATTTCGCGACAGGTTGCGGCCGAGAGTGTACGAAAAAGAAAAGCGTCACGATTTCGCGACATGTCGCGATTTCATGACATGTCACGTTTTTGGGCAAGAAGGCAAGAAGGCTATGGGCCAAAAAATGTCACGATATCGTGACCTATTTCATTTTCGCTGTGTTGGCAGAGGAACAAGTTGCATGCCTAAGGACGTTGCGATTTACATGGGGCCGTTATGAAACATGCTGGAAATGCAGAACACGTGGCATACAAGTGTCAGGATTGCAGAGATGTTTCATGTAATAGAGAATGTCGAACGTTTCGACAGCGCGCATAAGATCAAAAGCAACAAAAAGGCAAGGAATTTGAAAAGACGCATTCTGGGAGGTGAAACGAAGCGACGCAGGTGAACCGAAGAGCCATGCCAGACAGTATAAAATCAGAAGTGCAGATTGAACAAGGGGTTGGAAATTGCTACTAGCAGAGTTGCAGAGACAAAGGCTGCATGCCATTCTGGACCTGCACTTGGAGCAATTTCCTGCATTTGTTCTGGATTTGCTTAACCTGGAACATTCTGTCATTGTAACTGATATATTCTTTAATACAGAAACACAGAGAGTTGGCATCTCATTGATAAGAAAGAAGGAGTCTTTTTGCATGCAAGATTTAATGTTTTATCTTTCCCTTTCAGATTTCCAGGCTTTTAGATGAAGTTTAATGCAAGTGTTCTTGGTTGCTTCATGCGAATGTCTGAATCTAAAATTACATTAAAAACCCTAGAAACCCGCACCTAGCTTATCTGGATTGTGTGAATTTTTAGGTTCAATAGGTTAGGTTGCATGCAGAAACCTCATTATCTTCGGTTTTGTCAATCAGAATGGTCGCACTCTGGACATAATTTAGTTTCACTTTCATTTGCATTTCTCTTATTTTCAAACCCTTATTTTATTTTTTGCATTTTAATTACTGTTATTCAAATAAATAACTGAAAATCCATCAAAGCTAAGGATCAAAATATATTTATTTCTTAGATTTATTCATTTTGAGTCCATTGCAAATTCAAATTGAAATAAACCACAGTGCCCCTTGTTAATATCCACTTGTAACCCTAAGGTATTCCCAGCATTCAAATTAAAAATAGCATCATTGATATACAAGGAATTAACATAACAAGAACCTTGGAGAAATTATCTGTTGTAATTTCTTTGCAAGCAGAGGATTCTGGGACTCGGATCCTATCGGAGAGTGTGCTTTCACAATTGGGTGAAAACACCACTCAACAGTGCCACATACAGGTGTCAGTTGATTTTTCCCTGAGATATCTCTATTTGTGGGTTAAATAGACACTAGTGACTAAATAAGTTTATCCCGAGCCATACTTGACATGCCACCCTTTTGCCATAACCCTAGGTTTAACAGGTATCTCCTTCAAAATACTATTTGAAATGAAACTATCTATATCACCACTATCAATTAAAATATCTACATCTCTTTTGCCTAATTTTCCTTTAACAAAAAATGGAGTAGTTTACCCCAAAAGGTTAGGGTTACTTGTGGTAGCAAAAATTATGTGTGGTGCTTCCTCAGTGGGATTCCTATGATATGCTCTATTTGGCCATTGCCTGGAAAAATGGTCTAATGCCCCACACATAAAACAGGTGTTTGGTCCATCATTTCTTTGCTTATAATTTTCCTTGTTTTTATTACCATTTTTGCCCTATTCTCTATTGTTGTTTTTCTTCTCTTGAAAATTCCTTCGATCTGGCTACCCTCTATGCCCCTGGTATTTACCCTTGTTCCTATTGTCATTTCTATTACGTCCTCCATCTCTGAATCTCATGTTCTATTTTTTGCCTTTACTCTACTCAGGATACCTTCTCTTTCTTGAGTTATCTCTTTTAGCTTGCTGATAATATGACTTAACCTTTTTTTGGCTTGATTCCTCATATCAAGCGATATCATAGGCAATTGATAATGTTTGAGGTAATTTCCTTCCTATCGGTTGGCTATACTTTGGGTGCAACCCCATGACAAACTTATGTGCTTTGAAATTATCCTACCTATAAAATTCTAGGGCATACTTAAGAAGCTGTACAAACTTCTGGTAATATTCTATTATCATCATATTGTCTTGTCGCAAGTTGGTGAACTCTCCATGTTTCTCAATATAGAATTGTTTAGTAAGAAAGTAATTTTTGAATTCTCTTTCAAATTCTTCCCAAGGTATACCTGTTACTTCCCTTTGTGTGATTTTCTTGTAAGTGGTCCATCAGTCCCTTGCAGGACCCTCTAAGTGAGCTACTTCCCACATGGTTTTAGATTCAAAGCAAAGGGGTTGAATTGCAAAATACCCCTCGACATCACTCAACCAATTATTAGCGGTTTCACCATCACCACTTCCATAAAATTTTAAGATGTCAAACTTCTTTATCTCTTTTTGTAATTCTTCACCCACTTTCCTTCTTGAGGATCTTCCAAAAATTCACTTACATTTCTGGTTGCCTTCTTCTAAGTTAATTTTTTAATAAATTTTTGTTTTTGGGTGATTAGTTCCTACTACTGGGCCATCTATGCCCATTGCTGATCCATATGCTCACTCAACTAAGCTCTCTGGATCTCCATATGCTCATGTTGTTGGTTCAATTGATCTTGCATGAGATGAATCATACGAGCCATATTTTCATCATTCTGGGTAGATCTTGCAGCTATAGGCTCCTTTTATTTTCTTACCATCCACCATGATATTTCAACAGCTTGAACCCTTTCATACTCCTTCACGAGTTGTCTTGGTCCCTTACTCGGAACCTCTATAATCTCCTCTTGTAAATTTACACTAGTCCTCCATGAGGTACCTGCCATATCGGGCATCAAAGAAGTTTTGTCAAAAAAACTACGTTATCCAAGGTTTCATAAACCTAGGCTTTGATGCCAACTATCACAACCCAAATTCACTTACTCACCTACTATGAAAACACACCAAGAATTTTTTTCATCGAGAGCTTAACTAAATGTCATACATATTCGATCATTTTCCCAACTAGTTATTAGTAATTGGCATAGGATTATCACACTTTAGGAATATTCATCACTGCAGCTAATGTCCTAAGTGCTCTGGACCAGCCAAATTCCCGCAAAGGTTGCCTTGTTAAGATCCTTACCACTTACACAGGTATCAATTGATCTTGGCATGGGGTTTGCCATTCTAAGGCCCATAGCACCTGGAAGGGTGGGCATTGTAACTCCCCTATTCCAAGCACTCTGGACATGGATTCTCAATCCCTCTTATTGTCCATAAGAGTCCAATGACTCATAAATTATTATTCTAGAACTGGTGTTGTTATGCTTGTGACTAATTATGGACCTTCAGCTAAGGTATAACTAGGGTCCCCATCTCATGGCTATGGACCAGATAACTCAGTTCCTACTATGATTTATGGTAATACTGCCCATACCATCTACCTCTAGGCTTCCCAACCTCATAAACCAGCCCTCTGGCATGAGTTGCATTGGTAATTCCATAACCAGATAGTATCGTGAGCACCTTCACTTACTACATATGTGTTATCCAGAGACAATATCCCATACCATTGTCTCTTGCCCTCGTTAGCATAGATCCTTTGATCATACGTTTGGCTAGTAAATGGATAACACTAGACCATGGTAGACGCCACCACATACTACAGGTGTTGGGTTGGTGCTTCATTATGCACTACCTCTCAAATATTTTTTCCTTTCAATATATATCACAATACCCTTATGTCAAATATTCAATGGTTTTAAATAAATTATGAGAGTCTCAATTTGCAATTCAGTATCATGATTTATAAGGTAAATAATTAATCATACATTTATTACATATGGATCTATAGAAGCCTAACATACTACCTAGTTATTATAAAAGAAAGAGTCATACTCTTAAAGTTTGTGGCAAAATAACTACCTTAACCTTTAGCCATAACCTAAGATTTATTTAAATTATCCCATATTAAAAAATAAAATAAAATAATAAGACTATATTCTATGCTTAAGGAAAATATAACACTTAATCTACTTGACTTACAAGTTAAACATAAATTTAATTCTAATACCACCTTAATACATTTTGAAATAATTGCGGGTAGGGTAAATACTATCGAAGGACACCCTTTTATTCAAGAAACATAAGTATAAAATAAACCCCTTGCACAAGCCCAAGACTAATTCAAAAAGACACTTCCAACATTTTTGGAGAAACATCTACCAACTACTCCTTAACAATAGTATAGTTTTTCTATAGTAATTTAAGCCCTCGGCCTTCAATCGGATACTCTAAAATCTCACATATCTTAAAGACAACCTTGTCTCTAAAAGAAACAACACTACAATTTAATATTTATGTCTTAAACTTTTAATGTAATATAATCAAACAACCCTTTTTATTTGAAGTGGTTACGCTATCCAAGCATCAAGACCCCCCCATGTTAGCTTAAATGCTCAATCAAATTTCATTCATACATGAATTTCAGGAAAGAAGGATTACCAAATAGTAATTTAAATCTTATCTTGTCTAATGCAATTTACTAACAGTGCAACTCCTGAGATCTTCAAGGAAACATATTTTCAGTCATATGCATAATGGTTCATTTTTTTTCAATCTACTAAACATGTTTTCAGAAAACACGACTATATGGAACGCAGTCATAGTTAAACTAGGACAATTCATGCACCTGTTCACATAAACATTGTATATTTTTAAAATAAAAATAGTTGTCTACGCAACTCAAGTTTCAAGAAGGGAAACACATTTTTATAACCTGTATATAGTGTGCTTAATTTTTACTGTACACAAAACAATATGTAGAAGACCAGTGAATGAGACAAATTCCTAATAAAATCTGAAATTTTAAAATATAATTCTTCATTATTTAATTCTCTAGTTAGCTTCATAGTTTCTAAAAAATATATAGTTAAAAACATATTATGAATACACATTTTTTTTTAGTAAAAAAAGTCCTACAACAATTGCTAACTCCATCTCATGGAGGTCAAACCATTATAACTTCTAAGGAGAATACATTTTATCAGATTTTTTTCTTGGAAACCATTTTAGTAGCAACCTGGTACCCATAGCACGATAACATACAATACGTCGACACCTTCTGCAGTCCCACCCACCAGGCAAGGATGAAGGTTGAGAGGCTTTCGAAGTATGAGGTCAGCTTGGCCCATCATTTTTAGTTTAAATGCAGCAAGCAATTCATGCAAAGAGCATACTAATTTTCTCATTACAAGTAGTTATCCTCAATGCAAACAGATAGGAATTCAAACATATTATTTCTTATTTAAAAAAAACAATTATAACTCCCCACATTATAATTACATACTGTAATATCCAATAGCACCCATATCCTTCACTTTCGAAAATAACACAACAATATTTTTTAAAATAATAAATCACAGAGGTATTCTTTAAAACATTCACACAACATACAATATTTCCACAAGTTATTTCGAACAGATTACATGTTTTCAAAAGGTTGCTTGATATTTTAAACAACGTCGACTCTCCACTCTACGTCACCAGTCACCAAAACATTTAGATGCAACAACATTTTAGATTGCAGTTTTCAAGCTTCTCCGAATGTCTTTTCAGCATTTTGTTCCGTAGTTTTATAGAGAGATTAGCCAGATATCCAAGTGACACCT
Organism: Wollemia nobilis; assembly: GCA_028583015.1. Taxonomy (NCBI): domain Eukaryota; kingdom Viridiplantae; phylum Streptophyta; class Pinopsida; order Araucariales; family Araucariaceae; genus Wollemia; species Wollemia nobilis. The sequence goes on along the minus strand of JAQPPZ010015288.1, from coordinate 235,847 downwards.
TTCCAAAACATACTGCCATCCATTTCCTCTCCATGCTGCCAACTACATCCGAGTGGAGAGCAACGTTCTATATATATTTTATTATATTTTACCTTAATTTTTTTCCATAGCAATCTTATTAATATATGTGGTTTTTAAATTATACTGCATTATACGTCTTTTATATATAATTATTTATTACTTAGGTTTTAAATAAAATACATACCCTCATGTATTTATATTATTTTTTGTGATAGTTTTTTTTTTCAAAATATCAATAAGCAATATATGCAACATTTTACTTCTCTTATTTTTTTTTTTTACTTTTTTAATTATTGCTATACCTAAATATAATTATATATATTTTATTTAATATTATTTATATATTTTTTTATTTTTATTTTTATATTATTTTTTTTCCTAATTGCTATTTTATTTATATTTATACATATATTTATTTCTTGATATTTTGAATTATAAGAGCAGCATACAAGAAGGGCAGTGGTAATCATATAAAAAATGTAGATATGTAGTTTCACACATTGAACAATAGGTAAAATGATATTTTAAATGCAATTTTCTATGGTGGACTTCCATGTACCCACAAGCCAAGGTGCACGAGGCACGACATCATCTCCCACCTTACCTAACACCTCCAACCTATGTCTTCGTTAGGGGTGGGTATTCTCTTTCGCCTCCTTGCATAACCTATGCCTGCATCACATAGCTCAACGCAGAATCATATTATTCCAAATAAAAAGATATCAAACAGCAGAGATGTTACATATAAGACTGCTTTCACCACTGCTTGGGGAACATTTGAATATCTTAGGATTAATTTTAGACTAATGAATGTAGGTGGAACTTTTCAAAGAGCCATGAACTTTGCATTTAAAGGGCTTACATTTGAAATTGTAGTTGTTTATATTGATGATATCATTGTGTTTTAGAAGAATCTAAAGATCATTTTAAGCATCTAACCACAATATTTACCAGATGCAAAGAATATGGAATATTTTGAATAAAAACAATGTATTTTTAGGGCAACACAAGGAAAGCTATTAGGACATGTAGTATCAAAACAAGGGATCAATATTGACCCAGAAATAATTGAAGTTATTGCAAAAATTCCTCATCCTAAAAACCTAAAAGGAGTGATATCTTTTTTTGGTAAAATCAATTGTAAGGATATTTGTACCTAATTTTAATAAGATAGCCAAACCTATCAATGACATGATCAAGAAAGATGGTGATATAATATGGATAGAGGAGAATACTAAATATTTCAATAATATTAAGGATGCTATTACTACTGCTCCAATGTTGAATTATCCTAATTATTTCAAAAATTTCAACATATATTCTTTTGCATTTGATCATACTATTGTTACAATTCTAAATCATAAAAATTAAAAGAACAATGAAAGACCTATAGCATTTATGACTACACGATTGAAAAGAGCCCAAATGAGATATACAATGATAGAGAAATAGTCTTATGCTGTAATCAGAGCACTAGAGTATTTCAAGGGTTTTTTTGGATCAAATAAAGTCATATGCTACATTCCTTACATAGCCATAAAAGATGTTTTAAGATAGTCAAAGATCATAGGCAGCTCAACAAGATGAATGGTCAAATTATTGCAGTTTGATGTTGAATTTAAAGCAGTTCAGATTATCAAAGGACAACGATTAGCTAAATATCTAGCAAATAGAGAATGTGAGAACTTGAACAATGTTATCATGGTAGATGAAATTCATGACTTTAAAAGGATATAAAATGTAGAATATGACATGATATTTTGTTTTACCTTCAAAAATTGTCTTTTCCTAGAGGTATGTTTGCAAATAGAATGATATTAGTGAAGCAGCAATCACAAAAATACTATGTTCAAGAAGGTAAACTATATCGAAGACATATATATGGAGTGATATTGCTTTACCTATTTGAAGAATAAGTCTATGATGTGATAAAACAATATCATGATGGATTCTATGGAGGTCATTTTGCACCTAAATCCATTGCCAAAAGAATTATGAGGGCTGGTTATTATTGTCCTTCCTTGTTCAAAGATGTTCATAAATATGTAAGATGCTATCATAACTACCAAGTTTTTACAGGGAAGAAATATTTAGCAGCTATACCTCTAAAGCCAATAATTATTGAATCACCTTTCACACAATGGGGGATTGACCTCATTGGAGAAATGAATCCTAAATTCTTAGGTGGGCACAAATGGATTATCACAAAAACTAATAATTTCAAAAAGTGGATAGAAGAAACTTCTCTGAAGAAGTCAAAGACAAAAATAATAATCAAATTTCTAGAAGAAAATATTTTGACAAGATTTGAGGTTCCAAAGAAATTAGTAACAGATAATGGTAAGTACTTCATTTGAAATGATAGAATTATGTGCTAAATACAATATAGAGTTGTCTCATGCTATAAACTAATATCCTCAAGGTAATGGCCTAGCTGAATCATCAAATAATAACATGATAACAAGGATTAAGGTCATTGTAAAAGAATAAAAGAAGTTGGAATAGTGAGCTAAAATTTGCTTTATGGGTAGACAAGTTGTTTGTCAAGAGAAACACAGGGAAATCCTAATATGAGATGGTGTTTGGTGAAAAATATTTGTTGCCTCCTCAGAGAAAAAGATATACTTTATCTCTACTTATCCAAGACCATGAAAATATATATATTTTTTTGAAAAAATTGAAAAACTTGTACTAAAACAAAGAACAATTACAAATGGGAGTAAACACATCCCAACCAAGAGCAAAGAAACAAGAATACAAGCACAGAGCTCAAAAGGTCAACACTTTCCACCGCAAAGCACAAAAGTCAATAGGGCACGAAAACGCGACATGTTAGGAAATCAAGACGTGTCGCAATATCGCGACAATAAAACCCACCTCGACCACACCAGAGCAATAAGTCGCGAAATCGCTACATGTCATGAAATCGTGACATGTCGCGATATCGCAACAGCTAGACCCCGTGATGCCTGATCACCAAAAGTGTCGCAAAATCACGACAGCTGCTTGCCTTGGCACCCCTTCACCAAAGGTGTCGTGATATCACGACGAGTTTTCCAAATGGCGCCTGATCTCCAAAAGTGTCACGAAATCGCGACGAGTTTTCTCCTCAGTGCCCAACCTTCAAAAGTGTCACGATATCGCGACGAGTTTTCCACTTGGCGCCCAGTCTGCAAAAGTGTCGTGATATCGCGACTATTTTTCCCCATGACTCATATTCGCCAAAAGTGTCACGAAATCACGACGAATTTTCCCCTCGACGCCTAATCCTAATAAGTGTCGCGATATCGCGACGAGTTTTCCCCATGGCACCTATTCGCCAAAAGTGTTGCGATATCGTGACGAGTTTTCTCCTTAGCGCCCAATCTTCAAAAGTGTCACGATATTGCGACGAGTTATCCCCTTGGTGCCCGTTATTCAAAAGTGTTGTGATATCGTGACGGTTTTTCCCCTTAGTGCCAATTCTCCAAAACTGTCACGAAATCACGACAACTTTTCCCCTTGGCGCCTAGTCGCTAAAATTGTCGCGAAATCACGACGACTTTTCCCCTTGGCGCTCATTCTCCAAAAGTGTCATGAAATCGTGACGTCTTTTCCCCAGGGCACCAATTCTCCAAAAGTGTCACGAAATCGTGACATTTTTTCCCTTTGGCTCCCATTCTTCAAAAATGTCACAAAATCACGACGGATTTTCCTCTTGGCTCCAATTCACCAAAATTGTCACGATATCACGACGATTATCCTCCTTGGCGCCCCTGCTCCAAAAACATCGTGAAATCGCTGTAGCTTCCAGCCAAAGGCCGGGACGGCACAACAGGTCATGAAATCACGATAGCATATCTCCAAGGGCCGTGACAGTGCAACAGGTCGTGAAATTGCAATAGCATCTCTCCAAGGGCCACGACAACGCTACATGTCATGATGTCGCGATAGGTTCCCTCCAAAGGCCACGACGGCGCAACCTGTCACGATATCACGACAACTTCCCTCCAAAGGCCGCGATGGTGCTACAGGTCGTGATATCACGACAAAAAACACCCTTAGCAAAAACTTTGCTCATTGTCTCAAGGATTGTTCAAGACCCTGCCTAATCACTGCATCCTCCACAGGCATGTCACTGTGCAGCTGCACCCCTACCTCTTTCTCAGCACCCATCTTCGCAAGGAAATCAACCACCTTATTTAAATCTCTACTCACATAGATGAGGATCACATCATCTAATTCCCTCCATAGTTCCTTGATTTGAGAGACCAGAATCCGCAACCTCCATGCTTTCGAAGCAAAGTTCCTCATGCAATCTAGAGCACCAACCAAAATTTGAGAATCAGACTCAAGAATTATCTTCCTGTGTCCCTGATTAACAGCCCATATGGAAGCAAATTTAATAGCAAAGGCTTCTGCTTCATTTTTTGTGGCTCGTCCCAGACCTTGCATTTCCCAATAGAGCACAAACCCAGCATGATCCCGGCACACTACACCAATTCTAGCACTACCCGGATTGCCTTTTGTAGCTCCATCAGTATTGATTTTTATCCAACCTTCTAGGGGAGGTTTCCAGCTAGCTCTATCCTGTCTCTCTTTCTCTACAACTCCCTCTTCCAGTGGCCTAGGACCAACCTGATTTTCCTCTTCAGCATATATGGCAACCGTTTCTGTGACTTTGCTCCAGATGACCTGCCAAATTCCATCTAGCGAGGAGAAGGTTTCTCTAAAAATACGAGCATTTCTCTCCAACCACACTTGCCACCAGATGAAAAGTAAGCCAAGCTCCCAACCAATTCAAAGAGCTTTAGATTTAAATTTGTCGCTCTTCCATCTTTCCCAAATATTGGTCCGAGTCAGATTACCATTAGCCTAGATTTTATAGTGATAGAACCAACGCTTCCAAATCTGACGCATGAAAGGGCACTCAAACATCAGATGATCAGCTGTTTCCTCATTCTTGTGGCATTAAACACACTGATATGGACCAATGATTCCTCTATTTCTGAGATTGTCGAAGGTGAGAATTCCATTGTGCATAAATTGCCAGGCAAAGAAATTCACTTTCGACCAGCCCTTGGAATGCCATATCTTCCTCCAATCTTGAACTAAAAATAAATGTGGGGGAGGCTCTAGGAGGATCTTATCGTATCCATCCTTCACTTTATATACCCCAAGGTTCCCATAGCCCCAAGCTAGTTCATCCTCCTCATCTCTCCCTGTGAGAAACCTTTCTGTCAATATTTTGGTCAAGATGGGTGCCAGCTCCGGAATGATTGTAATTGGCCACTCTTCCAACCATTTAAACTTCTTGAACTTATACTCCCCCAATTGGCTAGTGTTGAAATAACTCTCAATATGGACCCAGCCCTTGGCTTCTATGGTGGATTTAATTGGTTGTAATTCAGGAAACTTAGCAATGATGGGTGGGTACTGGTCCCATGAATCAATCCAGAAACGTGCCTTCTCCCCTCTCCCCACTTTCCAAAACAATTGGTCTTTAATAACCTGAGATCCAAGCTTGAGAGCCTACCACACTAAGGATCCATTACCATCTAGGGGGAAATGGCCCACTTCATTGGGGTGAACATGACCCAAGTATTTACTGGTTAGGATTCTACTGAATAAGGATGTTGGCTGGGAAATCCACCTCTAGTACAGTTTTCCAGCCAAGGCTTTGTTGTTAAGCTTGGAGCTTCTCAGTCCCAGCCCTCCTTTTTCCTTGGGTTGGGTAACTTTATCCCAACCAACCAAGGCCCATTTCTTCTCCCCTTTTTCTCCTTCCCATAAAAATCTTCTAGCCATTTTGTCCAATTCTTTCCTAATAGAATGTGGGGCAACTAGGATAAAGAATTTATAGATTGGCATGGCCTGAATAATTGACTGTAAGAAAGTTAATCGGCCCCCATAGCTTAACCATTTATGATACCAATGGTTCATTCTATCTTTGATGCCATCCAATAGATCCTTCTAGATATCTATTTTTAATTTTTTGAAATGCAAAGGAACCCCCAAGTAAACAACTGGAAGAGAGGTCCGAGTGAATCCCAAGATCTCTATAACTCTGTCCTGTAGCCTTTTTTCAAGATTGAAGAAGACCACTTTGGATTTTTTATCGTTGATGACTTGGTTTGAGGCCCTAAGGTAGACATTAAGAGTATCTCTGATTCCTCTAGCTTCCCTGAGACTGGCCACTCCAACCGACTCCGTATCATCCACAAACTGTAAGTGAGTCAAAAATTCCTCACCCACCTTGATACCTATTATCAGGCCTTGATGTCTTCTCCGCAAAAAGAGTCTACCTAATCCTTCAGCCAAGATGAGGAAGAGATAGGGAGAGCAAGGTTCCCCTTGACAAAGACCCCGTGTGGGTCCAAAAGGTGGCGAAGGAAGCCCCTTTATTAGAACATAATAAGAAGGCATAGAAACACAACTCATGACCCAATCTATCCAGTCCTGAGAGAAACCAAAGGCTGCCAACATCTTTGACAGGAAGCCCCACTCCACCCTATCATAAGCCTTGGACATATCCAGTTTAATGAACATTCATTTGTTACCAGATTTTTGCATTGTATGCATTGCCTCCTGGGTGAGGACCATCCCATCCAAGATCTGTCTACCCTCTACAAAACCCCCTTGCTCTGAGGAAATGATGTTATGAAGGAGAGGTTTTAGTCATTCAGCCATTATATTTGTGATTATTTTATAAATCACGTTGCATAATGCAATAGGTCTAAAATCAGAGATATGAACCCCCACTCCCCTTTCGGAATTAAAGTGATGAAGGTGTGATTTATTGCCTTAAGCATTCTTTTATTAGTTCTGGAATCCTCTATGATAGCCAAAACATCCTCCTCCAAGGTATCCCAAAAGGCCTGAAAAAACTCAATAGGAAAACCATCTGGACCTGGAGATTTGTCGGTGCTCATTCCAAAGACCACATTCTTCAGTTCATCTCTATCAATGGGTCTAAGAAGGGCTTGATTTTCTTATTGAGAGATGATAGATGGTATGACATCAATAACTTCATTTTGAGCCTCCACATCTTGCTCCATACTTTCCTTAAAAAGTTTAGAAAAATAATCCATTGAGTGGGAATGCATATCAGGAAAAGTATCAAAGGAGTGTCCATTCTCATCTTGAAGGACTTCCATGTTATTCATCTGTCTCCTAACACAGGCTGATCGATGGAAAATTTTTGTATTTCTATCTCCTTCTAATAACCAAGTGTTTCTTCCTCTCTATTTCCAATAAGTCTCCTCTTGGTTATCAATGTCCTCAACCGCTTTGCGCAAGGCATCATCCTTGTTTTTAAGCTGCTTAGTAATTGTTCCTTCCCTGAAGTGTTTCTACACCTCTTCCCATCTGGAAACCAAGGGAGCTCTTTGGAGCTGGAAATCTGACTTATTAGCTTGCCTCCACTGTTTCAATTTAACTTTGACAAAATGAAGTTGTTTGTGGAATTTAAACATTGTTGTCCCAAAAGGTAGACGACCCTATTCCCACCACTATGGAATTTTCTTTCGAATATCTTCCTTTTGTAACCAAAAATTCTCAAATTTGAACGGTTTGTGGTGCTGCCCTGTCATAGTCCCTTCCTCCAACAAAATGGGAAAGTGATCTGAAACTGGGCCCTCCAAAATCTGGAATTTAATATTCCACTTAACAAATGCCTCTGAGACCAGAAAGCTGTCTAGCTTTACCTTCTTGCTGTGTGGCTCCCTCCTCTTGTTAGTCCAAGTAAAGTAGGTTCTAGGGCCTTTGATATCCACTAGGTGAAAGGCCTGGACTTGGGCAATCAGAAGCCGGTCCCCTGGATCCAAAATTGGGGTTCCACCTTCCTGATCTTGAGCAAATAATTTAGCATTAAAATCCCCAACAATAATCCAATCTAAATCTTCCCTTGAGGACCTCATGTTGTGTACAGCTTTCCATTGGAGCCTCTGGCCATCAATGCTTTGAGCCCCATAAAAATTTGTAATTAAAACATGTTCAGCTGTGACATTATTCCTAAAATGAGATGTGAGAACACCCCTCCAAGCTATATGTTCTATTGCAATCCATTCCAGAGGGTTCCAGAGAGTAACAATCCCCCCAGAGGCACCTTGAGTAGCCACATCCATATAACTAGTGCCCCTCCATATTCTACTAACTGTTTTACACATAAGATCTAAAGACATTTTTGTCTCCTGGATGAGCAAAAATTCTGTTTTACACTTTCCTAAGAGTCTTTGAATAGCAGATTGATGGGTTCCACTGTTTAAACCCCTAACATTCCAATATTGAATAATCATTGAAAACCTTGGGAGCAGTAAGAATCAATTGTCCTCACCGATCCTCCAGTGATCAGCTTGTCTCCTTGCACTTCTAGTAGATCCTTATTAGAATTTTTGCCTGCTCCTTGAGAGTTACTATTTTTGGATCTCTTTTCCATCTAAGTAATCCCTAGGGCTGGCCTTTCTCTATTCTTTTCTGCACTTCCCATGCTGACATCCTTTATTACTGGCTGTGCTTGGGAGTGTATTATCAATGCCCCTGGGTTCTCTGGCTGCAATATCTCAGTGGACTCAATCACCTATTCTAAGACAGGAGGAGATGAAGGAGAAGCATGAGTGTGAATGTTGTTATCCTCAGCATTCCCATTCACTCCTTCCATGACTTGGTCCTCTTGATCCACTAGTGACTTAAAGATTTCATACCTATTGGCTGGCTTGAGTTGTGCTTGCTCCTTGCCATTTTTCTTTTGCTTTCTCCTTATTTTGGGCTGTTCAAAGCCATATTTCTGAACATCATTACCCTGAGGAGTGTTGGACGGTTCTTTGACAAAAGTAGACTTACCCTCTTTGGGGCGATTTGGCATTCCAAGTGGAGCCTCCGCTTTTGTGTTCAAAATATTTGGACAAAACCTTGCCAAATGGCCATGCTTATGGCAAAATCTACATCTGAAGGGTAGGGCCTCATAATCTAACTGTTGGATCTAGGATAGTCCTGCCAACTCAAGTTCCACCTCTACTAATAGAGGCTGGCTAATATCCATTTCTACACATATTCTTGCAAAGACAGCTGTGTTACCCTCTATGGTGTCCTTGGAGATGCCCAGATGTCTACCAAGGGAATTACCAATAATTTCCAGAACATGCTCACCCCAAAACTCCATCGGGAGAGCGTACAGCCAGATCCAAACCGGGACAACCGTGGGTTCAATACGAGGATCGAAACCCACCCTCCAGGGTTGAACAAATAACCCTACCGGTTCGTGGTTCCTCTTCTCGAAATCAAATGCTCTATTTCTATCGGCTAAATAAGAGAAACTAATAATGAAATACCCATTGCTTATAGGCCATAAGGAGTACTCACTGTGTGGCTCCCAGTTGTGTCTGACCCAGGTATGCAAAAAATTTAGGGTAGGTTGGATACCCATGAATTTACAAATCAGATCATGGTTAGCTCGGTAGATGATTGTGTCTTCGACCATCTTTGGTTTGATGAAAATATTAGGTCTGGAGGTGGATTGTGGGAGGCATCCATTAACACAGTGTGCAGATGAGCTCTTACCAACATTCTTGAAGAGCATTTGAAAAGCATTCCTCTGAGCTTCGTCATTGGAAGACAAAGCATTTTATTTTAGCATCTCAGCATATGAGCTCTTTCTCCTAGAGAGAGGATCTAAAGGAGACCCCATTGGGCCCTCCCGGGGTAGTAGACGATCCTTCAGAGTAGCACTACGTCAACCCACCAAAGTCCCTGGATTTTCCTTCACTCCAAAAACCCTAGAGCATCGCTTGTCGCCTGCTCAAAAATTTTCCCGCAAAATTGCCAGAGCTCCGTTTCCATTCAATTTAGAATGTTACAATAGTGACCATGAAAATATATATGAATTGCAAAAAATATTATATTATATTGCACAACTGTAGGAAGAGAGAAGAGAAGCATTGAACAAAATAACAAAACAAACACAAAAAATAGTGTAGTTATTCAATAAGAAATCCATAGGCAAATCATTCATGGAAGGAGATATAGTTATTTATTGGGACCCCAAAAATGATAAGCATGGTGAGAAAGGGAAACTAGAGCCTAAATGTCTTGGGCCATATCATATAGTTCATGTTGTTGGTCAACACACATATAAGTTGTAGACTTTGGGAGGAGAACATATGAAAATCCCAATCAATGATCAACACCTGAAATTATATCAGCCATGATTTGGGGTTATAAGGGAGTAAAGAGTACTCCTGACACAAAAAAAAATATATCTTAAGTCCTTATTTCTATTTTTAGGTCATTAAGTAGAGGAATATCTTTTTATTGCTTTCAAAACAACCTGTTGTAATAGTTTTTTATTTTATAAGTTTTAGGTGATTAGGTAGGAAATTGTCTTTGTTTCTTCAAATTGTTTTAGTTGATTTAGGAATGGAAAGTCTATTTGTTTATTCAATTTATTTTAGGTGATTTAATAATATGATTCCAAGGTCTAAAGAGAGAGTCTGAAGTTCTCAAGTGTTTCAAGTTTTCATCACTTTTCCCAATTAGATTCTGTGTTGGATCCTCAAAATATAACTTGAGAGTGACCCCTAATTTTAAATTTTGAAGGGTGATGTAAAGTCCTAGGTTTAGGTGTTTTGTTCAAAGCTAAAATAAAATTGTTATAAAATATTTTGAAATAAGGCTAAATCTAAAATGCTTCAAGGTATTCCTTTGTTGTGGTCATGTCCAAAAGTCCCTTACAGTACTTTATCTCAACCAAGATGTGTATATTCTCAAAAGGTCCTCAAGGTTTTGTACTTTGACAATATCATTACTCCATGAATCCTAGTCCTTCAAAGTCAAATTATTAGTCTCTAAGGTCATCACCAAAAGATCCTCAAGTGTCATCAGCCATCCATTTTTCCCATGTTCCCTAAGGCCCCTTTGAGAAATTTCATACCCATCATCTCCTTTTTCTCCCCCTAGGTCTAAGGTTCATTTAAAATTATTCCATAACCTAAGGTTATCTGCACATGTTTTATTCCCTTGTAGCCAATATTTACATCTATACCTAAAGGTATTTCCCATCGAAAAATAATATCTTCCTATTCCTAAGATTCATAAATTGCAAGCATCTTGGATAAAAATCCTGCCCTTTCTTTCATTTTTGTCCTAGTCCTAAAAAATAAACCCTTGGATCATTGTATCAATTTTATTTCCTAAGTTCTAAAGTATTCCCCCATGGATAAATATATGCATGTTTAAAAAATATTAAATCCCTCCCTAAAGTTTTATTTAAAGAAATTATGTGGTGGGGATGAAAGGGGGCAACCTCAGACGTTGAAATCTAATTGGTCAAAAATTATGTGGTGGGGATGAAAGGAGATGACTTCAGTCACTCATATATATTTGGTAGGGGTAACTTGGAGTTTTCAGATTATTTTGGTCTAAAAATTTGTGGAGGGGATTAAATGGGGTGACTTTAAGTGCTTCATTTTTATTGGATGAAATTTAAAATAATTTCCTTCCCTAAGGTTTGAGGGTTTCAAACGCATAAAAAAAATTTACCCCCTTCCTTTCATTCCATATTTTAGAAAATATAATACTCCTATCCATAAGTCTAAATTCACAAAATATTATTTCTAAGGTTTATCCATATATCATTTCCCCCCATTCCAATATTCCTACCCAATGGTGTGTCATTTAAAATTTTTCCATTTTCACTTTAAACCTTACTCCCAAAAAATAAATCCATAAATCCTTTAATCCATGAAATTTCCTAAGGTCTAAAAAATTCACCTTCCCCATTAAAATAATATATACAAGAGTGAGGAAAGACTAAAAATATACCTAAGCCTCATTTGGTCTGAAAATGTGTGGTGGGGATGAAGTCAAGCTACTTGAGGTGCTCAAATTCCATTGGTTGGGAAAACTAGTGGTAGGGATGAGAAGGGGTGATTTCAAACACTCACAACCCATTGGTCAAAAAATATGTGGTGGGGATGAATGCAGATGACTTCAAGCACTAAAATATTATTTCCAAAGAGATATGTGGTGAGGATGAAAAGGGCTTACCTTAGCCGCTCCATTTTGATTGGACGAGAATTAATTTTTCCTTTCCTAAGGTTGTGAGAGTCTTGTTTGTATAAAAAAATATTTTCTCCTTCAACCTAGGAATAATACCATCTCATCACATTTTTACCTTAGGAAAATCATTTCTCTTTGTTGCAAAAAGTCATTGATACCTAAGCCTAAGGATTCATGAATAATTTCTCCCAAAACCCACAAGGTCAAAGCTCTTGTCACCTAAAGTCATTTGCAAGTCTCTAAGTCTGATACCACATATATTTTGCATTCTAACCCTTATATCCTCATTTATCATTTATCCCTTTTCATTCATTCCATAATTCTTATTTTCAAGAAGTACCCTAAAAATCACATTTATATTATATCATATTAAGGGTCACTAGCACATACTTCCTCTTTTACCTATAGTTGCATGTGCTAAGGTCTAGCATTAGATTCTCCAAATGAAAGAATTTGTGTTTTTTAAAAAATCAAGTGGAACATCCCTAAGGTTTTATCAAAGGAAATACTAGTGGTAGGGATGAGCGAGGATGACTTAAGGTGCTCACATCCCATTGGTTGGAAAATGAGTGGTAGGGATCAAAGGGGATAAGCTCAAGCATGTCATTTTCATTGGACAAGAAATGTATGGTGGGGATGTAAGAGGACAACTTCAAGCACTCTATTCCCATTGGTTAGAAGAATGTGTGACGGGGATAGAAGTGGCTAGCCTTAAGCACTCAAATTCGATTGAAAAAAAATAATTTGAGTCATTTTATTGAGGTTCTAAGGTCCCATTTCATGAAATAAAATTTTCACCCTTTTATTTCCCCAACCATAATCCAAAGAAAGTACCTTATAAAGTTGTCTCTTAGGAAATGTTCCATATGGCCTAATATTGAAAAGTCAAAAACTCATAAAGAACCTAAGTGTCATGCATTTCTCCTAAGTCCTATGGATCATATATATTAAATCTCCTCTGCCAACTAGTGTCCCTATCTTTAAGTCACCATCTCAAGTCATAGGACCCTAATCGTATTTAATAATCAAAATATTATGTCAAAGGATTTTACCATCACTCAACCACTTTGACTTTTCACTGACGTCATGTGGTCTCTTCTAATTCGAGTGGGTGAGATGGAGTGCTAGTTCCTGATTGGTAAAAAAATAGACGATGAAGGTGGCCTCACTTGAATTTAAGTGCATGACTAGGATGTGTTCCAAGATCATGACAAAGAACTTGTACCCTGGTGGGAAATTGTAAGTTTATTTTGAACAAAAATATATATTTTTATTTTTAAACTAATGCCAATGGCAGATGATACAAATTTGATATCTCTTTGCACACATGCCTAGAACCTGAAAGACATCTCAAGACCAATATTTAAAAAGTACCAATGGTTAAGTTTTTGAATACAGATGTAGTTTACTAGCCAATAACAAAGCATGACCAATATGCCATGACATTTAAGGTGGTTACTGAGCAGAAATATGACAAAATTTGATTGGAATATAAAAAAATTATTTTTGGAATTAATAAAAGCTCATAATACTAAACTTGTTATTAATACCTAGTTGAAAAATCTTCATTTCACTTAAAGTAAACACTCGCAGTGAAAGGGTGTAAGTAAAAAATAATAATAGAGACCATTTAAGTGATACAAAGGCTAAAGCGCACCCAGATAAAGAGAGAAGCATGAAAAGCAAAACTGTCATGGCATCCTCAAGTGCTCCCCAGTAGAATCCACTACTAGTAGTAGTGTCAAATATTGATAGCCTCACAAATGTCCCACCCTACCAAGAACTCAAAGTAAATTCCACCACTATAGACGTGGGAGAATTCACCAAACAATCAGGACCGAGTTTCAAAATCACTACCTCTTAGCAATGGGAAATTGAGAAGAAAGCCATATTCAATTATGAGCAGATCCAAGAAGCATATAATCATCACTCATGGCTTCTCACCAAACTCTTTAAAACGACATGGGGAGATCGAAATGATTGAAGTTTGTATTGCAATAAATGGACCTACAACTTGGGCAAGTTGATATGCCCTAGAGTGTATTATTCCTTAGACCTTCTATCATGGTTGGTTGTAGCATACAATTCTCACACCTAAACAATCAAATATTTCATGAATTGACCAACATTTAAGCTCACCCCTAAAAATATCAACAAGGTCTTCGAGCTAGGAAGGGCCACATTGATACCAAATATAAAGGTACTCTATTCTCAATCCCAACATCTAATTGATACTTCATTTTTCACAAGGCTTTTTTATTATAATGTAGTTGTATCATACCATTTGCTAGTCCATAAGTTAGACCTACATCCTTGGGTCAGGGATTATGTAGACATGATAAATATAATAATGGGGGAAATAGACTAAAATAGGGTTTCTAGAGAAGTTTTGTACCTAGTTACATAGTGCAATAGAAATGGTCAACCTACTATGTATTAATGGAAATTTGAACTTAGTAACACAATGGATAGAGAGCTCAGAGAGCTACAATAGGCCATTATAGAACAAAGGGAAATGATACCCTAATTTTCACATTATTCCTTTCTCATACATTTGATAGTAGGGTACATGACCAAAGAATTGATTGAGAAATGGGAAGGAGTATATGAAGAACTCATCCAAGAGAGACTCCCTTGGATACAAGAAGGGTGGTCTAGCCATACCCAATTTCTCAACACTTTCCTACTAAAAATTCATTATAGGCTTTGCAACAGTAACCCCAATAGGATTGGTAGAGGAATAGTTGCATTTTTACATGATATAAAAGTAATTTAGATAGCTAAAGAATCTAAAATTAGGGTTGCTAAGAAGAGAGCCAAGCTCCCTTAGATATATTTCCCCTATAGGATGGGGTATTATACCTAGAAAGGATAATTGAGCATGTTGGATGCATTATGGAAAATGGATTTACTTGGTTTCTCTATGATAACATAGTGGTATTATGACCCATTTAATTATTATAGGGACAATGTCATTGACAAAGTGCCAAATGCCATTGTTGCTCACCGAGGAGATGAATTCGAAGATGTGATGCAACTCACAATGAGGAGAGGAGAATCCTTGGAGTATGTATGGAGGAACTATAAAAATAATAGATCCCATACTTAAATTGAGATGTAGATAATTACTTGATATAATTAAGAGTTTTGAGGTAAGCTTTAATTGAAGCCTTGATGCCACTAGTTCCCCCCATATATTTTGAAGAGCTACAGGACTTAGTGTTGAAGATTATAAAACAAGAACCTAAAGAAATAGAGGTGGTCATGGAGGTGATTTATTTAGCTACAATAGAAATAGGTACATTTTTATTAGATAAAATTATTGCTATACGAAAAGAGATAAGTCAAGAAAAAGAGATCATGACCTTTTTTCTACACCCAATTAGCCTACTACTTTAGACCTAGAACAAATTGTAATGTATCCTCAACAAAAGATCAAGATAGCTATGAAATTGCTTAAGGTCATACCTAGGTCTATAATAGTAAAAAAAGAATAAATTTAAATCTCTAAGGTTATGCAAAAGAAGATTCATGAAGCTGGAGGATTGGCAAATCTCTTTAGAAAACATTAGTTAAAAACTAGAGATTTGACAAGTTCACCAAAATAAAATAAGGCTAGACATGATAGTACCTCTACCAAATCTAAAAGTTTTGTCCTCACTAGAATAGAGGAAGATGTGATCTTTAGAAAATACGAGGAAGAACAAATTCATGACACGAAAGAGGGAAGAGATCTAGGTAAAATGTAGTACATAGTAAATGGATTAGAAGATCAAGGGTCCCAAAGCCCAACTACACCATTGATAATAGTAGAAGCATCAATATAAATGGATAAAATAACATCATTTCAAATGGATAAGACTATAATTCAAGCAACTAATATCGGGAAGACCCCATGACCCTAGCCAAAATGTTATCCCAAGCATAGATAGCCATAATTCAAGGACTTTACAAGAGAAATCAAGCATTAAATACTAAGGTGAATAATATATAGGGGTAAAATGAAAAGTTACAAACAAATATCAATAAACTATAGGGGCAAACACTAGAAATCCAAATAGTAGGGAAATTTGACAGTGCTTGCTTTGTTGAAAAATATAAATAAGAAGTAATATCAAATCTAAAGGCAGGAGCTGGATCATTGGACAGAATGCTCAGGGACCTAGCATATGTCACTAGTACAATTCAAAATATGAATATATTAATATAGGAAACAAACCAGAAGGCAACGACTATAAAACCAATATATAAGAAGTGTAGAGAAGAGTATAGTTTAATAAGTAACAAAAAAGTAACTAACTATGGTGGAAAAATCTATCAATGTCAATTGGAGTTTCTCAAGCTAAACACTTACCTCCATGAGAAACCTTATTGGGAGAATTTTCTCCAAGACATTAAAAATGGGAAAGTGACATGGATGACCAAAGAAACAATATGGAATCTTGGTCGAAGAGTTGTCTATAATAGAAAATTTTGATGAGCTAGTAATCACAAGAATATAGAAGTTCAAATGTGATGAGAAAGATGAACAAAAACTAGCCCAATAGATTCATCAACTGTCAAAAATAGTCCAATCCATAGTTCAGTTTCCCAGAGTATGAATCATCAACCAAAGAACATGCTAATAAATTGTTAAATATAAAGTATGCCATTAATTCTATAGCCTCTTTTAGTGATGAAGATTATTGACATATTGTAAACCTTCTAGGGATGAGTCAACTAGGATAAAACAAAATTGAAATGGGGTCTAGTACAGGAACAGATAAGGACATAGGGGCAAGTCAGACCTAAAAAATAAACGTCATATCTCTATATATCATTTTATATATTAGAGAATCTAAAGACTCAACAGTAGATAAAAGATAAATATTTGAATGAAAATAACTAAAATAGCTGTAATAAACTTAGCCAACTAGAGGTAGGAGATGATGACAAGTGGAGGTCTTAGATTAAAACAATTATAATAGATTCAAGGCCCCAAGGCTACAAAAGGAGCTGCCTTGGCCAGAATCTGGATAAATATTTTGCATAGCATATTTTTGCTAAAGGTATACTTGAGTACCCCCTATTTTGCCATTATATTTCTTTTGTCTCTTTTCTCAGTGTCATCCCTCATTCTTCCCATTTCTATATAGGTTTTTATAGGGAAAATTTCAGGAGCTGAGATTATTTTTAGCTTTTGAACCAGAAGTTTGGAGGCCTTACTATTACCAAATTGGAACGGATAAGCAAAAATTATTATTACATAATTTTAATGAGGATTATTATTATATTAATCTGAAATAGCTTTTAGCAATTCAAGTCATCTCCTATTGTAAATTGTTCAAAATTATTACAATTCCAAGCGTCTTACCTTATCAATTATTTTTGTATCAACTTTGTGTGTTGTCTCTTTTACATATTACATCATTTGAATGTGTAATGGGCACATCATTTTATTGATAACCAATTATGTTTACTACATTATTTGAATTAATTTAATTGAATCAATTCCTCTTTCTTTTTTTCTCTTTTGTTAAAGTATTTAAAAACTTGCTACAATGACTCATTGGATTAAGGCACAGGTCACATATAAGGCATAATTGAACTATTATAGCAATTATTTGTCAAGAAATATATTTTTTGCATACTTTTTATCTATATGAGCATGAAATTATATTGTTAAGTTTACCTCAGGGGTATCCTTACCCTACCTAGTCTATCTAGAGTCATTGGTAAATATATTCTCTGGTTAAATAGGTAGGTCCACCAGAGCTTGTAATACTGATTGGAATCAGTTATTTCTTGTAGCATGAAAAATTCTTAATGATACAATAAATAACTCCAACAAACCCATAATAAAATGTTCCATCCCTAAGGTAAGCAAAACCTCTTCATATCAAGGAATAGGGAATGAGGTTGATTTTAGAAAAAATGACCTCCAAGGATATTTGGTTGGAATCTAAGGTTGAGGGTTATGTAACATGTTAGATGATGATGGTGTCTTGCTCATTATTCAACTCTATTGGGTTCATGGATGTAACTAAATCCATATCACCAACATGGAAATCACTAGACCTAGGAATTTCATCAATGGTAAATTTATTGAAAGTATCCATTAGCTTATCAACAATTTCATTATATGGATTTAGTTTACCATATTTAGTTTGATAAAAACCATAAATTGGTTGATGACTAGTTGGTAGTCCTAAAATATAGGAATATAGAGTATTAAATCAAGATATGTCCCTAATATAAGGGCTTCATATTTGTGGTATTGTTGGTGCAAGAGAACCTAAGCTTAAAGGATAAAGGAATTCATTGTTGTTAAGTCACCATTATGAATCCTTCCCTACTCATTTTATGTATATTTTATCATCAAAGTATAAGGTCCAAGAGTTCTCTTAATATACTTCTAGACTTAGATTGAAGACTGAATCATCAATAAAGTGTACCACTAAAGGTTGTGTTGCTTCTAAGGGTGCAACTCCTAATTGGTTAGTAATAATTTAACCTTTCATAACTATTGATTGATAAACTCAAGATTAAATTTATTATGCATAATAACCCACTTAGAAATTCTTCTTGAGATTTGAGGTTTAGACACAAATATTGTAAGGGATCAAATCTTTCAATAATAAAGGTACTTTAGTTAAGCATACAATATCAAAGGTTTTGAGATGCAAACACAACAGTTATGCAAAACTTCTCTAAGGGTGTATATTTGACTTCATAATTAATTAGGGTTTGACTAATGTATTAGATATCCCTTTCTCTATGGTGGTCATCATATTATACCAATATATCCTAAATCATAGCCTATGGCTTCTTTTTATAACAACAAGGGTCTAAGAAGATTGGATGGGGTAAGGATGACAAGAGATATGAGATATTATTTGAGGACATTGATTGTAGCTTGAATCATCATCCCATTTGAAAACCATATGCTTTTTCAAAATATTAGTAAAGGATTGATACTTTTCAATGAGTTGGAATATGAATCTTCGAATGGATTACATTTTGCCTAGGAGACTATAGAGCTAGGTTAAATTCTAATAGGGTGGTATATTAGCAATAGTTGATATTTTATCAAGGTCAACTTCAATACCTCTTTAGCACATAATAAATCCTAAAATATTTTCTAATGTTACTCCAAAGATATATTTTCTAGGATTTAGGCATATTGTGTACTCCCTTAGTCTCTTGAAAATGTCTTAGGTCTTAAACATGATCTTCTCGGGTTGGATATCAACCAAGATGATCATCTTCAAATTCTTCCATGATATCATGTATTATATCATAAAAAATGTAGGTCATGGATTTCTTGTAGGTAGCTCCTACATTTTTTATCCAAAGGGTATGAATTGATAGCAGAGGGTTCACCACAAGGTAGTGAAAGCTATTTTAGATTGATCTTTAGGGGCTATTTTGATCCAATTATGACCTAGAAATCCATCCATGAAGGACAACATTCCACACCCTATAGTGAAATCAACAATCATATTGATATTGAGAAGAAGGAAATCATATTTGGAAAATGATTTGTTGATGTCCTAAAAGTCAATGCACACTCTAAAACTTCTCATTTTATTTTCAATGGAGATAATGGTAGATATATAGTAAAAGTAATCTACGGATTTAATGAAGAAAACATCGAGTAATTGAAGCTCATATTTGACTACAAGTATAGCTTTTGCATGTAATTTTTTATTATTTTATTTTATGGATTTTTCATTAGGGGTGACATCTAAGTGATGGGAAACTAGAAAAGGGTCTAAAACGAGTATGCTATCATAGGACTAAGTAAAGATATCCTTGAATTCCTTTAAAAATTTAATTTACTCCTCATGTTCTATTATTATTAGGAATTTTCTAATTTGAGGATCTTGAGATCATTTAATATAAAAAAATTAAAATCTATGGCTTGCTCAATAATCTGATCAACCTTTAATACCTCATTTGGTCCTTCACATAAAAAATACTTCTCCACCTTAAGGACCTCTTCTAATCATCAAAGTAGGAACTGAGGCTAAAGAAACTTTTAATTTACTATAATAACATGAGAGCACCCTGACCAAAATATCTATTCTTGAAATTCTCAAGTCTTCTCTAGCTCATAGAGATATCTTAATCAACCTAAATAATCTTACCTCTATAGTAGTATCCATTGGGATTTGCCATGTAAATATAAAATTTCATGAGAATGATATTCCTCAATCCTTTGCACACTAAGATCTAACATTATACATCATGGGGTCCCATCAATGATAATTTAATCAAACAAATCTTAGTTGATAATGGTTTTTGTCTTAATGTTTGCAACCTAAAGTTCATCAATAATTTTGGGCTAACCAAAAAATATTTAAGGAAATATGATATTTTCATTAGGGATTTCAACAATGGGGAATGTAAGGATAATGCAACTATAGTGTTACACCCTATAGTTAGACCTTGCACTTTAAATAGTCTCTTCTATGTCATGTCATATGATCTACCATACAAAATTCTTCTCGAGAGGTCATGTATACATAAGACATAGGTCATCCCTTTAACTCTTCATCATTGTCTTAAATATGAATATAAGAAAAAAACACATCGCATTCCAACTAACCTTGAAAATTTTACTTATTGTTAGGTCAATGCGGTAAAAATTCCTAAAGCTCATATTTTCCCTTCAAATTTATCTCTTGAATCATCATATTCTTCTTCTCAATCTCCTATCACCAATGTATTAAGGTCTCTCATATTAAATGATCCCTGTAACAATGGATGCATGGATAAAAGTTCCAACCCAATTATCATTAATGATAACAAATAAACTAATAATCAATTTGTCCTAGATCTATTCAATATACCTCCATCATCCTAAATATTAGGTTCTTCTTCTAGAAATAAGGGTAAAATAGTACAAATAGGAATTTGCTCCATCATTTACACTGGTGCTTCCAATGAGGAGAAAATAATTGGAAATAACCCTTACCTAGCTAAATTACAATATAATTCATGTTTTTTATCGAACTCATATCCCATACCTAAGTAGATGTTTCCAATATTGAATATCAGGTAAAAGATATAGGTCTATATGAACAAGACATTAACAACCCCCATAACTTGAATCTTGGTCGAGACACTATGAGACAACTAATATCCCTAGCCATAATGATCCTTTACCTTTTCTTTCAATAGAGAAGAGGAAGGTAGTCATCTTGATGAGGTGTCCTATGATGACACTCTATCTAAATGGACTAAATTTGGATGAAAAGGATGATAATGGCTTATCATTTCTCATAGATCCATTATTCTATAATCTTATCCAAAATATTGAGATAAATCTTCTATCCCTTGCCTATATGGAGATGTTGCTGAAAAAGACAATTATAAATTAGAGGATATCCTAAATGATCCTCCATAATATGGTATTAGAATATTTAGCATAAAATATATTTTATTTTAGTGGGTCTTTTTTTACAAATTGCCAATGTCTCTATCTCACAACAAAATGATAATAGTCATCTATCCTTAGAACCTTTAGATTTAGAAAGCTTGTGTTGGAAAATAAAAGACTTGATTTTATTCAATGAAAGGAGATTTTATTAAATAACAAAGAATGTACAATATGATCCATTGGATCATAACAAACTGAGTTAATCTCAGTGTTGGTCACGAATCTGCATAAGTACAAAGTATTATCACTTGTGTGCCCTAGACTTGACCAACATTGAAAGGTTGAGGGAAAGATATGTCCTCCGTGCCAATCCCCAGAGGGGGATGGCTCCCTTACTAAATCCTACATGATTTTAAGACTAGATTTGTAGGAAAGAAATTGGAAATAATAGAAAGAGATGGGAAATATGGCCATAGGTCGGAGTGTAGGATTTGGGGTAGACTAACAGTGAGAATTCCCACCAAGCATTATATAGCATATCATAGAAATTAAATAGTAAAATTAACTCAAATATCACAAAGACAACTTTCAAAATCACACTCCAGTACTCTCTCCCTCACCAGTAATGTTCAAACTTAGATTGTAGAATCTAAACTTTACAGCAGATAATGAACTTGAGCAGGAAATAGAAGTGCTTAAATAGAAAGAAATGACATAGAAATTGCTTGTAAATTTTGGAATTCAAGTTCCTTATATTTATGTAGAGAACTTGTAGAGTTTTCTTGCATAATGTCCCCCTTTTGATGCATATACAAACAAAATGCTAGTAGATCAAAAACCAGTGTCCATATTTTTCTCCTCGGCATCATTGACATATTTAGTTAAAATACTCACAATCCAGATTTGATGGGAGAATCACACAAAGAAGTCAACAGGAGTAAATTCTTGAAGCAATCTTGGGCGTTAGTGCATCGGGACGCAACAAAACCATCTAAAAATTGAGCATTTGGTCATTGAATTTGCTTTGCCTTGCACCTTAGAAAATCATGTTTTATAGGAAATGTTAGTCTTACAATGGCACTGAGAGGGGGGGGGGTGAATCAGTGCAGCTATTTAAAAACTTAAATATTCATCTCTTAATTCAGAACTAATGAATGCTTAAAACAAGATGCGGCAAATGTAACAAGATAGCAACACATAACACAAGATTTAATGAGGTTCACCAGTTTTGGCTACTCCTCAAAAATAGACTGCTTGGACTCCCATCCAAATCCAGCCTTTGCAAAGCACCAACTTTACAAATAGTTTACCAGCACCAACTGGAAGGAGCACCAACCCCTAATTTATCTGCACCAACAGAAAGGAGCACCAACCCCTGATTCCAAGCACCAACTTGGACTTTTATTTTAAATCTTGATTGACATAAAAATGCCTTCTGTGTTACAAGACCCTCACTGGTCTATCTTTACTCAATTCAATCTCATGGAAGCATACACTCTTTTAAAGCTCTTCTTGTTGCACATTTACAGCCTTTTCTTCTAGCTTACTCTTGCAGCTCTCACAGCTCTGTTGCACTCTTTATGTTGCACTCTCTATGCTGCACTCTCTCTATGCTGTATTCTCTCTGTTGCACTCTCTATATTTTTCTCTATCTCAGCCGTGCCCTTTTATTCATTCTTTTTCACAACACATTTCCTCTATTTTGCAACAATTTTGCTCTCTCTTCCTGCATAGAGCTCAACGCTCTCTTATAGCACACTTTTTCAACCTACTTTTCTCAGCACATTTTCTCTCTATTTTTGTGGCACTTTTCACTATCATTAGCACGCTACTCTTTTTCTTTATGCACGGAGCTCAACACTCTCTTATCGCCCGCAACACTATCTCACTATCCTGTGGCTCTTTTTCTTTCGCAGCAACGCTCTCTCTACCCGCATAGTGCTAAAAAAAACTACCTCTCGCAAATATGCTTTTATAACAGAGTTATGTTTCTATTTTTGACTTCTATATTTTTGCATGCAGCTTATTAATAGAAATGGCTTCTTTATTCTCCCATGCAATATTATTAATAGAACGGTTCTTTGAAACATTTCTCTGTCTGAATGAATCATTGGGCCCATAAATGGCTAAGCTACGGGGGTAGATTAACCTTCCTGAAATCGGTTATTCAGGCTTTGCCGATCTATAAATTCTCAATATTGGCTGCCCCTCATACCATCTGGAAAGAGCTGGACAAAATGGCTAGAATATTTTTATGGGAAGGCGCAAAAGGGAAGAAAAAATGGGCCTTGGTTGGGTGGGACAAAGTTACCCAGCCTAAGGATAAAGGAGGGTCGGGCTTGAGAAGTTCTATGCTTAATAACAGAGCTTTGGCTAGAAAACTGTATTGGAGGTGGATTTCTCAGCCATCCTCTCTCTTCAGCAGAATTATTTCCAGTAAATATTTGGGGCATGTTCATCCCAATGAGGTGGGTCACTTTCCCTTGGAAGGTCCTGGTTCCTTAGTGTGGTAGACTCTCAAGCTTGGGTCACAGATTATCAAAGATCAATTATTCTGGAAAGTGGGGAAAGGAGACAAGGCTCGTTTCTGGACTGACTCTTGGGACCAACATCCGCCCATTATTGTTATGTTCCCTGAGCTACAACCTATCATGACCGCCTTAGAAGCCCAGGGTTGGATCCTTATTGATAATTATCTTCTTACCAGTCATTTGGGGGGGTATACTTTTAAAAAGTTTAAGCGATGGGAGGAGTGGCCAATTACTGTCTCTCCGGAGTTGGCGCCTATCCTGCAAAAAATCTTGTCAAAAAGGTTCCTCACGGGGAAGGATGAGGAAGATGAATTAGCCTGGGGCTATGGAAGCCTTGGGGTCTACTCAGTTAAGGCTGGATATGAAGAGATCCTCCCTGAGCCTCCCCCACACTCTTTTTCGGTTCAGCATTGGAGAAGGATTTGGCATTCAAAGGGTTGGCCGAAAGTGAATTTCTTCGCTTGGCAACTTATGCATAATGGTCTTCTCACCTTTGACAATCTCAGACGTAGGGGTTTCAATGGCCCCTCTCAATGTGCTTTATGCCTCCAACATGAGGAAACTGTAGACCATTTGTTTTTTGAGTGTCCTTTTACTCATCAGATTTGGGAACGCTGGTTCTCTCAATTTAAACTCCAGGCTAATGGTGTTCTCAACCGTACCAATATTTGGGAAAAATGGAAATGGGGCAGGTTCAATTCCATAGCTCTCCGAACTGGCTGGCAGTTAGGCTTTCTCTTCATTTGGTGGCAAGTTTGGTTGGAGAGAAACGCCCGGATCTTTAGAAACACTTTCTCCTCGATTGACGGCGTTTGGCAGGTCATCTGGAGCAAAGTCACAAAAACTGTTGCTACTTTTGTCAATGAAAATAATCAGGCTACTCTTGGGCATCCTGAAGAGGGGGTTGATGGTCATGAGTGGCAAGGCAGATCATGCTGGAAACCTCCCCCTATAGGCTGGATCAAGATCAATACTGATGGGGCTGCAAAATGTAACCCGGGCAACGCAGGAATTGGTGTTGTTTGTCAGGATCACTCGAGTGCGGTTATTTACTGGGAATTGCAAGGATTGGGCAGAGCCACAAACAATGAAGCCGAAGCCTTGGCCATTAAGTCAGCGTCTATCTGGGCTGTTAAGCAGGGTTACCGGAGGATAATTCTTGAATCTGATTCTCAAGTCCTGATCGGCGCTCTAGATTGCTTGCGGAATTTCTCTTTAAAAGCCTGGAGACTGCGGATGTTGATATCTCAAATCAAGGAGTTATGGAGGGAGTTAGATGATGTCATCCCTGTGTATGTGAGTAGAAATCTGAACACGGTAGCTGACTTCCTTGCGAAGATGGGTGTTGAGAAAGAGGTAGGTGTTCAGCTGCACAGTGATATGCCTATGATAGATGAAGAGATTCGGAGTGGTCTGGAACGATCCCTGCATCCATGAGCTCAAAAATGACTAAGGTTAGTTTCTGTCGTGATATCGTGACATATTGCGCCGTCGCGACCCTGTTTGGTAATCTGTCATGATTTCACGACATGTTGCTCTGTCGCGACATGTTGCTCTGTCGCGACATGTTGCTCTGTCGTGACCTATCCTGGATAACTGTAGCGATTTTGCTACCCTTTTGGTTGCTGCGGCTTTGGGAGGAAAATTGTAGCGATTTCGTGACTTGTTGCACCGTCGCGGTCTTTGATGAGAAGGTGTCGTGATGTCGTGACCTTTTTTGTTGGTTTTGCTGCTGGAGGAAAAGTGTCACGATATCGCGACGCTTTGAGAAAAATTGCATGAAAGGGAAAAACCGTCGCGATATCGCGACAATTTTTTTGAAAAGCTACTCTAAGGAAAATTCGTCGCGATTTCGTGCCTTTTTTGAGGAAAGGACACAAAGGGGCATACTTGTTGTGATTTTGAGATGTTTTGAGAAAAATTTAGTTAAGTGGAAAAACCATCGCGATATCGCGACCTTTTTTGTGAAAAGCCTCCCAATGGATAACCTGTCGCGATTTCGCGACATGTTTATGGAAAGGAAGCAAAGGGGAAAACCTGTAGCGATTTCGCTACAGTTCTGGAGAAAAACTGCTTGTAGGAAAAACGTCGCGATTTCGCGACTAGTTTTGGTAATGGGCACCTCGGGGGTGAACATGTCGCGATTTCGCGACACTTTTGCGGATGGGGCGCCCATTGGTTTTCTTGTCGTGATTTCGCTACACTTCCGGCCAAGTGGGGCTCCAAGGAAAAGCCGTCGCGATGTCGCGACACTTTCTCAAAGTTGCTGATCAAAGGGGTCCTCGTCGCGATTTCACGACATTTTCGGGGAGCAGGTGCCTTCAGGCTTTCTCATCGCGATTTCGTGATGCTTTTGGCGTTTGGGTGATTTGGTGCTGTGCTGTCACGATTTCGTGACTTTTTTCGTGTGTTGTGGTTCCGGCACTTTTTGTCGCGATATCGCGACATGTCGCGATTTCGCGACATGTCGCGTTATCACGACTGGTTGTTGTGGCGCGGCGGTTGTTTGGTTTGGTGTCGCGATTTCGTGACATGTCACGTTTTCGCGACATGTCACGTTTTCGTGCCCTTTGTACTTCTGGTCTCTTTGCGCTTGGTTGGGATGCCCTTTCTCCCTCTTGTAACTGTCTTTTGTTTTAATACAAGTTTTTTTCATTTTTTTCAAAAAAAAAAAACATTTCTCTGTCCGACTCTTGGTCTTCTTCTGACGACTTTCAGTAACCATCGCTGCATGAAATTTCTTTATAATGGCTCCTATAACTATAGTAAAGACTTCTATTTACTATCACTATAACTGCCCTTGTAACTGCTGTAATTACTTCAGATCACTGTTCTTCTTTTAGCTGCATGATTTCTATCAGTAACTGCACATTTAACTATTACACTGACTTCAGTTAACTCTTCTAATATTTGCTGCATGATTTTTCTATGCAACTACATCTGTAACTGTCGTTTACCTCCAGTTAACTTTACTTCGGCTTTTATCCATGAAACTAAGACATGTCACAAAATCGTGATAGTTTTTGCCTCTTTGTCCACTTCTTCGCTTGCACCCGCAAAAACCAGACATGTCGCAAAATCGTGACACTTTCACCTTCTTTGCACTCTTCTCTGCCTGCACTAGTGCAAACATGACATGTCATGAAATCATGACATCTTTTGCTTCTGTACATTAAACTCTGCAAGCTCTAGCGAAAAAAAGACATGTCACGAAATCACAACACTTACACCTACTCGCTACTCTTCTTGTCTTCAACCAACAAAAACGAAACATGTCGTGAAATCACGACATCTTTCTCAACCTTGTGCCTTTTCTGAATTTTGCCCACGAAAATGGAACATGTCATGAAATCATGACATCTTTCTCTTCCTTGTGCCTTTTATTCCTTCTGCCCATGAAAACGGAACATGTCACGAAATCATGACACTTTCGCTGCCTTGTGCCTTTTCTATCTTTGGCCAACGAAAATGAAACATGTCACGAAATCATGACATCTTTCTCTTCCTTGCACTTCTCTTTGACCCTATCATGAAATCGTGACATATTTCTCTTCCTTGCACTTCTCTTCGACCCTGTCGCGAAATCGTGACATCTTTCTCTTCCTTGCACTTTTCTCCGCAAGCTCCAGCAAAAACTTGACATGTCGCCAAATCATGACACTTTTTCTCCTTGGCACTTTCTCTTCGAACTTGTCGCGAAATCGTGAAACTTTTTCTCCTTAGCGCTTCTTCTCCAAACATGTCGTGAAATCGCGATAGTTTTCCTTGCAAGCGCTTCTTCTCCGAACATGTCGCAAAATTGTGACAGTTTTTCTTGCAAGCGCTTCTTCTCCGAACATGTCACGAAATCGCGACAATTTTTCTTTCAAGTGCTTCTTCTCCGAACATGTCACAAAATCGTGACAATTTTTCTTGCAAGCGCTTCTTCTCCAAACATGTCATGAAATCATGACAGTTTTCCTACTTGCTTTCTTTTCTGCCAATCATGTCGCGAAATCGCGACAACTTTCTTACTTGCCTTCTTTGCTTCCAGCATGTCACGAAATCGTGACAGTTTTTCCACTTGGCTTCTTTGCCTGCAACATGTCGTGAAATCACGACAGTTTTTCCACTTGGCTTCTTTGCCTACAAAATGTCACGAAATCGTGACAGTTTTTCCACTTGGCTTCTTTGCCTACAACATGTCATGAAATCACGATAGTTTTACTTGCGCCTTCTCTCTCCTCGTCCATGTTGCGAAATCATGACAATTTTACTTGTGCCTTCTCTCTCCTTCGATATGTCATGAAATTGCGACAATTTTACTTGCACCTTCTCTCTCCTCTGATATGTCACGATATCACGACATTTTTCTTTCTACATTCTAACTTCTCAACCTATCGCGATAGAAAACATGTCGCGATATCACGACAGTTTTTTTACTTGTCTTTTTCTTTGATTTTCTAAATCTGGGTCACTTTTGTTTTCCTAGAATTTCATTGTACATGCTCTGTATGATCTCTGTACTCTTGTTCACTTCATCAACCAATCCATCTACTGCTCTGACTACTCTGCACTCTTGTCCATTGCATCAACCGATCCTCTGTCTGTGTTGACAATAATGATAATTCTTTGGCTGCACCTTGCTCATCAATCAACTCCTGTCCATCACCTTGCTCATCAATCAAATCCTGTCCATCACCTTGCTCATCAATCAACTCCTATCCATTCCTATCCATTGCATCAGTTGATCAACCTGACTGTGTTGACAATAATGACAATACTTTGGTTGCACCTTGCACATCAATCTCCCCCTTTGGAATTGTTGGCAACACACGTAATTGAGTGCAATTACCTATAATTCTTCTCCCCCTTTGACAATAATACCAAAGGTTGGCTGCAAACTCCCCCTGATTCCATGCACAACATTCTCAGGCAAAAATTATTATAGTTAGCATAAATACTAAGCATGAGCAATAAGGTAAACAAATGCATAAATGCTCCCCGTGAGAATTTTATCCCGATGGCTAGTCAAATCTTAGTCTATTCTTGGGAATATGTGACCACTTCATTTCACACTTTCTTCTGAGCCTCAACCCTTTGTACTCTGTTATAGGCTCACTAAGAACCTGCTTAAAAATCTCACATAGAACTTGTCCAGATCAGCTCACAATTCCACACTAGAACCTATCCAAATCAGCTCACAAGTTCATCAAGAAAAACTTGCTTAGCATGAACCCACAAAGAGAATTGTTAGAGACCCAATGTGATCCATCAACCTCATAGAATCATAAAGGGAATTGCTAGAGACTCAATATGTTCTATACATAACTCCCATTCTCAATATCATCTCAATCTCAATCTCAAAATAATAAGATAGATGAAGAATGCTTTTCTCAAGAACATGAAACACAACCCAACAATTGCCAACCATGCAATAACTCATCTAACAATGATACTCATGTTCTTTCCACAACCAATTATCTATTCTCAACCAATTAGGGCTTTAACAACAATGCTTATAGACAAGGTTTAACCACCATTATTCAACTCAAGATTAACCTTGAAGCATTCAACCATTCACTACATGAAAAGGAAACTAGTAGACATCCTTTTCCTTCCAAAGGTATTTGAACAACACAGCCACCAACTTAAATCACCAATGCAAAGAATAACTTGCTCAAATCAATCTTCAATGGAGTAAGCCCAAATCATGTATCAAGTAAAGCATTAACTTGATCAAAACAACCTCAATGACAACAACTCAACCATCAATCTCAAAATAGCCAACTAAGGGTTTCACCATCTTAATGCAAGTAGCAAGTCTTGCTAACATAAACCCTAGTGCAAAATGCTTCATCTTCCTCAACCAAAATTATGCATTCACCCAAAGAAAACTCATCAATAATTTTAATGCATAAACGATCTTCACTATCCAGAAACTGGGATTTACACCAACAAGAATACCTAGTAGACAACCTTTTACCTCCAAACTCAATTTTAGAAAATACACCATCAACAATATACATGGAAGAAGTTGCCCATACCTTTGTTTGAGGAAGAAGAGAATAGTTCTTCAACCTGTTACCAACACCACCCTCAACTTTGCCACCAAATTAGGGTTAGATTATAGAAGTAACCACAAAAATATGTATTCCATTAAAACACATTATGACTCCAATCTTTAGAAGTCAACTATCAAAGAATATATAAAGCATACAAACAATATATCCTTTTACACCTTACTCAAACTCATACTTTTGGACCATTACCTCTAGCGTTGGAACCTCAATCTACGCGCAGTCATCAACTCTCGGTATTCTACTTCCTCAGGCAATATCTCGCATTCCTCAAATAATGCAAGACCTTCTTAGGTGCATAGGCATCTTGTCCTCCTAGGCGCTTCACTACCTGGGTACTATTCTTTCAATGTCTCTGCCTTGCATGTGCCACTTGCCACTCTTGACCAACTGGGAGCTAGTGCCACTAATTGCTTTGACTCTGGCACCTCTTTGATAACGGCTACTTCTTTAGAGAAAATTAATTCTCTCTTATACCAAATGATGTGTTGTATTTTTGATTAATAACCACACGCCTTCCCACTCAGAACATGGATTTTGTATTACCTGTAGATTGGGAATGTTACAGGCTTCAAAACTAGCACCTGCCAGCTTATGCTTCCATGAAACATCGACCTGTGATGGATGTTCTATCCCAGATAACGCCTATCAGCTACTGCATCGAAAACCTAGTTGTTCACCATGTTGTTCTGTTGAAACACATCAGTTTAACACTATCTCCACAAACATCTATATGAACTGAAAACACACTTGACAACTATACAACAGTAACTCGACTGCTAGTTGTCCATCCTCAGATACCCATACAAATACATAGGAGCATTAAAATAAAACTTTAATATTGCTCCCCCTGAGGATGTGCCACCTGGAGCTTCTTAATGCAGTAGAGGAGTAATATCCTTCTATCCAAGGAGACACGAATTCCTTTCTTCTATCTTTCTCCAGACTTTCCTGAACTTGGGCTTGAGTTTTTCAACTACATCCCTATTTTGCCCCTATTCGTGAACTTGAAAATTTCTCTTGTGGGGTTGTCTTTTGTGCATTCTTGATGGATGATTCTTTTATTTTCTTTTATGCACATGATTTATTCTCTGTCTGTATTGCATTCTTTGAGTCTGATGAAATCTAGGGTTTTGCCTTAGATTAGATACATAAGTGCTTGGACAGAACCTTGCTATGTGCCCTTGACCGTTGCATTTAAAACATTGCACATGTTTTATTCCCTATCTGTATTGCATTCTGTTTGTATGATGAAATCTATGGTCTTGCCTTAGATTGGATATAGAAGTGCTTAGGAAAAACCTTGTTATGTGCCCATGGCCATTACATTTAAAACATTGCATAGGGTGTTCACTCAGGAAAGCATATGTGTTTTTATTAGAATAACTCTTTGATCTATTATTCTGTCCATAATAAAATGCCTTGTGACCATAGCAGTTGCATTTAGAACAATAGCCATTAAAAGCATTATTATTAAAATAGTGAGAGTGAGAGAACCTCTTTTGTTGTGGTTGCTTTGCTATAGATCTTCTTTGATGCTTTCTTCCTTTTGAAGATTTAGCTTCAACCTTGAACTTCTTCTTCTCTGCATATTTGGAAGATGAGGGTTGTTCAGCTTCAGACTTTTCTCGCTTTGATCCTTCAGTAGTGTGTTTCTTCTTCTATGCAATTTTGGAAGATGAAGGTTGTTCAGCTTCATATCCAAGACCAAACTTAGTCGTGGTGCTTCTTTGTTGCTTTATCATTGTATCTAGCAACTCTGTGCTCTTCTCAAATTTGAGATTTACATTGGCCTCTTCTAGTTGTTTCTTCAATGAAACAATATCTTCTTCTTGTTGGCAGCAAACAGTCTCTTTCTCATTGATTTGAGACCTGAGAATATCTTCAATATTTTTGTATTGTTCTACCTACAGCTTAAGATCAACAATAACTTTGTTAGATTCCTCTTCACTTGTGCTGCATACAACATCCAGGTGTGTCTTTAAGGCTTCTTCTGATTTCTTGGCCTTTTGAACTTGTAGGAAGAGATCTTCAATATCATCCCCATATTATTATAACTTCTTGGATAGTCTTTTTTTCTTTTTCCTTTCTAACCCCAACTCTTCAAGTGCAGTAATCAACTCACCTCGTAGATTTACTTCAGCCTCAGCCTCAAGGTTTTCATCATATTCCTATTCTTCTTTAGTGTTCACTTCTTCTACCTTCTCTAGTTCAGTTTTCTCTCCCATAAGAACTAAAACTGGCTAAGATGCCTTTTTGGAGGAGGATCTGTTCCTTTTAGCCATTGTGTACTAATCAAAGATCAACCCTGACTGATTTAGTCAAAACTCGGAACTTGGCTCTGATACCAATTGTTAGTCTTACAATGGCACTGAGAGGGGGGGTGAATCAGTGCAACTATTTAAAAACTTAAATCTTCATCTCTTAATTCAAAACTAATGAATGCTTAAAACTAGATGCAGCAAATGTAACAAGATAGCAACACATAACATAAGATTTAATGAGGTTCACCAGTTTTGGCTACTCCTCAAAAATAGACTGCTTGGACTCCCATCCAAATCCAGCCTTTGCAAAGCACCAACTTTACAAACAGTTTACCAGCACCAACTGGAAGGAGCACCAACCCCTAATTTATCTACACCAATAGAAAGGAGCACCAACCCCTGATTCCAAGCACCAACTTGGAATTTTATTTTAAATCTTGATTGACATAAAAATGCCTTCTGTGTTACAAGACCCTCACTGGTCTATCTTTACTCAATTCAATCTCATGGAAGCATACACTCTTTTAAATCTCTTCTTGCTGCACACTTACAACCTTTTCTTCTAGCTTACTCTTGTAGCTCTCACAGCTCTGTTGCACTCTTTATGCTACACTCTCTATGTTGCACTCTCTCTATGCTGTATTCTCTCTGCTGCACTCTCTATATTTTTCTCTATCTCAGCCGTGCCATTTTATTCATTCTTTTTCACAATACATTTCCTCTATTCTACAACAACGCTGCTCTCTCTTCCCGCACAGAGCTCAACGCTCTCTTACAGCACACTTTTTCAACCTACTTTTCTTAGCACATTTTCTCTCTATTTTTGTGGCACTTTTCACTATCAGTAGCACGCTGCTCTTTTTATTTATGCACGAAGCTCAACACTCTCTTATTGCCCGTAGCACTATCTCACTATCCTGTGGCTCTTTTTATTTCGCAGCAATGCTCTCTCTACCCACATAGTACTAAAAAAACTACCTCACACAAATTTGATTTTATAATAGAGTTCTGTTTCTATTTTTGACTTCTATATTTCCGCATGCAGCTTATTAATAGAAATGACTTCTTTATCCTCCCATGCAATATTATTAATAGAACGGTTCTTTGAAATATTTCTCTATCTGACTCTTGGTCTTCTTCTGATGACTTTCAGTAACCATCGTTGCATGAAATTTCTTTATAACGGCTCCTGTAATTGCAGTAAAGACTTCTGTTTACTGTCACTGTAACTGCCCCTATAACTGCTGTAATTACTTTAGATCACTGTTCTTCTTTTAGTTGCATGATTTCTATCAGTAACTGTGCATTTAACTATTACACTGACTTCAGTTAACTCTTCTAATATTGGCTGCATGATTTTCCTATGCAAATGCATCTGTAACTGTCGTTTACCTCCAGTTAACTTTACTTTGGCTTTTACCCATGAAAATAAGACATGTCACAAAATCGTGATAGTTTTTGCCTCTTTGTCCACTTCTTCGCTTGCACCCGCAAAAACCAGACATGTCACAAAATCGTGACACTTTCACCTTCTTTGCACTCTTCTCTGCCTGCACTAGCGAAAACATGACATGTCACGAAATCACGACATCTTTTGCTTCCGTACATTAAACTCTGCAAGCTCTAGCGAAAACAAGACATGTCGCGAAATCGTGACACTTACGCCTACTCGCTACTCTTCTTGGCTTCAACCAACAAAAACGAAACATGTCATGAAATCGTGACATCTTTCTCAACCTTGTGCCTTTTCTGCCTTCTGCCCATGAAAATGGAACATGTCGTGAAATCACGACATCTTTCTCTTCCTTGTGCCTTTTCTTCCTTCCGCCCATGAAAACGGAACATGTCGCAAAATCGTGACACTTTCGCTGCCTTGTGCCTTTTCTGTCTTTGGCCAGCGAAAATGAAACATGTCACAAAATCATGACATCTTTCTCTTCCTTGCACTTCTCTTCAACCCTATCACGAAATCACGACATCTTTCTCTTCCTTGCACTTCTCTTCGACCCTGTCGCAAAATTGCGACATCTTTCTCTTCCTTGCACTTTTATCTGCAAGCTCCAGCGAAAACTCGACATGTCATGAAATTGTGACACTTTTTCTCCTTGGCACTTTCTCTTCAAACCTATTGTGAAATCATGACACTTTTTCTTCTTAGCGCTTCTTCTCCGAACATGTCGCGAAATCGCGACAGTTTTCCTTACAAGCGCTTCTTCTCCAAACATGTCATGAAATCGTGACAATTTTTCTTGCAAGCGCTTCTTCTCCAAACATGTCATGAAATTGCGATAGTTTTTCTTGCAAGCGCTTCTTCTTCGAACATGTCACAAAATCATGACAGTTTTTCTTGCAAGCACTTCTTCTCCGAACATGTCACGAAATCGTGACAGTTTTCCTACTTGCTTTCTTTTTTGCCAATCATGTCATGAAATCGTGACAACTTTCTTACTTGCCTTCTTTGCTTCCAGCATGTCGCGAAATCATGACAGTTTTTCCACTTGGCTTCTTTGCCTACAACATGTGAAATCATGACAGTTTTTCCACTTGGCTTCTTTGCCTGCAACATGTCGCAAAATCATGACAGTTTTGCTTGCGCCTTCTCTCTCCTCGTCCATGTCACAAAATCGTGACAATTTTACTTGTGCCTTATCTCTCCTCTGATATGTCATGAAATCCTGACAATTTTACTTGTGCCTTCTCTCTCCTCCGATATGTCACGATATCACGACGTTTTTCTTTCTTCCTTCTAACTTCTCAACCTATCGCAATATCGTGACAAAAAACATGTCACGATATCACGACAGTTTTCTTACTTGTCTTTTTCTTTGATTTTTTGAATCTGGGTCACTTCTATTTTCCTAGAATTTCATTGTACATGCTCTGTATGATCTCTATACTCTTGTTCACTTCATCAACCGATCTATCTACTGCTCTGCACTCCTGTCCATTGCATCAATCGATCCTCTGTCTGTGTTGACAACAATGACAATTCTTTGGCTGCACCTTGCTCATCAATCAACTCCTGTCCATCACCTTGCTCATCAATCAACTCCTATCCATCACCTTGCTCATCAATCAACTCCTATCCATTCCTGTCCATTGCATCAACTGATCAACCTGACTGTGTTGACAACAATGACAATACTTTGGTTGCACCTTGCACATCAGGAAAGTGCATCAAGCATTAAATCTTCTTTGAAAAATGACAAGGTTGATAGGCGATGCATTGGAATTGCATACCCACCAAAGTGGACGGTGCCTTGAAAATGAGCAAGGTTACACTGGATTCAAAGGAGCAATACTTAAGTCTCGTAGTTTTTCAACAATGAACCCGAATATATCTCTAAAATGGATTTTACTCAAGTTACGTCCAAAATGAGCTTTTCGATGGTGAAATGCCCAAGAAGTATTTTCATTGCACTTGGAAATTGTAGACACCTAAAATGCGTCATGTCGATGGCGACTACTCATATGGACATGCTACAAGACCATATGGAAGATCTTGGATAGACTCCAAGATAGAGCAATGGTTCTAACCACTCAATTTGGGCTCCTTGGCCTAATCAGTCTGAACCACAGCCCAGACCTACGGTCTATAGTCTGAACCACGGTTGACACCTACGGTTTACAGTCTGGACCGTAGCTGTAACCTACGGTCTTAACTAAAGTTCAGTTGGCCTTCATCCGAGCCAAATCGGTTTGAACGACCATTTGTTCTAGAAGAAGGTGGTTAAAGGATGGAAGCTTCCAATCCAACTGTCCTAACCACCCCTTCTTGATCTTGGCTTCTCCATGAAGCCACCCCTAGCCCTTGGGTAATCCTATAAGTACCCCTCAAAAATAGGGCAAAATATAGAGAGATGAGATAGCACACTTGAGCAGCGAAGCCCTATCAAATTGTACACTCACTTGAGAGTACTGAGAGAGATTTTTTGCCAACCCCTTTGCTAATTCATCAACCATCATGACAATTGTGCCATGGATGCCCTAAGGAGCTAGAGAGCCAAGAAATGCTAATTCGGGCAAACGGAGGCCCAATTCAATGATTCAACCGCCAAACCTATCAGAGGACACCGAAGGTGACCCTTGAACATCAATTGGACAAGGAGGTCAAGCCCACAACCCTTGAATTTGGAGGGCAAACCACTTGGTTGCTCACCGTGGCTTTCAGCCATGGTTTACAGTGCAGACCGCTAATCAGAGCTACGGTTTGCAACAGAGGTGACTTCTCCTTATTGTTTCACTTCCAGTATGCTTAATTAGATTACATTTAGCATTTTAATGGTTTAGTTAGGAATTTAGAGACTTCTGACTAGCATAATTAGTGTTTTTACTAACTTGTTTTCATTATGGTAGTTTAGACATTAATGGCTTCTTTTCATGTTATAATGCTTCATTTCAAGTAATTGATGCCATAGATTGATAGTTGTATTTCTTGTTCATATATTTCCATCAATATTGATAGGATTTGCGCATGTTTAGCATAGTTTACGCATTTTCTTGAATTCATGTCATTATGCTATTTTCATGCTATTTGTCTTTAAAGGGCCTCATCATGAGAGGTTTCCTATGCTTTTGACATTCTTGTGTTGTTTCTTGATCATAGGAAATAGGTTTTAAAGGAGCTACAATCATTCAATTCCTTCCTCAACATGAAGAAGAGGGTCTACTCCACCCTAGAGCAGTTCGTGTCATCCCGAAGGGCACTTTGAAATCACACCTACCCTTGAGAGGGAAACAAAACACCTCCTATTGTAACAATTGTATCAAGATGATTATCCCTAAGAGGGATGTACTTGTAATTTGAGCTTGGCATTGAAATATAATGGAATAAAGCATCTTTTATTGATCATTTCATTGTCAATTTCTTGTTCTTGTATGCATCTTGTATTTTTTTTATCAATTCTTGCAATAGGATACATTAGGTGTGAGCCTTTTTGGTGGTTACAGAAGGCGATCACGGTGGCACCCCACAAAAATAGACATCTGACTATGTTTCTTGTGCTTTTGGAATTGTAGGTATAGACCATAGCTATCAGCTATGGGCCAACAATTGAACCATAGG
Source organism: Wollemia nobilis (assembly GCA_028583015.1). Lineage (NCBI taxonomy): Eukaryota > Viridiplantae > Streptophyta > Pinopsida > Araucariales > Araucariaceae > Wollemia > Wollemia nobilis. The sequence goes on along the minus strand of JAQPPZ010015288.1, from coordinate 198,510 downwards.
TTCAACACATGGTTTACAGTCTAAACCATAGACCAGACCTACGGTTTACACCTGACAACATAGACAACAAAAAGTAGAGTGCAGATCAACTCAGGACCTGAGGTAGGCCCTATTTTCCACTCTCTGTTCTTTTTTTACTCTGTGTTTTTATAGAATGCATAAAAGTGAATGAAATTAGGAAAAGCAAACTAAGAAAAGGAAATTAATCATGTCCTAGTTCATTTAGCATTTGCATCTGTAGAAAGGCACTGCTAGGAACAACGGACCTATGATTGCAGTCCACCCTAGGCTACAGCGTGCTTGATAGAAGTGTCTGTTTGGTTTGCATGTGTGAGGCCCAATTAGTGGCCATTATCATCGTAATATGCATTGTCTCAAAGAGCATCTAGAATAGCTTGCATTTTTTGAATTTGAAATGTTCTTTCATTTGCATAGCATATAGAAAATGAGCATGAGTGCTATATGATGCATTTCTTTTATGTATATTAAAATGAACCACACACACCACTTGGCACTTAAACGCTAGTGAGTTGGGCTTGACATCCAACCACTAGTAGGGTTCAACGATGGTGGGCGTCATTTCCATCCATTGGCCCAAATCCTATGTACCCTTTGTTATTAGACCAATACCGGATCCAAGAACCTTTCGTACCCTAGAAAATTTGCATGTATTCTCTTCGGAGGGTATAACGCTGATTGGGGGAAAATGGGTGAGGATCTGGGAGGACCTATGCTCCTTGACCATGTGTGGGCTTCATTACCACACATTATAGGTTGGATTACATGACTTGGAGTTCATAGCCAAGTTGTCGAGCTGCGAGTATACAGGTGAAAGCCAATTTAAACTGAGAATATCATCCAACACTTTTCAAAACATGATAAGGAGTTCTATACTGATACAACAAATCATTGAAACAACATCAAATAGTTTAGGGCTCACTTTCAAAAATTAATACGAGATAAACACTATTGTATACCTTGTTTGTGTAATAAAGAATAAATTTAGACACTAGGTACACTATGGTGGAGACACGGGGCGGTCGACAAAGGCATAAGCCTGAAGCCAATGACCAAGCCCCAACTGATTCACATCAGCAGCACATGTCGAGTCCTCGCCCACGTGTGCTTCTTGAACATCGTTCGACAAGCATTAGAGGAGATAACTCGACACGAGGGGAACTTACTGAGCATACCCCTACTAGAGGAGTTTATGTGCATTCTTCTAGGCATATGATAGATCAGGGAGCCTCTCAGCATGAGAGTGTTCCACTCGAAAGCCATTATCGAGACCGCATTGCACGCGCATCTATGGGATCGGTTGAAGAGTACATTATACAGGGGTCTAAGCTAGTACCCCTATGACATAGGTCTACAGGAGGATCCATGGCTCCACCTTCGGAGTATAGACGGGATCGAGATCCACCCATTCAGGGGCATTCAGATAGGGCCACCATTGAGCATAGGCCTGTGCAGACTCCCACATGTAAAGAACATAGAAAGATCACCATTGACATGGCTAAGGTGGGAGCCAATGGCACACCACCGCATGAGCGATGGAGATCTAGATAGTTGGATGGCTTGGGTAGCATCCTCGAGCAGCTAGGCTATAAGCCTTCAGCTCTGCCCACTCGTGCCCCGAGTGAGCATAGTAGGGGTTCTATAAGAACTACTAGAGAACATGGAGAGGCTTCTAAGCACCCTCATGTGATCCATCCACCATCCATGCATGGTGGCACAGAGCATAGAGTTCAGTAGGATGCCAATGTCATCTTTATAGACAAAGGTAAAAGCATCGTAGATCAGTCAGATGGGTACATAACCCATAAGGTCACTCACATAGAGCATACATACCAGAGGCCTATCATGGCCAATGACCTTGATAGATCGCATAGGCTGGTATCTGAGTAGCGGTGATAGCTTCTCCAAGATCAATTGGAGGATGCTCGCTTAGAAAGATAGTGCATTGAAGATGAGAATCTTCAATCGCAGAGGCTCATTCGACAGAGACTATATGAGCAGCGCATGCATGAAGAATGCATCCTTGCCCAAAAGGAGCATGTAGAGCAAGAAGATAGGCTAGCCAGGGCTGGTCTATATACTCATGTCGAGAATAGAGAGCACATCCAGAGAAAGGCTTTCTTGCAAGTCGATGCACAGTAGGAGCGTAGGGATGCTCATACTCATATTAGCACCCAACAAAGGGAACGACCACCACCGTTTGAACATGAGGGGCAACAACAATATGAGGAAGAAGAGGGAGTGGGAAATAATCAAGAATATCCTAAAGAATCCCTAGTCGAGGAGGAGGAGGAGCAATGACCTCCACCTTGATAGAGGAAGAATGTACCTCCGAGACCACCCTCACGTCAGCTTAGGGAGGAGGACTTCTTATCCTCAGAGGCTTATAAAGCCCTAGCGGCTAAAGTGAAGGCGATCGAGAGGTAAGGCATGGCTGTTCAAAATCTGACCTTAAGAAATATTCACAATGAGCCTCTAGACCCCTCGATACTTGCTCCTACCTATCCTGAGCATTTCGTTATGCCCAGGCTAGACAAGTTTAAAGGTGACGAAGATGCATAGGAGCACGTCACGGGATTTTTGGATGCTTATTTCCAAATAGCTAGCAATAATGCCTTACTTCTACACATGTTTGTCATGATGCTCTCAGGCCCAGCCTGAGAGTGGTTCAACCAGTAGAAGAGGTATAGTATTACCAGTTTTGAGCAACTGGTAGATGCTTTCCTTGAACACTTTTCTTTCGACATCAAGAAATAGGTAAACCTTTCCGATTTGGCTGCGCTAGCTCAGCGCGATGATGAGCCAATTGAGCAATATAGAAAGATATGGAGGAGGTTAATGGTGAAGCTACCATTCCCTATTCCTACCATAGAATTAACCTGAATGTTCACTAAGAGTTGTGCCAAGCACATCTCGCTATTGTTGCAACTACAACAATATTCAACATTCGAGGAAGCTTTGGCGCAAGCCAAGGTGATTGAAGACATCAAGTTGTAGGAAGGCAACTTGAAGCTTAAGAGCAGGAAAGAGGGGCCAAAGAAGAGCTCCACAAAGCATAAGGGCAAGCAGGCCCACGTCAACCAAGTGGTGTTGAACCTCCAGAGAGAGGATAAAGGGTAGCAAAAGCAAAATTATCAGGCCCAACCTCCTCCTACGTAGTACAAAAAGTGCAATAATAACTATAAGGGCAAGAACAAAGAACAATGCCCACCTCACCAATTCATACCTTTGATAGAATCACTAACATCGATATTCCACCAATTGTGTGAGGCCAAGGCAATAAGATTACCCAAAATCAAGATGGTCGATCCAAATCAACCCAAGGCAAAGGGGTACCAGGATGACTTGTTTTGCATCTTTCACCGAGCGAAGGGTCATGACATCGAAGTATGTTGGTCCTTCAAGCATATCATGCAAAACATGATTGAGAAAGGAGAGCTTGTAGTGCCAAGTAATCCACTAGCGCCTGACAACCAGAACATGGGGATCTACAAGAATCCACTTCCAAACCATGAGGCACCGCGCAACAACGTTGGTCACGTCAACCAGGTGTGCATCGAACCACCTACTCAGGGGTTCGTTGGTATGGTTAATGTTGTCACAAGGCATGGGAGGTATGAGCAGCTAAATCAACCATATGCTCCCATAAGAATACAAGCCATGTCGAATCAACAACCGATATAGAATATTCCAGGCCCACCAACGAGACCGGTGGTGACCATACGGAGTAGGCTAGTCCAAAACCTACAGATAGCTCCTGCGAAGTTGTCCATATATGAATTAATACAATAGTCCCCTAGGCATAGGGAGACTCTTATGGACATTTTGAGGTCTATTGAAGTACAATCCCAGGATGCTCAAGCATTCACAAATTTTGTGGGACATGTACAACAGTGCCAGGAACCAACGATCCAATTTTACGATCACGAGATCAGGATGGTTCCCACTGAGATGGCTGACCCACCATTGCATATAATTGCATGTGTCAACCATGTGCCATTTAAAAGGGTTTTGGTCGACACTGGTTCATCGATCAACATCATAACGACCAAGGCTTTGAGTCCCTTGAAGCTGCCAAAATCACACATCGTACCAACTGCATTCACGTTGAGAGCGTTTAACGACGCGTTATGTTCGATGGTTGGCACGATTGTCCTACCCATCCAAGTAGGCCTAAAGACCATCTCTATGATGTGTCATGTGATAGAAGGAGCCATGCAGTACAACATCCTACTAGGGAGGCCCTAGATTCATGAGATGCATTGCGTTCCCTCGATATTACATCAGTGCATGAAGTACATTCATGAGGGACAAGTTCACGTGGTACCATCAGATGGAGAACCATTCAAATTTGTGAACATGGCAGATCTACCAAGGGGTTTCATACTCCCATCAATGCACCTGGACGTCCAGCCAACATCATCGACTAAGATTCCAAAAAGAAAGCAAAGGGTAGATGCTCAACCATCGATATCTGTTTCACATAGATCTGAGCATACTACTGCTACTTCCTTGAGACCGACTGCATCAGTGATGCTTCGGGATGAGAGGAAGCAAAAGGTGAAAATGGGCAAGAGAGAAGAAAAGCATATGCCCAAGCCAGTCATCGAGGAGGCTCCCACCCCTATGGAAGTGGAGGAAGCCCAAGATATAGCCAAGGAGGTACCTCAGCCTACCTCGCATCATCAGTAGGGTCATCCACACCATGGGTGACTATTCATCTAGCCACTACAGGGCTTGGAGAGTACATTGTGCAAAATGTTACCTTCGAACCAATTCTGGAGATAGCACAAGAGATGGGTCACCCCCATGCTCACCAATTTTTGGTTGGATCCATGGTTCCATTGGGAGAACCACCCAACCAGACAAACTTCATCTATGCGGGGCTAGATCAGCTTCCCATGCGTACGCCCATGGATGAAGATGATGATGAACCATTCATGGTGAATGTTCATTATCTATCAAACCCTGACTATGCCAAACATATTTTTGAGTTATATCATTGGCATGGGTATGACCTTGGTCTCTTCGAACAAGGATGTAGGACTCCGCTCGAGCCACATTATCAGTTAGCAACTGATAGGTTCAGCCTAGGATTACAGATACAAGGACAAGATGACTTGCTCATAGCATCCTTAGATCACTTGTACCTTAGCCTAGGGGATGACATGGATTTTAACCCATATCATCCTAATCCATCCAGATTCTAGAGGACTTACCCAATGGTATCTATCATCACCATTGAGCCACTTGAAGGAAATCATGAAGAGCTCCTAGAGCGTATTGATACAGAGTGGAACCCTAGAGACAACCTGGGTCACCAAATCCATAGTGCTACCAATGACACAGGTGTGCAGGGGCATAGCCCCACAATTTTGGGTGATCTCGAGTCAGGAGATCTATACAGTGATGATGGAGAGGAGTCCACCTCCGAGATGAGTGGACCGAGTTATGATGCTGATAACGAATCCTCAAACAATGATCAATCTGAGGATGAAGCTGAGGTGACCTATCTAGGGTCTTTGCATGCGCATCACATACCGCTTATAGAGTCGGTACATGTTACCAAAGAGACTCTTCCCAACATTGATCACTTGGGGGAAGAAGTAGAGCTAGATTTCTTGGTAGTGTCACACTTACGATATAATTATCTGGTTTATCCAGATAGTGATGACAACAATCAAGAGGTCAGATTCATGGGGCCGCACCTGCTAGAGCGCCCCATAGGAGTAGGAGAGAATGATGGGTTTTGGTTGTCTGATAGTGATGAAGAAGATGAGTTAGAGAGGGCCTACCTTGGTCCTCCTTATTTGCATCACCATCATCAACCCATCGACATAGATGAGGTCTATCATCAGTTACGTGTTGGTCCTCGTCTGAGAGCAAGACGGTTAAACCTGGAGCAAATTTATCGGTTGGTTAATCCTCTTCCATCGACCTACATGGAGCTCCATGAGCCAAATGATCCTATTTTACAATTAGTGCATAGGGAGGATCCAGTTGTCCATAGTCCTCATAGAGAAGACCCCTTTGTGCCTGTGCCATTAGAGCCAGATCATGGGTATGAGGACTACATCGATTGTATAGAAGTTTGTCCATGTGGTTCTGGAGGCCAATACCATTCCATCAATATGGTCTCCATTGATTTGACCACTCCACTCTGCAATCCAGTAGATCCATCTAAACCATTGTATCTTAACAAAGATGCTATCGACTGGGATCATGTTGATTCACCTATAGAGCTTGAAGATTTCTTCCCTAATGAAGAAATGTTACAACCTTTCCATTTTGCACTAGGCTATGCATACGATGTCTATCATGCCAAAAATACTTCCAACGTGGAACCTATCAACCCGATTGATGACATCCATTTGATTCCTACACCTCATCAGCTTGAGGAGGGATCACATATGTCAGTAGAGGAAACCTTTGAGGTGGATATCAGTAATGATCCCACCAATGCAAAGAAGGTTAAATTTGGAGAGAGTCTCACTCCAGATGAGTGGGCCACCCTCATCCCTCTACTAAAAGAGAGACCAAATCTGTTTGCTTGGACGTACAAGGATATGCTAGGTCTAGACCCAAAATTGGTTACTCATAACCTTTCGCTAGATCTGACGAAGAAGTCGATCAAGAAAAAGCTTAGAAAGATGCATCCGATAGTAGCCTTAATGGTGAAAGATGAGCTACAAAAGTTGTTGGATGTAGAATTTGTAATTTCCATCGACTATCCAGAATGGGTGTCCAATATGGTACCCATAGGAAAACCTGATGGAAGAATCCGTATTTGCATGGATTTTAGAGACCTCAATAAGGCAACACCCAAAGATTCATTTCCATTGCCTAATATCGATGCTCTTGTGGATGCAACTACAGGTCACGAAATGCTCTCCTTAATGGATGGTTTTTCTGGTTACAATCAAATTTAGATTAAACTCGAAGACCAACACAAAACCACATTTATAATGCCATGGGGAACATTTTGCTACAAAGTTATGCCATTCGGCCTCAAAAATGCTGGTGCAACATACCAGCGGGCCATGACATACATTTTTCATGACTATATGCATAAGATCCTAGAAGATTACATGGATGACTTGTTAGCCAAGTCATTGCTACGTATTGAGCATGTGGAGGTCTTAAGGAAGGTCTTCGATCACCTAATAGAATATAATGTTAGGTTGAATCCTAAGAAGTGCGTATTTGGCGTAACTTCTGGTAAGCTATTAGGATTCATCATCTCAAAGAGAGGCATCGAAGTTGACCCAACGAAGGTCAAGGCTATCTTAGAAATGCGTCCTCCCTCCAATATTAAAGAGTTAAGAAGCCTTCAGGGTAGAGTAGCATCGATAAAGTGATTCATCACTCAGTTATCGGATAAATGTCGACCCATGAATCGACTGCTACACAAGGGGGTCCCATTCAATTGGGATGAGGATTGTCAAGCAGCTTTCACTGAAATAAAGCAATACCTGGCGACGCCCCAGTGCTAGCTCCACCAAGGCCAGATGTGCCTTTTTTGCTATATATATCGATGATCGACTTTGCATTAGGGACCATGTTAGCCCAAAAGAACATGCAAGATAAGGAGCAAGCCATATATTATATTAGCCGAACCTTGGTGAGTTACGAGCTAGGGTATGCATATGTGGAAAAACTGTGTTTAGCAGTAGTGTTCGCTACAAAGAAATTGTGGCACTATATGTTGAGTCATACAACATATGTTATATCAAAACAAAACCCTTTACAGTACATGATGAGTAAGACGTATCACAATACGCGTACTATGAAGTGGATCATGCTATTGATAGAATTTGATCTAGAATTCATAAGCCAGAAGTCCATTAAGGGATAGGTCATAGCTGATCAATTAGCTGAGGCACCACTGTCAAACAATAGGCCTCTAACCATAGAGCTTTCGGACGATGCAGTCTTCATCATATCTGAAGCTCCCGAACCCGAAGAACCAGAGAACAATGCTGATATGACTCTGTTCTTCGATGGTTCGAAGTGCGAGCAAGGGGGTGGTGCCGGAATAGTGTTTTTCACACCGCAAGGAGCTCCAATGCCCTTGTCATTTAAATTAGATTTTTTGTGCACCAACAATAACGCTGAGTACGAAGCCCTGCTGCTAGGGCTCCACACAGCCATCGCCATGAATATTAAAATATTAAACATCTTTGGTGACTCCTTGCTCATAGTAAATCAAGTCAAGGGGCTCTTTCAGTGTCGATGTCCCATACTGAAAGCCTATAAAGATCTTGTAATCACGTATTTAGCTAAATTGGAATGGTATGACATCGAGGCAATCCCTCGTTCATCAAACAGGTTTGCAGACACCATGGCATCTTTGGGATCCTTAATCCCTCAGAATCCATCTGTTGATTTCACTACCATTCATGTTAAAATGCTCTCGCATCCCACAGCGGAGCGAGAAGCCTTTGACAATAAAATGTCAGTCAATATGATTAGCGTAGAACCAAAAGCTGAATGGTTCTGCAGAGCTGAAGACTTTTTGAAGAAGGCACCCTGGGGGTCATTAACCTCTCAAAGTCCGACGGGGAGTGGTACTACCATTCACCATAAGGTTGTTTCCCAGTATGCATTTGCAAAAGTAAATACGCAGGGGGAGCAAGTCATCTTAGCAGTCAAAGCTGAGATTTATCAAAACTGGATGTCACAAATTAAAGACTTCCTAAAACTTAGTATGATCCCAGAGGGACTGTCACGTGCCGCAAGATGCACATTTAAACAAAAAGTGATAAAATATGTCTTAATAGGAGACATCTTGTACCGACAAAGTTACGATGGAGTTCTCCTTCATTTCTTAGAGCCCCAAGAGGCATCATGGGCAATTTTGCAAGCTCATGATGGTACATGCGGTGGCCATTTCAGCGGCATGGCCATCATCAAGTGCATCCTTCGAATGGGCTACTATTGGCCCACTATGGAGAAGGAGTGCAATGTGTATGTCAAGAAATGCATCAAATGTCAACATCATGCTAATCTTATGCACTTGCCATCATAGGCCTTACAACCCATTCAAGCGGCTTGGCCATTTTCTCAGTGGGGATTAGATCTTATAGGCAAGATCTCTCCCCCATCATCAGGTCGACATACATTTATAATCATGACTACTGAGTATTTCATAAAGTGGGTGGAAGCAATACCCTTAACAATGACAACTGGAGCTCGTATAGTAGAGTTTATACTGGAGCATATCATAAGTCATTTTGGGATTCCATCCAAAATAATATCGGATAATGGAACGTCATTCAAGAACAAAACTGTGAGAGCTTTGACATCTAAATATAGAATCAAACATAGTTTTGTGACTCCATACTATCTGCAAGCAAATGGGTAGGTTGAAGCTTCAAATAAGATAGTGGTGGCCATCTTGAAAAATATGGTCCAAGAAAACCATAAGGACTGGCATATCCAGCTGCCCCTTGCATTATGGGCTTATAGGACTAGTATTCGGATGCCCACTGGGGCAATACCATTCTCACTAGTATATGGCGTTGAGGCCATTATGCCCTTGGAATTGGAAATTCCAATGCTATGCGTCGCATTGAAAGAGTTCATCGATGATGACACCGCACGACAAGCTCGACTGGATCAATTGACGTTGCTTGATGAACATCACGTGAATGCTTTGGAGCATCTCCACGTTTATCAGGAGTGACTAAAATGAGCTTACAATATCAAAGTCCACCAGAGAGACTTTGAAGTTGGGGATCTTGTCTTGAAAGAGAACCAATAGAACTCTAATTTACCGCTAGATATGCGAGACAAATTCATGGCTAATTGGCTAGGACCTTACATCATATCTAAAAATATTGGTCTAGGTACCTATCACCTAACATCGCTAGGGGGTGTTGAAGAGCCTGAACCTCTCAACATCATCCATATTAAGGTGTTTTATGCTTGAGAGCATAGTAAAAGGCTCTGAGGGTTTGCTTAAAACCGCTCGGTCAATCCCAAAGGCTCCAAGGGTTGCTAAAAATTGCTTGGTCATCCTAAAAGGCTCCAAGCTCTTTCATGAGTAGTTTGGTCAATAAAAAGCTCCAAAGGCATCTGTAAGCCCTTTGGTCATCCCAAAGGCTCCGAGGGTTGCTAAAAAACCACTTGGTCATCCTAAAAGCTCAAGTGTTGGTAATAAAACTCCAAGGTAAACTTTGGTCATCCCAAAGGCTCGAGGGTTGCTAAAAATTGCTGGTCATCCTAAAAAGCTCCAAGCTTATCTATGAGTAGTTTGGTCAATCAAAAGGCACCAAGAGTTTCTAAAAACTGCTTGGTCAACCCAAAAGCTCCAAGGATTCTTAAAAATCGCTTGGTCATCCCAAAAGGCCCCAAAGGTGCTCATAATCCCTTTGGTCAATCCTAAAAGCTCCAAGGTTTCCTAAGAATCGCTTGGTCAATCTAAAGGCTCCGAAGGCATGTACTCACCGTTTGGTCAGATATGAGGCTCAAAAACTCATAAAAATTATAAAATCAATAAAATCCAAAAAAAATGGTAAAGCATAAAATACAAAAATATTTGCATTTGTATTTGAATTTTGCATTCTCATTTTGCATTCACTCATGCATCCACTGCATTACTGCATTGCATATAGGTATTCATCATCCATTGCATTCCGTAATAGAAGGCATTATGTTTGTCAATCTTACAAATGACACCACGTTTGTGTCTAAATCATGCATCTCTGCATTTATCATAATCCATCATTCATGTGAGTAATTGTGTTTCTCAACACAACCCATTTTGTTGCTATGGAGATATACTAGGGTTTTTTGGTCACTCAACCATACCTAGAGGTCTTATCAAGAGTTGGTAGAAAGCTTGCTTTGCTTTTGTAGCTGAGGTTCAGTTAGTATAGCCCTTAGCATATCAGAATCCTATCACTAATCAACAAATTAAACAATCCTAACAAGGACTAGGGGAAGATGAAAGTTATGAAGCAGGACCGGGTATCCTGAAGTGAAAAGAGTTATTCTTGCTTATCCCTCTATGCAAACGGTATGGGAAATGTTGGCAGTTGGCAAAAGGATAGGTTAGTTCCCTATTCAGAATCCCTTGCTTATGATAAAATGAGCAATATCCCAAAGTGATATCCCACATCAATCCTCAAGATTGATACCCTAGATCGATATCATAGATCGACTTCCCAGATTGATATCCCATATTGATATCATAAGATCGATATCCTCAATCGATATACCAAAAATAGTTTTCCCAAGTAAATCCCCCAAAGGAAAGTTTTTGAAGAAAATTATCACATGTGAATGCCAAAAAGTGAAGATCAAATGAAGATCAAAAAATAGGCTCAAAATCAAGTTCAAAGTGAAGATCAAATGAAGATCATAAATCAAAAGTTCGAGTGGAGATCAAATGAAGATCAAAAATCCAGTTCGAAGAGAGATCAAATGAAGATCCAGAGACAGTTCAGAATGAAGATGGAATCGACTCCCTTGCTTCACCACATATGAGCAAGTATCCCAAAAATTGAAGGATAGAAAGGAATGAGCCTGAATCCTTAGAATTGTCGGCACTACTGTACCTTACGCATGATGATATGTCTGATACACTTGCATCTCGCTCGTGGGCAGACCAATGTTTGAATGTGGAAGAGCTAGCTTCAGGTGTCCTGCATTGCCTAGTGGCTTAGTCCAACTAAAATCTAAACTTGGGATTGGATAAGACATTTGTGGAACCCCTATCTTAGCAATGGGCTGAAAGAATCCCGCCTGACATCGGGGAATGCTCGTGTCTTATCTTAATATACTCATGTGCACACATAGGGATAATGAACAGTTAGGGCCTATCCTAGTGAAAGCCTTGCATTTTAGAAGCCTAGTATGGTCAGTATGCAACTCTTGATAAGTCTATTAGGGTGTTTGAGTCTCATGGAAAACCTCAAAATCTCTCTAAAAAGTAACAAATGCTAAAAGCATAAACCATAAAATGGTAAAAGTCATTACAAATCATCAAACTGCAAAGTATCGAGTCCATGATACATCATCATATAAAGCACAATCAAGATATAGGATAGATACCAGATGGATATTAGAAATAATATTTAGATGACCACTGACTATATTGTGCATATTTTTCAAATTTGCAAAGGAAAATAGAATGACACATTATATCATTCACATCATAACATCGCATACCATTGCATTTCATATATGGGTGATTAATTGATCAAATTCTTATCTTCAGGATTTTCAATTACATTCATGATTTTTAGACATTCTATGGTGTCATCCATTAGATTGATAAACATAATTGCATTCATTCCTTATGTTTTAAGTGATTAAAGCATACAAGTTCATTTACATTAGATTACCATCATGTAAATAATGCATTACATACATCATTTATCTCTTCCTCCTATTCACATCTAAGCATCTAGATCATTGCATATCATCATCATCATAAATTAAATAGCTATCTAGTGCATGTCATCCATACATCACATCATATAGCATCAAATTAACATAAGCATTGCATCCATGTGCATAACATAAATAGAAAATTAAACATACACAAGTACACATAATGAGTCATAAATGATCAATCTCATATATATATATATATATATATATATGTGTGTGTGTGTGTCCAATAGAGTACATCAGGAGTACAAAATGCTCGTAGGCTACAATCGTGTAGGTCCTAGACCTTACACCAAAAATGATACATATGCAAAAATGTAGCCTAGATCTGGTAGAGCCCTAGCTCTAGCCTGCTCCCCCTGTACTGGAGCTCTCGTCACCTCCCTCAGCCCTATGCTCTAGAGCCTGCTCTATAGTCGGCTCTGGTGCCTGCTCTGTGCCCTACTGAGGGCCCTATGTGCCACCTAACCCAAAGAGGCCTAGCACATGGGAAATTGGTATGTCTATGCGGCTAGACCTATGACTAGAGGTCACACCCATCTCCTTGTGACCCTATGAGAGCTACCTCCATGTGTGCTAGAGGACCTATGTGTCCTCTCTGTCCTATGGGTCCATTGGCTGGAGCTCATCATGGACTATCCTGTAGTCCTGGACCTAGTCCTCTGAGACCCCATAGCATGTCTATCCTCTGGCACCTATAAGCCTCATAATCTGATGAAGCCCTCTAGCTGGGAGATGTGAGCTGCCCTCACATCACAAAGGTCATTTCCCTCCTCTACGAGGGAGATGCAATATGTCCTCTATCGTAGGATCACCACCTCCTGGTAGTATAGCTGATGGTGCCACTGGTGGTGCCATGATAGCTTGAGATGAGGAGGGGTCTCCTCTGTGAGCCTAGGACTGAGCCAAGTCCCTCTCTGCTATAGTCGTAGCTCATTGTGCCTCTGATATCTGTAATGAGCTAGTCAGCTCTTGAATCTGACCCTCTACTATTGTGGCATGAGTCGTGGCACCTATGAGCTCCTCTTGGAGCTATTACTACCTCTCACTATGAGCTAGCTTCACCTCTAACATGGTGATGCTAGTGTCCCTCTACAACATCTGAGTGTGGAATCACCCAACCTGGCTCTACAGATCTACTACCTAGGCTAGTAGCTGGCCTACCTCACTATCTGGAGGCACCTCACCCTCATCTAGTGCCTCCTCCTCGATATCCATGGGGGTGCATCTCCTATTGTAGCCTCTACCCCCTAACCACCCTCAGTCCATGGGTGCACATTGCACCCCTATGGATCAGCCTCAGCCTCATCATCAACTCGATGAGGGGTCCAGATCCTTGCCACTATAGTAGCGACCACCAAGCATCATAAGCAGGAGTAGTCCCAACCATAGAAACCCTTGACTCCTAGAAATCATTAGCCGCATCCCCAAGTGTTATCGATTGTATCCACTATAAACCTATCTCTAGAGCCAATCGCCTGTAGATGATCGATAGCTCTGGTATATCTTGGACTAAGCCAAACTACCATAAGACACGAGAGTAAAAATGGTACTCCTTGATCTCGTCCTTGCAACCTAGGAGCCACCTATCTCGATGAGCCTGATGTAACCACTCGTCAGCCTTCGACCATGCAGGGCACCCCATGTATGGGTGCCACTCTATATCATCGGGCCTCAATCCTATGAATCTGCTAAGGTAATGACCAATGTCCCCTACATGGGACCGACTTTGGAACCCCTCCTCCTCATGGGGCCAGCAACATAGCACTGGTGCGCATCATCAATAGAGTCAATCTCAAGTGGTAGCTCTATAGGATGCTCAATGCAGATATGCTACCAACCCTAGATCTATAGTAGTAGGTTGCAGTTGATGCCTACCCAGCTCTTGCAAGTCACCTGATATAGCTCTCGGTAGAGCTGGCACAATAAAGTGCTCCCCTAGGCTAGGAGCAGTGGCCGATGGATGGTGCTCTGAACAACCCTCCTGATGCTGGCAAGAAGGTTCTAGGGGATCCTCACACTTGAGGAATCTGGAAGGACTATCTGCATGACTAGGTGCATGAAGACTACCTCTCTGATAGAGAAGATGCACTCCCCTACCAGTAGCCGATGTGTACACCTCCATGATCCATCTTCCGCTGGGCCTCATCGCTCCGATCATCGAAGATAGCATCATAGACAACCTTCTTCCTTCGAGAGGAAGAGGAGGTGATGGCCTCACCATCAATAGGGATCCTAAAGATCCGATAGATGTCCTCTAGGGTGATGGTCATCTCACCCATCGGTAGATGAAATGTGTTGGTCCGGGCATTCTAGCTCCAGGCCAACGCGGTCATATATGTTGTATCTACCCTAATCATGGGTAGATCCAAGACATAGCCAAAACCAACGGCTTTGAACCACTCTCGCTCCCCTGCAGTAAGCTATCTGTGGAGGGTGCGAAGTATGTCTGGCTCTCGGGCCCTAGAAGTCAATGTCTAGAAATAAATAGTGCATAAGAGAAAAATCTAACTAAAATAAGCAAAAATAGATAAAAATGACCTTAAAAATGTCAAAAACATTCAAAAACTGATAAAAAGATAAAAACATGTCATAAAGCATTCAGAAAAACCAAAAAAATCAATTAGGCAAGTCATAATTGCATTAAATAACATTAATTGCCTATTAAACCTTAGAAAAATTAAAAATTTAATAATTTTTTTCTAAAGTCATCGAACCGCGGGTCAACCCTGCGGTCCGCATGCGGTCAAAAATTGACCGTTGGAATTTGAATTCCAACCGCAGCTGATACCTGTGGTCCCCAATTTGACAATTGGGAACCATAGCTGCCAGTTGTGGTCTAGGACCGAGACCCATTTTGGGTCCCTTCCTAGCCTAGCTAGCCAAAAAAATAAAAATCTAACCTAGCCTAGTCTACGGTGAGGTTCGTTGCCAACAATTTAGTGAAGTTCATTAACCCATTACTTAATGCGGTTTATTTTTTAGTTGGTAATGAGTGCGAGGACTCGGTTTTGAGTTACCTTGCCCGCACTGCGGCCTTCGCTAGTGGATGGCTATCTCGGGTCCGCCATCGGGGTA
Organism: Wollemia nobilis; assembly: GCA_028583015.1. Classification (NCBI taxonomy): domain Eukaryota; kingdom Viridiplantae; phylum Streptophyta; class Pinopsida; order Araucariales; family Araucariaceae; genus Wollemia; species Wollemia nobilis. The sequence continues at coordinate 183,015 of JAQPPZ010015288.1, read as the reverse complement.
CGAGTGAAATTTGAGGTCAAGTTTGGCAGCGTTCCGGATCAAGGAATGTCTCTCACCTCTCAGAGCTCTCTGAAATGTAGTTATTTGAATGAAAATAATGAAATTTTCAAAGTGGGAAAACTATTTATAGTTTCCCCTAATTTTGACGGACCGTAGCCCCGACCTGCGGTTCCCAAATTGGAAATTTTCAACCGCAGACCCTAGCCGTGGTTTGCAACCAACATTAAATGCACTCAAACCCCATCGTGGGAAGGTCTAAAATGATAAATTAATGACTCCTAATGGATCAAATTTCAAAAAGAGCAATCAATGTTGCAAATTTGGTGATGTTCAAAGCACCAGGATCGATCAATAAATCAAAATTAACAAAAAAATCAAATAATTAAAAACCAAATGCGCCTCGTATTCAGTACTTTACCCTATACACTTGGCGGTTGCAGTGACTTGCGATCCATGCAATCCGACAAGATGAGTAAATTACCATAAGGACATTTGGGGCAAAAATTGTCATCATTGATCTGATATGCTTCTTTTCAATTCCGAAGAAGGCCTTTGAGGCTGGACTGCTCCATGGGAACGAGGCGTTGCATGTCATTTCCTCTATGACATATTTTCAGCAAATCATCGATAACTTGATTCAACACAAATCTAATTGGATTTGTATCATTTTGATTCCCTAAGATGGCTATTGTAGCCCGACTGCTCCATGGGATAGGAATGTGCAATTACTATTAATAATTGGAATCATAAGCTGAACTAGGCTTAGCCAAGTAATTAAATGCTCAAATCTAAATTTGTTCAGATCATTCATTATGGTCAAGCGACCTCGTCACTTCATACATTGTCATTACCCTCATCGACTCATCGCTTGAGGGGGTAGTCATAATATCAAATCATAATCAAAATCAATAGAAGATCTCGAAGATCGTAGATCCCTTGATCTTGTCAAAATTGTGTTCATCCTTGCGAATCATTGTCAACAACTATCATAAGCTTACCCCTTTGCTTGGGGTAAATAGAAAATATGATAATTAGTTTGTAACTCTCATCCTTTTGGTTATATAGGCCTAACTCCTATTGTAGCACCAAAGCTACTCGAATGTCTGATGATGAGTGCAAACTCTTTCAAGTTTAAGCCTCCAAAGAGTTGGAAGCAATGATTCCAAGATGCGCATCCTTTTGTTGGACAAGAGGCATCTAATGTTGATCTGACTAATGATCATCATAGAACCTTCGACATCATTTTAGGAGGTCTATTTTTTCTCACGCATTGTTCGATCTCACAATGCATCTCAAAAGGGGCATCTGTAGACACCTAAAATGCATCATGTCGATGGCGACTACTCATATGGACATGCTACAAGACCATATGGAAGATCTTGGATAGACTCCAAGATAGAGCAATGGTTCTAACCACTCAATTTGGGCTCCTTGGCCTAATCAGTCTGAACCACAACCCAGACCTATGGTCTATAGTCTGAACCATGGTTGACACCTATGGTTTACAGTCTAGACCGTAGCTGTAACCTACGGTCTTAACTAAAGTTCAGTTGGCCTTCATCCAAGCCAAATCAGTTTGAATGACCATTTGTTCTAGAAGAAGGTGGTTAAAGGATGGAAGCTTCCAATCCAACTATCCTAACCACCCCTTCTTTTCTCCAAACAACCCCCCTACCCTTGGGTAATCCTATAAGTACCCCTCAAAAATAGGGCAAAATATAGAGAGATGAGATAGCACACTTGAGCAATGAAGCCCTATCAAATTGTACACTCACTTGAGAGTACTGAGAGAGATTTATTGCCAACCCCTTTTCTAATTCATCAACCATCATGACAATTGTGCCATGGATGCCCTAAGGAGCTAGAGAGCCAAGAAATACTAATTCAGGCAAACGAAGGCCCAATTCAATGATTCAACCACCAAACCTATCAGAGGACACCGAAGGCGACCCTTGAACATCAATTGGACAAGGAGGTCAAGCCCACAACCCTTGAATTTGGAGGGCAAACCACTTGGTTGCTCACCATGGCTTTCAGCCATGGTTTACAGTGCATACCGCTAATCAGAGCTGCGGTTTGCAATAGAGGTGACTTCTCCTTACTGTTTCACTTCCAGTATGCTTAATTAGATTACATTTAGCATTTTAATGGTTTAGTTAGGAATTTAGAGACTTCTGACCGACATAATTAGTGTTTTTACTAACTTGTTTCCATCATGGTAGTTTAGACATTAATGGCTTCTTTTCATGTTATAATGCTTCATTTCAAGTAATTGATGCCATAGATTGATAGTTGTATTTCTTGTTCATATATTTCCATCAATCTTGATAGGATTTGTGCATGTTTAGCATAGTTTACGCATTTTCTTGAATTCATGTCATTATGCTATTTTCATGCTATTTGTCTTTAAAGGGCCTCATCATGAGAGGCTTCCTATGCTTTTGACATTCTTGTGTTGTTTCTTGATCGTAGGAAATAGGTTTTAAAGGAGCTACAATCATTCAATTCCTTCCTCAATGCGAAGAAGAGGGTCTACTCCACCCTAGAGCAGTTCGTGTCATCCCGAAGGGCACTTTGAAATCACACCTACCCTTGAGAGGGAAACAAAACACCTCCTATTGTAACAATTGTATCAAGATGATTATCCCTAAGAGGGATGTACTTGTAATTTGGGGAAGACACTTGGGAGCAAGTAGTGGACTATGAGAACATTCCTTTTCATTGTAGAATTTGCAATGAATATGGTCATTTGGCCAGTGCTTGCCAAAATAAAATTCCTGATCAAAAGAAAGAAGATATAAACTTAGCGAGGTTTCCAAATACCTAAGAAGAAGAACACTCGAAAAAACCAGTTATGAAGGATCAATCAAATTCATCTACTAATATGTTTGAAATCCTTTCCACAAATGATGTCCCAAGTGAGGAAGAGGAAATAATGGAAAATGAAATCTTAGAAACACAATTTAAATATGAAGGGAAGAACTCAGAGACAAACCAACAAATCAAAGGTTTTCAACAACAAAAAAAAGGAGAAAATTTACACAAAAACAATATTTCAAATGTCAAAACTTCAAATAATGCAGGTCCCAATATAGACTCTATTGAACCATCCAGTAAAATTTTGGCTGTGTACGAGCATTCTTCAAGGTTAGAAGCCATATCAGATTCAATTAGAATAAGTCAAGAAATAGGGAAAAAAAATTAAAGATGGATTCTAATCAAAAAGTAGGTCGCAAGACCAATCAATATCATATGGTAAAAGAAGGTGAAAATCTTGTAGAGGAAGGTAAGATTAATGTCCTTCCCAAATTTTTTAGCCCTGGTATTAATGAAGATCATCACTTGGAATATTAGAGGACTCAAAGGGAGTCTTTCAAAATAAAATGAAATTAGAAGAATGATTCAGGTAAATCATCCACATCTTGTTTTCCTTGAAGAAACTAAGATGTCAATGGAGGATATGGACTTAATTGCCAGTAAAATTTGGCCAGCTATAAAAGTGGTTTCCCTCAGTTCCCAAGGGACTTCGGGTGGCATTGCTTATCTTTGGGATCCAAAAGAGGTATTTATTCACCATATGGTTGGCAGTTGGGGTTTGTTGGCTATAGCTATTCAAAGTAGACATTCCAACCGGATTATGCTCTGCATTACTGTTTATGCTTCGACTTCTTTGGAGGAAAAAAGAAGACAGTGGAAGGATATTACTCATATTATCTCTCATTTTCCTAAATCTTGGATCTTGATCAGAGGAGATTTCAATACCAGCCTCTCTCTGGATGAGAAAATGTGGGGAAATAGAAATTTGGAAAAAAGCACTAACCTCATGAGCAAATATATTACAAACCTCCATCTTGTGGATATCCAACCAGATAATTGCCGTATGACTTGGTCTAAAATAAGGCAAGGCTTAGCTTGTATAATGGAGATATTGGATAGGTTTTTGCTCTCTAAAAATTTCTTAATCCATGGTCACATTCCTAAAGTGAAGAATCTTAATAATGCTGGTTCAGATCATTCACCAGTCATGGTGGAAATGTGGAAAAACAATCTGAGTTTCTCTCCTTTTCGTTTTCAATTAATGTGGCTTAGAGACATTTCCTTCAGACATCATGTGCAACAATGGTGGAAGGAAGGTAAACCTAGGCATGGGACTAAGATGTTCTATTTTGTCAAAATACTACAATACATTAAATCCAAAATCAAGACTTGGAACTGGAAAGAGTTTGGGGATGTTCATAAAAAAAAACATGAAGTTATTGCTCATCTTGAAAATTTGAATAAGAAAATCCATTTAGATGGCCTCACAGAGAAGATAAGTGCAGATGAAATTAAACTCATAACTCAGTTAGAGGAATGGGGAAAAAAAGAAGAAATCTTATGGAAGCAAAAATCTAGAATTCAATGGCTCAAAGAAGGAGATCGAAACACAATTTTTTTCCACAAATCTCTTCTAGCTCGAAGATCTCACAACTTTATTTCTTCCTTAAAATAAGATTCTGGAGATGTTGTTTATACTTGGGATGGCATGAACTCTATTGTTGTTGATTACTTTTCCAATATTTTTGCTGCTACTCCCCTTGACTGAGTTTCACAATATAATGTTCTTCAAGCAATCCCTTCTCTTATTACTTCTGAGGAGAACTCTATTTTAACTGCTCCTATTACTATCAATGAGCTTCAACAAGTAGTTTTTAAAATGTAAAAATAGAAAACCCCAGGTCCTGATGGTTTTCCTATTGAGTTCTACCAAGAGTTCTAGGATATCCTTCATGTTAATTTATTAGAGGTGGTGGAAGAAGCCAGGAAATCCAAAGAAATTTTGAAGGTTATAAATAAAACTTATATTACTCTTATTCCAAAAGCTCAAGAGGTTGATCATATCTCAGCTTTTAGACCTATTGCTTTATGTAATGTTCTTCTAAAAATCATTACTAAAATCATGGCAGAAAGGTTGAAGCCTCTTTTGCATAATATTATTTCCCCAGAGCAAGGGGGTTATGTGGAAGGATGCAAAATAGTATATGAGATAGTTCTTGCTTAGGAAGCCATCCATTCCATGGATATGCAAAATTCTCCTTCCATGTTCATTCGGTTAGACTTATCCAAAGCTTATGACAGAGTGGATTGGAACTTCCTTATCAAAGTTTTGAGGCAATTTGGTTTCTCTAAGTATTGGATGGATTGGATTATGGGATGTATCTCTTCAGTTTCCTACTTAGTTCTTATCAATGGCAAGCCTTCTCATTCTTTCCCAGCTTCTAGAGGTATTAGGCAAGGTGACCCGCTATCCCCTTATTTATTCATCATTATTGTTGAATGATTGGATAGGACTATAACCAAAAAGAGGGAAAAAAAACCCTTGAGGGAGTTACCATTGCTCATGGAGCTAGACCTATCTCTCATCTTCAATTTGTGGATGACTCTACTATTTTAGGTAAAGCTATAGTTAAGGAAGCTTCTAATATTAAGCAAATCATTAGCTATTTTTCTAAGGCTACTGGGCAGTTGATCAATGAAGACAAATCTAAAGTTATTTTCTTTCATTGCTTTGCTAGACAAGAATCCATGGTCTTGGATAAGCTAAGATATAAGAAGACCTCTCTTCCAATCACTTATTTAGGTATTCCCATAAATATTCAAAGGCAGAAAAATAAAGATTGGAATTGGTTGTTGGACAAAGTCAAGAAGAAAATTGGAAAGTGGACCAACAAGTGGCTTTCTTATGGGGGTAGAATCACCTTGGTAAAATCAGTCCTTCAAGCTATTCCTATTTATGTTTCTTCCATTTTGAATATTCCAAAGGCTATTCTTTGAGAATTGGATCAAATCAGTCATTGTTTCCTTTGGAGTGGTACTAAGGAGAAAAGAAAACGGGCCTTGGTGAAATGGGATACTTTATGTCTTCCTAAGAGTGAAGGGGGGTTAGGTTTATGTTCTTCAATTAATAACAACAAAGCTTTAGCTGCTAAATTATATTGGAGGATGTTGCATAACCCCAATGCTCTTTGGGCCAATAATCTTCGTGCTAAATATGATGAGAACAAAAGTCCCGAAGACCTTGTTCGCTATCAACTTCCTACCAAAGGTTCTCCCATTTTAGCAGTTCTTAAGACTGGTGAGGATTTGATAAAGAAAAAATTATTTTGGATCATTCATAATGGTCAACATGCAAATTTTTGGACAGATTCTTGGGATGGTCACAAGCCTTTGATAACTCAATTTCCTGATTGGAGGCCTTGGATGGAGGAGCTTCATTGAGCTAATTGGATAAAGGTGGCTAATTATTGTCGGTACCATACTAGTAATTCAAATGTTGATAGATATTGGATCCCTATTGAGGACTGGACTATTCAAATCCTAGAAAGGTAAAGACAAGATATCCAAGGCATCCTTCATATGAGATCCCTCTCTTGGTCCCATGAAAAATATTATTTTGGATGGAACAACACTACTAAGGGTGAGTATTCAGTTGCTCAAGGTTATTTGACCTTATGCCATAATAATCCCAACCATTCTTTTGACATATTTTCTCAATTGTGGGCTCAAAATCTCTGGCCTAAGGTGAGGTTATTTAATTGGCTTTTATTGCATCGTAGGGTTCTTACTGGTGAGCAACTTATGAAGCGTGGTTTTCATGGCCCTTTTAGATGTGAAATGTGTGAAGAGAATGTAGAAAATATCAACCATATTTTTATTGAGTGTACTTTAGCCTCTGAGTTGTGGAGGAGAATGGCCACTTTACTTGGCTTACAGTGGTCCAATTTTTTTACTTTTGAACAACTTTGGAAGGATTGGCCTAATCAAGAGGGTGTTGATCATTTTATTAGGCAGTTAGTTTGGATGGGTTCTACCATTCTTCTTTGGAATATTTGGAATGAAAGGAACAGCCAAAATTTTAATCAAGATAGTAAGGATATTCACTATATTTGGTAAAAGACCATAGCCAACTTAGTTGAATTAGTCCATCATCTCCTTAATCACCCCAAAAACTCCCACCAAATATGGGATCAAGTGATGCAAATATTGAATATTAAACCTTCTAAGGGAAACCATCTTAAAGGGAATGTGAGTATTAGTAAATTGGATAGGAATAGAAATTGGCAACCTCCTCCTAAGGATTTTGGAAAAGTCAATACTGATGGAGCCTCTAGAGGGAACCCTGGAAAAGCCAGTGTGGGAGGAATTGGTAGACTTTCAAATGGCTCCCTGGTTTTTACTTTTGCTGATAATTTGGGTATTCTTTCCAATAACCTTGCTAAGGGGTATGGTATCCTCAGAGGTCTTCAGGAGGCTACTAAGGTTGGATGGTAAAAGGTTATAGTTGAGTCTGACTCTCAACTTATGATTAATCTCTTGAAGAATCATTCTAAGAATCATAAGGTGGATTGGAGAATAAAAAGAATTATTGAGAAGATTCAGTTAATCCAGATGGGATTTTTGAAATTTGACTACAATCATGTGGTCAGAGATCAAAACAAGAGTGCTGATGCTTTAGCTAATTGGGCTTTGGACAAAGGTGATATTACTTGTTATGGCCACCCTCCTACATGGTGGGCTTCTCAAATTAGGGAAGCTCTTCTTTCTATCATTTCTTTGGATGGCTCCAGTTTCGAAGGTACCTAGTTTCTTCTTGTTTTTTTTTTTTTTGCTTCTCTTTGGTTCATTCAGTTTTTTTTTAGTTCCCTAGCTCATTCTATTATTTATTTTGTTTCCTCTGTTGATTCTTGCCTTAATAGTCTTCTGGTCTAGATAGGTCTTTGTTTTGTTCATTTTTTATTTCTTTTTTCCTTTTTGTTTTTTTTGTTTAGTTTTTAAGGTGGGTGGGTTTTTTTTATTTTGTTTTGTTTTTGTGTTCTTTGTGTTGTTTTTTGTTGTTCTTGTGTTTTTGTTGTTTTGTTTTTTTTTTTTATGTTTTTTGTTATTGTTCTTGTGTTTTTTTTTTTGTTCTTGTTCTTGGGTTTCTCTTTGTTTGTGTTATTTCGTGTTTTTATGGGTGAGTTTTTTCTATATTTTTTGTTTTTTTTTATTATTGTCTGTTGTTGGTTGTTTTTTATTTTTATTTTTGTTTTCTTTTTTAATTTTTTAGGTTTTGGTTGTGTTTATTTTTCTTGTTTTTTTTTTGGGTTATGTCTTTGTAGTGTTCTGTTGTTTTTTTCTTGTTTGTGTTTTTTTATGTGTTTCTTGTGTTTTTCTATGTGGTTTGTGTTGTGGTTTCTTTTATCTTATTATGTGTGTTTGGTTGTGCTTTTATTTTTGACACACACAAGGAGCATATTTTTTATTTTATTTTATTATTTTCTTTGTTATCTGCTTATTTTTAATTGGGGTTGTGTGTTTGTTTGCTCCTTGAATGTGTCAAAGGTGGTAGGCCAGGTCCGAGTCCTGGGCATTTTTTGCAGAATGGATGCCCCTGCCTCCTTGGGTCTTACCCGAAAGTGGCATCCCTTTTGGGATGTTTTCCACAAATTAATAAAAAAAGAGGGTTGTACTTGTAATTTGAGCTTGGCACTAAAATATAATGGAATAAAGCATCTTTTATTGATCATTTTGTTGTCATTTTATTTTTCTTGTATGCATCTTGTATTGGTTTTTTATCAATTCTTGCAATAGGATATGTTAGGTGTGAGCCTTTTTGGTGGTTACAGGAACGAAAAGGCATTTTTGGAGAACGGAATGGCGATTTTGGGGAATGAAAAAGTATTTCACTTGAATTTTACCTGGAGTCATTTCGGGGAACAAAATAGCCATTTCGATATTTTAATCAAAACTTTACAAAATTTCAATGTGGAAAAAATACCATTTCTGGTGGCTCGCGAGGTATTTAGCTCGTTTGAATGTAATCGATCCCAAACATTTATCCATTGGGAAACAAAGTCATAACTAACAACTGCATTAAACTGTTTACTGCTTGCACCAGCTTCTTCATGCACTACCTGATATTGTCCGATCACCTATTGATATTTTTCATCCAACACGAGGAACTTCTTCGAGCTTGGATGATTTTCTTTGCTTCAGGGTGTTTTGGCAAGACTTTGATTTCTGACGCTAATGGCTCCTATAATAAAAAATAAAATAAAAAAAGAAATAGAGGTTGTTGAGGTTTTGACTCAATGGAAGGAGTAGAACTGGATGGGGCCATAGTTATGCTCACCCTTGATGGGGCTGGTGTACTTACAATGATGATGGGATTAATAGTATTTTTGGAAACATGCATGGTTGCTTTTCTGCATTAGAAAGCATGATGAGTGGCTGGAGTGAATGTGGGGCGGAAGGGTTTGTATGCATGTGCTTTTCTTCTATTTTTTTTTTTTTGTTTTTTTAAATGTAGAGTAAAATTCAAACAAGGAGGCGAGGAGGAAAAGCAGAGGAAAAGCAAGTTCAGGATGAGGGAAGGGATTTTCAGGGAGCAAAACGACATTTTCGGTAGGAAAGAAGGAATTTTATGAATGCGGGTTTTTTTTTATTTTTTTATTTTTTATTATTTTTTTTTTTGATGAGAAGGAAAGTGATGTGAAAAGGCTTGTTCGGGAAATGAAACAGTAGTTCGGGAGAAAGGTTTTTTTTTTTTGCTAGGGATGAAAAAGCATTGGTGGGAGGGCGAAATGGTATTTTTGGGAAGCAAAATAGTAATTTTAAGGAGCAACAAAGCAAATTCGGGAAGTAAAAAATCATTTTTAGGAGGGAAAGCAAGGTATTTTGGGAGGCGAAATGGCATTTTTGGGAAATAAAATAGCCATTTTGGGATGAGAGAAAGCCTTTTCGGGGGACAAAACAATATTTTCAGGGAAGGGCAAGGTATTTCAGGAAACAAAGAGGTATTTCAGGGAACAAAACAGCCTATTCGAGGAACGAAAAGCTATCGCAAGGGGGAAAAGGCTTTTCGGGACCGAGAAAAGGTTATTCAAGAGAATGGAAGAATGGAAGCTTAATTAAAAAAAAAAAGTAACGAAAGTAGGCAGGAAGGTGATTTCGGGGAACAAATTTTCTTTTTCGGGAAAGAAGGTTGTTTTTGGGAAAAGCGAAAGGATTTTCGTGGGGGTCCGAAAAAGCTTATTTTATAGAAAGGAAATGGAGGTGGGCGAAAAGGGTTTTCGGGGCCCGAAATAGCCATTTTGGGAAGCAAAAAGGCTTTTTTAGGGAAGAAACAACATGTTTGTAAAAATAATATTTTTTTGCGAAAAAGGCTTTACGGGTACCAAAACAATATTTTTGAGAGGGAAAAGAAGGTATTTCAGGAGGCTAAAAATTGAGTTGGGCGGGAAAAGGCATGGAGGAAAAAGGGAAATTTGAAATTCAAAATTTACCCACCCTTTTTAATTCAAATGCAGGCCCCTCTTTTTGTTGATTTTTTGGTTTTCCACTTCTTCAAGAACTCCTTAGTTAAGCATTTTTCCATGGAGTAGTACTCGGATGGGTACCCCCTGGGAAGTCCTGTGTTCTGACCATTTTTTTACATTTTTATTTTAAAACTTGATCACACCATTTAGTGCTCTCAGCACTTTATTTATCATCCGACCTATTTACAATATTTACACAAAAATTTATGACATGATTGGCATGCCGCCACCACAAACCTAGCTTTGAATGCTTATTTGGTGAATCTGCAGTGTCCGGACCAGATATGATTGTACTTTAGGTAATATTTGAAGTTTGGTTTTCCTCTTCCCAAAGTTTTCTAGGTTGCAATCCAGCTACAATGTGGTAGGTTATCATGCATGCCAGTACTCATACAATTAATGAATAATGTGGCAAAAATATTTACCATATGGAAGCTTTCTTCGAGTACTGATTGCGGTGATGGCTAGAACCAATGTTGCCACTCTTGAGAGTCCACTAGTTGCGGGCTCTTGGGTACATGCTCTTCTAACCATTTGGTGTGACAACAAGATTTTTTTTGTGATAGCCCTTCTATCAATATCTCCTCAGGATCAACCTCCTGATGGGGCATGCTTATTGGGACACAAAAAGGGTGTAAAATTGTGCCTTCTTTGCTCTCAAAATTAGCCTCTTGAGCCTGTTCATCTTTGTCCAGCTCCTCGTATTTCTCCATCCCATGATGGAAGCTACAAGCAATCATATTGTTCATTATTAGAGCAGTGCTTGCATATTCCCTTCATTGGCCCTGGATGAGATTCACCTCTTCTGCTCCACACAACTAAATTCCAGGTCTCTGTATAGTTTGAGGGATCTGCCATTGTGAATACTGCATAAGACAGATAGGAGCAACAACTACCGAAGAGAGTGATGGAAAGGCAATTTATCTCCACTAATTTTTTTGATTGGAGTAAGAGTTGCTCTACTTGTACCGCTTATAAAAATATTTGAGGGAATCTCTATTTCCCAAATTACAGCAAGAGGAGGCTTATTTCGGGGTGGAAATCCTGAATATAGTAGAGGTGGGTCTGGGTGGGTGTCGACTAGATCCTCTCTGGAATTCTCCTCAAACACCTCCAAAATAAAACATTGAAGTCTATGATGCTCTCTAGAGGTACTCTCATGATGGTGGATAGGTGCATCAAGAGTTGAAAGGGGTCCTGAGAGCCATCAAATGTGTCAACTAGTGCTCCCGCTAGGTCCGCCCATGAGCAGATGCTCTTACACCAGAGCATTTTGTACCACTGTAGCACCCTTCCTTCTAGAGACAAGACCAAAAGTCTGATCATGACATTTTCATGGGTTATATCATGGAGGGTCGCTAGAGGAGCAACATATTAGAGGTGCTCTCGGGCCATTTTCTTAGTGCCATTGTATTTTGTTAGAGTCTTCAAGGTATTTTTGTGAATATCATGATGAATTTGGAGATTCAGAGGGTCAAGATCATCCCATATGGGATAGCATACCTGTGCCATTATAGTAGTGGTCCTCCAAGATCACGGTCATTATCACTGGTTAGATTCATCAGGTGAACATTCTTTTCTTCACTTGTGAGGTCAAGGTTGTTCACCAACCCTGTATTCCTTCGAGGTGTCTTCTTTTAGAAAAAAAGGCATCCATTGATCATGCGATATGTATCTTTAGCTCAACAGAGTCACCAGATGATTTTTCCAGATAAAAGCAATCCATAGATTCACCAAACTTGAGCTCCTTTAAAATACGGGGACTATCGATACAAAATCATGTGTCCCACCAGGCGTGCCAAAAACTGTTGGTCAAAAATCTACCTAAGTACAAAGTATTATCACTTATGCACCCTAGACCTGGCCAAAATTGAAAGGTTGAGGGAAATAGATGTCCTCCGTGCCAATATCTAGAGGGGTTTGGCTCCCTTACTAAATCCTACATGGGTTTAAGACTAGATTTGTAGGAAAGAAATTGGAAATAACAGAAAGAGATGGGAAATATGGCCACAGGCTGGAGTGTAGGATTTGGGGTAGACTAACAGTGAGAATTCCCACCAAGCATTATATAGCATATCATAGAAAGTAAGCATCATAATTAACTCACAATATCACAAAGACAACTTTTAGAATCACACTCCAATACTCACTCCCTCACCAACAATGTTCAAACTCAGATTGCAAAATTTAAACTTTACAGCAGATAATGAATGCGAGCAGGAAATAGAAGTGCTAAAATAGAAAGAAATCACATAGAAATCACTTGCAAAATTCAAAAGTCAAGTTCCTTATATTTATGTAGAGAACTTGTAGAGTTTTCTCGTAGAATGTCCCCCTTTTTATTACATCAAAATGCTTAGTATTTATAGAGGATTACGCTTCTTTCATTTAATGCATATACAAACAAAATGTTGGTAGATCAAAAACCAGCATCCATTTTTTTCTCCTTGACATCAGTGACATCTTTAGTTAAAACACTCATGATCTAGCTTTGATGGGAGAATCACACAAAGAAGTCAACAAGAGTAAATGCTTGAAGCAATATCGGGTGTCGGTACATCGAGATGCAAAAAACCATCTAAAAATTGGGTATTTGGTCATTGAATTCGCTTTGCCTTGCACCTTAGAAATTCACTTTTGCTAGGAAAGTACACCGAGCATTAAATCTGCTTTGAAAACTAGTAAGGTTGATAGGTGGTGCATTGGAACTACATACCCACCAAAGTGGATGGTACTTTGAAAATGAGTAAGATTACATCGAAGTTAAAGGAGCAATACTTAAATCTCATAGTCTTTTAGCAGTGATCCCGAATATATCTCTAAAATAGATTTTTGCACAAGTTACGTTCGAAATGAGCTTTTTGACGATGAAATGCCCAAGAAGTATTTTTGTTTCACTTGGGAAAAAAATGGCGATTTTGAAGAACAAAATGGCGGTTTTAGAGAATGAAATGGCGATTTTGGGGAACGAAATGGTGATTTCGAGGAACGAAAAAGCATTTCACTTGAATTTTACCTGGAGCCGTTTTGGGGAATGAAATAGCCATTTCAATATTTCAATCAAAACTTTACAAAATTTCAAGGTGGAAAAAAAGCCAACACTCAGCCACTCAAATTTATCCTAGTAACAACTTAGGATATATTATGATATACTCTAACACTTCCCTTAAGTGGTAGTAGGATATCTCTAACACCCCCCATTAAGTGGTACTAGGATATATCTAACATCCCCCTTAAGTGATACTAAGAGGTAGTGAAAAACAACAAAACCAAAACAAGTGGCATATCCACAAGTATGAGTCCCGACAACAAGGCATGATAAGGTACTCATGTACAATATATCCATAAGAAATCTATGCTGAAAGATGATGAAAAACCACAAGGGAGAAAATTGTTGACAATTCTATCACATTTCTCAAGGGGTAGAAAAAGAAATCAAATTTTGTTATTTTTATTTGTAGCAATTTTGGCTTTCAAAGCCACCCCTTTGTATATAAAAGAGAAAAGAAATATCTTCACTGCCGAACAAGCTAGAGAAAAGAGCTTCGGTGAAAGAAAAAGAGCTTCGCACCCAAAGCATTTTCAACACTGCTTCGGGTAGAGTTTCTTGCGAAGTAGTATTACCGAAGTAAAATACAAGGGTAGCGATAAAAAGAACTTCTGGCCCAAAGCGTTTCAAGTATTTACTTCGGGTGAAAGTTGAGCGAAGTGGCATCCAAAAGAACAACTTCATCGAAGAAGTAAATTCCAGATCACGGTTCGAGTTAGGAAACAAGAAGAAAACTACTTCAGGTCCGAAGCCTTTCCAGCAAATACTTCGGGAAAAATTTCTACGAAGCGGTGTTGCCGAAGTAAAATACAAATGAGGAAGAAGAAAACTACTTTGGGCCCAAAGCATTTCCAGTAGCTACTTTGGGCGAGATTTTAGCGAAGCGGGACTCGAAAGAGCATGAAAAATACTTTGCCAAAAAGTTGCCGAAGCACTCACTTCGGGACCCTCCATCAGCGAACCATTTTTACTTCACCGAAAGTTAGTCCGAAGCATCTGCTTCGGCTAGATTTCATGTGAAGTACTTCTACCCAAAGTGACAGAGGTCATGGAGAATGTAACATCTTTTGAAGACAATTGCTTCAGCCAAAACCTTCCCGAACCATAGTTTTGAAATAATATCACAGTGAAGCATTTCTCCAAGGCATCAGCGAAGCGATTTTGTCAACGAAGTGGCAAGGAAGAAGAAGCCCATTTTGCGAAGCAGATATGTTTTGACACTCACCACCCCCGAAGCAGTTGTGTGAAGTTCAATTTTGTGAAGTATAATCCAAGGAGGAGTTTTTGCTTCGACCCAAAACCATTGCGAAGCGAAGTTGTGAACAGAGACTTAGCGAAGCGCTTCACGGGCACATGTTCCAAGCCAGGTATTTTCTTGAGGTTATTAATTGCCTCATAAATGCAATTTTTTGTGCTCAGCAAGCTCGCTGCTCATTTTTGTAAATAAAAAATGAAGTATCAAGCCATGATGAAGAGCCGATGAACATAGCGGCCACTTGAGCACCGCACCCGGAGACCAAGGACGTCCAGACGGCTCATCAATGCATCTTTCCATGGTTGACCCGGTCATAGTTGCTAGTTTTGGTAACAAATTTGAGAGCTCGATCACGAGAGCCTCGGGGAGCCAAATTCTTAGGGCTTGAGGGCATACTTCTCCTTGCTGTGTAATTATGACTCAGAGGTCCAGGTCCTCTATAAAAACCTAGGCATTGTAATGGAAAATGGGGGGGAACTATCTGCTAGAAAGTTGTAATTTGATGTCCTGTGATTAATACTAAAGAGCTTTGGGCTCAATTCCTTTCTTTTATGCTACCTTCTGTGCTTACTTCTTTTGTCTTTCTTTGTTTGTATATTGATATGCTGAACTCTGTGCCCAGTGTGCAATTAGGGGCTGTACCCTAAAACTCATCTGAAGGATACATAGGAAGGGAAAAACATCGTACTGGCTTTCTTTTATGCTACCTTCTGTGCTTGCTTCTTTTGTCTCTCTTTGTTTGTATAATGAGATGTTGAACTCTGCGTCCGATGTGTGATTGGAGACTGCACCCTGAAACTCACTTGAAGGATACATAGGAAGGTTGATATTACATTTCTTTCATTCATTCTTAGTATTCCTTGCTTCTATTCAAGTTGCTAGTTAGTGATCGTGCTTCTTGTTCTCTCCCACATTGAATTATCCATCTCTCTTCCCTTACCCCTTTTATTTCTTTCTCTAACCCTTACTCCTTTATCTCTTTCCTGCACTCTTATCTCAAAACACCCAAGTAGTTTAGCATAGGATCCGGCCTTTCTCTGAATATTGGCATGAGGGGCATCTCTTCCCTTCAGCATTTCAATGTTGGTCTAGGTCTAGGGCGCATACACTCACCCAAAATCCTTTCCTAGGCAGATTTTATGACCAACAATTTTTGGCACGCCCGGTGGGACCGACTGTGTCTATCTCAGTAAGATCCATAACCAGTCAAGGTCCCATATTTTAAACACAAAACCCATATTCATCGGGGCCAATAGTTCTAACCAGTTCCCGGTGTGACCCGATTAGTCTCAGCTTACTAGCGGTAGTGAGAACTGATGCTCTCATTACCGAAAGACTCTTAGCATCTGGCGACTTTGTTTACCCAAGAATTTTTAAGTCGTAAAGACCAGTACCAAAATTTCGTGCCTTCATGCAAACAAGATGGAGAGTTAAGAATAGAGGAGAGGAAACCGAGTTTTTTGAGCTAGATATTGATGCCTTTGGGGAGCAATCAAGGTTGGTCACCCCCGAGTCACTGTTACAAGGAACGTCCTCGCAAGAGGCTTCTGTTGTCGAACAAGGCCAAAATTCTGATAACATAGCATCTCATTTTCCTCCCAATCCTCCCAACTCACCGAAGTGCCCTAGTCCCTCCATTCCTATTAGTTGTCCTATTAGCAATCAAGGGGAAGCTTCAGGAATACCTGTTTTTCAAAATCCAAGAGCAAGCATGGCACAACAACAATAACAATAGCAAATGCAGAAGCCATCGCTGCCCAGATTGTCCCAAGCATGGGATTCTTTGTCACCACTAAATCTAGTGGGACAAGGACAAGTACCACCTGCTACCATAAATAAAATCCCAACGTTCAATGGAACTAGGAAGACTGCTCTGGAGCACATCCAGGATATAATATCTCTGGCGATGATCCACAACATCACAGAAGAGCTGATTATGGTAAAGCTTCTAGTCCTTTCCCTTAGAGGAAAACTCCTCTATTGGTATAGATCTCTACCACTCGATCGTATTACGGGGTGGGACCAATTAGCTGATCAATTGATGGGAAACTTCAATGAATCCTATGATCCTACCTCTCTCCTACATCAGTTCACTTCGATCTAGAGACATCCACAAGAAGAGATCACAGACTTCAACGTTAGGTTCACTCAAACCTAGTAGAGAGTACCAGTTGGACTTCGATCGATCGACGAAGCTGCAACATACTACTTCCTTCGGGCTTTCAACCTTGAAATCAGTATTATGGTAAGATATTCTAACATCAATACTTTTCCCAAATTATATGGGTTAGCCAAGAAGGCAGAAATGGATTTGATAGCTATGGGAAAGCTTCCCCAAAGAATGTTGATGCCCATACTTCTCGAATTCCCTCAATACCAGTATGCAGGCGCAGCCGCTTCGCAAATCTCTGCAACCCCTGCACTCTCGATCTCATCTTGGAACCCAAATCCTATTGTGTCTCAGATTACCGCTCCACAAATTCATTTTCCCACATTTTCAACTCCATAGCCCACTGTTACTTTAGCATTTCCTATACTACCAACACCACCTCAACCCCCTGCCCTACCCCCAATATCGACGATGGCTTCATTGCCACTCGTTTTGAAAGCCGACGACATACAAACTAAAATTCTACAAGAAAAGCAATCTCTAAATTCTACAGTTCATAAATTGTCCAACAACATGACTATTGTGAAAAGGAAGCAAGCACAATAAGAATTTCTATCGAGAAGGTTGTTTCCTACACCTGCGCTTACCAAAAACAAATCAGTCTATCAAGGGAAGGCTTTGACGAGAAATGCTATGATTTATGAAGCTTCGAGCACTTTTGATCATGTATATTGGTGCTCCACGTGCAATGATCCGCATGAAGAAAATACATGCATGCTGCACCAACATTATGTGCAAACACTGGCAAGCAGTAGTCACAGCGGTCAAGTCAACGTCATCAAGCAAATGAGTCAAAACCTGGCGATTGGCGAGGAGGAACCAGTTGTAGTGCTTACCAGAGGAGGAAAGAAGGCGATAGAAGTGGATGCTACTCAGATGGCTCCCTTAAAAGTACATGCTCGACCCGAGAAGGGACAATCATCTTCTTTGGCCCCAAACGAATCTCCTCCGCCTGCCCCAATCAAAGAAAAATCCCAAAAGGCCTCTACCAAACCACCTCAAGTAGAAACTAAGGAGCAGGCTAAGGAAAATTTCAAGTTTCCTTCATTGACTAAGCGAAAAAGAGTCGAAGCTACGGAGCAGTATCGCACCAGATATGAGCCAAGAAAAGATCCCAAGGTGCTCAATTCCCTGACATACAACATTGTAGAAGAGTTAAAGAAAATTCCAGCCAAGATCAGCTTGTATGATGCACTGCAACTACCTGGACAAGTGGACCTACTGCAAGAATCACTGAAGTCGACTAAAGCAAAAAAAATAGCACCGCTTGCTCTTGTGCAGACCCTATCCGCATCTATTACGGGGAAGAACAGACCACCTCCATTCTACCTATCTCTACAAATGGAAGGGTATATTGTACATAACTGTATGATCGACTCTGGGGCCATGACAACAGTCATGTCGAGGGTAGTATGTGAAGAGATAGGAATGGAATATATGCAAAGCAGCCATGACGTGTTCCAGCTGGATGGTACCCTAGTGAATACTGTAGGAGTGATCAAAGACATTCCTATCCGACTACATAAGATGCCTCAGATCACGGTCATACAAGAGGTAGTGGTCGTCGACCTGGAGCCATACTTTAGTATGTGTTTGTCAAGGGAATTCATGAAAAATCTGGGTGGATATCTATCCATGGATTACTCTCATCTGGAGATTCCATTCAAAGGAAAGAAGATGAAGATCTACAATGGGAAGCCTTCTTCCTTCCTTGTGCAAAAGATGTCTGAAGAAGAGAGCAGCGATCCAGTGAATGCAATAGTGGAGAAAGTAGAGCAGGTAGACCTAGTCAAGGAATCTCTTGCGCAACTAAGTTACAAAGATGAGTTCTCATTGGCAAAATTTAATGCCATGGTGGAGACCAAGATAGGATGTTATGCGATCGCCAAGCTTGATAAACACACCCAACCAAAGAATAGAACAAGTGCCCAAGAAGGACTATGGAAATTGTTCTTCGATGATGCCCGATGTAAAAATGGTTCAGGGGTAGGGATTCTTTTAGTTTCACCATCCGGAGAGCAAAATGAGTATTGCTACCGGTTGACATGGAGCTGCACTAACAATGCAGCAGAATATGAAGCATTATGCCTAGGACTCAAGAAAGTTGACAAGTTAGGCATAAAGCATCTCCAAATATTTGAAGATTCTGAACTGGTTTGCAACCAAGTCATGAATAAGTGTACTTCAAAGAAGCATTATCTAAAATCATATCGCAATAGGGTATGGGACTTGTTCGACCAGTTTGAATCTCTCAATATGTAGTCTATCCCAAGAGAAAATAACCAACATGTCGATGTTTTGGCATCCATCACAGCCAAGTAATCTCCAGTAGAAGACATGGTGCATACGCCCAAAGCTGTGAGGATGATCTACAGACCCTCTATCCCAGAAAAATATCTGCATTGGCAAGTCTTTAACAATGATGAATAGATTGTAAATTTCATGATCCAAGAAGCCACCACAGTTGAGGACAGAAGCCCTGATGAAGAAGAATATGAAGGGCTGGTTCAATTGAAGAATAATCATGTTCCTAAGGGACTGATCACTCTTGAAAGCCTCTTCGATCAGAATGATCGAGCACTCTCTCATAGGATCAAGGTTAATGAAAAACAATATCAAAATTTAGAGCTTGAACCTAGGAAAGCAATAAAGGTTGGAACTAATTGTACTACGGAAGAGATAGAACAAATATTGACTCTATGCAAAAGGTACCCCGACATTGTTTCTTGGTCTTATCAAGACCTCAAAGGATACGATCGACAGCTGATCCAGCATACAATTGAATTGTAGGAGGGGGTCAAACCTTTTCGACAAAAGCAAAGATCGATTAATCCTAAGATCGATGTCCTAATGAAGATCAAACTCCTAAAGATGCTCGAGGCGAAGATCATTTATCCCATTAAGCATTCTTCTTGGGTAGCAAATCTAGTCCCCATCAAAAAAAAGAACGGAGATATACGGTTATGCATGGACTTTCACAACCTAAATCAGGCTTCTCTCAAAGACCACTATCCTCTCTCGCAAATCGATCAAATCTTGCACTCGATGGCTGGAGATCAATGCTTCTCTCTGCTCGATGGTTTTTCTGGATATAATCAGATCTGGCTCAGGGACGAAGACAAGCATAAAATGACATTTACCACCAAGTGGGGGACATTTGCTTATTAGCGAATGCCATTTGGCCTTTCGAATGTTGGTACCACCTTCCAAAGAGTGATGGATCTTGATTTTTGTGAGCTTTTGAATAAGGTTATCGTCATCTATCTAGATGACATGACCATTTTCTCCCAAAAAATGGAGGATCACCCCATACATCTACAACAATTTTTTGAAAAATGCTGAGATTTTGGTATCTCAATCAATCCAAATAAGTCCATATTCATAGTCAACGAAGGAAAGTTGTTGGGACATGCCATATCAGAAAAGGAACTTGCTGTAGATCCCGACAGATCTGAGGCTTTGACAAAGCTTCCACTCCCAGCAGACAAGAAAGGACTTCAATATTTCTTCGACCAGATTAACTTCGTAAGGAAGTTTGTCCTCAATTTTGCCCAAGTTATCAAGCCAATGTCCAAACTTTTGAAGAAGGGCGCTGAATTCAACTGGACGAAAGAGAGAAAGGAGGCATTTGAAGAGATTAAGGCTAGAATCGCTCAGGTGCCAGTCCTAATCAACCCTAACTACAGTCAAGATTTTATCATGTATGCTATAGGAGAGCCCGAGAGCTATGTTGTTGTCCTGACACAAAAGGGGGAAGATGGCGAGGAGCGTCCCATTGCATTTCTGAGTCAGGTGATCAATCCCCATGAATAAAGATATAATTTCATAGAGCGTCAGGTGCATGCAGTAATGAAATCATTGAGGAAGTTCAAGCAGTTCATCTCCCAAAGTCGAGTCACAATTTTTGTCATTCACCTTGATATGCGCAATTTTATAATCCAAGGAGAATTGGGAAGCAAGAGATCCGGTTGGGTAAACAAGATACAAAAATTTGACATTGAAATCAAGCCTACCAAATTGGTTCACGGTCATGCATTGTGTCAAAAATTGGCGAAGAGCATAGCGATCGAAGCTACAGAACCTCAGGGGGATGACACACTGTTCGAAGGATGCTTCATGAACCATGAGGAGGATGAGAAGGATTGGGTTAGTGAGATAATTGGCTACTTCAACATTGGTGAATGTCCTTCGCATCTAAATGCATTGCAGTGAAGAAATTTAAAGATGCGGTCCTCTCAATACACTCTGCGCCCCGAAGGCCTATTTTTCAAGAACATTGATGGTGTCCTTCTCAAGTGCATTAAAGATGATGATAAAAGGATAGTCCTGGGAGAATTCCATTCAGGACTATCTAGAGGTCACTTCGTAGGGAGAACAACGATGCTGAATATCATCAAGGTGGGTTACTATTGGCCCACACTCTTTATCGATGCCTTCGTAGTTTGTCATAAATGCGAGCAGTGTCAAAAGTTCATCAGCCAAAAAAAAATGTTGCAATGCCCCTCCAACTAATACAAGTAGAGATGCCCTTTCAACAATGGGGGTTGGATTTCATGGGGGTCATATCGCCGAACTCCACTACGCATAAATTTGTATTGACTGTGACCGACTACTTCACCAGGTGGGCCGAAGCGATTCCTACAAAGCATGTAGATCAAGAGACTATCATAGCCTTCCTTGAAGGATTGATCACCTCGTTTTGCATCCCTGAAGTGATCATCATGGACAATGGCCTTGGTTTCACAGGTGCCATAATCAATGAATTCTTCTACAGATATGGGATATACTATAAAGTATCCTCCAATTACTATCCATAGGGGAATGGTTTGGCAAAATCCACCAATAAGACTCTATTGAGGGTGCTAAGGAAGCTCATAGAGATAAACAAAAGGACTTGGCACCTCCTCCTAGATCGAGTTTTGTGGGCCGATCGAATTTATGTCAAGAATTCAATCAAGACTTCACCTTATGCCTTGGTCTACGGCAAGGAGGCCATATTACCCATCCATGTAGAGCTCCCTGCACTACAGCTATTAGAGGCAGAAGATGGAGTTAGCCCAATGGAAAACAGATTAGCGCAGCTGCTGCAACTAGAGGAAGATCACGAAGAAGCCTACCAAAGCTTCGCTAGGCATGCTGAGGTCACCCAAGATTGGTTCAAGAAGAGATCATTCGATCGCACATTCAAAGTGGGAGATATGGTATGGAAGTGGGACTCCTAGAAAGCCAAATCTGGGAATCATGACAAAATGGATGCATTTTGGGATGGGTCATTCAAAATTATGAAGGTATACTCGGCCAATTCATTCATCCTCAAAGATGTCAATGGCCAAGTTTTTTCGATCTCTGTCAATGGTCTTCACCTGAAGACTTTTCACCGCTAAAGTAAAAGACCTTTTTCTCTTTAAAAAGAAAAAAAAAAGTGTATATAATTTGCATTTGTATGTACATCCTATTCCAAGATTGCAAAAGCCAAGTACCACTTCTAAATCCTCTTCGAGGACTTTTGATACGAAGTAGCAAGTGCAAGGGGGTTCACTACAAAGCATGTTACTCTCAAAAAGACCGAACCAAAGGCACAAAAAGAGCTTCACACCCGAAGAATTTTCAACAAATACTTCGGGCAGCATTTTTGTGAAGTAGATTTTAAGAGGGTCCTGGCAAGGCAGTTTCCGAAGAAGAATTCGGCAAAGCAGTTTCCAAAAGGGTAAAGCTTCGGTAAGCGATCTTCACAAAGCAAAGTAGCAGCACAGTGAAAAGGAAAGTACTTCAAGCCCGAAGCATCGAAAGGCTATCCGAACCAAAGGTTCACCGTGAAGCATTTTTCAACATTAAGTTCAACTTCACTGAATCGACCACACGCGATATGGAGAATTTGAAATGTGCCTCAGAGAACGTGTCGGCCATAGCATTGAAAGGAGTACGAAGCGGGCAAATTTAAGGCAAGAGGTGGTGGAGCACTTCCTGAGGTAATTTAGTTAGAAAAAGGAAAAGAAAAGCTCACACCAAGGTATGAGGTGGCAGTAGGCTGCATCTCCAACACAAATTGTAATCATCGAAGCGTGTAGCCCTATGTACCACATTGCTGTAGAATAAATTTAGGAATACAACATCCTCTTTCATCTGAGGTGTAAATTTAATTTTAGTAGGTGCCATAAATTCAGGTGGTTGCCTTTCTAGGTTATAAAACATGAATTCCTAGCAAGAGGGAAGTTATTTGTCCATCAGTTCAAGCTAGACTAAGAACCCTAAGATACTCTGCAATCCTCCTATACTTTGCATTTTTCCATTCACATTGAAGCTCCCTGTATCAAGAGCTCTGCCGCTATCACTTGCAACATGGGAAATAAAAACTCCAAGGAGAAGGGGAAAGAGCTCAAAGTTGCAGGCCCCAAAAAAACAAAGAAGGGAAAGAAAGAGAAAAAACATACTCCAAAGAAGCTAAGCCTCCCCCCTCGCTCCAAAAAGTAGCCAATGGAAGAAGGGGACGACTCATAGGAAGAACAACTTGTGGAACCACCAATTTATGGGTGGGAAAATATTAGAGACACATAGCTCTCTAAGGGTGTATCCGATCTCCGATGCACCATAAATTTCATGACAAGCAGACTCACCCCAAAAAATAAGAGAGCTGCTGCATACTACTCTCATATTTATTGGTTTTTAACCCCACCTGCTCACCATTGTCCTGATCTGATCTACGCTATCACATAAAATTACCAACCTAGGTCCAAGAAAGTGTTAGATGCTTCAGATCACAAACTATTTTTTGTCCTGAAGGAAGATGTACAAGTAGCCTTCGCATCTCAGTAGGGTCCGCCCAAGGGCTATTCTATTCGCAATGTCATCTTAAGCAAACAAATGGAGAGATTCACCTCTAACAGCTACATATTGAAATTCCTACGTGAGAATCTCAAGAGCGGGCTGCCTTCAAACAAGCTGCCCCAGATGCCCTTACCCTTGGAGGCCTTCAAAAACACCGATATTTTCTCCATCATTGCATGGGTGGCGGGCTTGTCAACGGATGCTTCAGTACAGCCCTAGCAGGTGTCTTTGGTCGAATGCATTTCAAGAGGGGAGTTTTATGCCCCTGATGCTTCAAGGTCGAACACCAACCCAGTTTTCTTTGATTGGGCAGAATGGGTGGCCCGAACCTTGCATACAAGGCTCACTAGCATGAAGAATTTAGCAATAGGCCAGTACTTCACATCGTGTTATTTTCTTGTATGGTTGTACTTTTACCAGGTTCATAAGCAATTTCCTCATATCACCATTTCTCCAAGTGGCAAGGATGGAAATCCTCTGCCAGTGTATCAATGGACTCCCCTCTTATTGAGGGCATAGTCTTATTATCCTTTTAATCAACAATTTTTGGGACCCGCCATGCATCTGTTAAGAGGCTCTTGTCCTCGGGTACCACTTAGTTTAAGAGATAGAGTGGTGCAGGGAAAAAAGGGAGACATTTTCCAATTGACACAAGGACTGGTGATACGCATGTTCGGTTTCATAGGAAATCCCTTCCTATTATCAGTCTACCCCTCCAAATACCAGTTTACATTTGAAGTCGTTCAGTAGAGTGACTACAAATGTAGTATATGGTCACGGTCGAAAGTGGGCACATACCTGTGACTTCCCCTTCAAGATGGGCGTAATCGAAGTCTTTGCCCTAAAATAGAATGTTTTCTTGGAGGAAAATCTTGCCAATTTTGGCCTACTCCAGATTCCTCAACAATGGCTCTATGATCCTTTGGGCGTGATGATGGATCATTTAAAATTTGAGAACTTCCACATCTGCCCCCACCTCAAAGTTGTGGAACAAAGAAACAACCCCAATGGGAAAGATCTGGAGTGGCATTTGGAAATAATGAGGACATTGCCTCCATGGCATGAGTTCTATCCTATGGAGGTCGAGTTCGACCCTGATCAGTACCCCCTCTCGACTCCAAGCTCCACATTTTGGAAGAAGGCAAGGGATGATTTGAAGGAGGAAGTAAAGAATTGGAGCGAGGAAAAGCTTCAGGAATGGTGGATAATGAGAGTCCATCGCCAAAAGGTGAACTCTTATGGACTCTTAGCATCGGATAAAGACTTCACAATTCTTTATGACACCAATGTCAAAACCTGGAAGTCTATATCCTTTGTGGATTTTGTTCCCTCGACTACCCCAGGGTCAGGCGAAATCCCAGGAGGAGCTAAGGATGCCTCGGAGGAAGAAAAATAATTAGGGGCCAAAGATACGCCTGCAGCACTACCATAGAAGCCATCAGAGATCCATGACACAAGTGCCGAAGAGGCAGAGAAACCATTGGAGAGAAAGAAAAGAAAGAGGCAGGAGCAAATTCAAGTGCCTCTGAGCAACCCAAAGTGACCTCGCACGAAGCCTACAAGTACTCCTATTGAATCTCCTGCATCAGGCCAGGTTGAAGCAAATATCGAGGATGCAGGGCCACCAAGTGCTGAGACGGTTCCTAAGATAGATATCATTAATGTGGAGGAACTCCTCCAACAAGAAAGAGACCCCAAAGTAGAAGTTGTGGAGGTCAAGAGTGTTGAAGCTCGAAAAGAACAAGAGCCAACCACCCAAGATGTCACCATGGTCGCTTTTCCAGGAGGGCACGTAGGTACGCACTCTCTTCCCTTCACCTTGGTCTCTGACACATCCATGGTAGTCCTGATTGAAAGTCCTCATCAATCCCTCCATCTCCTACAAGGTCAATCACCCACTCAGATACTGCCCATTGCCAATCTAATCCTGCCTAGATCCACTCCACCCGAGTTGTCCGACCAGGCTAGGTCTATTGAAACCACTTCGCCTATCCATGTCACCATTCCTTCAATCCTAAGTCAATGCGAAGATAGTTTCCCAATGCCAAGCCTCGTAGCCCATTCTCCCATAGCTCAAAGCATAGTCCCACTTTCCAAAGCCCCTGCTACACCTATCTTTGAGCCATCAGGGGAATAATTCCCCGTTAGTTCTTTATATTTGTTCACACCTTTGGTTGGAGACTCGAACTTTTTTGAAATAGATTTATCTTTAATAAAGGAGAACCCCTTGGTCGAGAATCTACTCCTAGATTGACAAAATATAAAGAAAATGTTGAAGGAGGCAAGAAAGAAAAGAGGGCGATCTCTGGCCCAAGTTGAAAAATGTGTGGTCTTCGACTTGAAGGGCAGAAAGTTACATAAGGTTAGGAAGGTCCCTAAGGTCCAGAAGCCTCTGGATGAAATGACTCCAGCTGACTACGATTACTAGAAGAAGACCAAGGACCTGGAGCATTTAGATATAGATGATGAATCCGCATACATGCATGTTAGGATTGAAACTTTCTAAGCACATACAAATATTGCCAATCAGTGCAGGTTTGAAGTAGAAAACACCAACATCAAGTTGGAAGAAGAGTTGGCTAGGATCCGCTCCGAGCTGGAGGATTCACAGAAACAGTGCAAGTTGTTGAAAAAAGAAACACATACCCTCAAATAACAAATCCTAAAATTGCAGTCTTCGGCTAAGCAACAAGCATAGAAACAGGCCAAAAATGAGCTAAAATCCAAAGAGCTCGAGAAAAAGATCTTGTAGGCCCAACAGTAATTGTTTGAAAAAGAAAACCTGGAGCTGTTTGACAAAGGAAAAATCAAGGAGATCTGCTCTCACCTACTCAAAGGTTTTAGATCTCGAGCCTCCAGTACCCTATCAATTTTAATCTATGTCACCAAAGCCCAGTATGCCATTGCTAAGAAGGGACCAATAGTAGATGAGGTGATCCAAAAAATCTAAAGGTGACTCAAGCTTGCTTTTGAGTTCCAAAGTATTAGATATCAAGACCTGCAGTTTGCTGCTATGAGTCGAACAGCTAGGGATTGGTCTACTGCCCAAGCCACTATTCGCGCCTTCTTATCTAAGGTGAAGAAAGTGCAAAAGGTGAAGGACCTCCTAGGTATATTTGAGCAGGAGTAGCGCACATCAATGAGTTACTTCAAAGACCTTTCTTCCTTGGGTTTCTTGAGTTTCACAGATGATGATGGGAACCTTCTCACACAGGAAGAACTTAAGCTGGCATGGTTCCATTTCGAAAGTGACATCTCAGAGAGTGATGAGTGGGAAGATCCAGTCACAGAGGGATAAGTCATCGACTTCATCCTGAGGCACTACAAAATCACGGCTTGCCTGAATGACCTAGGTGCAAGAATCAAACACATTGATATAGGGCAGATTGATCGGTTCCATGTTTTGGTCAAAGCACTTGAAGACCAAGAACCATTTTAGAAAGGGGTCTGGGCTCACGTTCGTTGAACCATGAAGAGAATCTGCGACCATCTTGTCCCATCGCCACAGTAGGAGCCCACACCAGCAAAGGAAGGAGAAGGAGCAGAGGAGGAAGAAGAAGTAGCAGAAGAAGGAGAACCCGCTACAGAGACACTCCCAGAGGGAGAAAGGGGAGAAGGATCTGGAGAGGACTCTGGCCCAATAGATCAAATCTAGGGGTTCTCTCACCGAGACGAGCTCGTTGCCCCATGAGCCACCAAGAATGTTGACAATTCTGTCACATTTCTCAAGGGGTAGAAAAAGAAATCAAATTTTGTTATTTTTATTTGCAGGAATTTTGGCTTTCAAAGCCACCCCTTTGTATATAAAAGAGAAAAGAAAGAGCTTCGCTACCAAACAACCTAGAGAAAAGAGCTTCATCGAAAGAAAAGGAGCTTCATCGAAAGAAAAAGAGCTTCGCACCCGAAGCATTTTCAACACTGCTTCGGGTAGAGTTTCTTGCGAAGTAGTATTACCAAAGTAAAATACAAGGGTAGCGATAAAAATAACTTCGGGCCCGAAGCGCTTCAAGTATTTACTTCGGGCAAAATTTGAGCGAAGCGACATCCAAAAGAACAACTTTGTCGAAGAAGGAAAGTCCAGATCGCAGTCCGAGTTAGCAAACAAGAAAACTACTTTGGATCCGAAGCATTTCCAGCAAATACTTCAGGTGAAATTTCTGCGAAGCGGCGTTGCCAAAGTAAAATAAAAAGGAGGAAGAAGAAAACTACTTCAGGCCTGAAGCATTTCTAGTAGCTACTTCAGGCAAGATTTCATGGAAGCGGGACTCAAAAGAGCATGAAAAATACTTTGCCAAAAAGTTGCCGAAGCACCCACTTCAGGTCCCTCCATCAGCGAACCATTTTTACTTCGAAGAAAGTCAGTCCGAAGCATCTGCTTCAGCTAGCTTTCATGCAAAGTACTTCTACCTGAAGTGACAGAGGTGGTGGAGAATGTAACATCTTTTGAAGAAAATTGCTTCGGTCAAAACCTTCCCGAACCACAGTTTTGAAAGGAGATCATAGCGAAGCATTTCTCCAAGGCATCAACGAAGTGATTTTGTCAGCGAAGTGGCAAGGACGAAGAAGCCCATTTTGCGAATTAGATATGCTTCGGCACTCACCACCCCTGAAGCAGTTTTGTGAAGCTCAATTTTGCAAAGTATAATCCAATGAGGAGTTTTTGCTTCGGCCCAGAACCATTGCGAAGTGAAGTTGTGAATGGAGACTTAGCGAAGCGCTTCACGGGCACGTGTTCCAAGCTAAGTATTTTCTCGAGGTGATTAAGTGCCTCATAAATGCAATTTTTCATGCCCAGCAAACCTACTACTCATTTTTAGCAATCAAAAACAAAGTATCAAGCCATGATGAAGAGCCGACGAACATAGCGACCACTCGAGCACCACACCCGAAGACTAAGGACATCCAGACAACTCATCAATGCATCTTTCCATGGTTGACCAAGTCACAGTTGCCAGTTTTGGTAATGGATTTGAGAGCTCGATCATGAGAGCCTCGGGGAGCCAAATTCTTAGGGCTCAAGGGCATACTTCTCCTTGCTATGTAATTATGACTCAGAGGTCTGGGTCCTCTATAAAAATGCAGGCATTGTAATGGAAAAGGGGGGGGAACTATCTGCTAGAAAGCTAATGTAATTTGATGTCTTGCAATTAATACTAAAGAGCTTTGGGCTCAATTCTTTTCTTTTATGTTGCCTTTTGTGCTTGCTTCCTTTGTCTTTCTTCATTTGTATATTGAGATACTGAAATCTGCATCCAGTGTGTGATTGGGGGCTGTACCTTGAAACTCGTCTGAAGGATACATAGGAAGGGAAAAATGTCATTCTGGATTTCCTTTATGCTGCCTTCTGTGCTTGCTTCTTTTGTCTCTCTTCGTTTGTAGACTGAGATGTTGAACTCTGCGTTCGATGTGCGATTGGAGACTGCACCCTGAAACTCGTTTGAAGGATACATAGGAAGGTTGATATTACATTTCTTTCGTTCATTCTTGGTATTCCTTACTTCTATTCAAGTTTCTAGTTAGTGATCATGCTTCCTGTTCTCTCCCACATTGAATTCTCCATCTCTCTTCCCTTACCCCTTTTATTTCTTTCTCTAACCCTTACTCTCTTATCTCTTTCCTGCACTCTTATCTCAAAACACCCAAGTAGTTTAGCATAGGAGCCGGAATTTCTCTAGAGATTGGCACGAGGGGCATATCTTCCCTTCGGCCTTTCAATGTTGGTCCAGGTCTAGGGCGCATACACTCACCCAAAATCCTTTCCTAGGCAGATTTGATGACCAACAGGTAGTGAAAAACAACAAAACCAAAAAAAGCAACATATCTACAAGTATGAGTCCCAAAAACAAGGCCTGATAAGGTACTCATGAACAATATATCCATAAGAAATCTATGCTGAAAGATGATGAAAAACCACAATGGAGAAAACCACCTGCTAGAATAGAAGAAGAAGAAGAATAAGGAGGAGAAAGATGTGCAAGGAGGATCGATATGAAGATGTCCTCTTCAACCCCCCTAGGAAAATTTCCATCAAGAATCCTACAAAGGATCAATGATATGTCTAAAAAAATAGAGAAGCCTCATCGTTGAACATGAAATATCACTCCCAAACTGGTGCTTGTGACAATGATCAAGGCTATGAACCATGAAAAGAGTCACTAAAGAAAACCCCCTAAAACCAAAGTGTCTCACAAAATAAGAGTGAGAAGATAGGATGGAGAAATAACCACAAGAATCGCAAGGGTAGTCCAAAATGACTCCACAAGCATAAGTATGTGGTTTCCACCTATATGAACACAATGGGTTGATAACAAGGTCCAAAACTTGTGGACAAACAACAAAACAAAGGGATCAAAAAATGAAGGGCACCAATGTAGCTTTTGAACATGTCCTTATGGTGACCTCCTCATCCTACCGGAATGCATGGGTAACCAATTTTTGCATCCTCCAAGTACTATAGAGAAGATGAATGGATACTAGGATTACAATAAAATCTTGGGAGTGTTGGGTTCAACCGAGAGTGCACTCCATGATACAACAATATTTGAGGCTAAAAATATAAATGGAATATCTTCAAAATTATGATTTGATACCACTAATATGTCCAGCTCGTAAAAACATTTCCAACGACTATAAACAACCCTATAATTAGGTGTCACTTTGGCATTCTACAGGAAAAAAAACACTCTTCTCTTTTCCCTGTCAAGGGAATCTTAAATGTCCTTCGGAATAAAAAAAATTCAAACTTTTTCAAATAAAGCATGGTTTAAAAATTCTCTCATGGTTGAATATTAAATAGGCCATCCACTTCCCATTGAAAGCATATTTCCCCCACTAAATATTTTCACCTTGCAATGGAAAGATTAAAGTGGCCCACCTTTCCACTTTTCATGTAAAAAAACATTAAAAAAGGTTTGAGTTCCCCCCTTTAAAAAAATGAATGGACCTTAAAATATCTCGTGCAGGAGAATTTATAAGACTTTTCCAACCAAGTGGAAAAAAACATTTTTTTTTTTTAATGATTTTTTTATTTTCTTTATTTTTAAAAGTGCCCTAATGCTTTGAAAAAGTTACCAATGAGTTATCTTTCCAAGAACATCCAGATGCAACACACCGTCGTTGATTGTTACGACCCATTATAGAATGATTGTGTCAATACACTATCACTCTACCAACTAATCATGCCAATATCATCTCGATGCTCAGGGGTGCCATGTCAAATTTGATGCATTCTAGTGTAATCATGGCTGAGACGTCTCACTGGAAGTGTTGGATGTGAAAGATGACTAACTCCCACATTTAATCCAAAATAATTTGACTATATCCAAGCCATAATTGATACTTTTTGATGCATCCTCCTTGTCTGGTGTCACTGTTGAAGACTCCTTCACAATGATTTGTAGGTCCCCCAACACTTTCAATCTTTGTTGAAGCTTCACCATCACTCAGGCAAAACCCATTATGCTGAAATTGAGTAGAAAATGCTACTAGCAAGAAACAAAAATGGGTCATGAGAAAAACATTGGCTTTGGCATCACCATATCTAGACTAGGAAATAGATGACAAATCAACCTTAGCAATAGATGATGAATCAATCGAGTAAAAAATAAAAAATCCACCCGGTGTTGTAGGTGAGTTGGAGAGGAGAGGGCAATCCTCCAAGGGAGGTCCCAAGTTCAAATCTCCACCCTACCAAAAAGTTGAATTGGGTATCTAAAATCCAATTGATAATGTTGGTGCGAGCAGGGTTGGGTGCGACCCCCGGGTGACTTTGATGGTGTAGAACCCCCTATTCGTGGTCTCTCAGACCAAGGCGGCTCTGCAAGGGGTTTTTTGCTTTAAAAAAAATCTGAACTTCACCAGATAAAAAAATACCGCTTGTCCTCCTGTTGGTTGTTGATTTCAAGGTAACCATCATTGCTCATGGTATACTATCTGTAATAGTATTGAGCGTTGCATCATGCTAGGGAAAAGAGAGGGGCCATGACTGCATCAAAAAACGTAAATAGACAAGGGTGCCATAGTTTGGAGTGCCATCTCCTTTACCCAATAAAATGGTGCCAATTGCAGACCTTTATGCCTGAAAATCTGTCATCTCAACGTGGAAAAAAAATTAGGTTTGAATCCAAAAGATAATAGGGCATTCACAAAATCCTCAAAAACCATTGAAGAAGACATAACCGCACCAAAACTGTGAATGACATGTTCCACTATCGGCACTCTGGAATCATGATATTCATGACCCAAAATTTGTCCACTACTCTTGCAGAGAAAATATCCGTAGACCCTCAAAATTCAAAGCATGTAGAGATAATGCTCTAACAAGGAAATGATATTTGTATGCTGTAGATGCTGCATTTTCTGGAGACAAATAAATAGGCCACTATTCCGCTATGCCAGGTCCCTGCCCTGTGATCTTGAGGAAATTTTCCTCATGGGGGGATTTCCATGAGGGAAATCTCCCCCTTTTTTCCTCAAATTTTTCCTCCCATTTTTTAGTACAGAGGGAGTATGCTCTCCATATTTTTGATGGATCAAAAACTAGATGGTTAAAATATCTAAAGTTTGGGAGGTTATTTTTTAGTTTTTTTAGGGTTTGTAGAATGAAGATCGCTGCATATTTTAAGCTTCAACATTCGCTACCTGGATCGTGGAGTGACGTGCATTGGAGTGACAGAGATCTTGATCGTGGCCATGCGACCACCTTATTTTGTAAAAAAATGTTAATGTTTCCAACTACCATATGTAAGCAACAAAAACTTGACAGTACATTAAAGAGAAATTTTTTCCCCGCCTGACATTCTATGTGAAGAGCAATTCCAGATCTGTGGTGATATTACTATATTCCTATCGGAAGATTTTCAAATAGTATCGCATGACATTTTATATGGGCCTCCAATTTGGGTCCCCCAAGGATGTGTTAAAGATCTTTGATTTGCAACCAACGTTTCCTTGTGCCCTAGAAAAAATCAAAGTGCTAAGAGGAAGTCATGGGAGACAATCAAAGCCCCAAATCAATACCTCTGAAAGTGGACAATACCATTGTGTTTCAGTAGTCGCCCCTATTGGAGATATTTGTAAGATGATATGTTCAATATGACTCTAGATGCTCCATTGTGTAGATTGCCCAAAATGCTTTTATATTTTTAAAAATATATTTCATAGGGAGCATTCAATTTAAAGCTCTGATACCATGTTGGAAAATAAAAGACTTTATTTTATTCAATGAAAGGATATTTGCTTAATTAGCAAAGATGTACAATTTGATCCATAAGATTATAATAGACTGAGTTAATCTCATCCACTCAAACTTATCCTAGTAACAACTTAGTATATATTATGATATACTCTAACAACTCGAAATGTTGCTAGCTCCCCCTCAATTGAAAGATATATTTAATTCTAATTTAGGAAACTTTGGACATCAACA
This sequence comes from Wollemia nobilis, assembly GCA_028583015.1. NCBI lineage: Eukaryota > Viridiplantae > Streptophyta > Pinopsida > Araucariales > Araucariaceae > Wollemia > Wollemia nobilis. The sequence goes on along the minus strand of JAQPPZ010015288.1, from coordinate 149,952 downwards.
CTAGGACACTAGATGATCCCAAGATCCTTAAGCGAGGCAAGGTATTGATCCGAATTGAATGTGAGGAATAAACCAAGCTCTTAACAAAGTTTAGAGACATTTTCTTGGCCTTATGTTGATATGCCTAGCCTTGATACTTATCTAGTTTTTCACTATCTTGTCATCACTCTTGATACAAAATTCCTAAAATAGAAATTATTGAAGATGCATTTAAAATTTGCACTGCTAGAAAAAGATAAGCTCCAAAACATCCATAGTGTTAGATTCATAAAAACCATTGACTGTTCCAATTTTATCTCCAATATTATTCCTATTACCAATAAAATAGCTAGTGTTAGAGTATATACCAACTATTAGGATATTAATAAAGCATGTCCTAAAAATAACCACCCTCTGTCCAACATTGACATGGTTGTGAATTTTATTCTAGGTTGTGGAATACTATCTCTAATGGATGGATTATTAGGCTTTAACTAGATCAATATCACCTTTGAGAACCAATCCAAAACAACAGTCACCACCCCATGGAGAACCTTTTACTACTAAGTTATGCCTTTTGGGATCAAGAATGTAGGAACCACCTACTAGGGAGCCATGACATACATATTTCACAACATAATGCATGACATCATGAAATTATATGCTAATGATATTTTTTATTGGAATTTAAACTAGGAAGATCATGTTTGGAACTTAATACATATCTTCTAGTGGCTGAGGGAGTACAAGATTTTTCTAAAGCCTTAGAAATGCATATTTCGGGTTACATAAAGAAAATTATTAGGATTTATATTATCCTAATATGACATCTAAGTTAATATAATTAAACTATTGCATACTATCAAGATACCACCTCCTTGAACTCTAACCTAGTTAGGAGTCTCCAAGAAAAAATGCAAGCCATCCAAAGATTCACCTCCCAACTAGTCGACTAGTGCCAACCTTCATCAAGCTTTTGAAGAAGGATGTGATATTTGAATTGGACACTAAATATAAAATGACCTTTAATGCTATAAAATCCTACCTTCTATCCACATTTATTATCATATTGCGTAATCCCTCTAGGCCTATTTTGCTATACATAGCGACCACTAACCATGCCTCAAAAAATATGTTGGTACAATACAATGATAATAATAGAGAAAGAGCTATTTTATATATTAATATAACTTTCATCAATTACAAATTCTAATACATGCTTTTATAAAATTTCTACCTAGACATAGTTTTCACCTCTTATAATCTTAGATATTATATGCTTATCCATAAGATGTTTATCATCGCAAGGGTAAATCTCTAATACTATCTAATGTCCATATCTCACTACCTAGGATGAGCCACTAAGTAGGTTATTGTACTTAGTGACCTTGATCTGGAGTTTTTCAATCAAAAATCTATAAAGGACTAGGTCATTACTAACCAATTAGTAGTCACACCTCTAGAAGTAGTCATCTCTTAGTGGTAGAATTTCCTAATGAGTAAGTCCTTATCCTAGAAGCAAATCAATCTAGCTCTTGGACCTTGTACTTTAATGGTTCTAGATGTGTTAAAGGAGTAGAGATAAAATTCATATTGGTTACTCCTCAACCTCAACTATTCCCTTTATCATTTAAGCTTAATTTTTCTTTCACCAATAATACTTTTGAGTATGAAGCCCTTATCCTATGGCTACATGCGATATTAACTCTCTAGATTAGAATCCTCTTTGTATTTGGAGACCCTAAATTTATATTCAACCAAGTTAACAATATTTATCAAACCAAATATGATAAGATTAATCTATACAAGTACATTTTTAACAAACCAATGGTTGCTTTTGACAAGTCATCATTGATACTATCCCTAGATCTAGTAACCACTATACCAATGTTATGAACTCAACTACATCCCCTATACCCTTAGAGCTAGATGACAAACAAGCTAGATTTTTATTTAGCACATTAAGGACCCTTCAACCCTAGAATATAGTTAGCTTCCTCTATAAGTCTTTATTGTAGAAGCAACTTAATTCTCCAATCCTTGGTTCAAGGGTATCTTTGTTTACCTTAAGTATGACACATTGCTTGAAATTTTAAACTAAAATTAGTGCAATAATCTCAATTAATGATCCTATAAGCATGCCATAATTGAAAATATCTTATGCCACCACACCCTTTATGGGTTTCTACTTAGTTTTTTAGCCTCAATCAAATCCTTAATAGTTATAAAAGAGGCCTATGATGGATCATGTGATGAGAATTTTAGTAGTGTCACCATCACCAAGAAAATTCTACAAATGGGTTATTATTAGACCTCCATGGAAAATGACTCTAGAAAATATGTCAATAGGTGTGATAAGTGTAAAAAACAAGACAACCTTATCCATAATTTATCCTAATTCCTTCAATATTTAACCTCATCATGGTATTTCTCCATTTTGGGATTGGATATTAATGGAAAGACAAAATTTATCCCATTTGATAGACATAAATTTATCATCATGGCTACTAAATACTTAACAAATGGATCCAAACTATACCCTTAGCTTCAACCACTAGGTTCCAAGTCTCTAAGTTCATACTTATTTAGATCCTTAGCTACTGTGGAATTCCTTCTGTGCTAATCATAGATAATGGAACACCCTTTAAGAAAAAATATGTCTAGAATTATTATGCTAAATATAAAATCCAACATAACTAATCTATACCTTAATATCATCAAGACAATAGACTTGGATTTTGAAAGATCCTAGTCATAGAGAATCAAATTTCAATTGGAATATGGTTTATTGTTTTTACTGTCAAACAATAAGGCTATATCTCGTTATCTAATCATCTATTATCTAATTCTCTTATCAAATAAATTATTGGCTCATGATTGGTGCTTGATGACCTTCTTGTATAAATCTCTAGATTCTTCCTATTTGATCAACTCTAAGCATTTTGTTTTAATAGGGTTATATTTATCTAGTATGTATATATCTTAAAAGAGTTGAGTATAGTAATATTGATTTGATGAATTTATTCTTTCCCATAAACCAACCAATATGGAGAAATTCCCAATGCACTCTTGATTGAAATCTTATCATACCAAAATGCAAACAAGAAATTATTGTGTTAGGTTTACTAAATATCACTAACAATCATCTTTAAATTTTACAAGATGATTTTATTTGATGATTTAACCATCTTGTTTCCTTTTAGATAGTAGTCTAACGAAGTTACTACAATGGTATTATAATATCTACAAAATATAAATTTTTCTTAGAAATAAAATAAATGGCATCATCAAAAATCACTTTTATGGAAACCCTAAACCTCATTATTAGCTATTATTCAAAGAATTCAATTATAGTAGAAGATTTATAGTCCTTAGTTTGTATAGCCTCAATCCATAATGTAAAACAATCAATTATGATAAGGGTTGATGAGCACCAGAAATGCTCATATTTTGTACATATTTCTTGGATCAATATGCGGTTGTATAATAAGGATTGCGTACTTTTATAAATGATTATATAGATATTTGATATAATTATGCGTGTTATCTAATTTGTGTGCTTTTAGAATGTTTTGTGGAATTGCAGTTGATTTAGTTAGATTTGGAACAGTCGAGGTCCTTTCGATGGACCTGGCACTTTATTTCATCGGGAGTCAATGAAGAGAACATAGGCGCCTCCCTGCAACCGGAAGGCACCAAGGGAACAAGCGCCTCCCTGCAGTCGGAAGGCGCCAATTGAACATAGGTGCCTCCCTGCAGTCGGAAGGCGCCAAGTGAACATAAGGCGCCTCCCTGCAGTCGAAAGGCACCAAGGGAATACAAGCGCCTCCCTGTAGTCAAAAGGCATCGATTGAACATAGGCGCCTCCCTGTAGTCAGAAGGTGCCAACTGCATACAAGCACCTCCCTGTAGCCGAAAGGCACCAACTGAATATTAGTGCCTCCCTACAGTTGAAAGGCACCAACTAAATATTAGCGCCTCCCTGTATTCAAAATGCACCAATTGAATATCAGTACCTCCCTATAGTCAGAAGGCACCAACTGAATATCAGTGCCTCCCTACAGTAGAAAGGTGCCAACTGAATATCAGTGCCTCCTTGTAGTCAAAAGGCACCAACTGAATGCGAGCGCCTCCCTACAGTCGAAAGGCACCACTGATTCTTTGCCCGTTGACCAGACTCGAATGATGTGGACAGCAGCGGCTGGTGTAGTTCCAACTCTGCATCATGTAGAGCTAAATTGGAGATAGCGCCTAACGTACCCAAACGTCCTACTGATGCCAGGCAAAGCATGAACCGAAACGAACATGCCACCTTCAAAATAGAATGCCAGACATTGATTGCGTTCGCTGTACTATTCTAAATTAGTCTAGGAAGAATCGACTGTTGTAACCACTTCTGTAATAGAAGTTCTATGGGTGTGTTATATAAACACGCGCAGATCATTCTGAAAATATATAGAAGAATATATAGAAATAATTAATAAAGAGCTACTTTGAATTTCAGAAGATAGATTGTAATACGTTGATAAATATATTCTAGTTCTAGAAGTTCTAAGCACGTGTTCAATCGGGAGGAATCTGCTAGAGCCTAGGCCCACTCCAAGCCAGTATTTCTTCCCCATTTCTTTTTTGTTTATTTATTTTAAATCAGTTTATTGCTTTCATAGAAATGTTCATTAATTTACTAGTTCCAGTATTTGTAGTAGGTTTATTTCCAGGAATGTGCATTTGATTTATTTTTGTAGATTTATTTTTGTTCTTCTTACGTAATTTATTGAGGAGTGCGGGAATGATTGACAACCATCTCAGAACACCCCCCAAACGTAGGATTAGCAGATTCACCCTCCAGTGGTATTGTAGTAACCTAGTTTCGACTCTTCACAAGTTTACGAAGCTCCCTGGGTTGATAATTAAATGCACGGGCATGTGACAAAAATAGGAAACCATTCACCTTGTTTGGCCCGCAACATTTTGGTGCCATTGTCGGGGAAGCATCTTAATTAGATTACCTACAATACCCTGAAACCTTCATCTGACCTTGCATGAGTTCTTCGAGAAGAAGAGGACCTGACGATCGCTTTAAAAGAACTAATCCATCAAGACCTGAGTCAGCCGAGCATTTTGGATTTGAGTTAGACCCGCCCGACCTACCAGCAATCCATTGGAGTGAGGAACCACACTTTGTGCAAAGTGCCGCCTCATCTCATCAACAAGGGGAAGAACGAATCATTAAAAATCCCCTATTTAATAGGACTCCTCTAGAGGAAGCCCTGTTGTGGAAGGCTATGGAGGATCAGACGATCTCGCCAGACAACCTTAGAGCATTGACTCAAAAAGTTTTAAATGATCGAAAGGCCATAAATGCTGCATTAGAAACCACATTTCCCAAAAAAATGGTAGATAACGATGAAGTCTCATCTGGCTTTAGTTTCCCAATAGAGGAGGGAGTAGGAGATACCAAAATGAAAAATATATCCCCTGCTCACCTTTCGTCCTTCAAAGGACACCCGACTGAGGACCTTGACCTGTTTTTATTCAAGTTTGATGTTTTGTGCAGGTCTATGGATTACAAATCAAATGCGCAGAAGTTGAAATTATTTCCCTCTACATTAGACGATGCAGCTCTACGATGGTTCATCGGTCTGGGAGACAAACACATCACCACCTGGGACCAGATGAAGATGCTCTTTTTAGAGCAATATCAAGATTTCGGGAGAGTAAGAGACTCCAGGGAGGAGGTCCTGAGCATGACACAAAGAGAAGATGAGTCTCTCGAGGAGTATTGGGAGAGATTCAACTTTAATCTTCAACGGTCCCCTCACTCAAAGTTATCTGACAAGTCCCTCAAAAGCCTCTTCTTGAGGGGACTTACCAATGAGTCATTGGAGGCTCTCAACATGATCTCTGGAGGTGATGTCTATCAGCATGCCATAGACGACATCCAAAAATTATGCTGGAACTACTCGAGAAGGCGAGGCAAAATCATCGCCAAGACCATGAAGGCGACTGCTTCAGTCACCAAAATAGAAATAGGCAACATGCTAGAGGATTTGAAGAGTGAAATGCTCTCATCTCTAGCACTGCAGATGGATACGCTACTGTTAGAAAAGAAGAAACAAGAAAATGATGCAGCATTAGCCTATTTTTGCCCAAAATGTAGAGGAAGACATGCAAAGAATGCATGCCCAAAAAACAAGGTCAGAGTATGCACAGTTTGCAGGTTGAATCATAAAACTCGATTGTGCCCACAACTGCCAAATAACCAGGAAGTGGATGAGAGCACAGAGGCCTATTTCATAGGCAATAGGAAGAGTTGGCCATAGCCCCCCATGGGGAATATACCAACCGGAATGCCATCGTATGGGGGAGGGTCATACATGCACCAAGGACCCCCTCAACCACCTAATATGGGGTGGTGGGGACCGTCACCCTGGACGAACGCACCCCCAATAGCATTCCCAAATCAGCAGCCATGGATGCCATATCCATATCCTGGGTAGCAGTGGAGAGGCCACAATGCATGGAATCAGACTCCACAGAACGCAGCTCCTACTCACATCCAACAGAACTTACCAGCATTTCCAGCAGCGAGACCTACGCAGCTACCAGCACAACCGATAGCAAACCCAAACAATAGAGTAAATTAGCCGACATACAACGTAGAAGGTGAGATGTACCATATGTACAATATTCAGCTTAGATCAGGTAGACAGCTAGGAGTAGAGACGCCACCTCTGGTAGAAGAGGAGGAAGAAATGGTAGAGATACCTCCACTAGTAGAAGAGGAGGCAGAAATAGAGGAAACACCTCTGGTAGAAGAGGGAAAAACACTTGAGAGAGCGGAGGCTCCATTTCCTAGCCGATTGCAGGAACAAAGAAAAACAACACAGCCAAAATTTGACATCTTGTCGAGCTTGAAGAATCTCACGATGACAATCCCATTATTTCAAGCAATTTGAGATGTCCCCATTTACACCAAGGCAATTATAGAAATGTGTCTAAGGAGACCAAGATGAAAAGCTACCCAGACTATTAACGTCATGGGTAAACTGGCAGATCTAATGATGGGTAAAACACATCATCCGAAGTATGCAGACCCAGCGACCTCAATGTTGACCATAAAAATTGGAGGACATTCCCTGTCCAACACACTGGTTGACCTCGGGGCAACCATCAACGTGATGCCTCAAGAGACCATGCAGAGGCTACGGCTCACGAACCTAAAACCAACCACGATAGTGCTGCAGTTAGCCGATCGCTCAACCGTGTCATCGAAAGGAATGCTAGAAGATGTGATCGTAACAATCAGTGCATGGGAATATCCAGCTGACTTTCTAGTTTTGCAAACCAAGACCAGGCTGGGCGGTTACCCGCTCATCTTTGGGAGGCCATGGATGGCAACATTCGATGCCTACATTAGCTGTCGGGATGGGCTAATGACCATCTCCAATGGGAAAAACATCAAAAGGCTGACCATTTCACCGCCAGCTCAGTCTATGGACTCGGTAGAAGAACCCAGGATCATCGAGCAGGGAACTACGGAGTTGTCCATAATCCAGATGGTGATGACCTTGGAGGAGGTGGTAGAAGAGGACGAAGATGGTGCTATCGTGGAGTTTCTCCATGGAGAATCGTCCACCCCCGCACTTGGATCGCCGTTGACTGGCACCCAAGATCAGCACATCCAACAAATACACGTTGGGCTGGGAAGGACATTAAACGTCAACAGTAGGTTGATGCCCATACAGCTAGAGAAATTGGAAGAGCTTCTGGTAAAACACCAGCAAGCATTTGCATGGGACTATGCAGATATGCACGACATCAGCCCAAAAATATGTACCCATCGGATTTACTTAGATGACTAGGCAACTCCTAGTCGGCAGCCATAGAGAAGGATGAACCCAGCAATGAAAGACATTGTCAGAGAAGAACTGCACAAACTTCTGTCTACCGAATTCATATATCCAATTTTTGATAGTGAATGGGTATCACCATTAGTGGTGGTCCCCAAAAATAACGGGAAATGGCGGATCTACGTGGACTACCGAGCATTGAACAAGGCGACTAAGAAAGACCACTTCCCGCTCCCGTTCATCGATCAGGTCTTGGACACACTCTCAGGAAGAAAATACTTCTCCTTTCTGGATGGATTCAGTGGTTACAACCAGATCCAGATAGGGGAAGAAGATCAAGATAAAACAACGTTCACCTGTCCATGGGGAACGTTTGCCTATAAGGTCTTGCCTTTTGGACTATGCAATGCACCGACCACCTTTCAACGGGCGATGCTTAGCATATTCTCAGATATGATAGGAGATGAGGTGGAAGTATACATGGACGACTTCACCGCCTATGGAGAAACCTTCGAGGAGGCAATGACAAATTTGGAAAGAGTGCTCGATAGGAGCAAGGAAAATCATTTGTCCCTAAGTAACGAAAAATGTTTTATGATGATGCAGGAAGGCATCGTGTTGGGACACCACCTCTCTGTAGAAGGAATAAAGGTAGACAAGAGGAAGATTGAGGTCATAAGAGACCTACCTAGCCCCAGAACGTAGAAGGAGGTAAGAAGTTTCCTTGGTTCAGCCGGGTACTATCGATGATTTATCATCAAATTTAGCAAGACTGCCAAACCACTGCACACTTTACTTTCTAAGGACGTAGAGTTCAATTGGACGGGAGATTGCGAAGAAGCGTTCCAATTACTGAAAGAAAATTTGATATCTGCACCGGTCTTGAGAGGACCAAATTGGGCCATACCATTCCATATTTACTACGATGCATCTAACGATGCGATCGAAGTAGTCCTCGAGCAGAAATACGACGAAGAATTCTACGCCATCTATTATGTCAGTAAAAACTTGGCAGGAGCGGAGCTCAACTATACAATGACAGAAAAAGAATTCCTCGTAGTTGTCCATGCAATAAACAAATTTTGTCACTACATAACGGGATACAAGGTCTTCATCCATATGGACCATGTGGCTATCAGGTATCTGATGAGCAAGCCGGCCATTGGTGGTAGAATTATTAGATGGCTGTTGCTACTGTAGGAATTTGACATCACTATAGTCGATAAACCAGGCAAGGACAACGTCGTGGCAGATTTTCTGTCCAGATCGATACCAACAGATCATCAAGTAGTGGAAGACCAGTTTTTGGACGAACATCTGTTTGCTATTAGTGAACAAACCCCATGGTATGCAGACATAGCCAATTACTTGGCCATCGAAAGGACCTCACCTGCTCTCTCCTACAGAGAAAAGCAGGCGATCATAGAGAAGAGCGCATCATTCCTTTGGATGGATGGTCTCCTATTCAAAATAGGATGGGACCAAATTATAAGAAGATGCATAGCATAATAGGAGTTTTCAAAAGTGCTCAAGGCATGTCACGATGAGCCATGCGGAGGACACTTTGCAGGGAAACGAACTACCTACAAAATCCTACAGGCTAGGTATTTTTGGCCCACTCTATTCAAGGACGCGGCAACATATACCAGCAAGTGTGATGAGTGCCAGAGGATGGGTAGACCAACCCATCGAGATGAAATGCCCCTATAGCCCTAGGTACACCTGGAACCTTTTGATAAATGGGGCATGGACTTCGTGGGACCATTTAATCCACCTTCGATGGGAATGAGGTTTATTCTGGTCTGCACGGATTACGTCACCAAGTGGGTGGAAGTGCAGGCATTAAGGGACTCAAAGGAAAGAACGGTCACCGATTTCTTATTTGCCCATATTTTCACACGATTTGGGGTTCCTCAAGAGATAACAATAGACCAAGGGCCCCAATTCACCTCCAAATTGATTGAGGAGCTGATGGAGGAGTATAGAGTTCGGCACAACAAAACCATGCCCTACCATCCACAGGCGAATGGGCAAGTAGAAGTGACAAACAGGGAGATAGAAAACATCCTGACCAAAATCATGTAGCAACACAAGAAATATTGGGCCACACGGTTGTCGAAGGTAGTTTGGGCATACAACACCACGTGGAAATCCACCACAGGATGCACACCTTTCCAAATGGTCTATGGAAAAAATGCGATGATGCCCATCGAGTTCAAAATCAAAACTCTAAGGACAGCTTTAGAATTAAATTTGAGCTTGGATGAAGCTCAAAAACAGAGGATTCACCAGCTAGATCAACTGGATGAAATCCGGCACGATGCTTTGCAAAGGACAGAGATTATACAAAAGCAGAGAAAGAAGTGGCATGATGGCCACATCAAGCTAAAGAAGTTCTAGGTAGGGGAATGGGTACTGTTGTATGATTCCCGGTTCCAGGAAAGGAAGGGCAAACTTATGCAGAGGTGGATGGGGCCGTATGAGGTGGCAGAGCTCATTAGGAACGGGGCAGTGCGCGTTAAGACAATTGACGACAACAACACCATGTTCATAGTCAATGGCCACCGACTACACCCCTATAATACGTCCGAAACATTACAGGTGGAATCTAGAGTAGGCGTGGGGGAGATCCCACCTTGCTAGATCTGGACCGAACTCTCACAGGTGAAATAGTGGGCACGAAAGTGCTCACCCAAATGTTTAGTTAGTTAATATAGTTTTTTTTAATGTGTGTTTTTGCAGGGACGACGCCCGCATGCAAGCTACAGGCATCCTAATCTAGGGCCTAACAGGCATGGAACATGTCTAACTGCCTTTATTTTCCTTTTTTTTGGTTGCTTTTTGCAGATGGAGGACCTGACAGCACGAGGGATAGGTATCTGGGAAACCAGGCCTGATTCGGCTCAACATTCCGACATCGGCTCGTAGATAGAATCTGGGCAGTGTGAAAAACAAGGAAGGTTTGATCACCCTTTTTCCAGTCAAATCATCATCCAAAAGAAGGCACCTTACTACACCCGAGAGGTGCCCATCTAGAAGAAGGCACCTTACTACAGTCAGAAGGTACCCACCCATAAGAAGGCACCTTACTGCAGTCAGAAGGTACCCACCCATAAGAAGGCACCTTACTGCAGTCAGAAGACGCCCATCTAGAAGAAGGCACATTACTGCAGTCAGAAGGTACCCATCTAGAAGAAGGCGCCTTACTGCAGTCAGAAGGTGCCCACCCAGAAGAAGGTGCCTTACCGTAGTCAGAAGGTGCCCATCCAAAAAAAATGTGCCTTACTGCAGTCAGAAGGCGCCAAGCCCAGACGAAGGCGCCTTACTACAGTCAAAAGGCGCCCATCCACAGAAAAATAAAAATATATATATATATATATATATATATAATAGGCGCCTTCCGTGGCAGGAAGGCACCAAAAAAAAAAACAACCGAATACGCGCCTTCCAACATCAGGAAGGCGCATTCATCTAGCCGAATACGCCTTCCAACATCAGGAAGGCGCATTCATCAAGATGAACACCTTCCAACACTAGAAGGCACGAACCAAAAGGAGGCGCCCCCACATTGGGAAGACGCATGCAGGCAAGAGCGCCTCCCACCAATCAGAAGGCACTGGAAGGCGCATTCGTTCGAAGACGAGCACCGACAACATCGAAAGGTGCTACATGGACACCATCCACATGGGGAAGGAACCAAAGAATGCCTCCCGCGTGCAGCATTTACATCGATCGGATGCCTCGAGCAGAACGAAGCATCACACGAATAAGCCTCATCAAATACCCCTCCCTCGTGTCACAAGTTAGTAAATCAACAACTGCCATGACAACTGGAATGTCGAATCAGGTATGCGCATATTAAATCAAATATTTTATATAATTGTTTATAAATACGCAGTACCGAAAAATACAGCTGTCATAGAGATCGTACCCCCCATAGCCAAAAATGCGTGCCAATGAGAGGGTGCCTTCCATAACTGCTAGGGTTAGATGCCTTTTCTATAAGAAGGTGCCTTCCTACAGAAGGAAGGACAAAAAAATATACAGCATCGAAAGGCGCCATGGGAGGAAGGTCCAAGAATCATGCGATCAAGAAGAACGAACCCAGTGACACAGATGGGATCAGAGGGGTAGTAAAGACCCAATTCAAAGCCGAGGGGTGGCTCAAATACTACACCCTGGTCAGTCAGGGCCAGGATGTGGAGGCAGCTAGAGAATTTGCCACCTCTTTGAGGGGCGATGCGGCCCAAGTACGAGGGGTGGAAATTCCAGTCACCCCTAAGTTCATCTCACAGGTGACGGGATTGCCCCTCATAGGGGAATGTGCATACAAGGGCAGAGTGTTAAAACTATACGCCGAAATACTACTGCCAGGAGGAAACGTGCAGATAGAAAGGGAGGGGTTACTCAAAAGCAGTCTCCCCATGGATATACGAAAGATGTTCGAGCAGATTGCTCGATTCTTCACATGCACAAGGAAGTATACCCATCTAAACATTAATCATGTACACTTCCTCAATCACCTAGTGCATGGGAGGAAATTAAATATACCCTTCTACCTGGAAACTTCTCTGAAAGATGAAGCATCTCAGTACCAGAAGGGGGCATCGTCCGCCTTAGCCCACCATGGGCTGATATCGGCATTAGTCCGCCATGCAGAAGCGCAGAGACAGAACCGCAACACAGAGGGAGATGGCGACCAAATAGAGCAACACAATGCGGTTGCCAAACTAGGGCAAGGTGAAGCATCCCCCGTAGAGGAGATAGCAAACATCGGGCAATTGGTGTTGCCCTATTTTCTAGGAGGAGCAGAGCAATCATCGATTCCCGAAGATATAGAAGGTAGAGGGCATTCCCCAGTGCTCGAGTATGAGGAGGAAGGAGGGCCACTCGCTGGTGGTGAGGATGAACCAGTTCCCAAGAGGAAACATCTACGGTGATTCCTCTCGATAGAGGAAGAATAGAGTGACACAGAGATAGACGTTGCCGCTCAAACCCTCCAAGAATTAATGAGCCAGAGTCCACGGAATGAGGGAACTTCTAGGAGCAACGACCATATCGATGTGGCCTTGGAGGAGGCACTCGACTGGAAAACTGATTGCTGGATGGCATAGCAGATTCTGGAAGATTGCTAGAATCAGCATCAAAGGGAATTGGAGGAAAAGGATAGACGAATCGCTCAGCTCGAGCAGCTGGTCCGAAAGCTACAGGAGGAAAATCAAATACTTCAGGACAAAAGAACAACAAGATAGGAGGCATCCACGCAGACTGATTGGGCAGAAGCAGTGCCAATGAACTCTCCCACATCCGTCGAATGAGTATTTTTTTTGAGGGAGATTCGATCGGATGCCCAATAGAGCAGCCTGGAGACAAGGGAGGATTCCTATTTTTTAGGGGTGACAATGAAAGAAGTCCTACGATGCCCCTTGTCATTGTCCTGAGTGACACAGAGCAAGACGAAGGCCTCCAGAAGTAGATACAACCAGGGGATACGGAGGACCTCCCCAGGCCTAAAGAAGGAGAAGAGCCTGAGGGGTCGACACCAGGAAGATAGGAGGATGAAGGATCACCCCCGGAGATAGCAACACAGCCGATCCTTCGGAGTGAAGAGCAGTCCCCAAAGGAGAAAGAAGAGACCCCTGTCCGAGCCACCACATTTTCTATAGAGGCCAAGGCAAAGAGGCCTAGGATGGCTCGACAGAAGGTGAAAGTGACCTTCACCGAGTCAGAGGAGGATGAATGGGATATGCAACTATTCGTCAAAAGGCAAAAATATTTCGAGCAGCTGCGCAAAGATATGAAAGTAGCCAAGGTGGCCAAGAAGGCATCCTTGAGGATAAAAGGAGATTCTGGCATCTACGTCAATCCAATAGAAAACAACTAGTTTTGGGACATCTATGGTTCATCCCGAGGGTGGCCTTCCATGATGAGGAGGTACTTGGAATGGTGGGGAGTATATGGCCCACAATTGGAGACCACTGCAATTGCAAAGGAGAATGCAGGGCTTACCCCTGAAGTGGCCGGATTATACAAGGCCCAAGTAATACCTTCTAGAGGGGATAACTCAGATATCCCTCTGGCAAAGGCCAAACCTCCAGACGCCGACCTCTGGCAATCTTCCAAAGCTGCATTTCAATCGGCAGGAACAACACTGGCCATACCACCACCAGTAGCGGCTAGAACAAGAAGGGGACAATTAACAGTCGTAGTTTTCCATAGGCAGAGCAGAACCACACCTTCGCATGTCGACACGAAAAGACAGACTCGGGCCGTAGGGGCAGCCGAATCCTCCAAGAGATGGCGACGATGAGAAGTCCAAGGGCTACCTGCAGTTTGGATGCCACGAGGGCGTGGCATATGTTAGGCATGGGGGGATGATGAGCACCAAAAATGCTCATATTTTGTACATATTTCTTGGATCAATATGCAGTCGTATAATAAGGATTGCGTACTTTTATAAATGATTATATAGATATTTGATATAATTATCCGTGTTATCTAATTTGTGTGCTTTTAGAATGTTTTATGGAATTGTAGTTGATTTAGTTAGATTTGGAACAGTCAAGGTCTTTTTGATGGACCTGGCACTTTATTTCATCGAAAGTCAATGAAGAGAACATAGGCGCCTCCCTGCAACCGAAAGGCACCAAGGGAACAAGCGCCTCCCTATAGTCGAAAGGTGCCAATTGAACATAGGTGCCTCCCTACAGTCGAAAGGCGCCAAGTGAACATAAGGCACCTCCCTGTAGTCGAAAGGCGCCAAGGGAATACAAGCACCTCCTTGTAGTCAAAAGGCACCGATTGAACATAGGCGCCTCCCTACAGTCGAAAGGCACCAATTGCATACAAGCGCCTCCCTACAGCCGAAAGGCGCCAATTGAATATTAGTGCCTCCCTATAGTCGAAAGGTGCCAACTAAATATCAGTGCCTCCCTGTAGTCGAAAGGCGTCAACTGAATATCAGCACCTCCCTGCAGTCGGAAGGTGCCAACTAAATATCAGTGCCTCCCTGTAGTCAGAAGGTGCCAACTGAATATCAATGCCTCCTTGCATTCAGAAGGTGCCAACTGAATGCGAGTGCCTCCCTGCAGTCAGAAGGCGCCACTGATTCTTTGCCCGTTGACCAGACTCGAACGACGTGGATGGTAGCGGTTGGTGCAGTTCCAACTCTGCGTCATGTAGAGCTAAATTGGAGATAGCGCCTAACGTACCCAAACGTCCTACTAATGCTAGGAAAAGCATGAACCAAAACGAACACGTCACCTTCAGAACAGAATGCCAGACATCGATTGTGTTCGCCAGACTGTTCTAAATTAGTCTGGGAAGAATCGACTGTTGTAACCACTTCTGTAATAGAAGTTCTACGGGTGTGTTATATAAACACGTGCAGATCATTCTAAAAATATATAGAAGAATATATAGAAATAATTAATAAAGAGCTACTTTGAATCGCAGAAGATAGATTGTAATACGTTGATAAATATATTCTAGTTCCAGAAGTTCTAAGCGCGTGTTCGATCGGGAGGAATCTACTGGAGCTTGGGCCCACTCCAAGCCAGTATTTCTTCCCCATTTCTTTTCTGTTTATTTATTTTAAATCAGTTTATTGCTTTCATAGAAACGTTCATTAATTTACTAGTTCCAGTATTTGCAGTAGGTTTATTTCCAGGAATGTGCATTTGATTTATTTTTGTAGGTTTATTTCTGTTCTTCTTACGTAATTTATTGAGGAGTGCGGGAATGATTGACAACCATCTCAGAACACCCCCCAAACATAGGATTAGCAGATTCACCCTCCAGTGGTATTGTAGTAACCTAGTTCCGACTCTTCGCAAGTTTACGAAGCTCCCTAGGTTGATAATTAAATGCACGGGCATGTGACAAAAATAGGAAACCATTCACCTTGTTTGGCCCGCAACAAGGGTATATGAATGGTTCTAGATAGAATGAGGATTGGACATTTTTTTTCCTAAATAATTTTGGCATGGAACACATTTCTTTACTTTTATAGACATTTATGGGTGTAAATTTTTTTGTATTTTCCTTATATTCCTTATTTCTATAAGCAAGGGATCCTAAATGTTTCTCACAAGCATGAAAAGGCACTTAGGAGATCCTTACTTCAATAGGGTATATGTTGTATGTTATATAGATCTAAAACTATGGTTTATGGATAAATTTTGTAAAAAAAAATATTTCATGGGAAATCCAAAGATTTCCACCTAATATTCCTTAAAATTTTTAGCCTAATCTAAGATTAAAGAATGCAAGAAAATAAGATAATTCTTATAATCAAACCTATGTTGTATGTATAATTATTTATTTGAATGATGCAATAAAAATTAAGATCCTTTTTCCCTTAGGCAAGGGTGCAAGAGGGGAATGCAATAAAAAAATTAGCCTAATGCAAACTACATATAATTAAGTATTTATGGCTAAAACAAAAATGATAATAATATCTCTTTTGTGATTAAAACTATACTAATTTCTTTAATTTTACCTTAATAAGTTGACAATAATAGATAATAGAAACCTAAACTATGTAAGAGAGTAGACAAAAACTATTCTACAAAAAATAAAAAACAAGGATTTGGAACAAAGGGACCTGATTTTGTAGAATTTGTATATTCATCACATATAAACAAATATAGTAAGAGGTAAATCCATCACCTGTACATAAATCAAGAGACGAATTTTCCCCCCCACTGGCATTTTTGCAAAACCTAAAAAATAGAAGGAAAAGTAGAGAACATTTACAAGATGTTAGTCTAATGGGATTTACCTAGCTTGGGAAGACAATTAATTCTTGATCCACTTGGCCATTCCATTGTATTCTATTAAAAATAGAAAAATACTTATAAATTTATGATAAAAGTATGAATGGCAGAAACATTGCTTGTAAGCAAGCCAACAATATTTTCACTTCTACAAGCAAGATATATAGATAGAGAGTGAAAAATATAAAATACATGTATAAATATAGATGTAAAATATCCCCAAAAAGTTGGCTATTATAAAAAAGATAGAAATATTTATAGAAATGAGATTCAATGCTTGAAAGAAAAATCTATACAAAAATGTTGCCTATATACATACCAACAATGCACATAGATGTCTAAGGTATTTATGCACTTCTCATAAATTAATTCTAACTGGCTAATATGAGAAAGACAATATTCATCACCTACAAAGGAGTCTTGTAACAAGATTTGCAAAGAGTAAAATTTGAGTTCTAATGGGAATACAAACTCAGTTCCATAGACTAGCATAGGTAAGGTCATGCTAGTGGGTGTCTAAATACTAGTATGATAAACCCATAAAGCAAGATAAAGTTGAAGGTGCCAATTGTGATCAAAATTTTAAACTAGTTTCTTGAGGATCTTGACATAGTTTTCGTAGATGCTTCAACTTGACCATTACCTTGAGGGTAATAGGGGTTTGATCATTTTTTCTAGATCTTGTATTTGGAAAAAATATTATGAAAATATTTATTCTTAAAATATGTGCCATTGTTAGAGATAATTATAGAAGAAATACCATAGTGAAAAAATATTTGATTAAAGATAAGTTTGGAAACTTGGATGCTAGTGACTATGGATAGATCCAAGAATAAAGAGAAAACCACAAAATAAATTTGAAAGGACCATGGAGAGGTGATAGGTTGAATATCTTGGGAGGGCACATGAATAAGGTTATAATTGCATTGACATTTATCACAATGTCAAACATAGTTACAAAATATTTCTTCATGGAAGGCCAATAACATATTAATCATAGAAGCTTCTTGGTGATAGAATTTCCACTAAAATGACCATCATAAAATCCTTCATGCCTCTTAAAATAATACTTTAGATTTATTGGAGGTTAAGCATCACAAGACCATGCCATTGAGAGTACGTCTATACAAAGTATCACCAATGTTGACAAATAAATAGGCTTGTCATTGTAAATATTTTTGTTCATTGTGATACAATCCATATAGGATAGTGTCATACTTTAAAAAGGTGAAAATGTCCTTACATCAATGGTTAGAAGGAAGGGAATGCACTTCTACAACAAATAATTCTAAAGGTAACAAGCTAGAATCAAGAGTTGATGGTTCTCTAATTTAGAAAATTTTAAGCATTGCTTGATCATCATCCAATTCTAAAGGGATATGAGATTCTACTGCATCCATGGTATTGACATAGTGGTTACTAGATCACAAGATAGCCTCAATAGTTATCTTGTCAAAAGTAGATACAAGCTTTACAACAATATCCTTAAAAGTTTCTCATATTTGGTGTAGTAAATATTATTTACTTAATTAACCACAAGTTATGATTATTTTATGACAAAGAAGTTCTTGACATTTAGGACCAAGGCAGTATGAAGTCTTAGAACAAGGTCCTACTCAAAAATGTTATTGGTATAAGAAAATTATAGCTTAAAGGAAAGAGAAATTAGTTGACTATGAGCTATGACCAAAAATATTCCTACCCTCACTCCTTTGACATAGTAGATGCTATAAAAATATAAGGTCCAAGAATCTATAGGGTTAGTTTTTATGGTAAATATGAACTCATACAAAAAATCTACAACAATAGGGTAGGTTGCTTATAAAGGTACGACAACCAAATTATTAGCAATAACTTGAGCTTTGAATGATTTTTGGCTAATGAATTCTATTTTGAATTCACTAATATTAATAACCCATTTGGTATTATTCCATGAAAGGTGAGGTTTGGACATAAGGTATCATAAAGGATCAACCCTTGTATTATGGATAATAATGTAATGTCACAAGTTTTTGGATGCAAAAGCCACAACAAGATACAAATTTTCTAAATGTGTATAATGGGATTCATAGCTGATGAGGGTTCTACTAATATATTAGATTAACCTTACCTTGTGTTGGTCATCACACTAAGCTAGCATGGCACCTAGGGCATGGATGATTATGGTGATGTACAATAACAAGGCTTGGAAGGATTAGGAGGGACAAGGATGGGTGGAGACTTAAGATATGATTTTGAAGCATCAAAAGCTTCTTGACATTCATCATCTTATTATAATTGTGTGTCTTTATATAAGAGATTGGAGAAAGGTTGGCACTTGTCTATGAGTTTCAAGTTGAATCACCTAATAGCTTGGAGTTTATCTTGAAGACTACAAAGTTTGGTTAAAGTTCATGGTGGTGGTATATTAATAATAACTGGTATTTTATTGAGGTCTACTTTGATGATATATCGATAAAAAATAAATCCTTATATCTTATCTGATGTTATCCCAAAAATACACTTAGAAGGTTCAAGGTAAATCTTATATTATCATAGTCATATGAAGATATGTCTTAAATATTGTACATGATATTTATGATTAATTTATTGGCCAAATATATTATCATAATAATCTTCTATGATGTCACGCATCACATTTTGAAATATATAGACCATGGTCCTTTGATAGGTAGCACCTGTGTTCTTTAAGCCAAATGATATAAATTGATAGAAAAAGGTATCCCATGGAATTATAAATAGTCTTAGTTTGATCCTTAGGAGTATTTTTAAACTAATTATATCCCAAGAAGCAATCCATAAAGGATATCATACCACAATCATGTCTATATTAGGTAAAGGAAAATCATATTTAGAGAAAGCCTTACTAGTGTCTTAAAAATCAATGCAAACTCTGACTATGCCCTTTTTCTTAGTAATGGGAAAAAGGCTAGATATCTAATTGAAATAATAAATAAATTTTCTAAACTCGACATCAAGGAGATTTTGGAGTTCTTATTTAAAGAGCAAGGAAACCTTAGGGTGCATCTTGCAAAGCTTCTACTTAATAGGCTTGACATCATATTAGACTACCAAATGGTGAACAACTAAGGAGGGATCTAATCCATACATGTTGACATAAGAATAAGAAAACACATAATAAAATTTAGTTAAGAGCTTGATATGCTTTTGTTGTTTGGTTGGGTTTAAAAATTTAACTAACTTAATAATTTTATGAGCATTGGATGCTTTGCTATTGACATAAATGATCTCTTCAATGAGGATGTGGGATTCATCCTCAAATTGAGAATGGGTTGGTAAGACCCCTAAATGTTTAAGGTCATTGGTATTAAAGGATGGTTGATCACTATCCTTAGGTTGGGAAGGTTAAATATTAGCTATGTAAGCAAACTATCCATCAAAGTAAAATATTAAAATATGTAGTCATGGGGAAAATCATATAAAATATACCCCTTTACATTATCTTCATAAGTAGCTATTAATTTAGGACGTATTAAGATTATATGGTTCACACTAAGGAAGGGAGGTGTTATCAAAATGCAAAAGCAAAATAATATGCAAGAACCATTAATATTAACATTGATATGCATTGAGTTTAAATAACAATAGGTTTAGGCTATGAATAGCCTAATAGGTAGTCCCCCCTTAAAGGTAGCTACCCACTAGGATTCTATGCTAACAACTAACAAATTATTAATCACTAACAATATGAAATATATCACATCTAAATAATAGCATGAGATAACCATAAGATATTTGACATGAATATCTTCATGGTTAATGTAGAAAGATAAATTAATCAATCTAACCTACTAGGTAATAATGTAATAACCTAATGGTAAAAAGGTAAATACTATTTTTTTTACCTTAGCACCCCCCCTTTATTACATTATTTTGAAATACAAAGTGTACTTCTGAACAACTCAAATTTGACATGTCCAAGTGCCTTTGTGAAGATGTTTGAAACCTATTCGTTAGTGGGAATGAATTGGAGTTTGATGTTATGTTTAGGAACTTCATCACAAATGAAATGACACTGTGTGTCAATATGTTTGGTGTGCTTGTGGTGATCTGGATTCTTCACTAAGTTCAAAACACCCTGGTTGTCGTAGTATAGTGAATTGGAAGTTTCTTGGGTAAAACCATACTTGCTATGATGCGAGTCAACCATATTTATTCACACACTTCATCTCGTGCTATGCGATACTCTGCTTTTGTTTAAGATATAGCAACCACATGTTGCTTCTTGCTATGCCATGAGACAAGTCCAAATCCTAGATGAAAAACATATTCAAATGTGGAATTTCGATTATCTACTGATCCAACATAGTTAAAGTCCATGAAACCTTGTAAGAAGAATTTTTTATTCTTCCTATACTCTAAACCATACGCTACATTACCATGGATATAGTGGAGAACACACTTTGCTACTTTCCAATGAGTAACTTTTGGTTCTTGTATGAATCGAGAAAGATAATTCACAACAAATGTGATATTTGGTCTAGTTTTTGCTCCCAATCATCTGATGATAAAGAGTTCCATATACCTAAGGTGAATCATCATATCGTGACAACTGAATCCCTTGGCCAATCTGTGTTGCTTTTGGCTTACAATCAGTCATACAATACTTTTTGATCAGTTTCTTGGCATACTTATTTTGAGTCACCCTTAGGTAATTATTTTTTTGTTCAATCTCTAGACCAAGAAAGTAGTGGAGAAGTCTAAAATATATCATATCAAATGACTATCTCAAGTCATTCTTCATGACATCTATCAATGTATCTGAGTTGTTGGTTATGACAAAATCATCCACATAGAGTACAAGTATCACTATATCAGAACCAAAGTTCTTAAAATAGAGATTTATATTTTAAGGACTTCTATTAAATCCATACCGTATAAGGTGATTGTCTATCTTCATATACCATGCTCTAGGGGCTTGTTTCAATCCATAGAAGGATTTAACTAATTTGCAAACTTGTTGCTCATGGTCTTCCTCAACAAATTTTTGTGGTTGAGTCATGTATACTTCCTCATTCAAATCACCATTTATGAAGGTGCTCTTGACATCCATTTGATGAATTTTCCATTTGTACTATGCTGCCATACCAAAAAGAACACGAATGGTGGTCATCCTTGCAGTGGGTATAAATATTTCATCGTAATCAATGCCTTCCTTTTGAGCATAGCCATTTTGCCACAAGGCGAGATTTATTCTTGTCAATGGTTCCATCTACCTTGTATTTCATTTTTTAAACCCATTTGCAACCAATGGGTTTCTTACCTAAAGGTAAATTAACCAACTTCCATGTATTGTTATTGATAAGAGATTTATATTTAGCATCCGTAGATACTCCCCACTATGGCTCACTAAGTTCTTCTTTGACTGTGGTGGTTTCATGTTCATAATATGAAGATATATAAATCCTATCATCATCAATCTCCATGTCTTATCCAATATCAATATCTCTCTCTACATAAAGCTCTTCAAAATGTTGGAAAAGATCATCAACTATTGGTGATGTTTCTGCTCTCTTCTTCCAAGACATGATGCGAGTTAGAGCATAATTTAGAGTAAGATCAGGAGGTGAGGTCAACTTTAAATCTCTCACCGAACTTGTATACCATTTAGGTACCTTTTGCTGAGGTGGAGAAGTTTATTTTTGTGCCTCCTCATCTTCCAAGTATACAAAGGATGTGATGCCATGTGTGAAAGCCTCATCGAACACCACATATTTACTTACATGTATTTTATTTGTTCTAGGTTCATACAATCGATACCCTTTAGAATATTCATCATATCCAAGGAAAATGTATTTTAAGGTTTTCTCATCTAGTTTATTTCTCTTTTATTTAGGTATATGCATAAATGCCTTACACCCAAAAAATATTAGATGAGAGATGGAGGGCTTCCTGCTGCTCCATTCTTCTTGTGGAGTTATATCTTTAAGATCCTTTGTGGGTGCTCTATTTAAAATATATATTACCATTGTGATAGCTTCTACCCAATAGCATTGCTCAAGATTTGCATCCTTAAGCATACTGTGAATAGTTTCCATGATGGAACAATTTCTCCTTTTAGCAACTCCATTTTACTATGGAGAATAGATTATGGTTAGCTATCTTTTTATCCCATGTGTTTTTCAGAAATGAAGAGAATTCATTTGAGGTATATTCCCCCCATCAATCTGAGCAGAGGGTCTTTATGTAGCATCCATACTCTTTTTCAATTAGTTGCTTGAACTGTTGAAAGTAGGAAAATGCTTTTGATTTCGGTTGAAGAAATAAGACCCACATCTTCCATGAGTGATCATCTACAAACAACTGATACTACCTTTTGCCTCCAAAAATTTGTGGCATGGGACCGCACAAATCAATGTGCACTAAATCCAACGGTCTCTTAGCTCTAGAAGAGCTATCTTCGAATGGGAATTGGTGTTTCTTTTTAGATAAGCAATTCAAGTAGATTGACAATGTAGATGAAAGGGTGGGAAGTCCTTTCACCATTTGAGATTTACTTAGCTCAAGTAAATACCCTTTACTAAGATGCCCAAATATCTTATACCAAAGAGAAGTGGCCTCCTTTATGTTTATCGCCATGGCAACATGAGGCATTAAAACAACATCTAGTGTGAACAAGCCATGCTTGTAAGAACTGATTGCTATGTATCTACCTTGCTTGGTGATATAGCAACGTTTTAGTCCATTTTCTACTTTGAAATTGACAACCATGTTTTTATCCAGGATTTGTGGAATTGAAAACAAGTTGTTTATCAGTCATAGAACATAAAGGATATTGTGCATGTGACACTTTTCATCTGGAAGAGAAATAGATACATTACCTTCTCCTTGGACATGATAGGTCTTATTATCAGTAATTGTTACTGGTTTTCCTTCTCTTGCCATAAATATCTCAAACCACTACTTGTCGTCAGTCATGTGTTTACTGGCACCTGAATCAATGTACCAAACAAAATCCTTATGTGTAGAAGTTGCATGGGTCATGAGCACTTTGTGTGCTCATTCTGAATCAATATCATAATTTTCAATAGAAACATGTCCTCGTTGTTGTCTATTGTTATTCAATGGCTTGTTTTTGCCCTTTTTGTTTTGTTTGTTCTTAAACCAACACCGATTGGTGTCATGGTTGTCCATTTTACAATTCATGCAATACTTCCCTTGAGATTGAGGTTGCTTGCCCTTATCTCTTGTAGATGATCTTGAATATGATCCTCCCTTTTGAAAGTTACCTTTCTTATTTCCACCCTGTTTGTTTGTGTAAAGTGCATTATTTGATACTTCATCAATTTGGAGTTGATTTACCTATTCTATTTGAAGCAAATTGACTAAATCCACAAAGGTGAATAATGTTCTTTGAGATACATTAAGGGATGTTATTAACATATTATAGAATTCTGGAAGACCCCTCAATATTACTAAAGTCAAAATAGTATCTTCTACTTTGGCTCCTAAAGCATTCACATTTAACTTCAGTTCTACAACTCTGCAAAGGAATAGCTCTACTGATTCTCTTGACTTCATATGGAGTGTATGAGTTTGTGTTTGAAGGTTTAGAATAGTCGATTTATTCTTGCATTAAAAAATGGTACAAAGTGCATCCCATGCATATTTACCATTTTTAGCTTCACTTATGTGAGGCTGGATCTCATCAGTAGTAGCTAGGAGAATCAACATGAGAAGATAATTGTTCTTTGTAATGTCCCAAAAATAAATATTTTTGTAAATGTCTCCTACACTTAATTATAAAAGTGAAAAAGGGGTTCATGTGACTAGGAGACATAACTTAAGTTGTGTTTATTTATGTTTTATGTTTTTATGTTGTAATAAGGCACTTTAAGTGATTTTAGGGTTGGGAGATGTCAACTCCAAATTAGAACCTCACCCTATATAAGGGAGTGAGACGTCCCATTTTGGGCATGTTATGTTGATATCAGAATTGAATATTGAAACCCTAGAGGCTCCATGAGTTGAGATTGCAGGTCTTGCTCATTCCCATAGTGCATTGGAGGTGCATGGTTGGGGTCTTGCCAATATCATTATAGGTGTTATTGCCCTAAAATATCAAAAATACAAAAAGAGGCATCCGTGAGGAGTTCGTGGCATTTTTGGGAGCATTTGTGTCATGTTTTTCAGATCTGTTGGCAGCCCCAAACCCTACCCTTGTATTTGGGGTCATTTTTGAGGAGTTTTTGCGTATGTTCAGCCTTGGGGAGCTGTTGTATTGGTTTGGAAATATTTAATATATGATACTGGCTGATTTCTTCTCATACTTGTGTTATTTTATGAGCAATTTCTGAGTCATTTCCTTCTTGTACTTAATTTCTACATTTTCATAGTAAGGGTTTGTTGTTTCTTAAAAAGGGACATTACAAGTGGTATCAAAGCTGGAATCTCACCAGCCTGTGGTTAGTTTTAGCATTTTCAGTGTTTTTTTAGTTATTCGTGGTGATAAGTGTGTTTCTATGGTGAAAAGTTATGCCCTAGTGAAAATCATGGATTTTTAGGGGATTCACGAATTTTTAGGGATTTTTTTCAAAAAATAAAAATTGCAGATTTGGATACCCTTTTGACCAATTTGCAGTTCTGTGGTTTCAAAATTTTTTTTTGGTGGTCAGAATTTTAGATTTCCATATTTTTAGGGTTTGATAGGGTTTTATGCATCGTCCTCCTGTTCATCAGTATTTTACTAGGAGAAACAGACTTGCTTTGGAAATGTCAAATAGGGAAGAGGTTGAGGAGCCCCAAAGTCTAGTTGATAGGACTGAGAAAAAATTTGATGCCCTACTTGACATGCTGCAAAGAATGGTGTCCTTACAAGAGACAAATCAGCAAGAATTGAGGGCAGCTCTGGGCAACCCAAATGGCACAAGGAGGGAAGGATAAATGAGAGGCAACAACAATGGGCATGAGTCATCATCTAACTCACACACTCCCTTGCCTAGGTAGTCCAAGCCTATGTTCCTTGTTCCACCACCTCCATGGGAGGAAAATGAAGTAACTGATGAATTAGATGAATGGTTTGCTGCTTATAGTAATAAATCTGAGGGTTTTAGGGCAGCAGTTTCTTTTGATAAATATTTGAAGATTGTGGGTAAATATATTTTTGAGGTTAAAAAAGAGAAAAAGAAGCCCTTTTTGCATCAAAATGTGACCATTCCCTCATTTAATGGTCAAGATGGTCTTACAGCTAGGGCATGGCTTCAAAAATTGTAGACTTATTTTACCTTGGAGCCTATTTTTGAAGTTGATGCAGTTCAGATTGCTACACTCCACCTTGAGGGTAGTGCTTACTCATGGTGGCATCATGGGTTAGTAACCCAAGGGCATGGTGATATTGATACATTTGATGAATTTTGTACCAGGGTTTTGAACAGGTTTGAAAGGAGGAATGTGGAAGAGTATTTCAAGGAGCTTGCCACTTTGAAGCAAACTTCATCCATTCATGCCTATGTGGAGGAGTTTGAACAACTTTCAGTTTATGTACAAAATATTTCACCCAAGAGGATAATTTTTCTTTTTATGGATGGTTTGTTGGAACCCGTGAAGGGATTAGTTAAAGCTTTTGAACCAGCCACTCTTGAAGATGCCATTAAGAGAGATTTAAGCTTAGAATCTATTTTACCTCCTAGACATAAATATTTTGCACATAATCCACCTGCTAGACCATATTTTGTAGCCAGAAAAATAGTTTTTGGACAGCAGTATGGGCAGCAAGGAAACCTCACGCAGCAAGGTGGAAATGAGAGAAATTTTTATGGCAAGAATCCCATGCATGGAGAAGGTTTCAGATCTAGTTTTCAGCCACCTAATAAGCCCCCAAATGGCCCACGCTTGATACAAGAAGAGAAATATGATCTAAGGAAACAAAACAAGTGTTTCATTTGCAAGTCTCCTTGGCAAAGAGGTCATAAATGCAGAGGAGGTATGAAAATCATTGAATTACATTCTGATTCTGATTCTAATAATCCTAATTTTTATGAGGCAGATGAGACACCCTTGGAAGAGGAAGCACAAATGGAGTATGAGAAAGTTCCTGAAGGTTCCCTAGCCACTTTAAGTGGGCTGAATTAGTTTCACACTATTAAGGTACTAGGTAGATCTTTTGATGAAAAGGTTATTATTTTAATAGATGGTGGTGCTACTTACAATTTTGTTGATGAGAAGTTTACCACTAGAAAGAATATTCCTACAACTATCATTCCTAGTTTTAATGTTGCTATTGGCAATGGTGATCTTATCACATGCAACAAAGTGGTAAGAAACATAAAAATTAATTTTGGCAACATGGAAGTAGATGAGCATTTATTTGTTTTTCCCTTAGGAGGTATTCCACATATGTTTTTGGGTGTGCAATAGTTGTATTCACTTGGTGATTGTGTTACAAATTATCAAAAATTAGAACTGAAATTTGTGCTTGAAGGGAAAGATGTGGTGTTGCAAGGAATCAAGGAAAATGGGTCAAAAGATTCTTGCAAAATTTTGGAGGTTTCATACAAAATAATGGAGAAGATGATAAGGCATAAGGACATTGAGTGGGCAGCTATAATTTTCAGTTCAGAAGGGAAAAAATTAGCCACCTATCATCCTCAAATTCAAGTTTTACTATAAAAACATCTTAAGGTTGATCAAACTAAAGTTTCAGTTGTACAAAGATGGCCTATACCATCCAACCTAATGGAATTGAGGGGTTTTGTGGGTTTATGCAGTTACTACAGGAGGTTAATTAAGGGGTTTTCTTCTTTGGCTACCCCCATTATTGAATTAACTAAGAAAGGGGCATTTTCATGGTCCAATGAGGCTCTTTTAGCTTTTCTAAAGTTGAAATATGTAATGAATTCCACTCCTTTACTTGATATTCCTGATTTTTTGGTTGCTTTTACTATTGGTTGTGATGCTTCAGGTGTTGGAGTTGGAGCTATACTTATGCAAAAAGGATGCCCCATTGCTTATGAGAGTAGAAAGCTCTCAAATGTGGAGAAAACTTTCAGCATCTATGATAAAGAGATGCTAGCTATCATGCATGCCTTGACCAAATTCAAGAAATACTTAGTGTGTGGCAAGTTTGTGGTCAAAACTGATCATAACAGTTTGAAATACTTCTTGGGGCAAGTTGAACTGAATGAAAGACAAAAGAAATGGGTAACAAAGTTGCAATCATGTGATTTTGAAATTGATTTTGTAAAGGGTAAGAAGAATTCAGCCGCTGATGCACTTTCTAGGCACCCTACTTTTCATTCTCTTTCCATTATTTTTGCTGTTTGGAAGGTGAAAATTATGGCTGAATATGCAAAGAATGATTTTTTTTCTAAACTAATAAATGGGCAAGTTGAAGATGATAGGTTCAGCCATAAAGGACTGATTTTTTGCAAGGGAAGAGTGTTTTTAGTACCTGAATCAAAGCTTAAACAAGCTTTAATTACAGCCATGCATGATGCTCCACTTGTAGGCCATACAGGTTTCTACAAGACTTAAAAATCGGTTAGAGAAAGATTCTATTGGAAGGGTTTGAATGGATGTCTTCTTGCATGTTCAAGAATGTTTTATTTGCCAAGAAAACAAGGGGGAACATGAATTTGCAATTGGTTTACTTCAGCCACTTCCTATTCCCAATCAAAAATGGGAAAGTATCTCCATGGACTTCATTACTGGTTTGCCCAAGGTATACATGAAGGATTGCATATTTGTTGTTGTTGATAGATTGACAAAATTTGCTCATTTCTATGTCATTTCAAAAACTTGTACAACCATACAAGTTGTTGATTTGTTTTTTAAAGAAGTTTTTAGATTGCATGGTTTGCCTAAATCCATTGTGAGTGATAGGGACAACAGATTTTTTAGCATGTTTTAGCAAGAATTGTTTAAGCTATGTGGTACTAAATTGACTCCTAGTACTAGCTACCATCCCCAAACTGATGGGCAAACTGAAATTGTTAACAAATGGCTTGAAGGATATTTGAGAAATTATGTTTCAGGTCAACAAAAGGCGTGGGTTAAATGGCTACACCTTGGTGAATATTGCTACAATTCTACTTATCATATGTCCATAAAAATGTCTCTATTCAAGGAAATTTATGGTTATGATGCCCCACACTTTTCAGATCTATTTTTTGGTGATTCAAGGGTCCAAAAAACTAGAGAATTTATAGCAAAAAATCAAGATATTCTTAATGCTTTGAAGGACAATATTCTTATGGCACAAAATCAGTAGAAGAAGTATGCAGATCACCAGTGTAGTGAGCACTCATTTGAGGTGGGAGACCTGGTTTATGTTAGGTTGCAACCCTACAAACAGTCTACATTGAAAAGAAGTGGAGTAGAAAAATTCAAACCCAAATTTTATGGACCTTACAAGGTGTTGAGTAAGGTTGGACAGGTTGCATATGCTTTGGAACTTCCAAGTGGAAGTAAAATACATAATGTCTTCTATGTTTCTTGTTTGAAGAAGGCCTTGGGCCAACATATTCAGCCATCTTCAAATTTTCCACCCCTTTATGATGAAGGAAATCTCATTCTTGAACCTGAATTGATCCTTGAGACAAGGGAGAGAAAGCTTAGGGTAGGACTATCAAAGAATATCTTGTGAAGTGGAAGGACTTGCCTATGGAGGATGCTACTTGGGAAGGTGCATAAATTGTAGATGCTCTAGCTTTTACTTTGCTTGAGGACAAGCAATTTGATGAGGGTGGACTTGTAATGTCCCAAAAATAAATATTTTTGTAAATGTCTCCTACACTTAATTATAAAAGTGAAAAAGGGGTTCATGTGACTAGGAGACATAACTTAAGTTGTGTTTATTTATATTTTATGTTTTTATGTTGTAATAAGGCACTTTAAGTGATTTTAGGGTTGGGAGATGTCAACTCAAAATTAGAACCTCACCCTATATAAGGGAGTGAGACGTCCCATTTTGGGCATGTTATGTTGATATCAGAATTGAATATTGAAACCCTAGAGGTTCCATGAGTTGAGATTGCAGGTCTTGCTCATTCCTATAGTGCATTGGAGGTGCATGGTTAGGGTCTTGGCAATATCATTGCAGGTGTTATTGCCCTAAAATATCAAAAATACAAAAATAGGCATCCGTGAGGAGTTTGTGGCATTTTTGGGAGTATTTGTGTCATGTGTTTCAGATTTGTTGGCAGCCCCAAACCCTACGCTTGTATTTGGGGTCATTTTTGAGGATTTTTTGCATCTGTTAAGCCTTGGGGAGTTGTTGTATTGGTTTGGAAATATTTAATATATGATATTGGCTGATTTCTCCTCATACTTGTGTTATTTTATGAGCAATTTTTGAGTTATTTCCTTGCTGTACTTAATTTTTGCATTTTCGTAGTAAGGGTTTGTTGTTTCTTAAAAAGGGACATTACAATCTTTTTGTATCATGCTTTCTGATCTACTCCTGTTGATGTGGGTCTTGTATCGGTGCCATCCACTAAATCCCACATTTCCTCTACAGTAAGTATTGCTTTCATCTTGGTTTTCCATGTGAAAAAATTAGGACCTTTAAGAAATTGTGTATCATTTAGGTATTTGTTGATATTTGCCATGATGAAGGTTCTTTAATGGTTCCAATATGGTTTAAATTTCTCTCTTCTTGATATTTAATGGTCCCTGCTTGAAAAACCTTTGATTGAGGATTAATCAATTTGAGGATATTTAAGCTAAATAAGAAAAAATGAGAGATAATTTACTTTTTATTGGTATTTAATGGCACATGCCTAAAAATCCTCCCGAATAAGGATAGTTAGTTTGATGGAATTAATCCAAACAAAAAAGAGTGAATTAGGGATTTTGATTTATGAGATAATATAAAGAAAAATTGGCTTTAAACCTGTGCAATGAGTTACACAAATTATTGTGAAATTTTGGGGTTTTGAGTGCTCTTGATTTTGATGACTTATAATTGCAAAAAAAATGAAATTAAATGCAATAATCAATCAAGGAGTGCCCACAAAATTTTTATCACATAGGTGTTGGATGCAACTGAAAATGCACCTAATTTAGCAATGCCAATTTTTAATTAAGGTGTCGAGTAATATCAAAAATGCACCTAATTATAAGTTTTTGCAACAAAATATGGATTTGTGTTTTGCAAAAAATAAATTTGATTTTCAAATTCTCCCCCCTTTGTGTTACAATTTTTGCAAAAAGAAAATTTATCAAAGATCAATTATCCCCCATTTATTTTGCAAAAATAACAAAGTAGCTCACCTTTCAAGACAAGTTGACACACGACAAGATTTTGAAAGGATTTCTAGAACCAGTTGACAAACAACTTGGTTTTAGTGGACCCTTTGAGGCTTCAATACTCAAATATTGGAGGGGCATCAAGATTAAAAGGTTCTCTAATCCTCATGGGACCCTAGATTTGGTCCAAACCCTTCCAAGGATCGATGTAAGTATTGAAACAAGGTAAAATTCTTCTATGCTCTCTAAGCATACAATGAAAAAGAGATCTTGTTGTTTGTCATCGATATTAGTTCCTATTTTGAATAACTCTTAGACGACGAAGAGGTTTTTGTATACAAGGTCTCTTCTTCGTGAGACAAAACTTTATACTCTCAAAAAATGATTAGAAAAAATTGGAGCAAAGTGTTATAGATCTCAAGTTTGCAAAAGAAAGTGTGCTTTGATTTATGTCTATTATCCCCCTTGATTTGGAGAAAACAAAAAAACAACAATTTTTATATTTTGCAAAAAAAATAGGCTTAAAAAAATTTCAATTTTAATGCAAATTTTTAATTAAATTTAGCATAATTTTAAGTAATATTCAAATATTTCTTGATAAAAATCACCTTAAGTTAGGTTTAAAAAATTAATTTTAAACAAAAAAGATATTAAATTATTAATAAAATAACTAAATAAAATAAAATAATACATAAAAAATAAAAAAATAATTACCTTTAAAAAAAACAATTTTTTTTTTTTAAATTGTATCTTCACCCTGCTGGGAGTTGAATTGCTGACCTCATGATTATAATCCCAATGATTGGCTCTTCATCCATTCAAGCTATGCCGCATTATGGAATGTGAAAGGAAGGCCCTTCACTTTGTTTATTCTCCTGTGCCCAAGCAAAAAAAAATTCTTTGGGATTTTTATCCCACATCCGCCCCACAGATGCTTGTGGGGCAGAATTAAAGGGCCAAGCCTCCCTTTGTTTGTCAACTGCCTTCAAGCAGTCAAAAACCTTGTTTTTCCAATGAAGACAAAGATGCATGCACTAGAAAATCAAAACCCACCACTTGTCCTTTCACCATGTCAACAATGTGAGTTAGATGCCATGTCAGTGGGGTGCACCAGCAAGGTGCCATGTCAGAGGGGTCTTCCAGCTTAGCCTTACCACCTCAGCAGGTCAGTGCTTGCCCACCTCAAAAAACATGTTAGTTTCTAGCTAGGGGGGTTTTGTTGCTCACCACTTGTCACCTCAAGGTTCATGCCCTTCCACATCAGTAGATCAGGTCATTGTGGTCTCTGTATCAGTCCACCTATATCTTGTGTCTGGTGTCATATCAGTCTATTGAGTCAGGGCCACTAGTCTGGTTGACTCAGTCTGTCGAGTCAAGGCTTGTCCCCTGTGTCAGTCCATTTGCATCTTGTGTCTGGTGTCACATCAGTTTGTTGAGTCAGGTCCTATGTTAGGGTCACATTAGTCAATCACGGTCACGTCAATCCATATTGTTGGAGGTTGTATCGGTCCATCAGGGTGGAGGTCGCATCAGTCCATTAGGGTCACAATTTTTGAGCCATAAGTAGTATGTCTAGGTAGGGACTATCCTCTGTATCAGGGATAGTTTTTGTCCCTTGTGTTAGGGATTGTCCTCTCAGGGACAGTTCCAGTCCCTTGAGCTGCCAGTAGCCTAATAGGATGTCTATCCACCTATGCCCTGGTAGTCTACGAGCTATCCTGGTATTCTATGTTAGAGGAAAAAATCTAGACAACCATAGGGTTTAGAAAATTAATTCAAAAATACAACCAATTGAATAAAAAAACCAATCCTTGGTATTTTGTGCTAGCTTCCGCCTGTCCATGGGGGTCCCAAGTTTTGAGATTTGGACCCCTTGGTTCAGTTGGAACAATAAGACCTCTCGCCTTGCCCAGTGATGCTCGAAACAGTTCCACTTGCCCAAGTGAGTCTCATAGCTTTGATGCCAATGTTATCAAAATGCAAAAGAAAAATAATATGCAAAAACCATTAACATTAATATTGATATGCATTGAGTTTAAATAAAAATAGGTTTAGGATATGAATATCCTAATAGGTAGTCCCCCCTTAAATGTAGCTACCTGCTAGAATAATATGCTAACAACTAACAAATTATTAATCACTAACAATATGAAATATATCAAGTCTAAACAATAGCGTGAGATAACCATAAACAAAATACATGAATATCTTCATGGTTAATGTAGAAAGATAAATTAATCAATCTAACCTACTAGGTAATAATTTAATAACCTAATGGTAAAAATGTAAATACTACTTTTTTTACCCTAATACGAGGCCCTTTATTGAACTCATCCCAATCCAATCTAGTGTTAGAGCTAACTTCCTCATAGGTAAGGGTTTTGTCATCATAATTAGACAATGGTAGGAGTTGATTTTATTAAGGATATACCCTAATCCATTATGAACAGACCAAGATTCTACTTATATAGGTTATTTAATTACTTGCATATGGGACTCGAAGCCTTTCCCTTGATATCTCATGTTTGTGAGCATTTGATTAGAAAGGGGGTATGAATTGGATAAATAACATGTGATAAATTGTTTTTCAATATTATAAGGGCTACTGCCATGAATTTTTTATTTGTTGATAGTGCCAATACATATGAAGGTATAAAATCCTATTTTCATTATTTTTATTTCTTGGAAGGTAAAACTAAGGTTCAAGGAGAATGCAAAAGTTTGGCTAGATCCACAATAGGCTTATCATTAAGATGGATCAAATTAATAATCTTGGATTGGTCACTTGTATTTTCTTGATTATTAGTTTGATATTAGGATTAATTGGCTTTATCATTTTATAGCCAAGGAACTAAATGCATAATTTATTTGATAAGAGAAATAAGAAGCAATTTCTAGTCGAACAAGAGTATGGGAGGTACAAAGATTAATCCTAGAGAGACTAGCTTCAATAATTTTGCAATAGGAAAAAGGTTGAGGATTGAATGAGATTTGGACAATTTTGTTGTGATATTCGTACTTGAAATATTGATGAAGGGTAGAGGGGATGACCCTCATTGCATTGATTCAAGGTAGTCCTAGGAGAATAGTATAAGTTCACAAGATATGACATAGAAGAGTGTATAAAGGATACAAGGTCAAATCTTTAGGGGTAAGGTTATGGTTCCACTAGCTTTCTAGAATCCATTATTTGAGGCTCTTATAACAAGGTCAAATTTTTAAAGGTCTTGTTTTCCTAAACTAAATCTATAAATGAAATGGAGGCTACAAACATTCAGGTCTGATCCATTATCAACAAGAATCTATTTTATATTAAGATCACCAATTTAACATGTTATGTAAAGGGAGAGTTCCCCATACGGTCCTTGGGATGAATGTCTTGGGGTAAGAGAAGTTATTAGCACAAAAAATGACAGGTGGTTGGGAAGGTTGAATAGAAGATTGATATTTTTGTTGTTGTCTAGTGGTGACACAAATAGAATATGGGATCACGCCCACCATATTCTAATGTAGAGGTGGAAAATCATTGTATGAAATATTTTTTGTTGTCTTTTGATCATGATTACATAGTGGGTTTTGGAAAATACCCATATATTAATTAGATTAGGTCTAAGGTTTAGATCCACAAAAGACAACACAACCACCATCTATCAAATATTGATCTATATTTTTAAGCCATTTACACTTATTGGTTGTGTGACCATAAAATCAATGATAATCACAATGTTCATTACCAGTTGATAGTAGTATTTATGATACTAATGGGTGAAAATTCAATCTTAGCATCAAGGAGCTACTTAAGGATGGAATAAAATAGTTGATCTAACTTAGTGAGGTTTCTCCTAGGATTTTGTTTCTTATTCAAAACTAATTTCTAAAGGGTTTTTGTGATATTCACATTATTATTTTGTGAGATTCAATAACACCATATTCGACCACATGTTTATTCTTAATTATCCTATATTCAAGAGGGAATCTTCCACACATCTATCCAATTCAATTGTTTATTCACAGGATGACATTGTGGTAGTTTCTAACTCATATGACTAATAAAGATCTCTAAAAGATCCTTTGGAGGAGGAGAAATTTGGATTTTCCCTACTAACATTTTTCATCTTGCTAAGAACTCAAATAATATTTCATCCTTGGTTTTTTTAAGTTGGTATAAATCACCAAGGATGATATTCTTCTTGACATAGGAAGAGACAATTTGCATAATCTTATCCATTTCCTCAAAGCTCTTAAGGGAGTGACATAGTAGTCATTAAAATTTCTCACGATAAGATTCACTAAGGCTTTTAGGAAAAAAATTTAATAACAACATATCATCATAAGAAATGTCATGATAAGAGGTTCAAAAATGTTTATTGTGTTCAATAGCATCTTACATACCCTTATATAGTTGAAGGTGTGGTGCTTGAAAATTTAGAGGGTAAGTGTGAATTGCTACCATAAGATTTAAGGCTTGATTTCACAAATATTTATAGGAATATCTATAACTAGGGTCTTGGATGGTGTCCATGTGTTGTAAAATTTTCTTCACAATGGTGGTTAAGTTTTAAACCTTGAGATCAAATTGAAATTCTGAGTGGGCAATAAGGTTAAAGGTGATTGATGAGGATAAGGTTGTGATATGGGCATACTTATTCCTAGATTTTTTAGAACAAGTAGAGGTTTATTAGGAATGATAGAAGAATTTTTTTTGTTTGGGTTAATCACATTAGGAGGAGGGTTAATAAAAGGATTTGAAGTCAAAGGATTATAGGATGGTTCAATATTAGGGGGATATTTTGATCTTTTTTTGGGGGCATAGGGTAACTAAAATTAACCCTCAATGGCTCCCCAATTGGAGGCATGAAAGTAGGATTACCCAAAGTAAGTGGAGCATATTATGTTCCACCTCCTAGGGAAGTGGTGATGGTTGTAGAGTTAGTATAATTAAAACTTGATACATTAGGGTTTAAAGTATATGGATTAAGGTTTACATTTGCAGAATTAACATTAATAAGTGGTTAGTTATATGGTTAGTTATATAGAAAATTATTAATTACATTAGTTTGATTAAGGGACATGAAACTAGAATTAGGTGGTTGTGGAGGATTTGAAGGTCCCCCCTCTTCAAAAGAAATATCCCTATTAACAATCTTTGACATGATTTTTTATTTTGTTTCAAAATGATTATCATATGATTCATGGATTTAAAGGTTAGTCTACCTTAAAAATCCTATTGGGGTTGAGGGAACCCATTATTGAGGTATCATCATATGTATCCTCAAAATTAATTCTTTCTCTAGAAATTTTATTTTCATTATTATCCCATACAAGAGGGATATTAGGATGAATGATTTATTTTCCACTACAAAGATAATACCCTTTTTTGGGCCATACAATTTAATGGTTTAGGTAAGGAAGGAAAATAAATTAATTAGTTAAAAGTTTTAATTAGAAGGGGGAAGGACTATTGATATACCTATCCTATTGATATACCTTAGGAGGGTCTCCTAATATACTTGAACCTATCTAATAGACCCATTGGTATATGGAAGAAGCCCAATGCACTTGATGTATTGTGCATAAGGAAAAACCTTGAGGTACATGGATAAGGAATGGTACAAGGATCAATCACACCTAGATACATGGACATATATGATACATGAGAGGGTAAGGCTCATTTTTTAATATTGATTAAATGAGTTATTATACACAAATAAAATTAAATGGTATTGTTTAAGTTTAAATAAAGTTTATCTCTAATTAGGTGAAAATTTAAGGTTAAGGAGGAGTTCATGTCAAGTTCACCAAAGATTTAGGCACACAATATGTAGGTATCCTTTTTCTAAGCCCATGGATCCTACTCCCAATGCATGAATAATGTGTATGGGGTACTATTCTAAGTTTGATGTATGCTTTTCACAAACACCTATGTTTGGTCTAAGATACTAATTTAAATATGTTGTAATATAACTATGAAACTAAGATGCATTTTATACCAAATGCATGTATACAAGAGCTAACCTATATTATATTTTACAATCAATGAAGACTACTAAATACAAGAAATTAAATCCTCTTTTTCTTTTAAGCAAGGGGGCAAGAGAATGTGCATACAATACTAGCCTAGTGCAATCTATATGTAATTTTATTTTCAATGCCTAAACAAAATAGGAGATAAATAAATATAACTAAGCCTAAGATCAATAAATTTTACTTTTTTTCCTTTAAATGTGTCCTAGAGTAAATAATAGAGAACTAAAAACACAACAAACAATAGATAAAACCTAAATAAAAAGATAAAATAATAGGCATTAGAAGAGATGGCACCTGGTTTCATGATTGCTACAGAAACACTGCCTAAGGCTAATGACCAACGATTTTGTATATTTGTTACTTGTAAAGTTTTGCTAGTGATCCTACTTATATGTGTAGAATAGAATAAAAATTGGATTGGAGTTAGTTTTTAGGGGTCTTCTAGGATTGGAATAACAAATGGCCTTGTTGAGAAGTTAGATGCTTGGGTCCTTTAGAAAACCTAAAATCAGTAAAATATAGATGACAATATGCATGTATGGTAAAATAACTACCTAGAATTTTAGTCAATGATATCACCCTATGAGCAACAAATGAAAGTATAATGGGATTTTATGTGCATAGTGTAAACACTATGAAGTATAATATATCAAATTTTCAAGTTGTATGCAATGTGGTTTACACTATTAGGGGTTTTATATGGGATTTACTTCTTATATTGAGATAAAAGGTGGGATTACTACTTGAGAACCCCAAGAAACAATATAGACCTATGGGTCAAAGTTATATAATGGATAAAATAGTGAGTATAGAAGAAAATGTAGGTAAAATTGCTACCTAAATAGGGATAGAAGTTTTTTGCCCTTAGTGACTTTATAGGAGATAAAGAAAAAATGCTATCTAGCTAAGGGTTACAAAGAGATATGGTCTAATGGAATCATTTCCTATATAGGAACAATGGTGTTTTTTCTTTGAGGAGCTAGGTAATGGAAGAAAGAGTTGAAAAATGCTTAGGCAGAGCTATCAGGACAACATTCAGGTTAGCGAGCAAATGGAAGAATAATTTATAAGGATAACCATGAGTGGGATGAAATCCTAGCTAATATATCATGAATGACATAATCACTGCCTATGTGGGATAAGCAATCTTTTTACCCCAATATCTTGAATGGAGAAAATGTCTAGGCCAAAGACTAAAATTAAGGCTATCGATTGTATTTTGGAGAGTCTGAAGCTAATGGCATGGAGAGATGACCATAGAAAATTTGTAAAGTGTGAAAATAAACACTAAAGTAGGTGATATGAATTAAATTCCTAGGTGAAAAAGTGAGACAAAATAAATAAAAGAGATTATAATAAAAAAAAATTGTTAGTAACCCAAAAAAAAATACAAAGAGGATTGGGAAGAGAAGGAAATGACCAAAGAAGATAAGATGAAAAATTCAAGGGGGATGGTGCCATAAAAATCATAAGAATCAAAAGGGGTGAAGAATATAATATTCTCAAGATTCAATCCTTGGGAGTCAAAATCATTGTAATGCAATCACTATCAATGATCCCACACCAACGATACCATGGACTCGACTGCTGGAGGCCAACAGGGCAAAAAATGATCGATTTGCTTTAGAATTTGGGTAGAAAAGATAAATATTAAGCATATTTTTGCTCGATCAAAGGACTAAGTTTAGTACATATTTGAGACAGAGCTTTGGAGGTGATAGAGTAAAGAGGATGACAGTATTCAGTGGATAGAGATCCATTAAGCCAGGGCAGTGAGGACAAGTGTCTTCAGTGGATAGAGATCCATTATCTAGAGTAGTGGGGGTAACCGTTCTTCTAGAAGATCACTAGCCAGAACAAGAGGAGAAATGAGTTCTCCTGTGGATAGATATCCATGAGCTTGATTAGGGGATTGGTGTCTCCTTTGGATAGAGGTCCATAAAAATTGTAATAGGGAAAGGATTCCCAAGATATTGATTGAGAAAATTTTAGTGAAATATTTTCTCCGTGGAGTAGCCCACATTGGGTGAACCACGTAAATTTTAATGTCTCTATTGTGTGTAGTGATTTGTGCATTTATTTGATTACTACTATTGATATTGCTATCTTTACATTCCATAATATTGATTGGGAAAGAAAAATAAAAAGTGGTATTATACTGTTCACCCCCCCTCTCAGTATAAGCTTGTGTTCTTCAATTGGTATCAGAGCAAGTTCCTTCGAAAGAGTTTAAAAAATTGAAGGAAAAATTTACAAGAACACAATGGATTCTAAGAATGGATCATCAGATAATTCAAAACCAGTATTTTATGGAAGTGATTATATATATTGGAGCATGAGAATGAATATTTACCTAATGGCACTTGGCAATAATATTTGGGAAGCAGTTGAAAATGGATACGATCCCTCATTTGTTCCACCTATAGATAAGGAAGGTAAGCTTCTACATCTTTACAACTCAAAATAAATGAATGGAATTTTGAGAGGTTTGCATAGAACAAAATCCATAAAAGTTATGCATTGTCAAGAAGCAAAAGGAATGTGGGATAAGTTGCAAAATATATATGAAGGAGATAAAGGTGTCAAGAAATCAAAGATACGAAATATCAAAGGACAATTTGAATAATTAAGAATGAATAATTAGGAAGACATTAGTTCTTATCTACTTCGGGTAGATGAGGTTGTTAATGCTATGCAAGGACTTGGAATTAAGGTGGATGAATCAGATGTTTGTGATAAGATCTTAAGGTCTCTTTCAAAAAGGTTTAGTGAAAAGATTTCAGTTATAGAAGAATCAAAGGATGATGATTCTTTGACAAGAGATATGTTGTTTGGTATTCTTACAACTTTTGAGTTGAGAATAAAATAACCTAATTCCCAGAAGGAAGCAACCTTCAAAGCAATCAAGAAGACAAAGGTTAAGAATTCAGAATCAAGCAATGAGTCATCTAGTGATGAAGAAGCTAATTATGGCAAAAGGAATAAGGATTCAAGAAGATCTAGAGCTACAAAATCCATTAAATATTTCAATTATGGAAAGTATTGTCACTATGCAACTAATTTTCAAGAAGCTAAAAATAACAATGATGAATAAAAACAGGATCATAGAAACAGGGAATCAGAATGATACAGGGACCAAAATAAAAGCAAGGATGGACAAAGCATATAAGGAAAGAAGTTATTTCAAAGGCAAAATAGAAGCTACTATGCGGATAAGGCAAGTAAGTAATCAAGTGATAATGATGCTAGTTTTTCATATAATGATAGATATGAAGTTCTATTCATGATTGAAGCAAAGGAAGTCGAGAAAAGGTCACCAATAATTCTTAAGTATTTTAGATATGGTAAATTTGGACATCTTGAACATAGTTGTACAAGAAATGTTTTCAGTTTTAGTGATGATGAATATGAAGATACACTTGAAGGACCAGAAGATAATATTCTAATGGCTCTAGAGAAAGAAGAAATTGATCCTATAGAAGATAAGTCAAAAGAAAATGAATATAGGACAAAGGCAAAAAAATAGAGGAAGAATCAGATAAAGAGGGATATGATCTCAAGGGAAAACTTATTTATGCTCTTGAAACAGTAAAGAAGGTAAGAAAGCAAAACTCTAAACTGGAGTTTCAGTTTCAAGAATGTGATGAAGAGAGAAGAATGCTTATATAGGATCTAGACAAATCAAAGGCTAAGACAAAGAAGTTCAAGGATAAGCTAGAAGCAAAAGTCTTAGAATGTGAAAAGCTATAACAAGAGGCAACTTCATTAAGAATGGAAGTCAAAAACTCCAAATTCAAGCTACAAGGGTTCAAAAATAGCTCAAAGAACTTAGATAAGTTCATCAAGATACAAAAGCCCACATCAAGTAAGATAGGTCTTGGATTTGAATAGGAACAAAAGAAATGGGAAGGAAAGTCAATTTCAAGTTCTGAAGGAGAAGAAACTTCAGATGAATAAACTTTAGAAGAAGACATTGTAAGAGAAAGTGAGACATCTGAGGATGAAATGGACAACAAAAAGTTCAACAAGAACATGAACAATGCACAAAGAAGATACAAATGGAATAACAATCAGAATAATTTAATAGATACTAAGAGACCAATGATATCAAGACAAGGAAGCTTCAATGGAAGATATTTTCATGTCATAGATTTGGACACATGGCTTCACAATGCAGGACACATGAAAGACAGAAATATGGGAATATACAACTTTTCCATGGGTATTGCTACTCATGTAATAAGTTTGGTCACAAGGAAATGAATTGTAGGGTTCATGACAGAAAAATATATGGCTTCACTAGGAGAAATCCTAAGATATTTGCACCTCCAATAAATAATAATATTAAGTGTTATAAGTGCAATAATGATGGGCACACAACAAAGTGGTGTAGAGCAGACATTTTAGAATCAAGTATGAATAGGAACAAGAACAGGAATAGGAAAAGGGATATAAATATGAACAGAAACAAGAACAGGAATAGGGATATGAATATGAACAGGAATAGGAATAGGAACAGGGAACAAGAACAGGAATATGGATATGAACATGAAAAGGAATAGGAACAGGAACAAGAACAAGAATATGGATATATATATATATATATATATATATATATATATATATATATATATAAAATAGGAACATGAATATGGATATGGACAGGAATAGGAACAACCAAAGAAATTAGAAGGATCAGATGAGAAGAAAAGAGGATAAATATAAATATTAGTGCTTTCTAGGAGTAGAGATACTCCCACCCTAGAATTAACCACATCAAGAGGAGGTGGGGGAGGGGCTAAGCTAAGATATTCATTCTTAGCCCCGAGCCCCAAAGGTGACCCTTTGCCATTGATGTCAAAGGGGGAGATATTTGAGTAAGAGGGAGAGATTTGGTATTTGAGTAAAGAGGAGAGATTTGAAAAGATCATTGAGCCAGGGGAGTAATGTCCCAAGGGGAGCAGAACAAGGAAAAGGTTAATTTTTTTGGTAAACAGAATATGGGTTGCCATCAATGACAAAATGGGAGATTGTTGGACATTTTGATTCAAAGTTGTCATTGATGTCAACGAACGAAGTTGTCATTGATGTCAAGGAATAAGCTATCGTTGATGTAAAAAGGTCAAGAGGAACAATGCAAAGGTTAAAGGCAAAAGAGCTTCATAATATTTTTAATATTATGTGGAAAGCATAAGTTAGAAGGGTTTTTATTAAAACCATGGTTGAGCAAAAATAAAAGGTTTTTCATTAAAGCCCAAGGAAAGTTTTAATATTTATTTTATAAAATATTTAAATTAAAATTGAATTTAAATTTTATAAGTAAATATTATTTATACAAAGTGGTAAAATCAAAGAAGGCTTTAATAAAGCCAAAGGGATTTAAAAGTTAATTTATTAAAGTTAAATTCTAAATAATTTATAAATTAATTAGTTAAATATAAAAGCACCGACGTTCAAGTTTGAAGGAGGAAATTGGTATATAAACTATATGCCTTAGTGGCATTTAGATAGCCTTTTGCTCTAATAAGAAAAACGTGCAATCGTGTGTTGTGAGAACTTATGCAAAGAAGGAGACAAGAATTTTGTCTTAAGCGCCAATAAAAAAGGATAAACTCGACGGGAACCAAAATTCAAGAGCCAGATAGGCAGCATGGCCTAGTGGTAAGTGGTCAAAGGCTAAGGTGCTTAGGTGCAGAATGACCCACGATCGATTTGCAATAGCAACATTGTTTTTTTGGTTGTGTTTGAAGTGTCGAAGGAAAGCGGTGCATGATTTTTGCTGATGCGCATTAGGGGAGCATTTTAGAGCACATGGTGCTCTTTAATCCCTAAGCAAGCACCTAGCTTGCATGACGGTTGGAGCCGCGACTAGGGCACTGGTTGAGGTGGTGTCTTGAGTTAGAGTCCCACCAAGGCAAAGGTAATAAAATTTTGATTATATTTTATGTTGCCTAAGGTTTGACATGAGGTCTTAGGGAGTTAAAAGGGTTAGTTAAAAAGATTTTTAATTAATCATTATTTTTGGTTAATTGGAGGAATAAGGAGTTAGCTTTGTTTTTAAATAAATTATTTGTGTCACATTGATTTATTGAATATTTAAAGTTTTGAGAGGACTTCTTTCCATTGAGTTATTTTAAGAAGGATATTGTATTGACATTATTCTTGGTATTGAATATTATTTTAATTGGGAGATTATAAGGTGTATTTGGTCAATAATTTTTGTATATGTTGATGGATGCTTTCTTTAATATGGAGTAATAAGGTGTATGTAAGTTCTGATATTTGCATTGTAATCTTGAGAGAGAGTTTTATCATCTTCTAACCTTCCTTTGAGCTTGGAAAAGAGGTGTTTGTGGTTGTGGCAGATTTTAGAGGTTCCTTCATCATCAAGAAAAAGGTATGAGCACATTCTTCCATAGTTGAGTGATTTATTGGTGTTCTAGAAAATAATTTTAGAGTGAAAAGGACTTGATTAGGGTTTCCTTATTGAGTGTGTTGAGTTAATGCTTTAAGGTTTTCTAGAATAAAGAGTTGTTAAAACCTTATTTTATAAGCATTGTTGTTAAAGCCATTGGTTGTGTGAAGAACTTGAACAAACATTTACAAAGAACATGAGTATCATTGTTATGTGAAGATTATTTGATAAGAATTGTTGTTAAAGCCATTGGTTGTGTGAATAACTTGAACTAGGATTTGCAAATAACATGAGTATCATTGTTATGTGAAGATTGTCTTATAAGCATTGTTGTTGAAGCCATTGATTGTGTGAAGAAATTGAACTAGGGTTTGCAAAGAACATGAGTATCATTGTTATGTGAAGATTACCTTATAAGCATTATTTTTGAAGTGAGTTATTGTGTGAAGAACTTGAACTAGGGTTTGAAAAGAATACGAGTATCAT
Organism: Wollemia nobilis; assembly: GCA_028583015.1. NCBI lineage: Eukaryota > Viridiplantae > Streptophyta > Pinopsida > Araucariales > Araucariaceae > Wollemia > Wollemia nobilis. The sequence goes on along the minus strand of JAQPPZ010015288.1, from coordinate 106,207 downwards.
TGTTATGTGAGATTGGTTGATAAGCATTTTTGGAAAAAAATTGAGTGAAGGATCATATACTTGGACAAGGGTTTGTAAGTAAGGAGTGTTTCATTGAGTGATTGGTTGAGTAGATTCGGTTGAGCCTATTCAAGTGAATGTGTGAAGTGATTGTTCAAGTTCCATAAAAAAAACTATTGTATATTATGAATTAATTTAAAAAAGTGATTGAGTATTGAGTATTGAGTTGAACTTGAAGCATATTGAGTCTCTAACAATTCTCTGTATGTTTTTGAAAGATTGATTGGAAGTGATTGAGTATTGAGGTGAATGTGAAGCATATTGAGTCTCTAACAATTCTTTGTATGTTTCTAAAAGAGTGATTGAGCATTATGATGAGTATAGAGCATATTGAGTCTCTAACAATTATATTTATGTTTCTATGAGATTGGATAAGTTCTAGTGTGGACTTGTTGAGCAGATTTGAGGTAAGTCTTTAAGAAGACTTGTGGACAAATTTGGGTAAGCTTTTGTGGAAGCTTACAATACATATTGAGAGCATATTTGGAAAAGTTCTTGTGAGAACTTATTGAGCAGATTGGACAAGTTTTAGAGAGGACTTGAGGATAGATTGGTGTGAGATTTTGTGGAAGCTTACAAGGCATATTTGAGACAAGTCTTTGAGAAGACTTGAGAGCAGAGTTGACTGATTTATTTTTTCAAACCTTGAGTTAAGTTTTGGGGCAGATCCAACAGATTTGATTTGAGATTGAGTCAATATTTGAGTTAATTCTTGAGGAAAGAGATTGAGAAAATTTGTGCTAGACCAAAGGACTATGTTTAGTACAAATTTAAGGATAGATTTTGGTGCATATTTGAGGATAGGTTTTTCCAGAACAAAGACAAAGATTGTGCAAATTTGTGCTCGATCGAAGGACTGAGTTTAGTATAGATTTGAGATAGATATTTGGAGGTGATAGAGTACATAGGATGATAGTGTCTAGTGGATGGAGATCCATTAAGCTAGTGCAATGAGGATAGATGTCTTCAGTGGATAGAGATCCATTAGCCAAAGCAATGGGGGCAACAGTTCTTTTAGAAGATCACCATCTAGAGCAAGAGGAGAAAGGAGTTCTCCTATGGATAGAGATCCATAAACTTGATTAGGGTATTGGTGTCTCCTTTGGACAAAGGTCCATAAACATTGTAATAGGGAAAGGATTCCCAATATATTTATTGAAAAAAATTTAGTGAAACATTTTCTCTATGGAGTAGCCCACATTGGGTGAACCACGTAAATTTTGGTGTCTCTATTGTGTGTGGTGATTTATGCATTGCTTTGATTACTACTATTGATATTTCTATATTTACATTGCATAATATTGATTGGGAAAGAAAAAAAAAAAGTGGTCTTATACTGTTCACCCCCCTCTCAGTATAAGCTTGTGTGTGGTGAATTATGCATTGTTTTGATTACTACTATTGATATTGCTATATTTACATTGCATAATATTGATTGGGGAAGAAAAAGAAAAAGTGGTCTTATACTATTCACCCCCTCTCAGTATAAGCTTGTGTTCTTCAACCCAAACCTTCAAAAGAAGCCAAAGATCAAATTTGAAGGCTCCTTTGGGAAAGAAAAAGAAATTTTGAGGGCTCATGACCCCTTAAAAACTTTAGAAAATGCTTGGAAAACAATGAACGATCTCCTTAACTCCCTTAGCAGGTTCGTCAAAATGCCTGACATCTATGTCGAAGAAATCACCAAGATCATGAGTTATTTCAATAACAATCAACTCAATTCTGAGGAGGGAATAAAATATGTTGATATGTTATTATCGTTCTCAACTTTGTTTGGGTTTCCCTTGGTATACCTTTTTCGTGGTTTCTCTCTTTGTTTTTTTGTGGGCTTGGCCATTTTTTTGTTTTGATTTTTATCTTGTATGGGTTCAGTTCGGTGACCCTTTCAAAACCCCTTCTTTTCCATTTAATAAAATAGATTGTGTTCCTAAACCAAATTTCATTCTTCTTTAAGTTGTTTTTTATTCATTTATAAAATTTAATTTTATCCTCATGATGAATATTTGACATGTAACATTTTTTGAGTCTCTTTGAATTCATATAACCAAATACTACAAAGTCCTAGTTCTTTCAAATTGCACACATTACATTACATTAATTTGATTTATTTCTTTCATTATATGATCCTTAGTCATTATATTATTTCATGAAAGTTATGAAATTTAGAGCATTCTTTATGCTTAGCATTACCCTAAGTGGTTAGAAAAAATGAAAAAAGAAATAAATGATAAGCATGCACTAAAAAAATAAGGTGCATAAGAAAAAAATATAAATGATATTCAAGTAACTAAAATAAAGAGGTACATAAAAAATGAGTTCATGAAAAGATAAAGCATTATTATGTGATTCATTAAACTATCCCTTTGTCTCCTGTGCATAGGACTCTTGCATTATCATCACCTATATCATGCCATTAACTATTTATCTTGCCTTTTGATCCACCCATGCTATATTCACCTTCAAAAAGGCCCACCTATCACTTGTTGTCCCACTTCCACTATCCCTAGGTCATAAGAGATCCTTTGCATAGTATCTGCATGTCTACCTAGCACTTGCGAAAATATTAAAATGGTAGACTAACAATAACTAAAGTGGGAATTTGAGTAAAAATATGGGATATACCTGGCCAATTAGATCATTCATCTATTCAATGTACCTACCTTTATCATTTTCTAAGATATTGTATATATTTCATATAATTCTATTTAAATTAATTTAATATGCATATTTGCATGCTTATATAAGTCAAAAGTCAAGGCTTAGAATAATTCCTAGGGTCTCCTAGTGATTAGCTTACAACCATTGTTATATCAATATATGTACTCATATTTGCTTGTACCACTATCCAATGTCATGTTATATCTTCTCCCTAAGCCCACACTTGTATATTCGCAAAGTGTCCTACTATATGCCCCATGGATTGGGCATCCACAATCCTCATCAGACTATATGCCAACTCTCCTATTTTAATTTCCCCTATAAGTAGAGCATCCATACTAATCCTTCTCCATCATGTCATGAGGGTTTTATTCTACTCTTGATCTCCCATCACCTTTAGATGAGGGCATGGCCTAGGCTAAGGATACATTATATACCTCTATAACCCTCACATTAGCCTTAAACACTTGCTAATTCTCTTGATTTATTTTGCATACCCACCTACTTCAATATTATTTTTAGGATAATTTTATTTGTGCACTAACCTATGAAGGTCATAGGACCTCATGTCATCATTTGATTTTTTTTTGTAGTGATCACATATTTCATCCCAAGGTGACCCATTCTTGCACTAACCCTATAGATATATTCTACAAGTCACATACGGTTATAATCCACTTTCAATTTTAATAATTAAACTTTGATTTGCGTGTGCATTGGACACTAGTTGGTGCACTTGCCAAATTAAATTTATACAATCATTTACTATAAATACCAAAATTATTTTATTATTTTTAAAATAAAAAAGTGAATATCTTTCGGTTAGTAAAATGTCAAGCCAAATTGAAAATAAAATAAACATAGCATTCTTCTCCTTCTATTTCTTCATCTAGCATAGTATGCTAGGTCTCTTCTCTTTATGGCACCTTAAAAATGTAATAATCATATTTTAAAAAATGGTTGAGAATCATACTCTAAAAAATTAATGATCAATAATCACATTTTAAAAAATTGATAATATTAATCTATAAAATTGATCACCACACTTTTACTAACTAATTTAAGTCTAAATTTTTACCATGAGTCTAAATTTAATAAAATTGGAGATTTAAGCTTTGTGTGGAACCATACATAGCTGACATCATAACTAAAGAAGGAGGAGAATGTACCTACGAGACAAAAGACTATCATATTTATGTCTTGCATCTTCATTATGTAAATGTACAAGAGAGTTGCTAGTGTTCAGTCTGAAAGTAATAAATTTCAGTCACAACAACCCCACTATGTGGCTGACTGAAAATAAATGAGTTTGGAAGCTGTTGTTGAAGCTGGAATATTGTACCATTGTAGGAGATATCAACCCTACTATGTGACTGACTGAAATGAATTTGGAACCTGTTGTTGAAGCTGGAATTTTGGACCATTGTAGGGGATAACAAGTTGATATGACGAATCTACAGTGGACTGATGGAATATTTTACAATGATTAGGGTGCCTGAATGTGTCTTGTAACCTCTGCAAGAAAACACAGGTAAGATTCCATTGCAGCCCATCTTGTACTTGTAATTATTATTGTTCTTTTTTCTTGTTAGTTCATCATGGATTCTTGTAAAGGAAGTTACACCATTTCATATTGGCAGATGGGTCCCTGCTCTAAAAGGTGAAGGATCTATGCGTTGAAAGAGAAAATAAATGAATAGCAGACGAAAATATCCCGGAGTCTGCTTCTGACAACAATACCAGATAAAATGAATGTCTTAATCTATGTCTAGTGGTGTTATAAGATATTTACAGGCGTAGCCAACGCTGTGACAGTGAAGTAGGTACATCCTACCAGATTGACCACACTAAAATGCTTATGCTCAATCATTTTTTTTTTTTAACTATCCCACGCGAGTGGATGTACTATGCAGTTATTTTTTATTTTTGGTTTTTAACGTTTACGTGTACTTTCTTAAGCACCAGAATTAGTCATCATTTATCGTCTGTGCTTTTATTTTTATTATTGAAAAGGAAATTGCAAACTTTATACATTTCAGAAATTTAGTTCCTTGTCACGAGATGGAGCCATCTGGATCCCATCTTTTTTAATCTTGATTTATTTTTTGAGCAATGATGGCTAGTGATCATTTCTATGGATATAATATTAAGTGACTTATTCATTTTATAAGCACCATGTTTCTTTAGTTATGATGTCAGTCAGTATGGTTTCACAAAAGTTTAAAAATTCAATTTCATTAAAGTAAAAACTTAGAATTAGATTAGATATTAAAAATGTGGTCATAATTTTATAGGTATTGTTATCAATTTAAAAAAAAAAATGTGATTGTTAATTTTGTAAAGTGTTTGATTTTTAGATTTATAAATGGATGATTCTTAATAAAGTATTGTACACGTGATTGGTTGGTGTGTCTTGATCATAGTGGTTTGTAAATGGATGAGTATGTTTATGTTTACAATTGTATAGATGGATAACATGCATGTTCTTATCCACTTATGATCTTATATAATTGTGTTTGTCTTTATCCTTGATTGTGTTTAGTGTGGTTAGCCCCACTAAGGTAAGAATTTGAGTTTTTATTCCTAATAATGTAAATCATGGATTAGCATAAATGGATAGCATGTGTGTTTTTATCCACTTATGATCTTATAATTGCATAGATGAATTGCATGTGTGTTCTTATCAACTTACGGTCTTATATAATTGCATTTGTCTTTATCCTTGATCGAGTCTAGTGTGGTCAGTCCCACTAAGGTAAGAACTTGAGTTTATCTTTATTCATAATGATGTAAATCATTGACTATTATGTGTGTCATATTTCATGATCTTTTTGTGTTGTGGGTAAATTATGTGTATGCCCTAGTTCATCATGTGTTAGTAGATATGAGATGTTGTGTTTATCCCAATTCAATCATTAATGTTACTGCCCATATTTGAAATATTATGTAATAAGGGAGGAATGTTAGAAAAATTATTAGGTCATGTATATAGTTGATTAGGTATTAGAAGTTGCACCCAAATAGGTGGTTGATAGTTAGTTATTCAAACCAATAACCTACATTTTTATTGTACATATACACAATTTTGATCAATACAATTTGTCTAGAACCCTACTAGTCCAACAAGAATATGGTAATCTAAGTTTTTTTTTTTTTTTGATGAAAATCTATGGTATTTTGAAATCATTATGACTCTAATTTTAAATAATTACAAAAAAACCATCATATCCATGTATTTTGAATGTCAATTATAAAAGGATAAAGGGAATATATGAGGCTAGGTGTGCACATACATTAAGCTCCTATGGTTCGATTCTTATGCAAGCAACCTCAAAAAATGGTAAAAAGAGGTTGAAGCTTATTAGAGAAATGATAGCATAGTAAATGAAATAGATCTCTTGTGAAAGGTACTTGATACTATTCTAATCTATAAGCTAGAAGCAATTATTACTTGTTTTTATTATGAAATCAATGCTTTATATAATCTCATGAGAGCTGAAAGAATTGAATTATCTAAATATTTATTAGAATAAATTTTAAAAAGTTAAATAATCATAAAAAAGTTTAATTTTTTTGGTCAATAAAATGTCATCTAATTAAATCAAAATTACCCTATAATATTCAATATCATTTATGATGATTTCATCTTACAAAAGTAAATAATTTGGGAAAATAACAAATTTAAAGTAGTTAAAAATAAGTATTAGAAAAAACATATAAATTAAAATAAGTTAAATAGGTTGTGATATAAGAAAGTTAATTATAATGGACTTTAAATATTATAAAGGATGAATAAGTATAGTTTATATTATTTAGAGTCATAGAGACTTATGTGCTCATCACTAGCTTAAAGAGGTAAGTAAGATTCATGATTAAATATTATTTGATTAATCCAATCACTATTTGCATCGATGAATAGAAGAATAAAAAATGAAATAGAAAATACAATAAATCATACTTTCATTAAGAAGTGAATGAACTATATCTCTTGGGGGACGTGTATCTATGTACAATAGATGTTCTACTATTCCTATGTATATGCCACTCTACCTCTCACTCTAAATAATATGCATAGAGTTTTACTAAATTTACACACATAAAAGAAATGTGAAGAGGTTAAAGAGAACATAATATGATTAATCATTTAATAGTTACTAGGAAAGGTGTGATAACTATTGATGTCTTATGTTACAGTTGGATTTAATGTTTATGCTCTCTCATCATAGTACCATAGTTTGATATCTATTAATGGAACTCATAGCATTAGGTTTTGAAATCAAATATGAAGGTACTTAATTACTAGAACTAGCACCTCCTTGTGTTAAGTGTTGGAGGCAAAGGTGATGATATGTAATGATTTTAATTGGTGTTAGTTTGTATTAAATTAAAGTTTCAATGTCAATATATGAAGGTTGGTGCTAAGTTAAGGGTTAGTACTAGGACAAGTATGGTTGGCCATATCTAGTAATTAAAAAAATCTAATGGTTAGTTTATATTAGATCCAATAATTTATATAGATCAATAATACTCTATTCTATTGATTCAAAAATCAAAACCAAGTGAATAAAATTCTTCTCAATTTGTGTATGAGGGATCCATATCACTTGATGGATAACCTAACTTACTTTCATAACTAGAAAGAGAATAATATCTTGAGCTCATGTAGATTTAATCTAGGTATCAATGATCTAATTTATGGGATAATGAAATTTTATAAAGGATGGAGTTGCTTTTCCACATATGAAATGTCTATTAGAGGTAGAAAGTATGTTAAAAAATAAAGTTCCATGTTGAAAAATATATGAAGGTACAATTATGATGATAAAATTACCTTAAAGGTCTTGTCTAATATTTGCTTATTTTATGCAGGTAAAATCCAAGAGTTTAACAACCCTCTAGTTCAAAGCACTTATTTTCTTTCTTTGCTCAACAATAAAATATTTTCATACACAATCTAAAGTTACTATGATTGTTTCATCTAGCAAAATTACTCACTTTAAAAAGCAAGTTTTTGGACCAATAACAATTAGAAATCCATATACCCTAGTTTATTTATCAACTATTCACTTTCAAATATAGGTAATCAAATCAATAACAAATAAAAATCCACATACTCTAGCTCATTCATCAAACACCTATATAAAGCATATCAATGAATAATTTTTGAGCTAGCAAACATTAAAACCTATCCACTTATAGTTTACTTTATTCATGAAAAAAATAAAACATTCTCTCACAAGAAAAGCTAAAAATGATCTTGGCTAAGCTTGAATCATAATTATAGATATAAACATGCAGGAAAAACTTAAACCATTTAAGTCTATTTTTAAAACTTCAATGAAAATAAAAGAAGTTTGAATCCCAAAATAATATTGTCTTTCTCCCTAAAATAAAGAGCCTAAAATATATTTAAAGAACTACCAAGTCAATAAAGATAACATCTACCTCCATCTAATGGAAGAAATTGTGAATTATGTCATTGTCATAGACTAAAATACATTGGAAATCTAAAGTGACTATTACAAATTGTCCTTTGAGAAATCAATCAATAGAGATAAACTCAAAAGATATCCACACACATTTTCATTGTTAAATACTAGGTTCATGAGCCATTTCCCAAACTCTTCCAACAAAAAAATATCTATAGATTTAATCAATTTTGTTTTATTTTTTGATGTGCTTTGGATATTTGCCTTGTATTGTTGTTCTCTAATTAAAATTCTAGCACCATTATATGGTTCTTCAATTTCAATTTTCATCACGAAATTTTTCCTTTCTCCAACAACCTTGTCGATGATGGATTCGACCTCAATCAGTGCTTCATGAGCATGGTTGATTCTTCCTTGATAAAATGTGATCTAGCCAAAGATTTTATAAATTTTGGTAGCATGTAGGGATGAACTGGTTCAAGGATCCATTATTTTTTGCTTAACCTTAAAGAGGCCATTTTGAGTGCACTAAATAGTTTCTTATAGAACATCAACCTTTTCATATTCTTTGTCATTCTTCTTGGTATACCTACAAAAGCGTATTTTAGAAAAAACTCGACATTTAAGTTAGATTTTACATTTATTGCTTTTGTTGTTGCACTTATGATAATATCCTTATAGTGTCCAATGGTGTGTGCAATGAAGACTTTTCTTTTAAGGTATTTATTTAAAAAGTGAGGGATTGCACCATGGAGAGATACCATGCTTAGTTAGTTGCTATATTTTTTTCTAACTGAGAAACTCTCTCCTTGAATATACTAACACAAGTCCTCTCAAAGGTTCTTTTAGATTCTAGAGCTTGAATGTACTAGAATTGGCATGTAATCCTCTTCTTCAAATATCTAAATTTGTCCCATTCTAATTTAGACACTTTAATATCTATCTAACTTATGTCTTCTTTCCAAGACTTTTTGGTTGAAGTAAAGGTCATTTCATATGTCCTTTCAACCAAATATCATCCATATGCCTTTTTATTTTCCTAAAATATTTTCCTTTAAATGAATTATATCTTTTATCATTAAAATAATTTATTGAAATATCTTCAATATTAGGTTCCAAAAAAAAATTTCCCATAGAGAAGTCGTTGGAACTACCAACAAAATTAGTCTACTGAGTTTTGCTTGTCCTAATATGCTAAGGAATATTAATAGATTCAACCCCTATCTCTACCATATCATCAGTTGCTTCCTCCATAATTTATTTTTCCATTGCATCAATGTTTGTCATAGCTCCTAAGGTTTTTGTCAATTTGGTCTTTATTTCTTTGATGTCTACTTGGACACATATATCCTTAGTGAAAGTTTGCTCTACTAGTAGGTTTACCCCATTAGAGAAGTTTCTTCCAATGAAAGTTTTCACTCTGAAGATGACACCTTTCCTTTAGGATTCTCTTTGCCCATAAGATCAATTTATTTCATCAAATAGACTCCATTAGACGAAAATCCCATGTTTTGGTAGATATTTTTCTCTACAATATCCTTACTATTAGAACTTAGCAAATTTTTAAAATTATCATATTTCTTTCCCAAAGCCTTTTCTCTAGCATATTTAAGGGCATCCTCAACCACAACTAACCTTGTAGAAATTTCAAATTTTGATTTTAATTTAATATATTTTCTTCTACTAGAACACAAGTATCTAACTATGATGGAGCCTAACCCAAATTATCTAGATCATGCCTTGACGCATCCTTCTTTCTCTTTCTTTTGATCACCTCTACCCAAGAATAAGCGTCTTTGAAAAGGTTTTCAACAAAATCCAATCCCGCGCATTCAAAGGACTAGGCCTTCTAAATAAACCTCAAATATCATTTGATATTTTCTTTAAGATCATAAAATCTAATACATACATCTTCCGATTAAAATTTATCAAAAATAAAAATAAAAGAAATACATATGAAAATAATAGACTTTGAAAACAGCCTAATCTATGCGTTTAGGTTGATGAAATACATTTATCAAAAGACCAGTCTTATCGATTTAACGAGGAGGAGGATGTACCTACGAGACAAAAGACTGTCACATTTATGTCTTGAATCTTCATTATGTAAATGTAAAAATGTACAAGAGACTTGCTAGTATTCAGTCTGAAAGGAATAAATTTCAGTCATAACAATCCCACTATGTGACTGACTGAAATGAACTTGGAAGCTAGTAAAAGGGCTGTTGTTGAAGCTGGAATTCTGGACCACAGTAGGAGATAACAAGTTGATATGACGAATCTACAGTGGACTGATGGAATATTTTACAAATGATTAGGGTGCCTGAATGTGGCTTGTAACCTCTGCAAGAAAACACAGGAACACATTTTCGCATTGGCAGATGGGTCCCTGCTCTAAAAGGTAGAAGCTTGTGCGTTGGAAGAGAAAAATAAATGAATGGCAGACGAGAATATCTGGGAGTTTGCTTCTGATAACAATACAAGATAAAATGAATGTCTTTATCTATTACTACTGGCGTTATAAGACATTTACCGGCTCAGCCAACTTTCTGACAGTGAAGAAGATAGATGATACCATATTGACCACACTAAAATGTTTGTGCTCTTTCGGTAATTGTTAGGGCCTACGGCGTAACGTTAACCCAGCAGGAGATGGCGACCGGTTGCTTGGGCTTTTGGTTCCTGATGCAGGGTTTTAGTTGCTAGTGTAAGATGGCGACCGCCTCGGGGTTCCGGTTGTTGGTGTGAGATGGTGACCGGTTGCTGGCGTGAGATGGTGACCGTGGTTGCTTGGGATTCGTATCATGTACTGAAAGAATTCAGATCAGACTAACAAACACCACAAAAATTTAAACCTAAGTCTTTTCTTGTGAAATACCTATCCAAACTAACACTTACTAACCCACTAACCTTTAAGTTTTTTTTTAACTAAGCCCTAAAATTATTAACATGTATCATGGGTCCTTTTTTTTAATCATTATTTACATATTTTAATAAGAAAGAGAAATTTCAAAGGGAGGAGGTGTGCAAACTTTAATAGATAACTCTTTAGAAATTTAGTTCCTTATAAGTGATGGAGCCGTGTGGATCCAATTCTTTTTTATCTTGATTAATTATTTGAGTAATGTGATGGTTAGTATATTAGCATAATAATTAGACATGTATATTTTATTACATTATTAAACTAGGTTATTAGGTAGTTGGGGTGGTTGATCGAATTGCATGGTGGTTTTAATTACAACTATTTTATATAATGTATATATTACATGCTATTGAATGATAAGTTGTTAGTTCGCACAATATTGTATCTAAGTATTGAAGTGTTGGGCGCATTTTTTGAGGATGTGTTTTTCGAGGCATTTGTTTGGGCGTATTTGGATGTAGCGGAGGCAAGGAGGAGGACGTGGGTTTTGCATATTTCCCAAGGCGGCAACAATGTACAACTCCTAAGCATGGGACCCCTAAACTGACATGTAGACTTGACAAACCTTGACATGCAGACTAAGGAGCACATGCAGACCTGACAAACCCTGACATGCAGATCGAGGAGTATGCAAAATGAGATCCACACCCTGTGCACGTAGAACGAGGCTGATAGGATGCAAATCTTGAGTGAGACCCCTGATCTATGCACGAACTGAGGTTGTTGCTGAATGGGCGGTTGATGTGGACAATTGCTAGCGTGGCGTGAGGTGGTTGATTGTTTATGTGGCAAGGAGGTCGATGACATGGCGTCCGACTATGCAAGTGTGGTTGACGTGGCAGGCTCTTTGTGAGACACGTGGGAGTGGCAAAAGGTCGACGATGGGGCTTGATTTCCCGAAGGGAAGGCAATCAATTAACAAAGCATCACGCTTTGTTTTTATTTTCTTCGAATTGCAGCGACGAGCTGCATGTGGGATAAATATCCCCAAAAATATTTTTTTCCTCTCTTTTGGTGGGAAGGACTTAATACACACAAGGTTCATCCCTGTCGACGGATTGGTCAGTAATTGCGTGTGAAGACGTTTGGGTCGCTTGAGGTCGGGAGTTCCATTCCCGCCCAACAACGCGCAAAGGTCAGTTGTTTTTTACTTCATTTTTTTGGAAGTGGATGACGAACCTCTTCAATTACGTGATGTTTTGTTGTGGTTTCATCATAGCCCATAGTCGAGACGGTTGGGCGGAGTGTGCTAAGGCATTTCGCCAGTGGTCGTGGGTTCAAACCACGTGAAGCCTAAAAACATCAATTTTTGCTTTACAAAGGAGGTGCAGAGGTATTTTTTTAATATCTTGGTTATTCTTTTTGCAAAAACCATTTTTTTTGCAATTATAACCACAAAATCATCTTGATTTGAAACTAAAGCAAAGGAACTAATTTTTTGCCATGGAGAGATAAGACAATATAGTTTCTTTTGCAATTTGAAAGGGTATATCACAATTTTTCATCCTTGTTTATTTTGCAATAAAAAGGGGGGATCAAAAGCATTTTTCTCTTGCAAATTTCTAAGACAAGGGGGGGAAGAAAATTGTGGATTTGAAAAGAACATTTGGATTTGAATATCATTTTTGCAAACCAAAACCTCATATATTTTGCAAAAAATATTGTAACAAAACTGACATTGTAATAGGTGCATTTTCGGTGGAAACCAACACCTAAGTGTTTAAATTTATGGGCACTTGTGGTTGTTTTTGCATTTAAATTTCCTATTTTTTTGCATTTCAATCATAAGGTAAAATATACAAAGCAAAGAAAAGATCCCAAATTTTACACTTATTTGTGCAATTTATTACACCGTAGTGTTCGATATATATGGTACCTCTGGACCACACTTATAGGTAATGTTATCGTGCTTTGGGCTACTATATCTAATGCTTAACATAGCTGCAAAAATGACGTCTAAGCTATTGTTCTCTATAAATCGTCAAGGAGAAGTAAGGAAAACCAGTTTTGATATTCACTCTATTTAATACCCTAATTCATTCTGATTAATCTCCTCCAACTCATCATCCTTTTTTGAAAGGGTTTTGAGGCAGGTGCCATAAATTTGATTGAATTCCCTTTCACGTACTCTTTGTAAGTATAAATAAAGGGGGACCATTTGGTGTTATAAGGAACCTTCACAATGGCCATTGTTCACAAATATCTATTAGATTCATAGTTGCTCAAAGGTTCTAATTTTACACCATGGAAGACAAAAATGAGAGTTATCCTTCAGGTTGAAGATTTGAGGGATGTAGTGACTGGCACTACAAAACGTCCTACAACAACAGGGCCAGATCAAGAGGCATTTGATAAAAGGGATAGAAGGTGTCTCATGTTTATTCTGCTTGCTACTACAGATGAGATCCAACCTCATATTTGTGATGCAAACTATGGTAAAGAAGCTTGGGATGCTTTGATTACCATTTATGAAGGGAAGAATTAGTCCACTATTCTTAACCTTCAATATTAACTATATACACTCAATATGAAATGTGGTGATATAGTTGAACTGTTCCTATGCAAAGTGGTGGAATTGAAAGTCAAATTGAATGTTATAGGAGAGATAGTGGCAGATACTCTCTTGACCTCAGTAATATTGAGAGCTTTGCCAGAATTCTTCAAGGTGTTGATAAAATCTCTACAAGTGTTTGGTAGACAAGTTACCTTTGTTGAATTGGTAAATTTACTTCAAACTGAGGAGGCAAATCAACTTTAGAGAGATGAAGTGCAATACAATGTACTTTACTCAAAACAAGGGGGAAAGAAGCAAGGTAACTTTCATAAGGGAGGATCTTCATCAAAAGGAAAAGGGAAAAAACCTCAATAGAAAGAAAAGCAATATTGTAAAATTTGTGATATGAATAACCATGACACCAACAGATGTTGGTTTAAGAATAAACAACCCAATGACCAAGATCACAAGAAAAAAGGAAAAGGGAAATACAAACCACAGAAAAAGAATAAGCAACTCAAGGAAAATGTTACTTATGAGGAATCATACTCAGACTTAGAGAGAGCACACAAGGTGCTCATGACCCATACATCTTCTTAGTAGAAGGATGCAGTGTGGTATATTGATTTTGGGGCCAATAAACACATGATTGGTGATAGATCGTGGTTTAAGACATTTGAGGCAAAGGAAGGCAAGCCAGTGATAATCACTGATGATAAGACCTACTGAGTCCAGGGTGAAGGAGATATTTTTGTCACTCTTCCAAATGACAAATGTTAGATTGATAAGGTTCTCTATATTCCTAGATTGATAAAAAATTTGTTCTCTGTACCTCAAATCTTGGATAGAAATATGAATATTGTTTTCAGAGTTGAAAAATGGCAGAAAGAGATGTTTCATCACCAGAAATGGAAAGCATATAGCAACAGGATCATATAAGCATGACTTGTTCATATTAGATGTCATTTCTATGCCTCATGTTGCCATGGTAGCAAACATAAAGGAGGCCACTTCTCTTTGGCACAAGAGATATAGGCATTTGAGTTCAGGATATTTGCTCGAGTTGAGCAAATATGAGATGGTGAAAGGCCTTCCAACATTTCATCCATATTGCCAGTTTGCTTGGATTTCTTAGTAGGGAAGCAACATCGAATACCATTTGAGGACAACTCTTCATGAGCTAAGAAACCTTTGGAGTTGGTACACACCGATTTGTGCGGTCCTATGCTAACTAGCTATGGTGGAAAGAGGTATTTTCAATTGTTTGTTGATGTTTACTCACGAAAGATATGGGTTTTATTTCTCCAATTGAAGTCAGAGGTATTTTTGTACTTTTAGCAGTTCAAGAAGCATATTGAGAAGGAGTCAGGATATTCCATAAAGACCCTCCACTCAGATCGAGGGGGGAATATACCTCCAAATAATTTTCATCATTTTTTAATGCACATGGGATTAAGAGACAACTGACAACAACCTATACTCCACAAAAAATTGGAGTTGTTGAGAGGAGGAGCCATTCCACCATGGAAATGGTTCGATGTATGCTTAAGGGGGCACATATTTAGCAACAATATTGGGCAAAAGTAGTGAATATAGCAACGTACCTCTTGAATAGAACATCCACAAGATCTCTATAGGGCATGACTCCCAAAGAAGCATGGAGTGGTAGGAAACCATTCATTTCTATTCTAAGGGATTTTGGATGTAAGGCATTCATGCACATTCCAAAACAGAAGAGGAAGAAGTTAGATGAGAAAACCTTGTAGTGTATTTTTCTTGGTTATGATGAGCATTCAAAGGGATATCGGTTGATAGATCCCAAGACCAATAAAACACACACCAGTAGAGATATGGTATTTGATGAAGCTTTCACATTAGATAACACATCTATAGTTGTATACCTGGATGAAGAGGAGCCTAAGAAAGAGACTCCACCCCACCATAACAAGGTTCCAAAATGGTATACTAGCACATTAAGATATTCCAAGTTGACTTCACTTCTAGATCTAACTCTATATTGACCTTGTACTCGCAACATGACTCAATAGATGAGAGTAGAGGCATCAACTTTAGAATTTGATGAACTTTACCAATAGTTTGATGAACTATATGTAGATGCAGAGGAAGACAGAGAAATAGATATGGATGATAAAAGGGTTTATATGTCTGCATTGGATGAGAATGAACCCACAACAGTTCAAGATGCACTTAGTGAGCCTTAGTGGAAGGCTTCTATGGATGTTGAACATAAATTTCTCATGAAAAATAACACATGGAAGCTAGTTAATCTATCTTTAGGAAATAAGCCCATTGGCTACAAATGGGTGTTCAATATTGATAAGCATGAGGTCCATCTTGTTGCAAAGGGCTATCCTCAAAACGAAGGCATAGATAATGAAGAGACTTTTGCCCCCACTACAAAAGTGACTACCATTCGAGTACTTTGTGCCATGGCAACTCAGTTCGGGTGGAAGTTACATCAGATGGATGTCAAAAGTGCTTTCTTGAATGGTGACTTACAAGAAGAAGTGTACATGATCCAACCATAAGGATTTGTGGTTGAAGGTCAAGAACATAAAGTTTGCAAGTTGGTCAAATATTTGTATGGGTTAAAACAAGCTCCACGAGCTTGGTACATCAAAATAGATAGTCACCTATTGCAACATGGATTCAAAATAAGTCCTTCAGATGCTAATATCTATATCAAGAACAATGGTTCTAACATAGTGTTTTTATTTCTCTATGTGGATGATCTGATCATCGCTGGTATTTTAGAGAATATGATTGATGCAGTGAAAGATGATTTAAAATAATCTTTTGAAGTGACAGATCTAGGACTTCTTCACTATTGTCTTGGTTTAGAAGTGGCTAATAAAAAGCATCATATCCGAGTCACACAACAGAAGTATGCCAAGACATTGGTTGAAAATTATCGCATGACTGATTGCAAGCCTAAACCAACTCCAATGGGGCCAGAGGTTAAGTTATCGTAATATGATAAATCTCCACAAGTAGATGGTACTCTCTATTGCAAGCTGATTAGGAGTCTCATATATCTGACAAATACTAGGCTAGATCTTAGTTTTGTTGTAAGTTATCTTTCAAGGTTCATGCAGGAACCTAAGGAGAGTCATTGGAAGGCAACAAAACAAGTTCTACATTATTTTCATGGTAGTAAAAATTATGGCTTGGAGTACAAGAAGAATGATAATTTATTCTTACAGGGATACATGGACTCAGACTATACTGGATCCATTGATGATAAAAAATCAGCTTCTGGATACATTTCCCATATTGGATCTAGACCTATATCTTGGCACAGTAAGAAGTAGCAGGTGGTTGCTTTATCTTCTATAGAGGTAGAATATCATGTAGCATGTGGAGAAGTCTGCAATATGATATGGTTAAGTTGCATTCTTACAAACATGGGTCTTCCAAATACTCTTCCACTTCACTTGTTTTGTGACAACCAAGGTGTTTTGAACCTTATCAAGAATCTAGTATTTCATGAGTGTACCAAACACATTGACACTCGATGTCATTTCATTCGCGATGAAGTTCCAAAGCACTACATACAACTCTAGTACATTCCCACTAATGAGAAAGTTGTAGATATTTTCACCAAGGCACTTGCACATGTCAAATTTGAATTGTTTTGCAATGCTCTTTTTATTTCCCAATAATGTAATAAGGGAGGATGTTAGCATAATACTTAGACATGCATATTTTATTACATTATTAAGCACTAATCTCCAAGCGCTAGGTCATTAGGTAGTTGGGGTGGTTGATCAAACTGCATGGTGGTTTCAACTACAACTACCTTATACAATGTATATATTACATGCTATTGAATGACAAGATGTTCGTTCACACAATATAGTAATAATTTCTATGGATATAATATTCAGCGACTTGTTAGTTCCTTATACATGATGGAGTCGTCTGGGTCTGATTATTTTTTTATTTTGATTAATTTTTTGAGCAATGTGATGGATAGTAATAATTTCTATGGATATAATATTAAGTGATGTTTTCATTATATAAGCTCTATGTTTCTTTAGTTATGATGTCAAATAGGTATGGTTTCACAAAAATCTAGGTATGATCTCAAAATAAGGTTCATGCTCAACAAACCCATTTGGACAACACACAATTGTTGCCAATCAGTGAAAACATTTTCCAAGCTCTAAATCATGAGGTCGAGCAACCTCTAAATCACCCCTTATGAATTTAAATCTTCTATCCTAGAATGTTAGGGGTATCTCCCTCCCTTACCGTAAGTTTCAATTTCAAAACATTGTTGTTGAAAATCATATTTCTATTCTTTTCTTTCAAGAATTAAAATTCACTGGTCACACTCTCACCCATTGTATGGATATCATTGGTGGTGGATATGCATCTGCCTTTACTACTTCTCATGTTAATGGTAAAGGAGGTGCTGCCATTTCCATAGCCAAGTCTCTTTGTTATACTATTATAGACCATGGTGAAGACCCTGCTCATCATTGTGTATGGGTTAGATTGGATCTTAACTCTCAGGTTATTGGATTTTGTTCTATCTATGCCCCTAATGACTCTCCTAGTTGTATAACCCTTTGGTAATGGTTAGTTGTTTCTCTCCCTCCTATATAATGGATCCTTGGAGGTGAATTTAATATGATTTAGAATCCTAGTGACAAAAGTTGGACTCATAGTAGACCCCTTTCTAATTCTGAATTTGGTAGTTGGTTGTTTTGTCATAATCATTTAGGTGTGCATGACCCTCTCTTTGGTAAAGCCTCCTATCATAGAGATAATTGGTTTACGTGGTCCAACTATCATCAAGGTTATGCTAGGAAGATTGTTCATTTGGACATATTTTATTTCAGTAATTATTTCCTGGATAAATTATCTATCCATGAGCAAGTTTACGTCCTATATCACACTACTTTGTCTGATCACCTTCCTATCTTGTCTTCTATCCAAAATTCCTCAATCTCTCTTAATTCCATGCTTCTTCATTTCAAATTAAATGTGTCCCACCTTGATAATCCTACTTGTTGTCACCTTGTAGAGCATGTCTGGAATAGATTTCCTAGACAATTGGTAATACCGGTTGGATCAAATGGTTTGAAACAATGATTTCCAATACGGTTTCATCCCTTAGATGGTATGGGCACACTTTTTCTAGGAGGAATAAGATTCAAGAGAGTCACCTTCATAAGGAGATCGCTCATATTAGTTCCATGTTTATGAAAGACCCTACTAACACTGTTATTCAATGCGATCTAGCTAATGTTAAAAATTAGGCTAGAGTTTATGAGTCTTACCGTGCTAGAGGTGCACATGTTAGGTCTCATCTCAATTGGATCTTCCAGAGAGACAAGGGAACTAATTTTTTTTAACTACCTTAGACATAAGAATATTTCAAAAAGGATCACTGAGTTTGAGGACCCTTTAGGTCATTTTATTTCTGACTCTGAAGAGATCATGAATCGTTTTGTAGCTCATTTCTCTCAACTTTTTACAATGAAGCCAAGGAATGAAATCCAATGTATATTAATGGAATACATGCAAGAACATATTCCCACCTTAGTTGGCCCCATTATTCAAGATCAACTTGAATATCCTCTTTCTATGAATGATCTACAAACTGCTCTTTTTTCTATGAAGGACAAAGCTCCTGGCTTGGATGGGCTTCTAGTGGAGTTTTATAAAAAAAAATGGCATATTATTTCCTCTAATATTCATCACATTTACCTGGAAGCTCTTCATAATATTTCCCTTGGAGCTTATATCAATGTAAGGCTTATCAAGCTTATTCCTAAAGGTACAACTCGTAACCAAATATCCAATTGGAGACCTATTACCCTCCTTGATGTTTCTTACAAGATCATAGTTAAAGCTAGAGATTTAAAAATCAAAACTATTTCTCAAGCAATTGTTCACCTTGAACAATCTGCTTTTCTTAAAGGTCATTATATTTTAGATAATATTATGATGGCATGGGAAACTTCACAATGGGCTATCGATTCTAATCAAGATGTCCTCTTGGTTAAGTTAGATTTTGACAAAGCTTATGATAGAATTAGATGGGATTTTATTCTGAGTATGCTTTCTTGGCTTGGTTTTGGTCCAAAATTATGTAATCAAATTGGTATGCTCTTTGGTTATGCTTCAGCTTGTGTTCAGGTTAATGGAGCTCTTTCCCCCTCCTTCCCTCTTCAACGGTCTATCATACAAGGTTGCCCCCTTGCTCCTTTTTTGTATATTTTGATTGCCGATGCTCTTGGTTATCTTCTTCATAAGGCTCATTCTAATGGCATCCTTTAGGGTATTAATATTCCTAAGGATAAGCATACTCTTAAATCTAATTTTGATGATGAATCCCTTCTTTTTCTTCAAAATACCCAAAAATAGGTGGAAACGACTAAAGAGATTGTTCAATTGTTTTGTGTTGTCTCTGGTTCTTGAATTAACAATTCTAAAACTGAAGTCTTCCATACCTCTTCCTCTCCTCATGGATGCAACTCCTTAATTGAGTGGAAGATTATCCCTCATGGTATGATTGTGCATTATTTGGGAATTCCATTTGGTATTAATATCTCTCCTAAGGATATGTGGAATTGGGTTATAGAAAGACTTCAAAAAAAAAATAATGCTTGGCCAGCTCAGTTTCTTTCCTTAGCCAAAAGAATTCAAGTTGCAAATAAAATTATGGAAGTCTCTCATGTTTATTACTCCTCTTTTTGGATGGCCCCCAAGGTAACCTATAATAAATTAGCTTAGGTCATTCGTAAATTTTTATGGATTAAATGGAATGGAGAGGTGGGTATGACACCCATATGTTGAAAAATTTGAACTCAACCTAAGGCTTTAGGAGGTCTAGGCATCATTGATCCTCTTACCCAAAGTAAAAGTTTGGTTACAAAATGGGTTGCTAGAGCCATTATTGGTGATGAAAATTGGAAACACCTATTTCGGTATAGAATATATCTAGCTACTCACAAAGGTAAATGGAAAGAAACCCCTTGGGAGGATAACGTCCTTAATGTGACTTATTTTACAGTTAAATGTTCTATTCTAATTACCCAAAACTAGAAATTTTGGCAATCATTTTCTCATTTATTGGCTTGGAAGTCTGACTCCCTGAGATATGGTCTGAGAATTAGTCTAAATATTCCATGGTAGAATAAAATTATACTCCATAATGATAAACCTTTAGCTTTATGCAATGCTATTCATGGTCTAGCTTTTTTGAAGAAATAAATTAATAGAATTAGAGATATATGGGATTCGGGTAGCTGCTCAATTATTACATGGAACAAAATATACACTAATTGCTTCCTTCCCTCTATGTTCAAAGAGTCTTATGGTTTAGTTGTGGCTTCCATCCCTTGTGAGGTCCTTATGAAGTTGGTAACAACTTCCCATAATATTTGGAATTACTGGAGATGGCTTAATGGTCATAGAATCTCTTCCATTACTTGTAGTTGATTATACAAAAATATTTTGTGTCCACCTTCTTTAGAATCTAAGTTCAATTTCAAGTGGCAAGTGAATTTTACCAATGCCCAATGGCAGTTTCTTACTACTCAAATTTGGAAAGCTCTTGTTGAATAAAAAAACTCAACTTCTTGGTTGGTGGATATTGCATCAAGAATTGCAAATGGTTGAAATTTTGGCTGTGATTTTACACATTCCCCCTCAATGTAATTTTTGTAATGATTTAGAAACTCTTATTCATTTTTTTTGGTTTTGTGGCATGGCTAAAAAGTTTTGGGATATCTTCTACTCTTTTCTTTTTCCCTCTTTCACTAGATCTTGGAAGCTTTCTCTGCTTGGTTTTTCTCATATGGATCAATACCCCAAACTCTGGGATGTTTGTAGACTCATCCTTCTCAAGAACATTTGGAAGTGTAGATGCAAAAAGGTGTTTACTGGATCTGCTCCTCCATGGGATATAGTTTTGGCAAACTTGACCTTTGATCTTTTGTTACATATGGGACACATTCATTCCCAAGTATATGGACCTTCCAACACGCGTCAAGATGTTATTGACAGACTTCATAAACTTTCTCATATGATTCAAGATCTTCATAAGGTCCAATAGAAAACTAAGAAGAATACATTTAACAATGATAAGCAGGTTTAGGGTTTGATTACTTATTTTTCTTCTCTGAAGACTTCAAAATATATCATGGAAGACATTCCTAGAATTTCTTCATATAATAGACTCTTCCATAGATGAATGCTGATATTTGGTGTATTGCAGCAAGATATAGCTATAGTATTTTGTTGATATTAGCTTCTATTCTTATGTATATTCAGTTATGGATGCTTTACTCCTGATCCACCTCATTTTTATTTTTAGCTGGTGGACAGTGCTAACACCAAAATATTGTAATGTTTTGGTTAATGATATCATATAATCTAGTTTTTTCTATAAAAAAAAAAGCAAGCTTAAACTTGAATTTCATTAAAGTTACACTCATAAAAAATATAGGCCATTTAGTAGATGAATGCTTACGGTGCTTTAGTTGGATTTTTTTGATGTTGAAGTTTTTTTGACTTTTTTTTTACCCAATGAACTAGAAATTATAGAGGTTCCTTATGTTTCACGAGACCCAAGTTCAAACCACAACAATATGTGGTGTGTATGTGCCACAAGGTGGGGTGTATGTCATTTAGTATATGAATGATTACGATGCATTAGTTCTATTCTTTGGCTGCTGAAGTTTTGTTGACTTTGTTTTTACCCAATGAACTAGAAATTATAGAGGTTCTCTATGTTTTGGGAGACCCAAGTTCAAACCACAACAATATGTGGTATGTGCCACAAGATGGGATGTATGATTAGGGAGACTAAGGTTCAAACCACAACAAAGTATGAAATTTTTTAAATTACTTATTAAAAGTATGGTCATCAATTTTATAGAGTGCTAGGGATTATAAAGGTTCTCTATAAAAAATAAAATAAAAATTTAGACTTAAATTACTTATTAAAAGTATAGTCATCAATTTTATAGAGCATTATTATTAATTTTTAAAAATGTGATTATTGATTTTGTAAAGTGTTATTAATTTTTTAGAGTATGATTCTTAAATTTATAAAGTGTTACTATTAAATTTTTAAATTATAAATATTAGAATTCTAAAGTGCCATAGAGAGGAGAGATCTAGCACACTGTGCTAGATGGAGAGATAGAAGAATAAAATGATATGTTTATTCTCCTTTTGTACAATTTGGCTTGATATTTCACTAATTGGAAAATATTCATTTGAAATTTTGATTCTAGAATGAACAAAGTAATTTTGGTATTTATAGTAAATGATTGTGTAAATTTAATTTTGCAAGTGCACTAACTAGTGTCCAATGCACAAGTTGATCGGATTTTTATTCTTGAAATTTAAAGTGGATTATAACCCTATGTTACTTGCAAAAGCCATCTATAGGGTCAATTTTTTTAAAATACTTAAAAATGACACGTGTCAATTTTTGAAAGGATGGTTCACTAGTGAGGGACATTAGGTGGTATACTTGTTGAAGAGCAGTGCACTAGCCTATTTAGCCATATCATTGGTCACTTTGAATAAAAAAATAAAATTAATAGGATTTGAGTGTCCTATGACTTTCAGTTAGTGCAAAAATAAAATTATCCCAAACATAAGATTGAAGTGGGTGAGTATGCAAAAGAAATCAAAAGATTTAACAAGTGGTTAAGACTATTGTGAGGATTATGGTATCCTTAGCCTAGGCCATGCCCCCATATAAATATTATGGGGCATCAAGAGTAGAATAATCCACTTGTGACATTATGGAGAAGGATTCGTATGGATGCTATATTGGTATACCTATAGGGGAAATTAAGATAAAATAATTCACACATAGTTTGATGATGATGGAGGATATCCAATCCATGGTGCATATAGTGGGACACTTTGTAGATATACAAGTATGGGCTTAGGGACAAGATAACAGATGATGTTGGATAGTGGTACAAGCTATGGTTATAAGCTAATAACTATGAGACCCTAGGAATTATTTCAAGCCTTGAATCTTAGCTTGACTAATATAATCATGCATATATGCATATAAAATTAAATTAAATTACATGAAGCATATGCAATGTCTAATAAAATGATAAATATAGGTACCTTAGATGGATGGATGATCTAATTGGCTAGGGTCTATGCCATATTTTTTTCACAAATTTTCCACTTTAGTTATTGTTAGCCTACCATTTTTAATATTTTCCCAAGTGCTAGATAGACATGCCGATACTATGCAAATGAGCTTTTATGACCTAGGTATGTTGGAAGTAGGACAAAAAGTGATAGTTGGACCTTTGTGGAGGTGAATCTAGCATGGGTGGATCAAAAGGCAAGATAAAAAATTAATCACATGATATAGATGATGACCATGCAAGATTCCTATGCATAGAAGATAAAGGGATAGTTTAATTAATCACATAATAGTGCTTTTTATTTTCATGAACTCATTTTTTATGTACCTCTTTCTTTTAGTTACTTGAATATCATTTATTTTTTCTTCTTATACACCTCATTTTTTTAGTGCATGCATATTATTTATTTCTTTTTTCATTTTTCTAACCACTTATGGAAATGTTAAGCATAAAGAAAACTCTACATGTCATAACTTTTTATGAAAAATATAATGGCTAAGGACCATAAGAAATGAATCAAATGAATGTAATATAATGTGTGTAATTTGAAAGAACTAGTGCATTGTAGTAGTTATATAAAATCAGAGAGACTCACAAAATATTACATGACAAATATTCATCAAGGGGATAAAATTGAATAATATAGATGAATAAAAAGCACCTTAAAGAAGAACAAAATTTTGTTTAGGAACAAAAGCTTAATCATACTTACTTTTTAAAATATTTTGAAACCTTTCATACTTCTTTTGAGCATGATAAAAACTTGTGATTTATTTCCATAATGTAATCCAATTAATGAATTACTTCGAAAATACATGTCCATCGAATCCATATAGGATGTGATGATTGAATATCAATAATCCATAAATATTGTTTATATGGTGCCCCACTAATGAAGGCTCAAATATCAATGGTCTATGAAGGATACTTAAATAACAATGCTACATGAAGGAGGATCACATATAAGAATGCATGATCTCATAAATATATGTAAAGTAAAATATCATAAAAGTGAAATATCATGAGTTAAAATACAAAGATTGATAAAGTCAAATTAAAGTGTTTGAAATGAATTAAATAATTTCATGTTAGGTTTAACTAGTGTATGTATATGGATATATGGGGATATAGGACCATAGTTGAAAAAATATAGTGTAAATGTAGATGCCCAAATTTTGGACACCAAACATGCAAACCACTCACCAAGCATCTTAATGAGACAACACAACATTATGACCCAAAATTTTATATTTTGTGTCTGTTAGATTAGTATCGTTGGAACAATATTATCAATGGTGATTTCAACAACATCATTTTCACATTAAAATCCTTCCTCACCTAGATTCTAAAGCAAATTGATATTTTTCATACTTCGTTGGCCTCTAACGATCGATTATATGATATTGCAATGCGGAATCATTGACGGTGATTTTACGACAATGATTTCACCTCCCAAGGACTAAATATTAAGAATCTTAGATTATTCACCCATTTTAAGCTCTATACCATTTATGGAACCATCTCCCTCGAATATGTGCCATTTGGTCTCAAAACCCAATGTTGCCCTTCTTGGATCCACCTCCCTTTGCCTCAAGAATTGAAGTTTGAAAATTTATCTTCTCTTCCCATCACCATGAATGCACTTAGATCCATCACCAAGGCCAAAAATTCTATAAATTGAGGTCTTAGGGTGCCCCTTATAACAACACTTTCCAACTAACAAAACTTTCCCATTTTCTTTGTTCACTTGCTCTAAGCTCTTACTTTCATCTTGGTGCTTGGACGATTTATGCTTCGGGGAAAGGAGAAGGTTTCATATTATGTTATTTTTTCGTTGCCTTCCCTTCCCAATTCTCTCTAAATTTGCTAACAATTTTATTTTATTATAGTCACTTTTACTCTATTTTTCTCACTTTGTCAACCAGACATTTAATCTATATCACTTATTTTAGTGTTTATTTTCATACTTTACAACTTTTCTAGGATCGATCGTCTCTCTATGTAATTAGCTCTTGAATCTCCTAAATAAAATCTATAGCCTTAGTTTTAATCTTTGGCCTTGACCTTTTTCCCATTCAAGGTCTTAGGGCAAAAAGACTACCTCTCCTACACAAGAAGTAATTTCATCATTCATGACATATTAGCTAGAATTTTTGTCCCACTCATGGATCAACTTGAACAACTTATTATCCCATTTGCTCATTAACCTGAATGTTGTCCTGATAGCTCTACCTAAGCATTTTTCAACTTTGTCTTCCCTTACCTAAATCCTTAGAGTATAAACATTAGCATTCATATATAGTCAATGATTTCATTAGACTAGATGTTTTTGCAACCCTTAGCTCAATTAGCATTTTTTCTATTTTTTTCCTCCTATATAGTCACTAAGGAAAAAAAATGTTACTAACTCTATTTAGGTAGCATTTTTACCTAATTTTGCTTCTATGCTTATTGGTTCATCTGTTATCCGACTTCAACCCACAAGGCTATATCACTACTTAGTATTCTCAAGTAGTTATCCCATATATTATCTCAATATAAGCAACAAATCACATAGAATACCATTTATAGTGTAAAAAACATTGCATACAACTTGAATATTTGATATATTATACTTCCTATTATTTACACTATGCACATAAAATCTCTTTATACTTTCATTTGTTGCTCACAAGATGATATAATTACCTAGAATTTCAAGTAATATTTTTTCCATACATACATATTGTCATTTGTATTTCACTTATTTTAGATTTTCTAAGGACCCAAGGATTTGATTGCTCAACAAGGGAAGCCATCTATTCTTCCAAGATCAACACACCCTAAAAATTGACTCTCATCCAGGTTTGATTCTATTATGTAGGTATATGTAGGATCATTGACAAAAATTTACAGGAAATAAATATGTAAAATTTGGTCATCAACCTTAGGTAATGTTGTTACAATGATCATGAAACTAATTTCCATCTCATCTAATACCTATTATTTTCTCCTTTTATTTAGGTTTTATTTGTTGTTTTTTGTGTTTTTAGTTCTTTGTTCATTACCCTAGGACACATTAAAAGACAAATAATAAAATCAAGGGATCTTAGACTTAGTTTAATTTGTTTATCTCCTCTTTTGTTTAGGTATTGAATAAAATTTTGCATATAGATTGCACTCGGCTAGCCTTGTATGCACATTCTCTTATTGCTTTTTTTTACATGGTGGAATCAGTAGCCACCATGAATTTGGGAAGGCTCTATGACTTTTATTACTGCCATAGTGTTTTGTGTTGTCTACCCTATAAGCCGCCACACAGTTCTTCATACAGTCCACCCTTATAACCACCATGCCATAATCATTTTAAACTTTTGTGCCATTGAAAGCACTAGGAAAGGGACAAGCGTTCAGTCCAATGAAACCCGATATTTGAACCATGGACCTCTACCCCTCTTATGGGGTTTGGTCAAACCAATTGGTCTACATCTCGGACCTAAACTTTAGTTTGTGGTGAAACAAATGCCAAATAAACCCTTAGACCCCAGACCACAACCAACGAGGAATGGGTTTTTTATTGTTTCCCCCTGGCATCATAGAGGTTCAAACCATGGACCTACAATTCAATGAGGCCAAGCTCGCCTTATCCAACTATGCTACAAATGTGTACCATTCTCTTATTGCTTTTCTTGAAAAAAAAAAAATTTAATTTCTTGTAATTAGTAGTTTTTAATGAAAGTAAAAAGTCATATATATTATCTCTAGTATGCATGTATTTGGTCTGAATGCATATTAGTTTATAGTTATTTTGTAGCATATTTAAATTAATATCTAGGACAAAACTTAGGTGTTTTTGAAAATAATACATCAAACTTAGAATAACACCTTATACATAATATTTGTGCATTAATAGTAGGCCCCTACAGGTTTAGCAAAAGGATTCCTAAATCTCACATGCCTACATATTTGGTCAACTCAATGTGAAAACCTCTTTAATCTTAAATATTCACCTAATTAAACATAAAATTTATTTAAACTCAAATAAGACCATTTAATTTTATTTGTGTAGAATAGCTCATTTAATCAAGATTAACAAATGAGCCTTACCCTCTCACGTATCATCTCTATCCATGTATTTTGGTGTGGTTGATCCTTGTATCATTCCTTATCCATGTGCCTCAAGGTTTACCCTCATGTATGACTACATATATCAAGGGGACCAAGCTTCTTCCATGTACCAATGAGTATATAGGATAGGTTCAGGTATATCAAGAGATCCTCCTAAGGTATATCAGTAGGATAGGTATATCGAGAGTCCTTTACCATTCTAATTATAACTTTAATTAATTAACCTCTTATACTTTCTTACCTAAACCATTAAACCTCATGGACCAAAAAGGGAATTATCTTTGTAGTGGAAAACAAATCATGGTTCCTAATCTCCCTTCTATATGAGATAATAACAAAAATCAAATTTCTAGGAAAAACCCTAATTTTGAGGATGCAAATTATGATACCTCAACCATGGATAACCTAAATACCCAAGAGGATTCTTAAGGTAGATTAAAATTCAACTCCATAAATCATGTGATAGCCTTTTTGAAACAAAATCAAGAAATCATGTTAGAGATTGTTAATAGGAAAATTTCTTTTAAAGAGGGAGGGCCTTCAAATCCTTTTCAAATATCTAATTCTAGTTTCAAGTCCCTTAATAAACCTAATGTAAATAATAATATTTCATATAATTAACCATCTATTAATGTTAATCCTACAAATGTAAACCCTAATCCATATACAAAAACCCTAATATACCAAGTTCTAGTTATATCAACTCTACAACCATCACCACTTCCCTAGGATATGGAACATCACATGCTCCACTTACTTTGGGTAATTCTACATCTGTACCTCTATTTACTTTGGGTAATCCCAAAAAATAAGTACAAATTATCCCTTTAATCCTAAACCATCCTACAATCCTTTGACTTCAAATCCGTTTATTAACCCTCCTCCCTCTAATGTTATTAATCTAAACCAAAATTTACATAAATACCCACTTCTACCATTCCTAAAAAACCTTTTCTTGTTCTAAATAATACAAAAATAATTATTCCCATGTTGCAACCTTATCCTTGTCAAGAACCTTTAGCCTTGCAACCCACTCATCATGTTCAATATTATCTTGGGGTTTAGAACTTAGCCACCATAGTGAAGCAACTTGTGCAATATATGGACATGATCCAAGCCCCTTGCTATGCATAATCTTATAATGATATGTGTAATTAACCCTTATATCCTATGGTAGGAAGTCACCCCTAACCTCCAAACTTTCAAGCACAACAACTTCAACTATATAAGGGAATGGAAGACCCTATTGAACACATTAGATGCTTTTGAATTACTTATAATGACATTGTTTATGATGATATGTTGTTATTAAAATTTTTCCTAAAATCCTTAGCGGCCTTGCTCGAGTGGTATTACCCACTTCCATATCACTCCTTTAAGATATTTAAGTAAATGGCTGAGATGTTTGTGCAAAATGTCTCTATGTATGTCAAGAAGAAGCTCATCCTTAGTGATTTATATCAACTTAAACAAGCCAAGGATGAAATTTTTTTTAAGTTCTTAGAAATATGGTAAAATTTAGTAGGGAAACTCCAATTTTATCCTCCTCTAAAGCATATTTTAGGTATATTTATTAGTAACATGCATCATATGAGTTAGAAACCACCACAATATCATCGTTCTGTGGGTTCCAAAAAGGGGATCCCAGGGAGGCACTAGCCTCAATGGGTTATTTTCCTCAAGTGCCTACACTCATATGGTAGAACACTACTACCAGACCATTGTTTATGTATTTTTGAGCTTTTATATTTGGTGAGATAAGGTATTACGGGTTCACCAAGGGCAGTTTTTTATTTCTCTAAGTATAATTTTATGATTTGATTTTAAAAAAATCTAAAGTTTTTGCTAACCTAATGTCTAAATGAAAGGATGATAGTGAAAATGCAAAATGAAAAAAAATAATACAACAAGCAAGGCCTATATGCAATTTTGTTTCTTGATACTAGTTCTAAGATCTGTTTTTGCAAAATAAAATATCTTCTCTTTTCTTTATTTTAATCAAGGATGAAAAAAGGTGTGCAAGGAGATAATCTAGCCTAATGCAAAAGACTACATGCAAATTCTAATTCCAATGCTTAAGTGATGCGATTAGGAAATTAGTGTCAAACTAAGGATCTTTCTTAATGTACTTTTAGATTTTAAATATTCTATAATATTGTTGTAACTATTACAAAAGTAAAAATGTATCAAATAAATAATGCAAGAATACAAGAGCTACCCTAAGTATGCCTTTTTACTTTTTGATAAAAACTAACCCTCAAGAAATCAAGGAAATACAAATATTTATTTTCTTCTTTCTTTGAGCAAGGGTAAAAGAGTAATGTGGGAAAATAGGATTTTATCCTATATGCTGAATACTACATGTATTTTTTTATCTTAATACCTAAAAGAAATAGAAACCTGCACTAATATTATTTCCCTTTTTTATTTTTCAATTTAATGTTTAGAATTAAAATAGAAAGTAGTATAATCTATAGATGATATACAATCAAAAATATAGAAAGCATAGGAGAGGACTTACATGTCTCAATGACTGAGATAAAATTATTACCTATAGCAAAATACACCTCCTCTGCAAAACTGTCACCTGTAACTATTCCATATGGTAAATTTAATAGGACCTACAAAACAAGATAAACTAAACAAGGAAGTTAAATTTTAGGGGCCTAGAAAATGTAGGAAGTAGTAACTAAATTTTTGGTAGAGTCAAGACCCTACTTTGTATGATATAATAAAATATTTAACCCGAGATGGATG
This sequence comes from Wollemia nobilis, assembly GCA_028583015.1. Taxonomy (NCBI): domain Eukaryota; kingdom Viridiplantae; phylum Streptophyta; class Pinopsida; order Araucariales; family Araucariaceae; genus Wollemia; species Wollemia nobilis. The sequence goes on along the minus strand of JAQPPZ010015288.1, from coordinate 75,613 downwards.
TCATTCTTACCTGTCATGAATTCATCACTTGAAACTCCATTGGATGATAAATTAAATATATGTAGCCAAAAGATACAATAGAAAAAAAATATGGATATGATAATATAAAATATATATAGGATGTTACAACAAAATGGCACAATGAGCAGACTAGGCTGATTGAAAACTAGGTTGAAGAAGAACTCTAAGTTGTTGAGTGCGAGAGATATTTTCCACCTAAAACTTTTATAGATGGTTAATTTTCTATTAATAACACAAAGAGGATAACAATGGATAAAATCCTAGTATATTTATTGTTAATGAGTGAATATAAGGTTACAAAAGTATTCAAACAGATATAAAATAGTGATCAAACGTATAAAACCTGTAATAGCAATTTGTTGCTTAGACTGACTGTGGGTAATAAATTTGTTCTTTTTGGGATAATACAATAGATAAGGGACTCCAAAGTAGACTAAAGGCCATGGTAAGTTATGAATAGAGGTGGCATAGATTATAGGATGAGTAAAATAATGCCTTTGAGCCTAATATCCAACATGCAAAATGGCTTAATATGAATACACTACCTGCAAGGAATGCTAGTGCAAAATTCACCTTATTCAGGTAAAGAGCTCATATTGTCTGTTAAAAGTGAATTCTAGGTACTGATGTAACATCCAAGAAGCCTTTCTACTTGTTTTTTCCCCATAAGTACCTGGGATATTTTGTAAAAAAAAAAATTATATGCACACTAGGAAAGCAAGACTTAGTAAAAGGCTAGTATGGATGAAAAGGAATTGCACACACACAAATGAATCAACTAAAAAAAACATAAAAATAAAATCATGAAGAGAGATTCTATTAAGGTAAGAAAAATACAACATAAAATTATCAAGAGTCACCAAAAGAAGTGATGATGGGATGCATGAAGACTTGGATGCTTGTTGAAGAATTCACCCTCTTGCCTCAAAATTTTAGTAGCACTTTGTTATGTAAATTAGTCATTGCCAAAATGCTTCCCCAAGGGTTACTTATATAGTAAAATACAACCACCAAGGGGAGGGGATAATATGCCAAGTTGTTGTGATTTAGAGAGTGTTTATGGCTAGTTAACTACCTCAATTGGCAATCAGGGGCTAATTGAGGTTTGATTGGCAATTAGACATATTTGATGGAATTTTGAATACCAATTAGGATATGTTGTTTGGGAGATGATTGGTGAGTCAGTTGCCTAGGTGTATAGTCACCATAGATGATTTCCAATGACATAGAGGAATTACTTCTCATGACAAACAATTCTAGGTGAACTAAAATATTGGCTTCGTGCATGGCTCAAATTCATCACATATGAATTTTCCATCAATAAATTTGTGAGTTGTCAAATTTGCAAATCTGATCATTAGAGGTCAAATTTAAAGGTAAAATCTAAATTTTAGAGGGAAAACCAAATTAAGCAAATTTTCCAGCTAAGACAATAAACTTGTCATGGAAAAAATTACCTATGATGTGGCAAATTTCCTAGATGCAAACTTGGCTGTAAATTTTTGGTTTAAAGGTGTGGGATATTATTAACTTAGTTGATCTATGGATTTATTATGAGATTATATTAGATAAATGATCCAATTTTAGGTATATACAACTTCAAACAAGTAATTAAATTGGTTAGTTGTGTGGAAGTTTCCCTCTTGAATATAGGACTATTAAAGCTTAATAAAGAAGAGGAAAAGTGCTTCAAATATCAATATAAGAATAAACATGTGGGTGATGATGGCATTACCAAATCTTGTCAAAAAAATATTGTGAATACCATAGGAACATTTTAAAAATTAGTTTTGAATAAAAAATAAAAGCCTAGGATAAACTTCACTAAGTTAGACCAATGCCTTTCTTCCATCCTTAAGTAGATCCTTGATGCTAAGATTATTAAAATTACACCTATTAGGCCTGTACATACTACTACCAACTGGTATAATCCAAATTAATATTGTGATTATCATCAAGTTGATGATCACACCACCAACAAGTGTAAATGCCTTAAACATATTTTCCAATATTTGATAGATGGTGGTTGTGTTCTCTTTGGTGGATCAAACCTTAGACCTCATCTAATCAATATATGGACATTTTCTACAATCCATTATGTAATCATGATCAAATATATAAAATAATATTTCATATTATTATGTCCCATGTTTGCATCAAAATATGGTGGACATGATCTCATCTTCTATCTATGTCACCACTAGACAACAACAAAAATATCAATATTCTAGTTAAGCTTCTATTGGGACAAATCACACTACAATTACATTTTATGAGGATGATCTCCCTCCATCCTCAATGCATGGGGAACTCCTCATTTACATCACTTGTTATATTGGTGATCTATATATCAAAATAATCCTTGTCGATAATGGATCAAGCTTGAATGTTTGTAGCCTCTAATTCAATTGTAGATTTAGTTTAGAAAAACAAGACCTTCAAAAATCTAACCTTTTTAGAAGATACTTTAATAATGGATTCCAATAATATAGTGGAACCATAACATTACAACTAATAGTTTTACCTCATATCCATAATACCCTCTTCTATGTCATACCTTATGAACTTACCAACAATCTTCTCCTAGGAAACACTTGAATCCATGCAATTGTTAGCTTTGGATGAGTATATGATATAGGAAATGCAACCACAAGATGCTATATAAGCAATATAATATGAATATATGATAATGACACTATAATATGTATGAAAATAAATAGATAAACATATGCAATAACTAAAAAATATACCATTAATGAAATCTCACAATGTACAATGCAGTATAATGGAGGACATGAACACTCCATAAACTGTTTTAAGGAACTACATTGTACTCCTCTACCAATATATACTATGCAACCTATATATTCTATACACCCCCTTATTTCACTCACTATAAGGCCTATAAATATAAATATAATTTCCTTGGCCCTCACTCTACCTTTGACTTTAACCTATGACTCATGTACATGTGGACTACATGCACATTTACATCATTGCACATTCTAACACTTGTGCATTTATTACATTTCTTGAAGTAACTACTTAACTTTACTCTAAAGTAAACTCCTACTCTAGTAATGTACCAAAGTTGGTACATTAATATGTACCCAATAATGTAATATACTCTAACACCCTCTTGTATTACATTATTTAGGTGTTGAAGACTTTAGTCATGGATCTTCATATTGATTCTAGAGTTTGTATTCTCCTTCTCTACTTTTTGTATCCTATTCAAGCAAGTAGTTAGTGTCTTCATAAAATGCTATCTTCATTGAGAGAGCTTTAACTTCATGTTCATCTATTGGTTCTTATAGTTATTTAATTTCTTGAATCCTTTGAGCTAGGTGTCCTTTCTGATTTCCTTCTCGATATTCCAATCAAGGATAATTGTATGGATGCTAAAACTATTGCTGATAAGGATTATTTTGAGCTTGATATTGCCTTGGTTGGAATGCCCTATTTGGTTGGCTTCCATAGTTTATCTGATTTCCCTGATTTTGGTTTCTAGGATTGAATTTGCAATAATTAGTGCTATGTCCTTTTCTCCTGCATACATGACAATATTTGTTATTCCATGGTCTTCGTCCTTTTGAGGATGAAGCAATATTTACCTCTGGATTATCTTTTGAAACTAATGCATTGTTAGTAATTTCATCTTTAACTATATTTTCCACATCATATTATTGAATAATATTGACTAACTCATCAAAATAAGTATCTTTACTTAGGATTTGTAAAGATGTAACCAAGTGCTTATAGCTATCTAGAAGAGCTCTCATAGATGCTTGAGCAAGAAACTTGTCTTCAATTATTTCTCCTAAGGTTAATAATTTTCCATTTATATCTACTACCTTCCTTAGGAATAGTTCTATACATTCACAACTATTCATTTTCAACAAATGTAACCGAGTTTGAATATTTAAGATAGTGGCTTTATTCCTCCATTCAAATATTTTGGATAAGGTTTTCCAATATTCTATAGATGTTCCTCCTGAACTAATGTACGATTGTATTTCATCTGTAATGGAAAAAGTTATTATCATTAATAATTTTGCATCACTTTCTTCAAAATTATGAATCTTTGTATCACCTATAGTAGGTTTAGTTGTTGTTCCTTTGATAATTTCCCAAAGCTTTTCAACTATCAAAATTGCCCTCACTTTGTTTTTCCATGAGGAGTAATTTGGACCTTTAAGTAGTTGGTATTCTTTAAGGAAGAATTTGTTTGTTGTCATGATGGTCCTTGTAGGATACCTTATAACTCTCTAGTCTAGATTATGCTATAATCTTGATAAAGTGCTTAGCTACTATTAATTCACCTTTTGAGTTGATTTTGTAATGCTTTGATAATGATAATAATAAACTCCTATTCATCTTATTTATCCTATTGGACTATATGCTTTTCAATTTGATGGAATTTTCTATGGTTAGATTCCTTTTATCTTGTTAATGTGACTATGAGACAAGTATAAGCAATAAATTCCAACTCTTTTAAAAAAAACAATAATTTTTCTTCTCTATCCTTAAATTTCCAATGGTTCAATTTTCTAAATTCCAATAAACTAAAATTTGATGTAGGACTCCTTATATCTCCCTGATTTGGAATTGTAGAAATTGATGATATTTGCAATAATAATAATTTGGTTTACCAAGTAGAAACCCTTATATCTCCTATTATATTAATTTCAAATATTAATATTCTTGTATTTCAACTAATGTGTTTTGAAATACTATTTAAGGATATAAAATTCTTTTAATTTTCTTTCAAATTTACTAAGGTTGATTTTGCTTGTATCTTCAATGTAAATGATAAATGGACTCAACCTTATGTTATACACCTTATCACTCCTTAATGAAAGTAAATTTAATCTAAGTGAGACTTTACCTTTATAAGGATGAATGCATGAGATAAATGACGATGTATCTCCTTGATTTCAGGTGTTGTATCTCCTCGATGGCAGACATATGATAGTGATGGCAGTGAATTCACTAGATGTATCCTATATTATTCTTTAATGCACCTTAGAATCCTCTTCTAATTATTAACTACTTGCCTTGAATTCTCTCTCAATCATGCCTTGAATTCTCTCTCAATCGTACCTTGAATTCTCTCTTTGTGCTTATATTCAACTTAACCATTTTAATAGGTTCTTTTTCCCTTATTGATGCTATGGACAAGTGGTGTATACATTACTCAGGTAGCTAGTGATGGTTATAATCTTGATGAGCATTATTTAGATGCCTCTAATGCTCAATTCCTCTTTGAATTATATGCAATGATGAATATACCTTGTACCCTTTGAAATATATCTTCAATGCTTAAGTGTTACTCCTATTTGAGTGCTCCTGCACAGGTGTTAGAAAGAACGTATGAGCACCTTGTTTGAATGTGCCAAGTGGTACAAGATGCCTTGGTTGTAAATTGCAAGTGGTGCTCCAATATCATGCATGTAAGGCTTCCTCAACATCTCTTATTCCATGTCTATTTCTTGCCAACAAATGCTTTCTTGTATCTTGTCTTCAATGCTTTCGAATGGTGATGCTATGAGGTTGGCTCCAACTATGGTGATTCTCAAGTGTTGTAATGGAGGTTCTATGGTGCACTCCAATGGTGGATTTTTGTGTTTCTTGGCTAGAATTTCGTCCAAGTTGGAGCTTTGGAAATGCACCTTGTTTTCACTTTATACCTCACTTATTTTGTTAGGACCCTCCTAACATATTGTAATTATAATTATCCAGGTGCGTCTTTCCAATCGCACCCCATCCTTCATATTTATGGTGTATCACCATATTCATTTTAAAATCATCTTATACATTCATTTATATTTTATATCGATATTGGAGGTTAAACTCTATATTTCAAAAGCGATTCAAAATCCAAGTGATTCCATCTTATTTTCTACAATTCAATATTCATTTCCATTCATAGGCAATTAGTTTCTTAACATCTGGATCAGAGCTTCAGATTTCACCTACCGCTGCCATAATTTTTTTTTTTTTTTTTTTTTTTTTTACAAAAAAATCATCAAGCCACGCATTATTAAAACACGAAAAAGGATTATAATTATATACTGCGATTCCCAACTATATATATCGGACTAATAACGCCAGGAAAAAGGACGTCGGGCGCGCTTGTCATCGACGTTAATACAGAGGAAGGAAATTAAAAAAAAAAATTGACGTCGTCGAAGTTTCTCAGAAATTTTTTGTGAATTAATTCGTGGATTAAGTTTAGATATATAAAGTCCGTGAATTAGTCCACTGCTCACCGTGTCCTGCCTCTACCAGCCCTTCTCTCTGTCACCGTCGTTCCGGCTCCGTCAGTCCATCTCTCTGTCGTCGCCCCGCTTCCGTCCGTCCGTCTTTATTACCGTCGCTCCATCTTTATTACCATCGCTCCGTATTCTAGACACCGCCCGTGCCACCTCGCTCTGTCTTCTAGCCACTCGTGCCGCTTGTCGTCCCTCTATCGAGCCACTTGTGTCGCTTGTCGTCCCTCTATCGTGGTTCCTACTGCTCGTGTTTCATGTCGCCAGTTCTCTACTTTTTTCTTACTGTCAATTAAATAATAGCGGACAGTGCAATTCCATAGTGCAATTAAAGTATAAAGAGTAAAAAGTTGCTAAAAAAAAAAAAAAGTGCAATTACATATATATATATATATATATATATATATATATATATATATATTTTATATATATATATAAAGTGGACAAAGCAACTTGATTTAAAGTATAAAGAGTAAAAGTTGCAAAAAAGTGCAATTACATATATATATATATATATATATATATATATATATAATTAATTTAATTTTTAAATTAAATTAAATTATTGTCCAATTAATTTTAAATTTTTCTCACCTTGATCGTTACCTACACCAACCAAAATGGCCGACGGATGACGATCATTGAATTCCATCCATGAGAAACACGAAAGGCTCACTGAAGAAGTTAAACAGGAAAGAGAAGAGAATACCCATAACACAAGAGAACTCTTCGAGAAAATATTTGCAATAGATGTTAAACTTGATGCCATCAGTCAAAAACAGGCAACCACACAAGCAAACTCAACCAACACCAGGTCATCAAACCGAGAAATATTAGGAGGTCCACAAACTTCCATTCTACCATGGACGACCAAATTAGACTTTCCAAAATTTGAAAGCGGAGACCCTAAAAACTAGATCTACCGAGCAGAGCAGTATTTCTCACTAAATCAAATTTCGAAAATACAAAAAGTGCATATCGCCTCCTTCCATTTGGAAAATGATGCCATCCAATGGTACCAATGGTTTGAGAAAACTAATGGCACTCCATCGTGGTCAACCTTTACACAGAACCTATTAGTACGATTTGGCCCTAGCAAGTTTCAAAGCTTTACAGGGGCCCTCACTAAATTATGCCAAACCACTTCAGTAAGTGAGTACCAAGCAGAATTTGAAAGGTTAGCTAATCGAACATCCGAATTAGATGTTGCCTTCTTTCAAGAATGTTTCGTTAGCGGATTAAAAGAAGAAATTCGAATTGAGGTACAAATGTACAACCCTACAAACATGTTAGAGACCATCGGCTTAGCGAAATTAGCGAAAGACAAAATCAAGGCACGAAATCGATTCACAAAACCAACTTGGGGGAAACAATCAAACACTTATACCAAACCCAAGCCAATGCAAAATGGACGAACCCAAAAATCCTACACAACCCCCAAAATTAACCCCGCTCTACCAATTAAATGTCTGAGTTTCGAGGAAATGAAGGAAAGACAAGCTAAAGGTCTTTGCTACCATTGCAATGAGAAATTTGATAGAAATCATAAATGTGCCTCACGAAAATTATATATTCTCGATGCCACCGAGGAAGGGAATTCTACTGAAGAGGAACCTGAACTCGAAGTAGAGGTAGTATCCAACACACTTGAAAGTGACGAAGAAAATACACCAAAGGTTTCCTTCAACGCCCTTGCCGGATTTTCTGCCCCTCAAACAATGCGAGTAAAAGGGTATTTTAAGAAACAAAACCTTACCATGCTCCTAGATTCTGGTAGCACACACAATTTTATCGATCCAAAAGTGGCTAAACAAGCAAATTGTTTCATATACCCTTACAATAATTTTGAAGTGATGATTGGAAATGGCGTAAAAATTACATGCAAAGGAAAATGCAAAAATATAAAACTATGGGAGTTTATACCATGCAAAGCAACATGTACGTCTTACCCCTAGGAGGATGCGACATTGTACTAGTCGTACAATGGTTAAGAACCTTGGGCATAGTCCAATGGGAATTTGATGAACTATGGATGAAATTCACAGAAAAGAACCAAACCTATATTATCCAAGGCCTAAAATCAGGACCTTCCCAAATCGTCGACTCGCATAGAATGGAGAAAATTATCCGAAAAGGGAACAAAGGAATGGTCGCCCAGTTATTTTCAATTCAACCTAGTCACCAAAAAGATGAGACACCGAGTTACAAAAAATTTTAGACCACCATAAGGCGGTATTCAACGAACCAAAAGGACTACCTCCACAACGAAGTCACGATCACACTATTCCACTATTTCCAGGGCATCAACCTCCTAATATTAGACCTTATCGTTATCCATACCTCCAAAATACCGAAATAGATAAATTAGTACAAGAGCTTCTTACAGCAGGAGTCATTAGACCTAGCAAAAGCCCTTACTCCTCTCTAATTATTTTAGTTAGGAAAAAGGATGGTTCGTGGCATTTATGTGTCGATTTTCGGGCGCTAAATAAAATGACCATCAAAGATAAATTTCCTATTCCGATCATCGACAAGCTACTAGATGAACTCCACGGGGCATCTTACTTCTCCAAATTGGACTTACGGTCAGGCTACCACCAAATACGAGTTGCTGAAAAGGATATTCCTAAGATGGCCTTTCACACTCACGAAGGGCACTACGAATTCTTGGTGATGCCATTTGGCCTTACCAACACTCCTTCTACCTTTCAAAGTCTAATGAATAAGGTATTTCACCCTTTCCTTCATAAATTTATATTAGTTTTCTTTGATGACATTTTGATTTATAGCAAAACATGGGAAGAACATTTGGACCATGTTAGACAAGCATTCCAAATCTTGAAGGAAAATCAACTTTATGCAAATAGATCAAAGTGTTCCTTTGGGAAACAATAAATTGAATACTTAGGGCATATTGTCTCAAAGGAAGGCGTGATGGTAGATCCTTCCAAAACCGAGGAAGTGAAAAATTGGCCTATTCCAAAAACCGTAAAGGCTCTACGTGGGTTTCTTGGACTAACAGGATATTATAGAAAATTTGTCCAAAATTATGGTAAAATCGTTGCTCCTCTAATAGCATTACTTAAGAAAAACGCTTTCAAATGGTCGCCTAAAGCGGACAAGGCCTTTATCACCTTGAAAACTGTAATGTGTACCACCCCTGTTGTAGCCATGCCCAAATTTTCTAAACCATTCGTCATTGAAAGTGATGCTTCAGGAATAGGAATGGGAGCCGTACTCATGCAGGATGAAAGACCTCTAGCTTTTATAAGCAAAGCATTTTCTCCTAAGAATTTAGCTCGCTCTACATATGAAAAAGAGATGTTGGCAATTGTCCATGCTATTCAACATTGGAGACCTTACCTTATTGGCCAACATTTCATTATATGCACCGACCATCATAGCTTGAAATATTTTTTGGAACAAAGGACTAACACCCCGGAACAACAAAAATGGGTTACTAAACTTCTTGGCTATGATTATGAAATTACATATAAAAAGGGCAAGGACAACATGGCAGCCGATGCACTTTCTAGAAAATTTGAAGATATGCCTCAAGTTCATGCTCTTTCCTACCTTATTCCTAATTGGGTAGATGAGGTGCATGAAGAATGGATAAATGATCCTATTACCCACGCCTTAATTCAACAACTTCAACATAATCCTAGTAGCAAGCCTCCATACACTTGGAAGGACAATATATTAAGATACAAAGGGAGGATGGTCCTCACCCCCAATTCAACTTATCGAAAGAAAATTCTTCATGAGTTACATACCTCACCCATTGCAGGCCACTCAGGGTTCTTAAAAACCTATAAAAGAGCCACTACCTCCTTCTATTGGGTAGGAATGAAAAATTATATCAAAAACTTTGTAAAAGAATGTGAAGTGTGCCAAAGACAAAAAGGGGAGACCATCGCTATTCCCGGATTACTTCAACCTCTTCCTATACCCACCAAAACATGGGTAGATATTTCTATGGACTTTATTGAAGGATTACCTAAATCAGGCAAAAAAACAACCATTTTCGTAGTTGTTGATCGTTTATCTAAATATGCCCATTTTTGTCCAGTGGCTCATCCGTATACCGCAAGCACTATCGCCCACATTTTCCTTGATAACATCTTTAAATTACATGGTATGCCCTCCACAATTATTAGTGATCGTGACCCAACTTTCACTAGTACCTTTTGGAAGGAATTATTCAAATTACAAGGTACTCAACTTAGTATGAGCTCCGCTTACCATCCTCAAACCGATGGCCAAACCGAAGTTGTAAATAAATGTTTGGAAACATACCTTCGATGCTTTGTCTCTACTCAACCACTCCATTGGGTAAGATGGCTGTCACTAGCGAAATGGTGGTATAACACTTCATACCATACGTCCATCAAAATGACTCCTTACGAAGCACTATATGGTCAAACACCACCATCCCTCACTTCCTATATTCCAGGGACTACAAAAGTCCATGCGGTGGAAACAGAACTTGCTAGTCGAGAGGACATACTATGGACCCTAAAAGAGAACCTACACACCGCCCAACATTGCATGAAGCAGCAAGCCGATCAACATAGAAGCGAACGTAGTTTTCACGAGGGTGATATGGTTTTCTTACGTCTCCAACCTTACCGGCAAACCTCTCTTAAACAAAAAGGTTCTCAAAAATTAGCACCCAAATTTTACGGGCCGTATAAAGTTCTCCAACGTATTGGGACCGTTGCTTACAAACTTGAGCTTCCTCCCTCTTCCAAAATTCACCCCGTATTTCATGTATCTTGCCTTAAGCTCGCAATTGGAACACATATCACGACACAAACCACTCTTCCGGAATTCTCCGAGGAGGGAGCACTTTTAGTCGAGCAAGAAGCTATCTTGGATCGCCACTCTCGTCACCTTCGTACTCACGATATCATGAAAGTGTTAATCCATTGGAAAGGTCTACCTTTATAAGACGCAACGTGGGAAACTCTTCACGATATCCAACGACAATTTCCAAATTTCCAGCTTTGAGGACAAAGCTCCTTTAAGGGGGGTGGCATGTTAGGACCCTCCTAACATATTGTAATTATAATTATCCGGGTGCGTCTTTCCAATCGCACCCCATCCTTCATATTTATGGTGTATCACCATATTCATTTTAAAATCATCTTATACATATCGATATTGGAGGTTAAACTCTATATTTCAAAAGCGATTCAAAATCCAAGTGATTCCATCTTATTTTCTATAATTCAATATTCATTTCCATTCATAGGCAATTAGTTTCTTAACATCTTGCAATGTGTTGTTCTTAGCACTATGTTTTTATGTCAAGTGCAATGGATTATATTCACCTTACGTAGACCATTTTTATGTTGTAGGTTGATGTTTCCATAGGCGCTAGATTCAATGACAAACATTGGTGTCTTTAGACACCTTGAGACTTGGCTAATGTGAGCCCTTCATTGGCTCTCTTCCTTGCTCAAAGTTTTCTCCTTTAATTTACTAAGATGGCCACTTAGTAGACATGTCTTGTTGGCTATTGTAGTGTCTTTGTGACACTCTAGATTTTTCCTATTTTGCTATGTAGGACAAGGAGATTATGGTGCAATAATCTAATGCAAACAACTTTGTAATAGTTAGAATAGAATATTTAAATTTGCACCTATATTTGATATATTTAAATCTCCTTTTGTATGCTTTCTTAATTCTTTGATGATGCGACTACTTATTCTGCTCTTGATAGCAAACTGAGATTTGATTTTGCCCTCCTTACTATACAACTCTTTCAATTGCTTGGTTAACTTAGTAATAATGAATCAAGCTATTAACCATGCAACTAATATGCCTTATGAAACATTTAAATTTGCACGAATATTTGCTTTAGCTAAAAAACTTAGTGCACCTTTAATAACTAGTATAGTGCATTAGTAATCTCTCCTTATTACTCCTATAAATAAACCCTTAAAAGGAACTTGAAATATGCACTATAATCTATTCATATTGCACTTACGAATATTGTCTTCTTGCTTCCAATGGATAATAGAAAGTTGATATTTTTATTTCTCTCGAAATATATCTAACTTCTATTTTAATGTGCAGGTATTAACCTTATAAGAAACTATCTTTTGCACTCCCTTGAAGACTTTAATATGAAACCTTCTCCTTGCAACTTTTAAAATCTAATATGGTGCTTAACAAATCTTAATAATGAACTCAAAAACTAAAGTTCAACTAATGAACCTTTTGCACCAAAGTTACTTACCTTAAGGAAGGATTGCAAGGTGATTAGATCAACCTTATTGTTACCTTTTACTGGATGAACTTGAAACTCTTCTTTGTTGTCTAAAACAACTTCTCAACACATCAATTTATAGCTTTGTACCTCCTCTAGCTTGCTACCTGATACTGTAGTTTTGTGTCTCTAACTCTCCTTCAAGATGTATCTTGGAAATCTAAAACTTAGCAGCTAATGATGCTACCCAAATTGCTACTTTCTTGATGTCCTAAAATATAAAAAATTTATATTGCAAAGTAGTCAATATCTCCACTAAAATGTTGTCCTTGAATCACAAAAATTTAGTAGGAAAATCCTCCAAATTATGGTTGAGACTTTCCTTCAAGAACCCTTAAGTTTTATATTGTGAAATCAACAACATCCTATCTCTAAAATGATCTTCAAGCCTTCAATTGGCAATCCCTAAATATCTTAGATTTGATGGCTTATCTATCTCCTTTCTCCTTCAACCTCAGTATCAAATTTTGACTTCAATGTAGGTCTTCTTCTCAAGAATCTAAAAGTCATTATGTCTTCACCAATATCCTCTAAAATTTGGCAAGATTCTTTCCAAATCCTTCTCCCTTGGGCTTGTTGTCGGATGGTGATAATTATCCTAAAATATTCCTTTATCAATAACTTCTCCTTGGTGGTAAATTCCTCCAATGATTTCTCCTAGTAACTCCTTCAATGGCCTTCTATGAATCTCCTTCAATGAAGCTCTCCAAGCCTTCTTGTTTCTCCTTGAGACCTATTCTCTAGGGTCTTCAATCTTGCAACTTTACTAGCCTTCCCAATGAGACCTTTCCTTCAACCTACTGTGGAAGTGTTGCAATGATATCTTCTCTCAAATATCTAAAATCTACTACTTCTAGAATAGGACCTTTTCTAGTACTTCTCTATCTTCAAGCTTCCAAATATATAAGTTCTTCAATGGATCTTTTGTGGGTCTCTACAACTTCTTTAGGGTGAAGTATTCAATATTCAATGGAGATCATGAATATTCTATCTTCACCATGAATCTTGCCCTTGAGTCTCTTCTTCCTCGACTCTGCAACAAGGCTCCTATGGCTTTTTCTTCACTTTTGCAATCTCTAGAAATGGTACATTTTCTATAGGCCTCCAAATATTTTCTCTTCCGTTTGTTTCTACTAGTGCTAGATTGATTTTAAAGAATATATTCTTCCTAGATATTTTTTAGGAAGCTTCCCAACTTTCTTTGAATCTCCTTTTTCCTGCAACAAAGTATTAGGACTATAATAGAAGAAAATCTAAATTTAGATATAATAAATCTCACTAGTTGATTTTTCTATCTAATGGAATTAATGATGAGTCCTAGTCGTCATGAGTTTTTCTGCAACCGTATGGAAAGACTCTAGCCAAATGCAATCTAAAAATTTCTAAAAATGAGATTTTTGGATTCTTGTCAATCTCACTTGTGGATCTCCCTATTTCCTATCGATCTACCATATGCTCTAATACCACTTTTATTTTTTGATGAGTATATGATATAGGAAATGCAACCACAAGATGTAAGATAAGCAATCTAAGATGAATGTATGATAATGACACTATAATATGCAAGAAAATAAAGAGATAAGTATCTGCAATAACTTAGAAATATGCCATTAATGAAAGCTCATGAAAATAGTACAATTTAGTATAATGGAGGACATGAACACTCCATAAACTATTTTAAGGAACTATATTGTACTCCTCTACCAATATTTACTATGCACTCTCTATATTCTCTACAACATCTTATTTCACTCACTATAAGACCTATATATAGGAATATAAGTTCCTTGGCCATTACTCTACCTTTGAATCTATCTTATAACTCATGTACATGTGGACTGCATGCATATTTACATCATTGCATATTCTATAACTTGTGCATTTATTACATTGCTTGAAGTAACCACTTAACTTTAATCTAAATTAAACTCCTACTCTAGTAATGTACCAAAGGTGGTACATTTATATGTACCAAATAATTTAATATACTCTAACAACAATGAGGGTCATCCCCTTTATACTTCATCAATATCTCAAAATGTATATCATGGAAAACTTGTCCAAATCCCAACCAATCCTCAACCTTTTGCCTATTGTAAAATTATTAAAGCTAGTCTCTCTAGAATTAAAATTTATCCCTCCCTTACACCTGTTATACTAGATGTTTCTTATTCTTCCTCTTATCAAATCAATGATGCATTTAGTTTCCTAACTATGAATTATCAAACCAATCAATCAAAATATTAAACTAACAATCAACCAAATATAAGTGACCAAGCCAAGGAAAGTAAAATTATCCATCTTAATGATAAGCCTCTTGTGGATCTAGCCAAATTTCCACATTATTAAACTATAGTTTTACCCCAAGAAATGAAAAATGGTGTGAATAGGATCATACATTTTTATTTGTGTTGGAACTATCAAAAAAGAACAAATTCATGGAAGTAACTCTTATCCTATTGAAAAATAATTCACTACATGCTATTTACCCAATTCATACCACCTTTCTAAGCAAATTTTCACAAACATGGGATATCAAGGAAAATTCCTTGGGTCCCATGAGAAAGAAATTAAATAACCTTTAGAATTATAATATTGGTCCAATAACTATGGAATATGATATATCCTTAATAAGAATCAACCCCTACGATTGTCCAATGATGACGACAAAACCCCTACTTTTTAGGAATTTATCTATAACACTGGATTACATTAAGATATGCTGATGATGTGCCTCCATTCATTAGTGTGAATCTTATAACCTTATGTTAACTTAAACAAGCAAAGGAAGAATGTTTCTCTGAGTTCTTAACAAGATAGAAAAATTTAGTAGGTAAACTCCTTTTTTCTCAGCCAAATGATCTTTTAGAGATCTTCATAGTAACCTACATGATCAACTATCATATGAGTAAGAAATCACCACTATCTCATAATTTTAACAAGCAATTAAATTTTATAGACATGTGGAAGTTTCCATCTTAAAGGGAGGATAATTAAAGCTTAAGAAAGATGAAGAAAACCCTCCAAATATCAATATAATAATAAACATAAGGTTGAAGATGGCATTACTAACTCTCGCCAAAACAATAATATGAATACCATATGAACCCTTTAAAATTAGTTTTGAATGAGAAAAAAAATCTCAGGAGAAACATCACTAAGTTAGATCAACCTCTTTCTTCCATCCTTAAGTAGATCCTTGATGCTAATATGATTGAACTTCCAGCCATAAGGCTTGTAGATACTACTACAGACTAGTATAATCCAAATGATCATTATGATTATAATCAAGTTGATGGTCACACCATACATAAGTGTAAATGCCTCTCAAATATCTTGTCCACAATTTGATAGATGGTGGTTGCATTTTCTTTGGTGGCTTTGAACTTCAAACATCATCTAATGAAGATATGAAAGTTTTCCAAAACCCATTATGTAATCATGATCAAAATGTAGTAAATAATATTTCATACAATGATGTCCCACATTTACATTAGAATATGGTGGCCATGATCTCATCTTCTATCTATGTCACCACTAGACAACAAAAAAGAGATCAATCTTCTAGTCAACATTCCCAAACACATTTGGTACTTCATGCTAAATAAGTTCCTTCCTTCGAAGGACCTCCCCTTGTTTTGAAATCACAAAATTAATCTAAAAGTGCCATTTATCTTAAATAATAACTTATCAATACCCAGGATAATATCTTGGTCTTGGAACTTCTCCAAAATTCTTCAACCCATAGAGAAGCCTTGCTTAAAATTCTAAGTGAACAAATTGTACCCCAAGATATTTATCCCAATAACCTTGCTAATGTAGTCGAACCTATTGGGATAAATAACACTACAATTACCTTTTATGAGGATGATCTCCCTCCACCCTCCATGCATGGGATACTCTCCCTTCACATCACATGTTACATTAGTGATCTATATATAAAAATAATCCTTGTCTATAATGGATCAAGCATAAATATTTACAACCTTCAATCCACATGTAGATTTATTTTAGGCAAAAAATACCTTTAAAATTTTGACCTTGTTGTAAGATACTTTACTAATACAGTCTAGGAAGCTAGTGGAACCTTAACTTTACCCCTAAAAATTGGATCTTATATTATTAATATTATGTCATACCTTGTGAACTTACCTACAATCTTCTCCTAGGATTCCCTTGTATCCATGCAATGAGGGTCATTCCCTCTACCCTTATTTAAGATCTCAAATATGAATATCATGAAAAACTTTTCCACTTCCCATCCAATCCTCAACCTTTTGACTATTGCAAAATTATTGAAGCCAACCTATTTAAGATTAATGTTTGTCCCTCCCTTACTCATGTTCCACTACTTGCTACTTCTTCTTCCTCTTCTCAAATCAATGATACATTTAGTTCTATGACTATAAATGATCAACCTAATAAATACAAATATCAAACTAACAATAAATTAAATATAGTTATGAGGTGTAGACCAATTGGTTCGACCAAATCCTTTAAGGGGGGTGGAGGTACAAGGTTTAAATATCGAGCCTCGTCATACTGAACGCTTTTCCCTTTCTTGGTGCTTTCAATGTCATAAAAGGTTTAAAATTATTATGGCATGGTGGTTATAGGGGTAGAATGCATGAATAATTGTGTGGTGGCTTTTGGGGTAGACAATGCATAATATTATGGCAGCCATAAAAGCCAAAAAGCCTACCCGAATTTGTGGTAGCTACCAATTCGACCATGTAAATTAAAATAAAAATAAAAAACAATCAAGAAAATATAAATAACCAATCCAAGGTTAGTAATTTCATCCCTCTTAATGATAAGCCTCTTATGGATCTAGCAAAACTTCCACCTTCTCCTCAAAACTTAGGTTTACCTTCCAAGAAAGAAAAAATGGTGTGAATAGGGTCATGTACCTTCATTTATGTTGGCACTGTCAACAAAGAACAAATTCATGCTAGTAACCCTTATCCTATTGAAAAATAATTTGTTGTATGTTATTTATCCAATTGATACCCCTTTTCTAAGAAAATTCTCATAAACATAGGATATCAAGGGAAAGGAATTGGGTCCCACAAGCAAGTAATTAAAGAACCTTTAGAAGTAGAATCTTGGCTTGATCATTGTGGAATAAGGTATATCCTTAATAAAAATAAACCTCTACTATAATCTAATGATGATGACAAATATATTACCTTTGATGAATTTACATCTAACACCATATTGGATTGGGATGAGGCCAATGAAGAGTCTCCCTTAATGTGAACCTTATAACATTAATACATCACAAATTAATAACTAATTAGAAAGACTATGAAAAGTGGGATCTTTTATATGATTCCCCCCATGACATCCTATTTTAAGATGCTATTTATTTTGATGGGTCTTTTTACCATATAGCTAATATTGAACCTTCCCAACCTAAGAATAGTGGTCAACCATCCTTTAATCCCAATGACCTCAAATATTTAGGGGTTTTACCAACCCTCCTCAATTTTAGGATGAATACCACATCCTCATTGAATAGACCATTGATATAAATAGCAAAACACCCAATGCTCCTAAAATTATTAAGCTAGGTAAATGTTTAATACCAACTGAACAATAATATCATACCAAGCTCTTAATAAAATTTTACAATATGTTTTCTTGGTCTTATGCCAACATACATGTCTTATATCCCTCCTTAGTTGTTCAGCACTTGGTAGTATACCCTAATTCCAAGCCTATTAAGTAGAAGCTTCACGAGATGCACCCTAAGTTCAGCTTGCTCATTAAATAATAGCTCCACAAGCTCCTTGATATTCGGCTTATAAAATCCATCGATTATTTTGATTGGGTATACAACATTGTTCCTATTTCCAAGAAAGGAGGCATAATTAGAGTTTGTATTGATTTTTGAGACACTAATAAGGCTTGAGCTAAATATATTTTTCCTTTACCTAATATCAACATGATTGTAGCATGCTAGTCCTGATGGAATACTTCTTAGGATATAATCAGACTAAAATCACTCTCGAGGATCAAACTAAGATTGAATTTATAACTTCATGGGGCACATTTTGCTATGAAGTTATGCCATTTGGATTAAATAATGTAGGTTCTCCCTATCAAAGATCCATGACCGATATATTTCACAATATTATGCATGACATTATGGAATATTATGATGATGATCTCCTTGGCCAGTCAATTAATTGTAAATTTCATGTGCAACATTTAAGATGTATCTTCAAACAACTAGGGGAAAATAAGGTGTACCTTAAACCTTCTAAGTTTTTTTGGGGGGTAATATTAGGTAAGCTATTATAATTTATTATGTCTCAACATGACATCAAAGTAGACCTCGATAAAATATCAACTATTATTTATATACCTCCATTGTAGAACTTAACCAAACTTAGTAGTCTTCAAGGTAAACTCCAAAATATTAGGTGATTCATCTCCTAACTCATAGAAAAGTGCCATCCTTTCTCTAATATCTTACGTAAGGACACAAAATTTTTAATGGATGATGAATATCAAGTGGCTTTTTATTCTTTAAAAGAATATCTTACATCTCCTCATGTCCTTGTACCTCCAAATCCTTCCAAGACCTTGTTTTACATCACCATGACTACCCATGTCTTAGGTGCCATGCTAGCTTAGTATGATGACCAACACAAAAAAAGCATAATCTACTATATTAGTATAACCCTCATAAACTATTAATCCTATTATAAACCTTTAGAAAAGTTGTGTATTCCTTTGTTTTTTGCAGACCTAAAGTTGTGACTTTACATACTTAGCCATAAGACATTTTTCGAGGGTGGATCCTTTATAATAAATTATGTCCAAATGTCACCTTTCAAGGTGAATTACCAAATGGGTTATTATCCATAGTAAATTCAACCTAGAATTCATCAACCAAAAATCATTCAAAGGTCGAGTTATTGCTGATCAGTTGGTCATTACACCTTTATAAGTAGCCTTTCCTATTGTTGTAGAATTTTTGGATGAGTTTATCTTTTCCATAAAAACTAACCTTGTAGATTATTGGACCTTATATTTTGATGGTGTCTATTGTGTCAAAGGAGTAGGGTAGGAATAGTTTTAGTCACACCTCACAAACAACTAATTCCTCTCTCCTTTAAGCTACTATTTTATTATAGCAATACCATTATTGAGTATGAGGACCTTATTATAAGACTTCATATTACCTTAGATATAAATGTAAAGAGCCTCTTTGTCTTCAAATATTTCCAATTTGTGGTGAATTAAGTATACCATATTTACAATACTAAATATGAGAAACTTAAACCCTATAAGGATATTGTTGCAAATATTATACCTATATTTTTAAGAAAACTATTTAGGCTATCTTGTTATCTAGTAATTGCCATGTCAATGCCTTGGAAACAACATCTCTCATCCTTTTAAAATTGGATTATGATCAAGAAATTATTATAACTTTCTAAATTAGGAAACCGATAACTCTCAATCCTAGCCAATTATCTTTAGAATTTTTTATTGCAAAAGCATCTCCCATTCCTTCCAACCCTTAGTATAAGGAAAATTTCACCTTTCTTAAGGATGACACTATCCTATATGACTTGGATTTCAATGGACAAAAACATTTGATATTTAAAGCCTATTGATTTGTCATCATTGGTGATACTTTGTATAGATATTCTTTTAATGGCATTCTCTTACAATGCTTGACCTTTAATAAAGCTAAAGTAGTTAGTCAAGAGATCCATGAAGGATCTTGCAATGGTAATTTTAGTGGAAATGCTATCACTAATAAGCTTATCTAATTAGGATATTATTGGCCTTCCATAGAGAAAGAATCTTGTAACTATGTAGGGCATTGCAATAAATTTCAATGCAATGATAACCTTATTCATATCCCCTCCCAAGATCTTCAACCTATCATCTCTCCTTGACCCTTTTCCATATTGAACCTTGATGTCATTGGGAGAATCAATCCCACATACTCCATCAAATAAAATTCATCATCACAAATATATAATATTTCACCAAATAGGTATAATCTATGCCTATATCCCTAGTCACAACCATCCAAATTTACATATTTATCCTTATCCAAATTCTTTGTTGTTATGGAGAGATATTATTGTCATTTTTATTTTAGCCATAAATACTAAATTGTATGTATTTTGCATTAGGCTAATTTTTATTACATTCAACTCTTGCAATCTTGCCTTAAATAAAAAGGATCTTTATTTTATTGCATCATTCAAATCAATAATTATATAGCATTGGTTTTATTTCTTGCATTCTTTAATCTTAGATTAGTCTAAAAGGTTTAAGTAAGTAATATTATGTGGAAAGCCTTATATTTACCATGAACTATCAGGTATTTATACAATATATCCATAAAGCATATTTTAGGACCTATTTAACATATTAAATATACCCTATTGAAGTAAGGATCCCCTAAATGCATTTTCATTCTTTTGAGGAGCATTTAGGATCCCCTCCTTATAGAAATAAGGAAAAATACAACCAAATTTACACCCCTAAATGGAATTTTATACCACAAAAGCATAGATGAAATTTTGATCAAATATTTAAATTCATAGCATATCACTTTAGTTATTAAATAATATCACAATGTAACATGTGGTGGATATTTAGTTCCCTAAAAAATTAGTTGTTGTATCCTCAAATGGGATAGTATTGGCCTTTATTTTTAAATATGTCTATAAAAGTAAGGAAATGTGTTCCATATCAAAATTATTCAAGAAAAGCATAATGTCCAACCCTCTTGTTCAACTCAGTTATAATGGTTCTCCATTCAAACAATGGGTCAAGGACTTTGTAAGGCCTAGCAATATTCATTCTATCAAGAACCATTCTTATACCCTTATCATAATTGATTCCTTTACATGATGGATTGAGGCTATCCCAACTAAGAACTTTAAAGCTTATTTTATAATTGAATGCTTTGCATAATAGCTAATGATGAGGTTTGGGATTCTCATAAAATAATTTTTGATGATGCCATTTATTTTATTTCTATGAAAATTTTAGATTTTATAGATCTTATTATACCATTTTAGTAACACCATTAGACTACTATCTAGAAGGAAATGGGATGGTCATATCATCTTATAAAATTTAAAGGATATTATTGATGATAATTAGTAAACCTAGCATAAGAAGTTCTTGTTTGAATTTTGGGATGATAAGATTTCAATTAGGAGTTCATTGGGAAATTCTAAATACTATTTTTTCTAAGGTATAGAAACAATTCATCAAATAAATATTACTATACTCAACTCTTTTTAGATATGTACATATTATATAAAGAGAACCCTTTAAAATAGAATTCTTAGAGTTAATATAATAGGAAGGATCTAGAGAAGATGCATACTAGAAGCTCATAAAGAACAAATCATGAGCCAATAATTTATTTGATAATAGCATTAGAGAATATATGATTAGATAAGGATATCCAGTCCTACTCTTTGATAGTAAAAACAATAAGTCATAGGCCAATTGGAATTTGAATTTCTATGACTAGGATATTTCAAAATCCAAGTTTATTGCCTTGAGGATATTAAGGTGTATATCACTTATGCTAGATTTTATATTCAGCATACATTTTATAGACATGTTTTTTTATTGAAGGGTGTTCCATTATCTATGATTAGCACAAAAGGGATGCCATAGTTTCTAAGGACCTAAATAAGGATGAACTTGGAGACTTGAACCTAGTGGTTTAGGTTAAGGGTATAGTTTGGATCCATTTGGTAAAGTATTCAATATCTATGATGATAAAGTATGTCTATTTTATGGCACATGATTTATATTCCTAATAATTTCCAATCCCAAAATTGAGAAAGGTCATGATGAGGTTAAATATTGAAGGGATTGGGACAAAGTATGTATAAGGTTGTCTTGATTTTGATACTTATCACACTTACTGACATAGTTTCCAAAGTAATATTCCATGGAATTCTAGTAATAACCCATATATAGGAGTTTCTTAATGATGGAAATATTGCTAAAGTTCCCATCACATGATCCATCATGGTCTTATTTAATGATTATTTGTGATTCAACTAAGGCTAAAAACCTAAGTAGAATCCCATAAAAGGTGTGGTGGTATAAGATATTTTCAATGATGACATGTTTATAGGATCCTTAATTGAGGTTCTTGCATTCATTATTGTTTAAACTTTTAGGTAACATATAATACTTAAGGTAAACAAAGATACCTTTACAACAAGGATCAAGGGATGAAGTTGCTTCTACAACAAAGACTTCTAGAGAAAGTTGACTAGATTCTAGGGTTGAAGAGTATTTTCTAAATAAAATTATAGCTTATTTTTCATCTATCTCCAAGGTTATAGGGGATGTAGTCAAGGCCATAATATCAAAATAGTTGTAACTATATCTATGGATAGTGTTAATGATGATTTTGTCAAAATCAACCATTGGTTTGTTGACAATGTCCTTGTATATCTTAATCTCATCATATTTGGTTTGATAAATATTGTTAACTTGGTTGAGTACTAATTGAGAGTCTTCAAATATAAAAAGGATTCTAACCTAGAGATCTAATATTGCATGTAGCCCTAGGATAAGGTATTCATACTTAGAAGTATTATTGGTACAATAAAACTTCATCTTAAATGATAATATGAATAGTTAAGGTTGAGTAACCAATATGACTTTTGTCCCTACTCCTTTGACACATCTAGAACCCTTGAAGTACAAGGTCCAAGATTCAGGTTGATATGCTTCTAAGATAAGTACTTACTCATTATAAAATTCTACCACTAAGGGATGACTAGCTT
The DNA here is from genome assembly GCA_028583015.1 of Wollemia nobilis. Classification (NCBI taxonomy): domain Eukaryota; kingdom Viridiplantae; phylum Streptophyta; class Pinopsida; order Araucariales; family Araucariaceae; genus Wollemia; species Wollemia nobilis. The sequence goes on along the minus strand of JAQPPZ010015288.1, from coordinate 52,241 downwards.
CTAGAGGTGTGACTACTAATTGGTTAGTAATGACCTGGCCCTTCATAGACTTTTAATTTACAAACTCAAGATCAAATTCACTAAGCAAAATGAGCTAGTTAGTGGTTTGTCCTAAGACATGAGGTATGGGAATGAGATAATATAAGAGATTGACCCTTTTTATGACAAATGTATTATGGTTAGTCATATAATATCTGAGATTCTAATATGTGAACACTAATTTTAGATAGAAATTTTCTAAAAGTGTATTAGGATTTGTATTTATGAAAGTCCTACTAATGCAGGAAATAGCCCTTTATCTATGGTGGTCATCGTATTGTACCAACATATCTCCTAAGGCATGTTTATTGGTCATTATGTATAGAAACAAGAGCCTAGAGGGATTATGTAAAGATAATAATATATGGGATAGAAAGTAGGATTTTATAGTATTAAATACTACTTGATAGTCGATATCCAATTCAGATACTCCATCCTTCGTCAAATGCTTGGTGAAGGGTTGGCACTTGTCGAATAGCTAGGATATGAATCTTCATATGACTTAGATTTTATCTTAGAGGCTCCTAACTAGGTTAGATTTCAATAAGATGGCATATTAATAGTAGCCAATATTTTATTAGGATCAACTTCGATGTCATGTTGGGATACAATGAATTCTAATAATTTTCTTAATTTAACCCTGAATATGCACTTCTAAGTGATGCAGGAGCATCCAATGGTGTAAAAGTGATCTTGCATCACCCAAAAAATATTGTAATTGTTTAATTTTGTAAAAACTAGTAAAAACTAGTAAAACTAGTTTTTCTTGCAGGAGATTTTTAAAGGTCTTAGAGGTCGAATTTGAGGATTTTCGGCTAGACGCGAGCCTTAGAGTGAAGAGCTAAGGTTTGCCCTGCTTAGCTCATTTCATTCATTTTCCATAAATATATTGCAATAGTCAATCAGTTCAACGAGCGCAAAGTTATGATCTCCGCAAGTTGCCTCAAATTTGAAATTTGAAATTTCAAGTTTTAGGTGGGAAAAAAAGGGAAAATAGGGCATAAGTGGGAATTTTCAAAATGGTAAAAGGGCTCTTATTTTGGGATCCTCATTTTTGATATGAAATTAATGGAAATATTTGGCTCCTTTTAGCATTTCTGGTTTTCAGTGGATTGTATGTTTTTTTTATTGCAACTCTGCTTCAAGTGGTATTAGAGCGAGAGTTCCTAAGTGTGTAAATAGAGCACAAAACATGAGGTAGTTTACACCAGGATCTATGGTTAGGGTTTGTGGAAGAAGTGATTAGAATGCATCTATGAAGAAAATGTGGTGGTGGAAGAAATATGGTGCCAAAAGAAGATTTCAGATCTTTGTAGAGGCAAGTTCAAGCTCTACAAGAGGAGCTGTGTAGAGGGTTTGAGCCAAGGAGAGAAGGGAGTGAAGATGAAGTAGAAGAATAATAGGACCAGTTCGAAGAAGAAGAATAAGAGGCAGTAGATCCTTCACAAGCCATATTGTATAAGGCCATATCACAAATTGAAAAGAGACATGGAGGAATACTTCAAGTATGAGGAGGTAGAAGATCCCGAGAGGGTCAAGTTTGCTAAGACCAAGCTGAAGGGTCATGGTAGAATATGGTGGAAGGGAGTGCAACTAGAAAAAAAAAAAAGAGGAAAAGAAAGGATAACAAGGTGGGAGCGTATGGTGGAGAAGTTGAAGAGATAATTTATTCTAGTCGATTACGAGTTGGATTTGCTCAAGAAAATGCAGTGTTTAAGACAATCGAGTAAGTCTATCAAAGAATATACAGAGGAGTTCTATAAGATCCTCATTAGAATAGGCCATTTTGAGGCCAACAAGGAGAAGGTAGCCCATTATATTAATGTGTTAAGAGCAAGTATTCAAGAAGATTTGATTTTGGTTAGGATGACCACCATTGAAGATGCTTACCAGTTTGCCTTGAAGGTGGAAGAGAAGTTGAACAAGAGGTTTGAAAGCAAAAAGAGAGGAAAAGATCATGGTGGAAGAACTGGTGGGAGAACAAATAGAGGATGGAATGAGGACCAAAAGAAAACTGGGAATAAAAGCAACAGTCAATACCAGAAGGGAGAAAATGATTACCGCCCTCGTGAGCTGAATAATAACTACCAAAATAATGGTTACCAAGGAGGAAGAGGAAGGTTTGGACGAGGGTTTGGAAGAGGAGGATTTTGTGGAACATATTTCCACCATGGCGAAGAAGGACATCGAGCATACAAGTGTCCACAACACCAAGGAGGAACAAATAGGAGGCCTGAAGGTAATGCCCGAGCTACTGTTGTTGATGAAGGTGTTGAATCTGAGCACTTTGAAGAAGCAAAAAAAGGAGAAGTACTGATAACAAGGAGAGCCTTGCTGAATTAGGAGAAAGATCCAAATCAGAGGAAGAGCTTATTTCACACAAGGTGTAAATGTTCAGGTAAGGTCTGTAATGTTATCATATATAATGGTAGCACAAATAACCTATTTGCAGAAGGAATGGTTACCAAACTACAGTTAGAGAGGAAGAGACACCCGCATCCATATCAGATTGTATGGTTGCAGAAGGACCATAGGGCTTTGGTGAGTGAGTAGTGCTTGGTAAAATTTAATATTGGGAATTACTGTGATGAGGTCCTATGTGACATCTTGCCTATGGATGCTTACCATTTACTATTGGGAAGGTCATGGTAGTTTGATCGATGTGCAATGCATGATGGGTGTGTCAACACTTACTCCCTGACAAAGAATAGAGTGTGCCATAAGATGAAGCCCCTAACGAAGGTGGACGAAAGGGTATGTAGTAGTGCCATAATATGTTTAGTTGAAGGTAGAAGGTTTTTGGATGGTTTGAAAAATGAGCATATGTGCTATGCATTAATTCCTAGAGTTAGGGAAGAAGAATGCAAAGATACCCCAATAGAAGTCTCAGGTATTTTAGAATAATTTCCAGATATTATATTAGATAATGTACCATAGGGTTTTCCACTAGTGAGGAAGATCAGTCACCATATAGATTTGGTACCAGGATCTAGTTTACCCAATAAGGCAACCCATAGAATGACTCCTATAGAAAGTGAGGAGCTAAACAAACAAGTCCAAGAGTTGCTAAAAAAGGGACTGATTCGGGAGATCCTGAGTCCATGTGTAGTACCTACAGTACTAGCACCAAAGAAATATGGAGAGTGGAGAATGTGTACATACTCTTGAGCTATTAACAAGATCACCATAAAATATAGGTTTCCATTGCCAAGGATGGATGACATTATGGATTGTTTGAGTGGAGCCAAGTACTTCACAAAGATTGACCTGAAGAGTGGGTACCATCAAATTTGTGTCATATAAGGGGATCAGTAAAATATAGCCTTCAATACTAGAGAGGGTTTGTATGAGTGGTTGGTCATGCCATTTGGGCTAACCAATGCACCAAGCACATTCATGTAGCCGATGAATGAGGTATTGAAGGAGTTTTTAGGAAAATTTGTCATTGTCTATTTGGATGACATTTTAATATTTAGCAAGACCCTGGAAGAGCACCTTATGCATATCAGAAGAGTTTTTGAGAAGTTGAAGGAGGAGCAATTGCTGATTAATTTGACGAAGTGCAGTTTTGTGAATAAGGGGTTAGTGTATCTAGGATTTGTCATCTTAGTTGAAGGTCTAAAAATGAACCCAAAAAATGTGAGGGCTATCATTGAATGGCCTACTCCAAGGAGCATAACTGAGGTAAGATCATTTCATGGTCTAGCAATTTTTTACAAAAAAATTATTAGAAATTTCAGCAGTATTTGTGCACCCCTAACAAAAACAATGAAAGGGGATAAAAAATAATTTAAATGGACCTTAGGAGTAGATAAGAGCTTTTATATGTTGAAAAATATCATAGAACAACCTATTTTAGCACTTCTAGATTTCAATAAGGTATTTCAGGTAGACTGTGATGCTAGTGGTAGTGCCATAGGAGCTATGTTGAGTCAAGAAAGTAAACTTGTTGCTTATTTTAGTGAGAAACTCAATTATGCTAGGAAGAAGTATTTTGTATATGATCAAGAGTTTTATGCTATAGTTCAGACTCTAAATAAGTGGAGGTATTATTTTTTTCCATAAGAGTTTGTTCTATATACTGATCATCAGGCCTTACACTATATTAATAGCCAAGGGAAGCTAAATCAGAGGCACTTAAAGTGGGTTTAGTTTCTACAGAGTTATACCTTTGTTTTGAAGCATAGGAGTGGGAAGTCAAACAAATTTGCAAATGCCTTAAGTAGAAGGTAGTGTTTATTGAAAAAAATAAAGGTGGAAGTTGTAGGGTTTGATGAACTTAAGGGTTTGTACCCTGAAGATCTTGATTTTGTAGAGGCTTGGAGGGCTTGCATAGCACCTGTTACTTTAGACAAGACTAAGTGGTTGGATTTTCTAACCCAAGATGGGATGTTGTTTAGAGGAAATCAATTATGCATTCCAAAGAGTTCAATGAGGGAGAATTTGGTCAAGGAGAAGCATAGTGGAGGGTTGGTTGGACACTTTGGTCAAGATAAGACCATTGCCCTTGTTAGTGAGAACTACTATTGGCCATAATTACAGCAAGATGTGAAGAAGTTTATACAGAGTTGTAGAGTATACCAGATGGCCAAGGGTGTGAGACAGAACACTAGATTATATCACCCGTTACCTGTACCAGATAGGATATAGGAGGACATAAATATGGATTTTGTTCTTGGCTTACCAAGGACACAAAGGAGGAATGACTCCATATTTGTGGTGGTTGACATATTTTTGAAGATGGCACATTTTATTCCTTGCTAGAAAACTAATGATGCAGTTCATGTTGCAGGGTTATTTTTCAAAGAGGTGGTATGCCTACATGGTCTACCAAAGAGTATTTTTTTTGACAGGGATACCAAGTTTGTTGGGTATTTTTGGAGGACCCTATGGAAGAAATTAAAGACATACCTAAAATTCAGTTCTGCATACCACCCACAGACTGACAAAAAAATAGAGGTGGTGAACAGAAGTTTGGGAAATCTACAGAGGTTCTTGGTAGGAGATAAGCCCAAGGGATGGGATTTGGTTTTTCCACAGGCAGAATTTGCATACAATAATTTTGTCAATAGGAGTACTAATAAATCCCCATTCCATATTGTGTATGGGAGCAGCCCAAGGAATGCTTTCGAGTTGAGAAATATGGACAGAGGGGAAAATAGTAGTGCTGAGGCTAAGGACTTTGCAGAGCACCTGAAGAGCATGCATGATGAAGTGAAGCAACATATCAACAAGATGAACACTTAGTACAAGACAAGAGCATACCAGAAGCAATGACTTAAGGAGTTCCAAGTGGGATATCAAGTTATGGTTCACTTGAGAAAGGAAATATTTCCTGCTAAAACCTACAAGTTAAAAATGAAGAAGTTTGGACCATGCAAGGTCATAGGAAAATGAGATTCAGGGAATGCCTATGAGGTAGAATTGCCAAGTGGGTTGAATATATCACCTGTGTTCAACATTTTAGATTTGACAGAATATCATGAAGGTGACAATAATGGCAGACCAGTCATAGAATTGTGGAGTATTCCCACATATAATCCAGAGATAGAAGAGATAAAAGAGGTCCTAGATACCCATGTAGGAAAAAAAACAAGAAACGGGTAGTATGCAGAATATCTGGTTAAGTGGAACGGTAGGCCTATTGAAGATTCATCTTGGTTGTCGAAGGCTGAGGTTGAACGCCTTGGTTTTCTTCCAACAACAAAGAAGTGAAGGTCACTTCTCAATTTACCTTGGGTGTCTGATGCAAGAGCATCCAATGGTGTAAAAGTGATCTTGCATCACCCAAAAAATATTGTAATTGTTTAATTTTGTAAAAACTAGTAAAACTAGTTTTTCTTGCAGGACATTTTTAAAGGTCTTAGAGGTCAAATTTGAGGATTTTTGGCTAGATGGAAGCCTTGGCACAAAGATTCAAGTTTCATTTTGCTTAGCTCATTTCATTCCATTTCCAAAAATATGCTGTAATAGTCAATCGGGTCAACGAGCACAAAGTTATGACCTCCGCAAGTTGCCCCAAATTTGAAATTTGAAATTTCAAGTTTTAGGTGGGAAAAAAAGGGAAAATAGGGCATAAGTGGGAATTTTTGAAATGGTAAAAGGGCTCTTCTTTTGGGATCCTCATTTTTGAGATGAAAGTAATGGAAATCTTTGGCTCCTTTTAACATTTTTGGTTTTTAGTGGATTGTATGTTTTTTTTTATTGCAACTCTGCTTCATTAAGGCTTTAGGAATAATTTGTACTTCCTTATCCACTAGAAGATATGTCTTAAATACCAAAAATGATCTTCCTAGTTTAAAGACCAATTGAAAAGGTCATCAACATAGAATTCCATGATGTCATGCATTATGTTGTGAAAGATATGTCATGGCTCCTTAGTAGGTGGTCCCTACATTCTTGATTCCAAAAGGAATTACTTGGTAGTAAAAGGTTCTCCAAGGGCTGGTGAATGTTGTTTTGGAGTGGTTATCAAGGGTGATATTGATATAGTTATAGCCTAATAATCCATATTTAAAATATAGACTTTACAAATTTTCATCCAATAGAAGTGTTGGCATTTTTGCCACATTATTTTGATTGTTGATTATTCATGCATAAGATGTTGAAGTTCTCACTCCTTTACAGGTTTTGATGCAAAAAAATCTAAGTCCGAAGACTGTTACAAAATCATGACAAAAAGCAGCATGGAAGGCATTGTTTGAAAACCATCACGATATCGCGACATGTCACGTTATTGCGGGTCTGTTGAGGAGAGAGAAGCAAAGTCAAAAAATGTCACGATTTCACGACGTGTTCCAAAATCGCGGTCAATGCAGTCAACGATAGCAAAGCAGCAAGGTTGTCGCGATATCGCGACGTGTTGGAGTTTCACGGTCAAAATGGTCAACGGGGGGCAGCGCAGTAAATTGTCACAAAATCCTGACATGTCGTGTTTTCGCAACTTACAATGGCCATGGAGCAAAGTAAGAGAAATGGTCACGAAATAGTGACATAACTAAGCAAAGGGTGATGACAATGAATCTTGTAGTGATATCGCGATAGAATAATGAACAAGGCACAAAATGCAAAAGACGTCACGAAATCGCGATGTGTTGCGTGGTCATGGCAAAGTGGAAACAGAAAGCATAAGGGATGAGAGGCGTCACGATTTCACGACATTTGTGGAGATGAAGTCCAGCAACATGGAAATGTCATGATTTCGTGACATATTGGGGCGGAAGGACCAAGTGCAAAAAATTGTAGCGATTTCGTGACATGTCACATTTTCGTGAAGAGGAAGCGAAGAGGCAGCCAGATTGTACGGAATGTCGCGATTTCATGACATGACAAATTTTCGTGGTCAAAAGTAGTGAATCCAAGGAGATAGAACTTGTCATGATTTCGTGACATGATGGAGATTAATGAACCACTTGAGGCAAGAGTGTCATGTTTTCACGGGTTAGAAGCAGGACCATACAGGGTGGATGAAAATTGTCGCGAAATCATGACATGTAGGATTTTTGCAACATAGAAGAGAAGATTGAGCAGTGGGGAGATAGTGTAGTGATTTTGCGACTTGTCTTGTTTTCACGACCTACTAGGAGGACACAACCAAAAGAGATAAAAGTGTAGCAAAATTGTGCCTTGTCATGTTTTCGCAGTTCAAAGCAGCCAAAGAACAAAATGGATAAAGGATGTCATGATTTTGTGATAGGTCATGGTTTCACGAAAATAGAGCAGAGAAAGAGCAGAATAGTACGAAATGTCATGATTTCATGACGTGTCACATTTTTGCAAGCTAAGGTGGCGAAGAAAAAAAAGGAGCCAAATACGTCACGATTTCACGACATGGATGGTTTTCACGATTCCAAAGTGACAAAAGTGTACGGATGAGAAATACATCGCGATTTCGTGACATGTCGCGTTTTTGCGACCTGTTACAGTTTCATGCCAAAAAGTAGTTCAAACGGCCCGATGAAGTTTTACGATTTCCAAGAATTAAAAGCACTCCAGAATTAAATGTTTTGTTGCTTTCCAATGCGAGCAAGGTAGAAGAACATGTCCAAGCCACCAGAATTAAATATTTCCATTATCCAAAGCTGATGTTCATGATTTTTCTAATGGTTCAAGCATGTTTCAAGAACGACCATTTAATGAAGACGACCGACTCCTTGTTTCATTCAATTTCTAGTTTCTCCGAGGCTGGTTTAAGGGGATCATTTCCTTATTTCCATTGCATATTTTGTAAATCTCGAGGAAGTTCGTTGCAAGTTTTAAATGCTGTAAAGAAGCAAGACTTCTATATAAATCAATGTAGATCTCAGAAAGAGGGATCGGGAGTTTGAGAGACAGGTTGCATGAAAGCTTTCAAGTTCTTTGCATGAATGAAAGATATTTGGCCTCTAATTTTGCAACCATCTTTCTAATTATTTCCTTCTATTTCATGTATTTCTCAGTTATGCTCGTCTTTCTAATCTGTTGTTAGATTTCAATTCTGCATCTGAGTTTGAATATCGCAAATGAGAAAGTGAGTTCTGGAATGCAATCCTAAAGGTTGTCTATGCAAGGTCGTAAGTGGATTATGTTGTATTCTATTATTATATGTTGTTTATGTGCTTGAGGTTAAATTCTTGTTGAGTTTCTTTCCTTGATCATATAAGTTCGGCCTGTGGCCATATTTCCCATCTCTTTCATGTATTTCTCGTTTCTTTCTGCACATTTATAATTCCTTTCCAGTAACTTTAGTCTTAATCAAGCTTAGAAATAGTAAGGGAACCAGACCTCTCTGGAGATTGGTATGGGAGACATTTCTTTCTCCCAGCATTTCAATGTTGGCCGGGTCTAGGGTGCATAGACATAGAAAATCCTTTCTTGTGGCAAATTCATGACCAACAATTTTTGGCACGCTCGGTGGGACAGACTGTTTCTGTCTCAGAAAGATCCCATAGTATTGAGGGTTTAATGTTCACCTTCATGCCGTATAGTTAGAACATTTTGTGACTCTGCAGTACCCAAAAATCTCTGAACATGGATGCAGTGAAAGCTGTACTTCATGATCATGAGATCAAAGTCCAAAAAAGTTGAAGATCTTGTTGAGTTTTTTGAACTTGACAGCACAAAAAGAGGTGAACACTCTAGGTTGGTTTCCCCATCGCTTGCATCATCTTCCATATCCACACAAATCCTTGGTATTGTTACTAGTTTTCCATCTTCTCAGTTACATCCACTAGTCCCAATGGCCCAGTATCCTCCACCCAGGAAGTTCTTGGCATGGAACAGTTCGAGGGCCTTGAATTTGTAGGCTCAAAATCTAGTTCCCTAGGCTGCTTTGAAAGTTTTTCCAACCTATGATGGTACGAGAAATACTGCATATGAATATATTAATGATGTAGCTTCTCTGGCGGCCATCCATGATATAATAGACGAAGATGTGATGGTGAAGTTGTTGGTGTTGTCACTGAGAGGAAAATTGTTGTATTGGTACCAAACATTGCAACCAGGCACCATTACATCATGGGATCAGCTAGGAGAACTGTTAGTTAAGAATTTTCATGAACAGGCTAATCCATTTTCGTTGTTGCATCAGTTTAATGCAATCCAGAGGCACCCATAGGAAGAGATAGCTGATTTCAATGTTCGTTTTACTAGAACCTGGCAGAGAATTCTTGATGGTCTTTGGCCTACTGATGAGCTAGCTGCATTTTATTACCTCAGAGCATTCAACATATACATCGGTTGGGTTGTCCGATAGTCCAACGTGACTACATTTCCAAAGTTGTTTGAACAAGCGTTAAAGGCGAAAGCTGATTTGATTGCTATAGGTAGACTTCCTCCAAAGGTAACAATGCCTATCATACCTAATCTGCCTAAGTATTTGTACTCTGGTTTACTTCCATAGCCCATGCCATCTATGTATCCTACCCCATCATGGAGCTCAAGTGCGCCTCAAATCGCACCTATTCCAGTTCCCCAGCTTCCTGCTCCAACTATTCCCTAGTTGCCTGCATCGAGCATTCCATGGTTAGTCCCTCCACTTCCAACTCCTGCATTATCTTCCCCATAGGTTCCATTACCTTTACCGGCACCACCTGTGTCCTCAAGCCCAGATCCTCACTTGGCTATGTTACAAGAAATTCAGTCGGCTATGAGATCTCTCACTGACAAGGTGACATCTATGGAATGGAGAGAGGCGAAAAGGAATTATCAGCCATGAAGATTTATAGCGGCAGTAACTAGAGAACAACCTGCTCCTAGCAAGGCTATGGAGAAAGTACCTGAAAGAAACTCAGAAATTATGGTAAGTGAAGAGGCTGGCCCTTCTGAAGTTTTACATGAGCCATCTTACTGGTGTTCTTCCTGCAATGACCCACATGATGAGTCCACTTGCATGGTCCACCAAAATTATTTGCAAGTTCTTACAGGGAGCCATGTAAACATGATTCGAGAGGTGGATCTTACTTTCGTGGAGTCTCTAGAGGAACATATAGCAATACTGACATGCAGCGGTAAGAAACCAATGTTGGTAGATATGGCTAAGATGGAGCCATTGAAAGTGCCTCCTATACAAGTAACGAGGTAGCAAATGCCAACAAAGGCTCATGAGATCACAGCACAATGACAATCACCTATTTTGTCGAAGGATCCACTTCCACCACTAGTAAAAGAGAAGGAACAAGCTTCTACTTCCCAGCCGCAAGCAAAAACAAAGGAGCAAGCCAAAGAGACGTTGCGGTATCCATCATTGACCAAATGACAACGAATGGAGGCTACCCAACAATATAAGAGCACATTTGAATCTGCTAGTGGAGGGAAGGAATAGATCTCCATGGAGTACAACATTGTTGAAGAACTCAAACGGATACCAGCTAAGGTAAGTCTATATGACACCTTATAGTTGCCTGGATAGGTAAATCTCTTACAGGAATCCTTGAAGACTATACAAAGTAAGGGGAAAGTTCCAGCCTAGGTAGTTATGGCTCAAACGTTAACTTCTTTAGCCTTTGGAAGGACTAGACCACCCCCATTTTATATATCACTGCAAATAGAGGGTTGGATTGTACATAATTGCTTGATTGATTCTGGTGCTGCTACAACTGTCATGCCAAAGGCAGTTTGCGAAGTTATGGGTATGGAATATACATGAAGTAGCCTTGGAGTCTTGCAGTTAGATGGTACTCCTATGAAAATGATGGGTGTAATCAAGGATGTCCTAATTATTTTACACACTATGCCTCAGATTACAGTCATTCAGGAGATAGTTGTGGTCAATTTAGAACCATATTTTAGTATGTGCTTATCAAGAGAATTTACTGCAAAGTTGGGAGGCTACCTTGCTCTGGATTATTCTCACTTGGAGATTCCTTTCAAAGGAAGACGAGTCCAGATCTATAATCAGAAGCCTTCTACTTTTCATATTGAGAAGATAGAAGAAGAAGAAAAGTCCAAACATGTTGTTCATATGATAACTGAAGAGTTGGAGGATCCTGATTTGGAGGATGAGTTTTCAATGCTCAATTTTAATGCCATGATCGAAACTGAGATTGGTTGTTATTCCATTACAAAGTAGCCTAAAGAGGTTGAAGTCAAGTTGCCTCCTGATCAGCTCTATTTTGATGGAGCACAATACAAAAATGGCGCTAACACTGGGACTGAATGATCATGCCTAGGTTTCAAGATGGCTGGGACACTTGGAGTACAATAGTTTCAAATCTTTGATGACTCTGAGCTGATCATCAACCAGGAGTCTACTGAGTGTCTGTCAAATGTCTGGGATCCAGGAGACAGAACCGTGTTTGGGTTCGTGTCTTTCCCAAGAATTCACAACTAATTCGGGAGTTACCTTGTACATATATAAAAAAAAGAAAAAAATAGAAAAAGAAAAAAAAAGTATTGTTTTCCTCTGTCAACTTCGGCTCTTTTTGCATGCGAGCCCGCAGGTACGTATTTCTTTCTTTTTTCTTCTTCCTTCCCAGAAGTTAGTGGCTTCCTCTTTATTTCTTCCCTTCCCCTCTTTATTCCCTTCTTCTCCTACTCCTTTTCCTTCTGCAAGTAATCAAGCCACTGCTGTTGTTTCTTTTTCCCTTCCTGATATTCTCGTTTCCTCTTTTCCTTTTCTTCTAAATTCATTGTTGTTTTAGCATTTATCCATAGTTCATCCCGCATTTGTCATCTCTTCCACTTCCATTCCATTATTCCATTCACTTCCATAGCAGATGGTAGCACAAAATCACTCTGTTACTGTATCTACCGCATCACTCCCTCCACTCCACCATTCCATCATTTACTATTTCCATTCCATAGTCCTCACTCCACTTATTTCATTTATTTCCGTTTTGCAACCCCTGGTGCTTTCATGGAGATTCTTTTACAACACCTGGTCAGCTAAGCCAAATACAGATTCCTTGAGTTTTTAGTAATTCAGCAAGAGTTGTTGTAGCAGTCCGTCGAGATGTACCCCATCAGCCAGCTTTCTGCTTCTCAATTTTTCTTGACTCTATTGCCCAATGGATTCAGGCCTGGGATTCGTGCATACAGCAGAACTGTATACCCCACGAGCCGCCAAGAATGTTGGCATTTTTGCCACATTATTTTGATTGTTGATTATTCATGCATAAGATGTTGAAGTTCTCACTCCTTTACAGGTTTTGATGCAAAAAAAGCTAAGTCCGAAGACTGTCATGAAATCGTGACAAAAAGCAGCATGGAAGGCACAGTTTGAAAACCGTCGCGATATCGCGACATGTCGCGTTATCGTGGGTCTATTGAGGAGAGAGAAGCAAAGTCAAAAAATGTCACGATTTCGCGACGTGTTCCAAAATCACGGTCAACGCAGTCAACGGCAGCAAAGCAGCAAGGTTGTCGCGATATCGCGACGTGTTGGAGTTTCGTGGTCAAAATGGTCAATGGGGGGGCGCAGTAAATTGTCACGAAATCATGACATGTCGCGTTTTCGTGACTTACAATGGCCATGGAGTAGAGTAAGAGAAATGGTCACGAAATCGTGACATAACTAAGCAAAGGGTGATGACAATGAATCTTGTAGTGATATCATGATAGAATAATGAACAAGGCACAAAAGGTGAAAGACGTCACGAAATCGTGACGTGTTGCATGGTCGCGGCAAGTGGAAACAGAAAGCATAAGGCATGAGAGGCATCGTGATTTTGTGACATTTGTGGAGATGAAGTCCAGCAACATGGAAACGTCATGATTTCGTGACATATTGGGGCGGAAGGACCAAGTGCAAAAAATTGTAGCGATTTCACGACATGTCACGTTTTCGCGAAGAGGAAGCGAAGAGGTAGCCAGATTGTACGAAATGTCGCGATTTCGTGACATGACAAATTTTCGTGATCAAAAGCAGTGAAGTCCAAGGAGATAGAACTTGTCATGATTTCGTGACATGATGGAGATTAACGAACCACTTGAGGCAAGAGTGTCACGTTTTCGCGGGTTAGAAGCAGGACCGTACAGGGTGGATGGAAATTGTCATGAAATCATGATATGTCAGATTTTCGTGACTTACAAGAGAAGATTGAGCAATGGGGAGATAGTGTAACGATTTCATGACTTGTCTTGTTTTCACGACCTATTAGGAGGACACAACCAAAAGAGAGAAAAGTGTAGCGAAATCGTGCCTTGTCACGTTTTCGCGGTTCGAAGCAGCCAAAGAACAAAATGGATAAAGGATGTCGTGATTTCACGACAGGTCATAGTTTTGCAAAAATAGAGCAGAGAAAGAGCAGAATAGTACAAAACGTCACGATTTCATGACACGTCGCGTTTTCACGAGCTAAGGTGGCGAAGGAGACAAAGGAGCCAAATACGTCATGATTTTGTGACATGGATGGTTTTCGCGGTTCCAAAGTGACAAAAGTGTATGGATGAGAAATACATCACGATTTTGTGACATGTCACGTTTTCACGACCTGTTACAGTTTCGTGCTAGAAAGTAGTTCAAATGGCCTGATGAAGTTTTGCGATTTCCAAGAATTAAAAGCACTCCAAAATTAAATGTTTTGCTGCTTTCCAATGCAAGCAAGGTAGAAGAATGTGTCCAAGCCACTAGAATTAAATATTTCCATTATCCAAAGCTATTGTTCATGATTTTTCTAATGGTTCAAGCATGTTTCAAGAATAACCATTTAATGAAGACGACCGACTCCTTGTTTCATTCAATTTTTGGTTTCTCCGAGGCTGGTTTAAGGGGATCATTTCCTTATTTTCGTTGCATATTTTGTAAATCTTGAGGAAGTCCATTGCAAGTTTTAAATGTTGTAAAGAAGTAAGACTTCTATATAAATCAATGTAGATCTCAAAAAGAGGGATCGAGAGTTTGAGAGACAGGTTGCATGAAAGCTTTCAAGTTCTTTGCATGAATGAAAGATATTTGGCCTCTAATTTTGCAAGCGTCTTTCTAATGATTTCCTTCTATTTCATGTATTTCTTAGTTATGCTCGTCTTTCTAATCTGTTGTTAGATTTCAATTCTGCATCTGAGTTTGAATATCGCAAATGAGAAAGTGAGTTCTGGAATGCAATCCTGAAGGTTGTCTACGCAAGGTCGTAAGTGGATTATGTTGTATTCTATTATTATATGTTGTTTATGTGCTTGAGGTTAAATTCTTGTTGAGTTTCTTTCCCTGATCATATAAGTTCGGCTTGTGGCCATATTTCCCATCTCTTTTCATGTATTTCTCGTTTCTTTCTGCACATTTATAATTCCTTTCTAGTAACTTTAGTCTTAATCAAGCTTAGAAATAGTAAGGGAACCAGCCCTCTCTGGAGATTGGTCTGGGAGACATTTCTTTCTCCCAACATTTCAATGTTGGCCGGGTCTAGGGTGCATAGACATAGAAAATCCTTTCCTATGGCAGATTCGTGACCAACAAGAAGATAGACCAATATTCTGGTGGGGGTCTTTGTCTCATAAAATTCTTGAGGTAAAATATTCCCACATAGTGACTCCATTATTAGATAAAGACCCTAAGTTATATGAGTGGAAGGCCTATGACCAGAGCCTTTACTAGAGATAATAAACAAGAGCTAGTACCACCTTTGAATTAGAGGTAAATGAGGGACCAATGGCATAATAGGGTAGCCATGGCTCATTAGGCTTCTAGAAGTTTTCTAGCATGGAATGTCAAAATTTCCCTAATTTCTCTGGTTCCACCTGACACATGGGACTCGATTCTTGCCTTCGCACTCAAATATTTACCTTACTTCTTGTAAGAAAATGTTTTCACTCCAATAGAACATTTACAACATATGGTGAATTTATGCATTGTACATTTTATTTAAAAGCATGATATAACCTTTAGGCTATTGGTAGCTTCTTTTCAATGGAGAGATCAAGAATGATATCTCAATCAAAATTTGGTGCCAATCTATAGAGCTCTTGGTAAAGTAGTGAATAGAGAAAGTAGATAAAACATCCCTCTTGGAACAATTCATGACTATAAGGAGGGTACCTTTGAATATAATGAATTATTTCAATGTTTGATTCCATAATACTTGGCAAAGGATCCCTAAGTATATCTGACCACCTTTATGTATGACATTCATTTACTTTCTAAAAGCTTTCAATTTTGATATTTCTATGATGGTCAAGTCTAAGGGTGGTAATTCACTATTAGAGGCCTATGGGATAGCCATCCAAGTTGAGAAATACCTAATACAAATAGGAAGGCTAGATCCTAGACAACTTCTACCATTTCTTCCCTCTATCTACCATCCCTACCATTACTCCTTAACCATACAACCTACCACCAATCCAACTCTTCCTCCTATAGACTAAGATTAAAACCAAGTTTCCTCTCTAGATGCTAAAATGGATATATATGTTTTTAAAATATAAGTATCTCACTAATGATGTCATAGCCCTCAAAAGGTAGTCTAGCACCCAAATGTTTTCCTACCAAAGTTATCCAAATCCTACCTTCTAACAAGGAAATTCAAGTTTTCGATCACCCTTAGTTTTAGCCATTAATAATCTTGGTCATCCCCTAGCATTTAATCAATATATAATACTTATATTAATCCTAGCCTAACAAGTGCTTTAAAGCTTAGCTAGGACCCTGGTTGGCACCCAGAATAACTATGTTGAAGATTATAGTGGTTGGTACTATCCCACTCTTGACTATCCTCCCTCTGATTATTTTGTTAGAATAAAAACTCAAGATATTGAGACTTCATATTTTGACCATAAATAAATCTATCCTAGTGGGTGTTATTTCCCCATGGAGCTGGTAATAACTATGGGGTTTCCCTCTAAATCATACCAAATTGGAAATGAAGGTAACAGGGTGTAAGCCTTGGAATATTTCGACAGAGAATAGGAAATGGGCAAGCAACAGGTTTCACAAGTGCAAAGTTCCAAACTTCAATTCCTGTCAATGTAAGTAATGTTTACAGTTATGTTTAGGTATGGGTGTGCTTTGTTAGTAAGGTGTTGTAGGGGATTCAACACAATTTTTGGTAAGAAAGTTTCAAGGATGACTAGGATCTACAATCTCAGTAGAAGGCTGGATATTGTAATAGGTTTTGGGTCAACCTACAAAACCTCGGTAATTAATGAAGACTTTTATTTACCAAAAAAAATAAAGAAACCTATCCTTCATAGATAGAATTCTTAATGTTGAGTCAAGAACCAATCACTCAATATATGACTATACCATCAGTTATCAACTTATCAAGCTTAGAGTAGACCTTTGTTACCTGGGATGAATAAAAAATATACACTGTGTTAGATGAAGTAATCCTCTCAAATGGAAGGTCATCAATATAATCAAGGTATAATACATTGGCCAAAATAAGGGTCATTGAAGAGTAGGGTAAACCTAGTATGAATGAGGCTAGACCTCAAAAGAGGGAAGTAGATAATTGGAGGACCCCTCCAACACAAGTTGCACCAATAATTTAAGGGCAAGTGGTCTTAACAATAATAAGAGTTTCCCATAGACCACCAAGATGACCCATTGCAACTCCATTAAGACCACCTCAAATGGTAGAAAGGACTAGGCTATTGAAAAATTTAACCATTCCAAGAGCCCCTTCTATCAAAACCTTCATTATGGTGGAGCACCTAAAGAAGTCCACCATGGCCATACCTATTAGGGATGTCATCTCAATTTTAGAATAGATGAATAACTTAGAAGAGGCCCTAAAGATGTAGAAGGAGCTAAGCATATAAGTAATTCCCATCATGATACAAATTTTATAGCCTTGTCGACCCAAGCCAATGCTATTGTACTTGACCTTGATCTATGAAGATAAACTAATACATAACTTTATAGTCAACTCAAGGTCTAGCACATCGGTAATACCAAGAAATATGGTAGAAGCACTCAACCTACCACTAGATCATACCAACAACAAGGTGGTGTAGTTAGATGGCACTTTAGTGCTAGTCTTCGGGCTCATATGAGACCTTCCTTTGGAATTCCAAGCATTCCCCAACCTGATGGTTCATCAGTACATAACCATGATCGATCTCTTGCTCTTATTTGGAATATGAATTTCAAGAGAATCCATTTCTAATATTAAAGGATGCCTATCACTTGACTAGATCCACATGCTACTCCAAACCAGATACATGACCAAGTTCAAAATCTTGTCAAAACCCCTCCACATATACCACATAGATCAAATCCCTTTCAAGAGGGGTAGAAAGTAGCAGACCTACTTAGTATAGGAAGAATTATCAAACTCTTACTTCATTGATGAGATGCACCCATACATTCATGATGACTATATGGAGTAGTGGGCATAAGAGACATGGAGACCAAATATTGATGAAGCATTTGAGTTGGATAGCATGGGGTGATTTTTTGCTAGGTATTTTCCTCTATACATAGTGTACATACCAAAAAAAAACAAAAAAATAGAAGCACTATATATAAAAAAAAAACTTTGGGAAGAATTATTGAAATAAAATTTTAAAAGCAAATAATAGGTCACCCAACCCTTGAGGCAGAAGGGTAGATGATGGCCCTATTAAAATTTTGATCGGGAAATATTTTTCTAGAAAATACTCTAGAGGCAAGAAATCCACATCATTATTAGGACTAGGAATAAATCATGCTAAAATCAAGTGATGCCTACTATTGGGGCCCATGTCATTAGTAGCAAAAATTCCAAGTACCCAAAATCACACAAATCAACACTAAATCATCATTAGGTGTTGACACTTGCACATAGCCTAGGAAAAAATACTTTGGTGCCCTATTGCATGGAACAAGCTAAAAATTCTATGATGATCGACATCTAGAAGACCCCAACTAGATTCCAAGAATGCAAAGTCAAATCAACAATTTATAAACCATCACACACCATCTTAAGGGCCTATTAAACTAATGACAAGGCAACTACCATGCTTGAATTATGGATGAAATTACATAAAACCAAGAACTTTACTCAATATAGTGCAACAATATATATATAAGGTGGGCATTCCCTACACCAATATTGTATGTTCCTACTAGAAGGAGATCATCCTACCATAGAAAATATATTATGAGCAAAGGGTCATGCTAAAAGGAAGGGCCTAGAATTATCACAACTCATCTAATACTAGAAATGCCAAAAAAGAAGAACTATCAAATAAGGTGGCTAATAAAATTGAAACTCCCCATACCACAAGGCAAGAATAACCACCCAAACTTGATAAACAAAAATAATAATTTTTTTTGTTGTATCTAAGCTAGCCCTGGTCCCAAAGGAAAACCTTGGAACCTTTTTTATGGTATCTAAGAGGGCTTCATTTTCAAGTGAATTATAAAATGCTCGATGATCCTAAACCTACAAACCTACTTGGAGAGTGAAAATGGGAACAAAACCAATCCCTCTCGATAATAGTATTTCAATAGAATATGTATTTTAAGGAAGTTGCAAGGAAACCTAAGCAACATGGCCTAAAAGAAAAATCTTGAAAATAGGAAGGAAAACAAGAAAATATCTTGAAAGGCAAGGCCAAGGTTGGAAAACTTGTCAAAGCTTGTTGAACCATATAAATAATCTCTCCTAAAAAAGTGGTAAAAAACTAAACAGAGTAGGATCATAAAGCAACAACCTCATGGTATTAGATATTGAGAAAGAGTAAGGTCACATGCCTAAATAAAAACTCCATGTTTGTACAAGAATATCAAACTAGGGTTGATAGATATTTTGTGACATCTTCTCCCTTACCCCTTTTTCTTTGAACTTTTATTTCTAAATTCACAACTTCCAAAATTTGACTCAACATCCAACGAACAAGGAAAGAAAAGTTTGGATTCACTCTTTTAGTAGGTTGAAGAGCCTTAGGAGCTACTAAAGCTATAGGTAAATTTTCCCTATAACATCTCTTCACTACAAGAGAAGCAAGACCATCCAAGGTTACATTGTTAGAAGGTACTTCTTGCCTTTGATCAAAATAAAATAGGGTTGGCAAGCTTGAAGCCATGCTAACTATTAGATCTTCCATCTATGACTAGTGCTCCACATCTACTTAGATCCAGTAAAAGCAAGGGCACCAAGGCCCATGGACCATTGAATTCCAATCCAATGGCTTGTGTTATCCTTCCAATGGAGTAAATCACCAATGAATGAGGAGATCTCCAACAAAATTCAAAGCAAGATACATGAAAACCGATTGGGATCTCGAGAGAGGAAAGAACCAACACTCTAAGGATAAGGTCTTCCATTGGCCAAAGGAGGTTCCACCCTATCCAAATACATATGGAAGTTGTGTACACAAAAAGATAAATAAGTCAAGGAGCATTAGTTAAGACATCTACTAGTGGCCACAAAGCTTGACTTTCATAGCCAAGCTTGTCAAATCCAATCACATGCTAGTTGTGGCCACCGCTCACCATACACATGAGCCTACCCTATTTACCTACACCAGTTAGGGAGGTCATGTCTGGTATGTTAGCAAAACAACACATCCCAAAAGGAGCATGATAAAAGAGTTATGGTGTAGCCACCTTGACGCAAAAATAGAGAGCTCAATCAATTGCATTTATCATTTGAAGACCCAAAAGCTCTCAAAATTTATGGCCTCGGATCCAAAGACCTCGAAGCTACTATCGCATAAGTTTTAGAAATATTTCTTATGAATAGAGATAGATGATATCCACATGCCTTTTGCATAAGAACTTTGGAGGGAAGGCACCCTCCTATTGACTTCTAAATAGGATCAATTTTACTATAAAAGGTATATGAAGTTGTTTGCTAATTCCTAGTACCTGACCTTATAAGCTATTCTTAATGAGTGGCTATTTGCCACATATTTTTATACCAAAATTGTTTCATTTATATGATTAATTGATATGTTTTATATAAATTATTATTAATAAAATGTGATTTATTAGTAAATATGATTAATTATATTTGAAGAACACAAGCTTATACTGAGAGGGGGGTGAACAGTATAAGATCACTTTTTAAATTTTTCCTTTTACTTCAAAAAGCAATGCAATGAACCAATAGCAAAATCAAAGCAATAATAAAACTAGTGTACAAGTCATCACATAATTGAGACACCAATATAATGTGGTTCACCCAAGGTGGGCTACTCCACAGAGAAAATATTTCACTAAATTTTCTCAATCAATTCCTTTGGGAATCCTTCCCAATTACAATGTTTATGGACTTCATGTCCAAAGGAGAATCCTTCCCCTAATAAAATATTTATGAGCCTCCTACCCAAAGGAGATTTCCTATACCAAAAGAAGTATTTATGAGCCTCATTCCTAAAGGATATGTCCTATCCTCCAAAGCTCTGGAAATGATACTTCAAAAGATCACTGCCTCTTCTGTCACTAGCAGGTGGAACTCATTTCCATAGAAGACGTTATATCCTCCTTGCTCTAGCTCTAGATACTTTTGTCCTCACTGACCACCTCCACAGCTGCTCATCAACACTTGTACTAAACACAGTCAGTCAGTCCAACACAAGTCCTCTCAAACTCTATCACAAATCTGCGCCAAACTCAGTCCTCTGGTCCAGCACAAATCTGCTCTCAAATCTCTATCAGATCTGTCCCAAGCTTAAGCCAATATCTTGAAAGAATCAATCAAAACTACTCACAATTCTTCACCAAGATTTCATCAAATTTGTCCACAAGTTCTTCAAAAATAACCTGTCCAAATCAGTCCACAAGTTCTCCACAAGAATTTGTCCAAATCATTCCACAAGTTCTCCACAAGAACCTATCCAAATTAGTCCACAAGTTCTCCACAAGAACCTGTCCAAATATGTCCTAGCAAGCTCACCAAGAACTTGCCCAAATTAGCTCAAGCAAGTTTACCAAGAAACTTGCCCAATGTGAACACACAAAGAGAATTGTTAGAGACCCAATGTGTTTCATCCAATCATATCAAATCAATCTCATAGAAGCATAAAGAGAATTGTTAGAGAATCAATATGTTCTATCCTTCAACTCTCAATCTCAACTCAAATCAATCTCATAGAAGTAGTATACTTTCACAAGATATTGAACCACGACCCAACAATTACCAATAATGCAATATCAAGGAATCAAATCCTCCAACATAGAACCATAACTTGCTATCAAACCCTAGCCAAGTTAGTTTTCAAGAACTCAAAGCAATCTCTCTCTAAGCATAAAAAATGGGTTCAATATATTTCCAACTTCTCTCAAATGGGAATGCTCAACTTAACCATAAAAACAAGTTTATCAAGCAAAGTACAACTTGATAAAATCAAATCTCAAAGGAGAAAGCCCAACTCATGTATCAAGTAAAGCATAACTTGATCAACTCAATGTCAATGGAAGTAATCTCAAAACCAAACTCTCAACAACCAAACAACTCAATTAGGGTTTCAATAACTTATAGCAATGGCATACACTTCTCACTCAAAAATCCTAAAGCAAACTTCAAATGCTTCCACTCTCATAAACCAAAATTATGCAATAACTCATAAAATCATCATGATCTCATAATGCATAATCAATACTTCTACTTTCAGAAAATAAGATCCACTCCAAATAAGGAAACTTAATTTAATACTTTTCACTCCAAACTTATTTTTAGAAAACCATTAATCAATAATAACCATGGAAGAATGTGCCCATACCTTTACTTTGATGAAGAAGGAGAACTCAAAATCTGTCACAACACTAACTCTCAATTTACCACAATTAGAGTTAGCAACAATGGAATAATGCACAATGATAAGAGTCCTAATAACACCTTATCACTCCAACTCATCAATAATCAAAACTCACAAATATACATATCAACAATATTTCTTTACACCTTATAACTCCTACTTAATATATCACAAAATAACTTCAACCTAAAAAATAATTACAGGAGAATATCCACTCAATAAATCCAAAGGCTTTCTAGCCCCAATATGACATTAAGCACAATTATTCCTTAGACCCTTATAACTCCTAAAATACATTTACTTCTAAATGCATTTACCATATAAACATTAAGCATCAATAATAACAATTTCAAAGCAATATTTCTATTTAACCTTATACCTCCATCCAATTACCAACAATAATTTGCCAAGTCAAATCAAATATTCCACATTATCAACAAAATATCTACCTTGGCGAAAAATCAATTCTCCAACCTTAGGA
The DNA here is from genome assembly GCA_028583015.1 of Wollemia nobilis. Taxonomy (NCBI): domain Eukaryota; kingdom Viridiplantae; phylum Streptophyta; class Pinopsida; order Araucariales; family Araucariaceae; genus Wollemia; species Wollemia nobilis. The sequence goes on along the minus strand of JAQPPZ010015288.1, from coordinate 29,623 downwards.
GAAGTGTGGAGACACCAACATAAGCGCAAAAGCGCTTCTTCCTCCAAACTCATGGCCTAAGGCAACTATTGTACCACGTGCAAAATAATCCATAACCAAAAATGAAACACTCCCGAAATGAATCGATCTCGACACCTCTGCCTAGCAAGCGCCTTCACTCCATTGTCTCCACCATTGGAGCACAAGTGCCCAACGAAACTCTCAAGCACCACTCATCGTTTTACCTTCCCTTTGCTAGTAGAAATTAAAGACAAACAGATTTGTCTTCCTCACAAGCGTATGAAATCATAACTTAAACACAGAGCAATACAAAACTCAAAAATCATAGAGCAATCCAAAATTGAAGGTCACAGAGCAATACAAATTCAAAGGTAATCGTGCAAATCGGAGGTGCTTAAAACCTTAGGAAATAATGCCCTTTAATAGTCTTTCATCCCATGCAAATTGACGTCGATGCTCCTTTCAAACATTGTGTTTTTCATCCCATGCAAGTTGACGTCGGTGAGGTAAGTCTTTTACATGAGTGTCGCTAAGGGTTTAGAAACCCTTTCAATAATTATTATTAAATTAATAATTATTATTTTATTAATAATAAACTTAACTTAAAACATTTTCAAAGGTTTGAGTTAATTTATTTATTAATAATCAAAATGGACTTTTAAGGTTTTTTCAAGGAGCAAAACCTTTTCATTAAGCCAAGATGGTTTTAATAAAAACCCTTAATGAGTCCAGATGGTTTTAAGAAAAACCTTTAACCTTGTCACCACGGTTTTAATTAAAAACCCATAAACAAACATCATGGAACTCTCAAGATATTTTTGTCACCAAACTATTTTTGACATCAGCACAAATTCCTTTTTACATCAACACAAACTCCTTTTGACATCAATGACAACTCATAAACATAAAGCTAGGCAACATACCCAAAATTGCCAACAATAGTAATCTAACATAAGTGTTTGATTTATATCAAATTTGTCCGAGTTCTGAGAAAAATGCAGGAAAAAGTATGGATGATCAATGAAGAGATTGCAGAACTTTGGAGTGCACCTCGGACGAGAAGAAGAACCAACAGAGTTCGGTGACAACAAGTAATTGATCTTGCTACAGATGCTTATTACTAAAGTATGTTACTGAAGGTAATTACTGAAGGTAACTACTGAAGGTAACTACTGAAGGTAACTACTGAAGACAGTTACTGAAGATTGTTTTACCAGCAGTTACTAAAGGATAATAAAGTCTGTTGACTTCAACATGCCACATCAGATTTGGATGGCACATTAATATGGACGACACATTAAAATGGATGACAACTGATATTTTCTATCTAGAAAAATATTCCATTTCTCACATACTATCCGCAAGAATATTTCAAGTTGACAAAGTTATGATTTACTTTATAAATCTTGTAACCAGTTTATTTTGGGAAGTTTGAGATATAAACGCAAATATTGTTAGACTTTCCTGGAATATAGGACATGAGATCCTAATGTATATCCTGCGAGTCAGTTAAAGTAGTGTTGTCTTGTTAGGATTATGTGTAGGATGCCACTTGGACCAGTCAAAATATTTATAAGTCCAAGTAGGAGTACGTATTATGTTAGGTTTTAGATTATTTTGATTAATGTATAGTCATCAGTCCACAAAATCCGCATGACAAATACATGGAGAATATTATTTAGAATTGTATTATTTATAATATAAATTACATAGGAGACCTTGAAAGAGGTCTAGATGTTGGACACACTCTAATGACATTGCTTGCTATGTTACATTATAGTTTGTTCTAAGTTTACAATTCGAGGAAGCATGTACAGTTGAAGCTCCAGTAATAAAACAACACTTTGTTCTTCAAATATGGTAATCTGTATCAATTCTGTGGATTGTTTGAATTCTGTTTTGTAAGTTGTGTATTTATTACCTGCATTCACAGAATATGCATAAATATTAGTATGAGATATAAAATTTAGTTACAGAGATAAGGTAAATTAGGGGAGAAAGTCTTACACTGCCCTTTAGGAGGTAGGGCCCACTCCTAATAGACAGTCCTTGAGCTCTCACCCCTGCATTAGGTTAGGATTAGTTAGAATTGCATTTCAAATTATATAAAATAAAATAGATTGCACGAGGATCCTCACAAATAAATTAAATCATGTTTATAGTAATTAAGTGCATCAGTAAATCAATTCATCAGTAAAAGTAAAACATAATTGCATTCATTCATCATATCCTGCATCATTCATTTCTGCACAAATTTAATTATGTTCATTTACTTTTCTGTACACGTGAAGCCTGAAAAAGAAACTTGAGCTAAGCTTAGTATTAACTCCTATGATATAATCTATACTGGATTGTTACTCTTTAAATCTGACCTTGATTTCCCTCGGATTGATAAAATTAAATGTAAGCTCTACAGCCGATCATTTTGGCACCATTGTTGAGGAGAGTAGCGTCGTAGTGGTTAGTCAAAAAAGTTGTTTGGCAGTGCAAAGCGAGAGGACTTACTTGTATGTGAAAAGGGGTACGTACGAGACCTTGGTGTGCATACGAGTCAGAGTGGCCCGTAGATGGTTCCAACAAGCCTCACCTTTCGACGTTGCCAGGTTCATTTTTCATAAGGGTTTCATTTTTACCGCTTTCCTAGATTAAAACTTTATTTCCTACAAATTTCAATTCCAACAAATTTTATTTTTTGCAATTTCCTTGCTTTGGGTAATTACTATTGTTAATTTGATTTAGGACCTATGAAAAATAATAGGAAGTAGGTGAATGCTGAAAACAACCTAATATTGTTTTAGGACCCTATTTTTATTTTATAGGAAGTAGTTAGGTTGAGTGACACAACTGTAATGAAATCCCTCCTAATAGTCAAAGAACAATAGTAATTTACCTTTTACTTCAACAATTTTATTTCCAGTAAAACTTTACTTTCCAAGTACTTTTATTTTTCCCTAATTATGCTGAAATTAGTTGTATGATGCATCTAATTTTAGTAGCATTAGGACTGCTTAGTAATTTAAATATATTTATTTTCTACTGTGTTAAGAGCATTTATAAGTTCTGAATTTTATATTAAGCTTAGAAAATAGTAGGATTGAAATAGAAAAGAAAATCCAAACCCAAACAGAAAAAAAACACAAAAATCAAAGAGAGAAAATAAATAAAAATTGCCAAATGGTTGAAAGCAGTCAAACTGAATTTATAGACCTTAGAAAATTACTAATACAACAAGAGGTTAATCTTCTTCTTGACCAAGGTTACAGAACAACCAAACCAGAGTGGGAAGAATTATGTGAACGCATTGATTCTATCAATGAAAGATCAGATGAACTAAAGAAAATCAAGAGGATAAATATAGCAAGAACTTTATGAGTAAATCATTCTTCACCTTATCAAGATCTTGGAGTAAGTTGTGAAAATTGGTTGTGGGATAGGAGAACAATAGTAAATCCAGTAATTTATCATTGGAATCAATACCTAGAGGATTCCCTCACTATTCACAACTTCCTTGCAGATATAGAGAGGAAAGAATTAGCCCTACAATACAACAAAAGATATTGTAGAATTCCTAGAGTTGTACATTTTAGAGAATTGTGCCAAGAGTTGCGTTACGAGCTACAATTTGGAATTCTTGATCCTATTGCAACTAAAGCTTACCTTGTTCAGTTGATTCAATTATTGGTAGACTATTTTAATTTTGAAGAGGAACATTTTATGACACCAGAACAACTTGATCCAATCAACGATATTCATAAATTATTCAAAGAAGATTAGACATATTGCTATAAAAAAAAGAAAAAAATAAAAAGTTTAGAACATTCATGAGCAGACCTAGAGACTCTAAAGGAAGATTCATAAAAACTAACAAAACAGAAGAAAAATCCCCAAGAGACTTTAGAACGCCTGGGATTTATAAACTAGTAAAAACTGAGGCTACAACATCAACCAATCAAGCTGAAATCCTAGATCAAGATCCCAATTCATATTTATTGTCCAATCCAAAATTTGACAACTACGTAGATCCCTCTTCTATATTTACCGAACCTATACCTGAACCAATTCTTGAATTCTTATATTCAGGTATGGCTGATGAGCAAAGTGATTTGGGAGAGACAGGAGAAAACCATGGAAATGGGAGACAAAGGCAAGAGAGAGATCAAAGAGAGAACAGACAAAGAAAAATATTCCCTTTCCCAATATTACATACAGAAGGGACAACAAGAGAACCTAAATCAGTTTCTGTTTCTATATTGCCTACCTTTCATGGAAAACCCTATGAAGATCCTGATGCTTTTCTTTTTGAATTTGAAGTAGTATGTCAAGCTTACTTTTACACCACCAATGAGAAAAAGCTAAGATTATTTCCATCTACTCTTAAAGATGCAACTTTAAGATGGTTTATGGGTCTAGGAGAAGGAGTTTGTAATCGTTGGGATGGAGAAAATGGATTAAAAGAATTATTCCTTGAAAGATATCAAGATTATTGTAGAGTTAGGGATAAGAAAGCTGAGATTTTTCGTATGAATAAAAAAGAAGAAGAATATTTGGAGGATTATCTCGAACGATTTCAATTTGTAGGATCTAGAGTAAATATAGATCTTGATGAAGAAATTCTAAAAGAACTTTTCTTGAAAGGATTAAAAGAAGATGTTCTTGAGATTTTAAATCTTATGGCAAAAGGAGACATTCATCTTATATCACTTGAGGAGATTATAAACCTTTGCAGAAATTATTCAAGAAATAAACCTCTCAGAAGTAATAAATATACATCCACAGGAGGAGGAGTGACAAGAGCTGAAATTGGAAATATGTTGGAAGGTTTAAAAACTGATTTGTTGAGTAATTTGACCTCATATTTGGACTTAATGGATAAAAAATCAAAGGATAGTGAAGAAATTTATCGCCATAGATGTAGGAAAAAGCACAATATGAGAGAATGTCCTCTCAACATAACAAATATCTCCAATATTTCTGCTTGTTGCCAAATTTGTGATAAAAATCATAAAACTAAAAAATGCAAGTATATCTCCATTGTTAAAGCTGCCATAAAAGAACCTGAAGTAGAAGAAGTAGAAGATGTTTATTTTGTCGCTCAAATATGAAATGGTCCATTTAATGGCCCACCAAATTGGTCAAACCCTAATTATCCCAACCAACAAAGGCCTAATCAATGGTCTAATGCACCAAATTGGACAAATTGGAACTCTTACAATCAAGACTGGAACATACCCCCATGGGCTCAATTTATGGCTAACTCTTATGGAGGACAACCCCCATGGAATCAAGGGACACAAAATCAAAATATGCCTAGTTGGAATAATAGTGGCCAATATAATCAAGGTGGCACCAATTGGTCCCCAAATACAATGCAACAACCAAATCTTCAAAATCAATTTAGGGGACAAAACACTCAAAATCCACCTCAAAATAGACTTCTACCACCTCCAAACAATAATAACAATCCTCCTAAGCAACCACCTCTTCCATCTCAACCAATTCCTAACCCTAACAACAATAAGAATGTTCAACAAGTTTATGAAACCAATGAAACATGTTCTATATCTATAGCACCATGTCAACAGATTCAATTAAGATCAGGAAAGGTGTTGGAAAATAATGTCACTCTCACAGAACTTGATGACCCTATTCCACATTTGGTTGAAAAAGAAGATAGTAACAAAAAGGAAACAGAAAACCAACCAGAAAATATTCCAACAAAGCAACCAAAAATCCAAATAAGGAAGGAAGTAGAAGTACCATTCCCTCAAATATTGGCAATACCAAAAGAACCATCTAAGCCAACCTTTAACTTCCTTCAAGAAATAGAAGGCGTTACTATTAAAATTCCTTTATTACAAGCTATCAAGGATATACCCATCTATTCCAAGCTTATTAAAAATATATGTTCAGGAAAGAAAAAGAAGAATGAATTTCAAACTATTCAAGTCATTGGACAATTATCTGAGATAATGATAGGAGATAGGTTATTACCAAAATATACAGATCCTGGAATACCTATACTCATAGTGCATATTGGAGACATAACATTACAAAATGTTTTGATTGATTTAGGAGCCGCTATTAATGTCATGACCAAAGAAATAGTAGAATCCTTAGGGATGCATAAACTACAATTAACTTCTATTGTGCTTCAACTCATTGATAGATCTACTATTAAACTAGAAGGAAAGTTAGAAGACATTATGGTCTCAGTAAGTTCATGGGAATACCCTGTAGAATTTATAGTCTTACAACCCAAAAAGAAATTAGGGGGACATCCCTTAATACTAGGACGCCCATGGCTTGCAATAGTTGATGCTTACATTAGTTGTAGATCAGGAAATATGACTATTTCTAATGGCAAGGATACAAAAGATCTTAGTTTATTCCCTGAATCACCAATAGAAGAAGAATTTCCAAAGCAGTTGTGGTATGATTTTCCTCATGAATATGATGATATCCAAACCTTATCAGTTAATGTTCTAATTGAACAACTTGAACAAGAGGTTGAGGGACCCCTACCATTATTGTTAGAAAATCAACAAGAGAATCAAGGTCAAGATAGTAGTTGTTCATCTCAATCTTCCATTTATGAGGCAAGCACAAGTCAATCTCAAATGGAACCATATGGTTATGATTTCAATATTTTTGAACATGAGATAAATGGGATAGATGCAAATACAGAAAAATGTAAACAAATAGATATTATATCAGGAAAAACTCTTAACATTAGTAATGAATTCACAGGCATGCAAGAATCTCAGTTAGTAGATGTGCTTAGAAAGCATCAGTCCGCATTTGCATGGAACTATGAGGATATGACAGGTATTCACCCAAATGTTTGTACCCATCGCATATTTATTCAAGAAGGTTGTAATCCAGTAAGACAACCCCAAAGATGATTAAATCCAGCTATGAAAGAAATAGTTAAAGAGGAAATCATTAAACTCTTAAATGCAGGATTTATATACCCAATTTTCGATAGCCAATGGGTATCACCTTTGGTGATAGTCCCTAAAAAGAATGGTAAATGGAGAATTTGTGTTGATTATAGGGAATTAAATAAAGTAACCAAGAAATATTATTTTCCCTTACCATTCATTGATCAAGTCTTAGATACATTGGTTGGAAAGAAATATTTCTGCTTTTTAGATGGTTTTAGTGGATATAATCAAATCTCCATAGCTAAAGAAGATCAAGAAAAAACAACCTTCACATGTCTTGCAGGAACCTATGCTTATAACGTTCTACCTTTTGGACTATGTAATGCACCTACAACCTTTCAAAGAGTTGTATTGGCTATATTTGCTGATTTAACTAATGAATGTGTGGAAGTTTATATGGATGACTTCACAGTATACGGTACTACCTTTGAAGAAACATTATCAAGCTTGCAAAAAGTTTTGGTAAGATGTCAAGAGCAAAATCTCTCTCTAAGTCATGAAAAGTGCTTTATGATGATGAAAGGAGGTATTGTTCTAGGCCATTATATATCAGAAGACGGTGTTAAAGTAGACCCTGCAAAGATACAAGTTATTCAAACCCTTCAACCTCCAAAAACACAAATAGAGGTGAGAAGTTTTTTAGGACATGCAGGATACTATCGTAGGTTCATTAAAGACTTCAGTAAAGTTGCTACTCCCATGTTTAAGCTCTTAACTAAAGATAATGAATTCAATTGGACAAACAAATGTCAAGAAGCCTTTGAAGAAATAAAAGAAAATTTGACTACTGCTCCAATCTTGAGAGGACCAAATTGGGAATTACCATTCCATATTCATTGTGATGCTTCAGGTTATGCAATAGGAGCAGTATTGCAACAAATAGAAAATAAAATACCTTATGCTATCTATTATGTAAGCAAAAATTTGCATGGAGCTGAGCTTAACTACACTGTTACAGAAAAATAATTTTTAGCTGTAATTCATGCTCTCAATAAATTTAAACATTACATAATAGGGTATGAAGTATTTGTTCACACTGATCATTCTGCCATTAGATACTTAACGAACAAAGCAACAATGGGTGGTAGAGTGATTAGATGGCTTCTTTTACTACAAGAATTCAATGTCACAATTATAGATAAAGCAGGAAAAGATAATGTTATTGCAGATCATTTATCTCGCATGCAGATCTTTGATGATAACGAGTTAATTCTTGACAATTTTCCAGATGAACATTTGTTTGCTATTTCTATTTTTACCCCTTGGTATGCTGATATTGTAAATTATTTAGTAACAAGAAAAATACCTCAAAATTTTACACCGCATGAGCGTAGGAAATTAATACATCAAAGTATTCCTTTTACATGGATTCATGGAATTCTATTTAAAAAATGTCCTGACCAAATCATTAGGAGATGTGTGCAAGAAAATGATGTATATGATATTATCAGGGCAACACATGAAGAACCTTGTGGAGGTCATTATGCCACCCAAAGAATAGTTATGAAAATACTTCAAACTGGGTACTTTTGGCCTACTATGACTAAATATGTTCATCAATTTATTGATAGATGTGATGCTTGTCAAAGAGCTAGCAAGCCTACACCTTCTATGGAAATGCCTTTGGTTCCACAAATAGCTCTTGAACCATTTGAAAAATGGGGAATTGACTTTGTTGGACCAATAGACCCTCCAAGTGATGGTAATAAACACATACTTGTATGTACATATTATGTTACCAAGTGGGCTGAAGTTAAAGCTCTTCCTCGAGCTCAAGCTGAACCAGTAGCTGATTTTCTTTATGAAAACATAATGCAACGCTTTGGAGCACCAAGAGAATTAGTTTTAGATCATGGACCTCAATTTACTTCCAATGTGATTGATCATTTTGTCAACATCTATCAAATAAAACATAAGAAAACCTCACCATATCACCCTCAAGCTAATGGACAAGTAGAAGTTACAAATAGAGAGCTTGAAAAGATTATCACAAAAACTATAACTATTAATAGGGGTGATTGGGCTGAGAGATTAAAAGAAGTTGTATGGGCATATAATACAACTTGGAAAACTACCACAGGTTTATCACCATATGAAATGGTTTATGGAAAACAAGCCATCATGCCCATTGAATTTGAGATAGAAACCTTGCGCACATCGGTACAACTTAACATGAATTTGGATAATGCACAAAAACAAAGGTTGGAAAAATTGAATATTTTGGATGAGAAAAGATTAGAAGCACTACATAGAACAGAAATAACTCAACAACAATGAAATAAATGGCATGATAAACACATTGTACCACGTACATTTCAATCAGGAGATTGGGCCTTGTTATTTGACTCTCGTTACCAAGATTTTCAAGGTAAATTAAGAACAAGATGGCTAGGACCCTATGAAATTGAGGAAATATTTGGAAACGGTACAATCAAGCTTAAGCCTATAGATGATTCAACAAGAAAATTATTAGTAAATGGACATAGGCTTAAACTTTATAAGAAGCCATTATCTAAGGAAGAATTCATACATCAGTTTAGACAACACACTGATTTGTAGTGTATTTCTGAACTGCAATCAATTACTATTCAATAAACTCTCTCTTTGAAAAGAAAAATATATATATATATATATATATATATATATATATATAAAAATATATATATATAAACAAAAAAAATGATTATGCTTCCTTTATTTCATCATGAAGTATCTACATTCTTTTCCATTTTCAGTCTCCAAAGTTTTTCAAGAAAAATTCTTTATTATAAATTTTGTAGGAAGATGATTACCACATGATGTATAGTACCCTGTTGCTAGATGAAATCTAGGTATTTTTCAAATACTCAAATTATATCTGGTATACTAAACAAAATTTTCATTGAAAATAGAACAAATCTTTTGAAATGTTATAAGTAACTTCTAGATGATCAAGTTTTTCTCTTTTGACCACACACATATACACATCTAAAACATTGTGTAGTTTTGGAAAATTAACTCATGTATTATATTTTCCATAAGTAAAAAGTTTCCCTTGCTTATCTATTTATACGCATGGTCTAGATTACTAATGAATTGGCAAAAGGACAAGCTCGCCCTTCACCCTATTAAAAAAAAAAAAATTATCCCTTGCTCCTCATCTAATCGAGCAAGTATCCTAATAAAATTTTTCTTGCTTCTCCTTAAAATAAGCAAGAACACCAAAAAGTAATGAAAAATTCCTTGCTTCTCTTCAAAATAAGCAAGAACCTCAAAAAGCACTACAAATCCCTTGCTAAGCAAGTATCCCAAATAAAGCATAAAGCAAAAAGGGCAAAAAGAGCTTGAATCCCTGGAATTCTTAGTATTTCAAATACCATGGGATATTCTTTATTAAGGTATCCTTACGTATTAGCAATAAGTCTGGACAAGACCTCTAGATGCTTATAAGATCAGCTAGCTTTTGGCATATATAATCCTTGTTGTTTTTCAATCCTTACTCATAATGGGAAATGAATCCTCATTGCACACACAGTTGGTCTTGAAGGAGGCTTGAAAATCCTAGGATAACTTTGACACTAAATTGATTTGTGATAGAAGTAAATGGAGTTTGTTTCAGCATTTCTAGAATGTTGTTTGACGACTTTGAAGAATCAACTTAGAAACATCATATGCAAAGACCAATAGTAAATCCTTATGACAGTACTATGATTTCAAATTTTCTACAAAAACATGGCATATATCCACCACATTTTATCCTTTAGAAAAAAGCCATATTAATATCTATTTCACTTTTTCCTATATTTTCAGATATCCTAGAAGGCTGAAATCAGATTTTATATAACTTATTTTTCTACCTTGAGAAACTTCTTAATGACATACAGGAAGCACAATCCCAAAAATTATAAATAAACCCCCATATATAAAAATATTATTATATTATCCATAAAAATAAATAAGTACCTTTCCTTTTGTTTTGGCTATATAGCCAAAATTAAAGTTTGGGGGAGGATAAATAAATACATATATAGCTTATAATATAGTTTGGGGGAAGAAACAGGTAAAGTATTCCCTTAACCTTAATAATGATTTTGGTAGATGTAAGTCTTAGTAAGTATCTTTCGTAAGTATCTTCGTAAGTATCTTAGTAGTAAGCATCTTCCGTAAGTAGTTTGTAAGTATTTTTGTAGATAATTTTGTAAAATATTTTTTATACAAGTTTTCGTAAATACCATTATCAGTAATACTATTCCGTAATACTCGTCTGTAATTACCACCTGTAAAAATATAATATATATATATAATAATTAAAATATATATTAATAATAATAATTAAAATAAAATATATTTAAAATTAGAATATGAAATAATATTATAAATAATAATACTTGTAATATATAATAATATTATATATTGTAATAATAATAATAAATATATTATAACTTTACCATATATATTAAAAATTAAATATAAATAAAAATATAATAAATATATATAATACAATGTATTAAGCTATAATATAATAATATTAATAATAAAATTAAAACTATATGATACAATATATGACTATAACATATTGTTGTAGGCCATTTTCATATGCCATGAATACAACATAAGGAAGCGCGACATCTATGATAAACCGTCACCCAAACCAATCAAAGCGTGACACTTTCTCACTCCAGCCATGCGAGGTGTTACATTAGTAGGACACGTGACTCTGCCCGACCAATCAGGAGAAATGACATGGATCAAAGTTTTCCATCATCGATTAACACACGATTAAGGGTTGAGGAGGAAAGGAGGTAAAACATGGGTATCACGATTGTGTTTGTGATCGCTCAATGACACGTGCCCCTTTCTTGTCCAATAAAGTGATGAGAATGCACTATTTAATTACCATCGTCGATTAACATAGGATCGACGAATGACATTGCCTGACACTTAAAAACCCTAATCATCATAGATTTTAGGGTAAATACCATCGTCAGATAGATTCTCAACATTTATCTATCGTCGATGATGTTAGGGTAATTTTTCTCCATCGTAGATGAGTTTCTATCTATCGTAGATGAGTTTAGGGTGACATTTCTACCGTCGGGTAAAAGCTTTATCCATCGACGTTGCATGCAGCCATGCAGAGGGAAAAATTCAAACACCATGTCGAATTCCATCGTGAACTATAATAGAATCATGAGGGTTTGTATAATTGTAGACATTGTTTGAGTGAAAGGCAAAAATACGTGATTTTGAGAGATTTTAGTGTTGGATTCGGATAGTTTTTGGAGGAAGAAAGTGTTGACGACGTCGAAAGGTGGCCAAGTTTTAGTGAAAGCGATAGGTAAAGACCTTTTTCTTTTTCTTTTCCTCTTTTCTGATTCCTTTTCTCTGTACATACGAATAAAATATTTTAAAATTTTGCAATTAGATAGAAATTAGGGCTAATCTTGGAGTTGGAGAGATTAAGGAATTTTTTTGAAATTAGGTAGAAATTTGATTATAATTATGAAAATTGGTTTTAGGGTAATAGTAGGGAAATACACGAAATTTTGTTCTAAGTTAAAATTAGGGAAAACTTTGAAGCTATATTTTAGGGTAACATCAGGGAAGTATGTGAAATTTCGTTTTAAGATAGAATTCGGCAAAAATTTGAGACTGTATTTTAGGGTAAATTTGGGGAAAATGATACAATTTTATTATAGGGCCAAATTGCGTTAATTTGTAGTGATTCTTGTTATTGAAATTATTTTTCTTTGTAGGAAATATTTTATTTTGTAAAATTCCTTGAAATTATTTGGTAAAATTGTAGCGATTATCTTTCGTCTTAGGAAATCTCTTATATTTTCTCGAATCATGAAGACTGTCTGGTAAATTACACCAGAACATTGTATAAATTAGGGATTTTCTGATATATGAGCATTACATGTACAATTCATATAAATTAGGGATTTTATTTTTTATAAGTAGGATTTTGTATCTTAAATTTTTATGTTTTTCGATGTTATAACAGTAAGACTTTGTTTTAAAAGAAAAACATTTTTGTATTATAAGATTTACATTTTTCGATCTAGTATCAGTAGGATTTTAAAAGTCTTATATGTTATAAATTTTTACGTTTTTGTTTGTTTAAATATATATGCTCAGTATTTACGTTTTTCTCTGTTTAAGAATGAATATATTGTATTTTATTTTTGTGGTAAAATAAAGAAAACATTCTAAATAATTAAAAATATAATAAAAAAAAAAGACAATAAGTTTTTAAGGGTTTTGTCGACTTCTAAACAATACTTCTGTTTATATATAACATGCAGGGTTCTTGGTGAAAAATCAACTCCGCTCAACCCTTAGCCATCACCATGCCTAAACCTGTCTTCCAAAAGCGTAGTGAGTCATCGTCCATCGACACACAAAACCCGAGCGACTCTGTAATTGAATTGTTTGAAAATGCTCGATGGTGGGAGGCACTGACCAAATTTAGAGGCCATGACTTAGGGGTGGCAAGACAATTTATCTTAAACTGTAACCCTGACACTATGCTCACCCATGTTGGAGGTTTGCAGTTAGAATTAAACCCGAGTCTGATTTCTGAAATATTGGGTTTACCTGAGGTTGGTTTACCTTTCTACAAAAATTTGAAAAGTGTCACCTAGTTGGTGACCAAATTTGGTGAGAAGTGTACAATCCTAAGAGATAAGGAAGGATCAATCAAGGGAGTTTCAACCTCTACACTCCCCCTTCTATGGCAAGAGGTCATTGTCCTTATCATTAAATTTTTCACTCTTGAGGGATGAATGTCTGTTTTATCAGCCTATCACATTCGGATGTTAATAAATTTGAAATATCCAGATAAAACTGATTGTGTTATCAACCTCCCTTATTTTCTGTTCCAATATTTGAAGTCAATTATTTTAAGAGTAAAACCTAGAAGTTCTCGAGAAAAACCTAAGTTACACCTGATTGCTCACCATGGCTTAATTAAATTAATTATTTTGAAAAAGGCTCATGAAATGAAAGTGTCTTGGAATCGGATCATAGAAGAATCCAATGTACCTGAGTGTTCAGAATCCACTGAGTCTGAGGGAGAATAGTCAACAGAGGAAGAGCATGACTCTGATAGCCAGGATGAAGAGCCTGAAAGCCCACAACGAAAATGTAAACCTAGGAAATATAAATCTCGACCAGATATCAGAAGGAAGAAGAAAATTATAGAAAATTCTGAACAAGAAGATGAACAAGGGCCTGAACAAGAACTACCTATAAACGAGTCTACTATAGAGACCTTGTCCTACCTTCGTGCACAAAATACAATGCTACAAATGAAAATTGATAGGCTAAGAGAGGATTTTATAGAACAATCTAAAATTATCTAGAGAGCCCTTGCTGTTCAGATTGAATTAATTAAGCAAATTTCTATGGATAAGACACCAAAGCCTATGGACTCTGTCAACCGGCCACCACTTGTTGAAGTCTCCCCACATAAGAGCTCTACTTCTGGTAAAAAGCCTAAAAAATCGGTAAACTTTAGCAAACAGTTTTACACTGATAAACCAATTGACTTTTCAAAGATCCTCGAGGAGGATAGTTCCCAACAAATTCTTAGTATTACGCAACAAAATCAACCTACAAAACCGGATCTGCCCACCAAGGAAGGAAATGCATTAAAAAGTCTTGTCTTGGATGTAGGGATGCCTTTAGAGCCTGATCCAAAGATTAACAATGAGGAACTTCATCCTTCATAGACAAAGGATACAGAGCAGAAAGGAAGTGCTCAAGAGGTTGAGCATATTAAGATGGTTATGGTGGAAACACCAGTTGCAACAGCCGCAACATCTACAGATCAGAAGGCTAAGGAGCAGGTACAAAAAGTTAAAAAGGAATGAAGACTACCGGGAGCAAGACCACGATCATCTCGAATCTCTTCTCGAATCTTATCTCAACAGGCTCAGAATTAATGAACAGTGACTAAATATTTTCATTAAAATATTCAGACTTATATTTTTTATATCTTATTTGTATGGCATGTGTACAAGTAGTATTGGAAACATTTTTATCTATATTTTTATAAGTTGATGTACAATTAGTATTTGCACCATTTACGTAATATGTACAGTTAGTATTTGCAATGGTTAGAAATTTTTTTTTTTAAAAAATACATTTGCTAATATAGATTGTATTATATCTGTTTTATATATGATTTGTACAGATAATATTTGAAATATTATTGCTAGTATAAACTGTTTTGTTTCTTAGTTTTATGAACTTTGTAATTTTTGATAAATGAATTATTTTATTATGTTTAGTTTTCCAGAAGAAGCTTAGTACAGTTCTGTTAAAAATATCTGTATTTAAACTACTTTGAAAGAATTCTGACAAAAGTTATGTGCATGTTTTATAAATTTTATGAAAATATTCATTGGAATTCTGATTATAATGTTATTTTTTCTATATTTGATGCATGCATAGGACTGATTATTTCCCTTTCATTTGATTTTTCTGCATGCATGAGGACATGCATGAACTTTAGTTTGGGGGAATGATGAGTGGCTATTTGCCACATATTTTTGTACCAGAATTGTTTCATTTATATGATTAATTGATATGTTTTATATAAATTATTATTAATAAAATGTGATTTATTAGTAAATATGATTAATTATAGTAATCTAACATAAGTGTTTGATTTATATCAAATTTGTCCGAGTTCTGAGAAAAATGCAGGAAAAAGTATGGATGATTGATAAAGAGATTGTAGAGCTTTTGGAATGCACCTCGAACGAGAAGAAGAACCAATAGAAGTTTGGTGAACAACAAGTAATTGATCTTGCTACAGATGCATATTACTAAAGTATATTATGAAGGTAGTTACTAAAGGTAATTACTGAAGGTAACTACTGAAGGTAATATAAAGATAGTTATTGAAGAATGTTACAGTGATTTGGACGACACATTAAGATGGATGACACATCAAAATGGATGACAACAGATATTTTCTATCTAGCAAAATATTTTGTTTCTCACATACTATCTGCGGGAATATCTCAAGTTGACAAAGTTATTATTTGTTCCATAAAGATTGTAATCAGTTTATTTTGGGAAGTTTGAGATATAAACGCAAAATATTGTTAGACTTTCCTGGAATAAAGGACATAAAAGTCCTAATGTATATCTTGCGAGTCAGTTAAATAAGTGTTGTCTTGTTAGGATTATGTGTAGGATGCCACTTGGACCAGTCAAAATAGTTATAAGTCCAAGAAGGAGTACGTATTATGTTAGGTTTTAGATTATTTTGATTAATGTACAGTCATCAGTCCACAAAATCCGCATGACAAATACGTGGAGAATATTGTTTAGAATTATATTAGTTACAATATAAATTACATAGGAGACCTGGAAAGAGGTCTAGATGTTGGACTCTACACTCTAATGACATTGCTTGCTACCGTTACATTATAGTTTGTTCTAAGTTACAATTCTGAGGAAGCATGTACAGTTGAAGCTCCAGTAATAAAACAACACTTTGTTCTTCAAATATGGTAATTTGTATCAATTATGTGGATTGTTTGAATTCTGTTTTGTAAGTTGTGTATTTATTACCTGCATTCACAGAATATGCATAAATATTAGTATGAGATATAAAATTTAGTTACAGAGATAAGGTAAATTAGGGGAGAAAGTCTTACACTACCCTTTAGGAGGCAGGGCCCACTCCTAATAGACAGTCCCTGAGCTCTCGCCCCTGCATTAGGTTAGGATTAGTTAGAATTGCATTTCAAATTATATAAAATAAAATAGATTGCATGAGGATCCTCACAAATAAATTAAATCATGTTTACAGTAATTAAGTGCATCAGTAAATCGATTCATCAGTAATTAAGTGCATCAGTAAATCAATTCATCAGTAAAAGTAAAACATAATTGCATTCATTCATCATATCCTGCATCGTTCATTTCTGCACAAATTTAATTATGTTCATTTACTTTTCTGTACACGTGAAGCCTGAAAAAGAAACTTGAGCTAAGCTTAGTATTAACTCCTATGATATAATCTATACTGGATTGTTACTCTTTAAATCTGACCTTGATTTCCCTCGGATTGATAAAATTAAATGTAAGCTCTACAACCAATCACTTCTTTTCAACCTTATTTCCTACTATAATATGGGGTACCCAAGCCTTTTCTCATGCCTAGGGAGCATCAAGCCCTCTAGATCTCATTCCCTTGTAATCATTTCAGCATGTTAATGGAATCCATGACTAATTTTGCTCTGTCCTCCTTCTCTTGACTTGTATCAATTCCTGGTAGTGTGTGTTGTTTGGTTGTGTTCACTAGCCATAGGTTATATTTTTTGTGTTTAATTGCCACTTGTAGTTAGAAATTGGGGACCCTTTTTAATTATTTGGTGCATCACACCTATAGCTTAGGAATTTACCTTTTTTAAAGCATTTAATTTATTCATTTTATACTTTCATTGCAAATCATTCTTTTCTACCCCTCAACCTCAACTCGTGGAGGTCACTGTGCATCAAGGAGTTAAAAAAACTTAGAGGTCACCCCATAGGTGGTTCTTCCCTTCTTGTGGCACTTCTTCCTATTTAATTAATGACAATAGTAAGGTAAAAGTCCTTTATAGCATTTTTCTAGAGGTAAGATATAAGTCCTTTTATGACATTTATCTGCAAGTAAGGCAGAAGTCCTTTATGATATTTATCTAAAGACAAATCCATTAGTAGAAATTGTCTATGACATTTATCTAAAGGAAATTCTATTGTCATTTGGTGCTTCTATAAATCTCTTAAAACCATGTTTTTCAAGGTAAATTTATTTAATAATTTTAAATCAAGTAAAAAATGCCTCCTTAATATTAATTTTGGGGGCACAAAAATATTATATATATATCTTGTATCATAGTGATGCCTTATGAAATTATCTGAATTCCCACTATGTACATCATTTTTTGTATCATATCAAGTATCATAGAAGTGCTTTATGGTATTATCTAAAGTTCCCTTGGGAATTTGTTTTTGTAGATACTTCTATTATCACATTTAATCCATCTATTCTAAATTTTATCATTTAAGCAACTTAAATCAAATGCTATTTCATTCATCAATTTTGAAATGCATCATTACAACATAACATCATCACGACATCAAATAATCATAAAATATAATTAAAATTAACTAACATAAAGTAACCATGCATTCATCACAATATGATACATCATCATGGATCCATAATAATATATATATGCATGTATATATATACATATATATCACAAATATTTATAGGAATTATGATCATATAATACATTGATCATGACTCCACATGATAGAACACTCAAAATTAAACCTCCAAGGAGTAGTGTAGATCTAGCTCTATAATCCAGTGTCTAGGGCTCCTACTCCTTCTCCCTATAATGGTAGCATCTCATGGAATGCATGACAGTCGAGTCATAAATATGAGTGGTTCTATGTTATCCTTGTTTGGCTCAATGATGACAATTGATAATAATCTAGAATAGTTGCATGGTTGGTTGTACAATAATAGTTTGACCTCTCAACATCTATTGTTAAATCTACCTATACATGAGTGATATCTATCAAGAGTCTATATTGATAAGCAACCAACTTATTTTTCAAGGGATAGACTATCTAACTATCATTGGCCCTTACTACCACTATGATCTTTGCTATAGCTACATCCCTCTTAGAAATATAACTAAATATGGTCAACTACATCATAGAGGTCTACTAGACCAAGCAATCTAGATTTTGAGTTTAATTAATTACCTCTAATTTGATTACATCATTGCTTTATTATGATAGTTTCCATTGTAGCATGTAGACTAGCCACCTATTTAGCTAGTGTATCTTGTTATACCTCCATGGAGGATTGACGTGACTTGCTATGTCCTATCTCAACTCTCATGATTATCAATACAGTAATTATTCCTACTATTATTGTTGCCCTTATCTCCTTATCTGGTATTCCTTCCATCATCTAACAAGTGGTAGGACTACCTGCTAAGCTACCCTAAGCCACTTTCTTAGATGCATCCTTTTTCTCATCCTCAATCTTGTCACTATAACCCTCCTTGATTGGATTTTTTGGTACCATCCCTAGTAGCAATCATCAATGTTGATATCATTGATTCTAGGATATAACTAGCCATTACTTTTGTCTGACATTTTCCAAGTGATAACTATCTTCCACCTAGCCTGGATAGCCCTTATAGGGCCACAATATAACCTACTCCCTTCAGAGGCCATTAGTGAACTATCTAACCCTACCCAAAATACCTCTACAAGGCCTATTGTAGCTTCCCTCAAAGTGTTGTTCCCATATATAGGACAAGGGTACATCTATATTATTAACCTTCCCTAGTAACACTATTTTCCATGTGATAGTTATATTTCTAGGTCCATACCTAGAGAAATGTGTAGCATAAGAAGCTATTGTCATCCCTATAGACCACTTGATGTAGTGAATGATATAGTCAACAAAGTATGATAGGTCCCTAGGTAAATACCATATTTTTCTCAAGCATATTCTCCACAACCTATCCCCAACTCCAATGCATTACTCTCCTATTGGTTTAATTAATGAGGACCCCCAACACCAATGTGGTCAATAATATTGCTTGCATATCTATCTGACACCCATCATATGAAATATTGATGTCAATATTATATTTAACAATAGAAAAGTGTGGATCACTAGTCAACCTCTATAAACTTTGTTGTTGAGATTGACTTCTATATACAACTACTCCTATGGTCAAAACATGGATAATCTACTAAGCATTATCAAAGTGGTAATCAGCTCCTTGCATGACAATTGAGAGGTATTTGTCCTCGAATACCAATATTTAGCAAGTGTAGCCAACAATACTCAATCAAATTCAACCTTGGCTACATGTTACAACCCCACCATCATAAGGATAATATGGTACTCAAATTCTAATAGAGCTATATCATATCCAAAGCATTAGATGTCAATCTTGATAATCTAACATATTTAGCCTCTCTTACATCCATAAGCCAAGACAACAACCAATTTTCCTATTCCAAATTAATTTATTCTTAGTTTTTCAACATAACCTTACCTAAAATCAGTATCAAATCTAAATGGAGCAAAAGCGTTGTTGCTTGGAAAAAGTGCATTATACAAAGAAATCAATGTTAGATATTAAAAGAATTGCCTTTTACTTTTGGTATATTTTTTGAGATAAAATTTCAAATTCTTGATAGGTTTTAAAGGGTATACTTGAGACTGATCACCTCCTCCTATCACAAATTTTCTCATATGGTCTATACAATATATTGATCTTGCTCTTTGTGCCATCAAAATATATGATGCAATTATGCATCTAGAGCTCCATTTGACAGTAATTAATGGTAATAATGACAATGTTTTTACCTCTAATTGATATTATCCCTATCTCACCATGGTCTAATTTATTGTTTTATCTCAATATTTCATCAATTCACTTGTGTGTATCATGGCGAAGTCAAGTTTCCTTGGTCAAACTTCATTTTCCCTCTAAAACATAAGGAGGCACATAGGAACACAATAGCATTTAATGTTGCTACAAATAAATTTTTACATTCTCAATATTCAATACATAATAAGCATTTTTCAACTTGAATCTTGAATCTTAATCGACATGAAATCTACTAGTCTAAAAATTAGGATATAAGTCATTCTTTGACACATTTATTGTTTAATGAAGCATCAAAAAGGGATAAATGTAGACACCTAATTTTAAATATATAATAAAACCTAAAAATTTACTAGCATCTACCTCATCAAGCCTATTAATCATCTTGATCAACTCAACTTGCTAAAGAATAATTCAAGGGGTATTTAATACCCTAAAGCAAAACCATTATACCTAAGGTGTTAGTACTAGTGGCACTATTAACTATCTGGTAGTGCTTTTGCTAAATTTCTAAATCTCATATTTTCTCTCCCACTTAGCCTAGCAATAGTCATTCTAGTATTAGTGTTGATATTCTTAGCGCCACAAGCACTTGAGATACCAGTTCTATTGACTATTATAATCCAAAAATAAAAAATAAACAACTAACAGATGCCAATTGCCTACCAAATCCATAACTTGTCATTGCAATCATGCCTAACATCCCCCAATACCTATCACCTAACATGAGTGACAATCAAAATTCTCTCAACATTTTATTTTGTCTCCCGTCAAATATTCCACCCTTCTTATATGTCAACTTTTCACCATTGTCCCTCTAATCTTGCTACCCCTCTCCATATAGCCTACCACCCCTAAAACCTACCATTTTAGGTGAATTCTCCAATAGATCCTCTACAGGAGCCATGGCTACTATAAAGTTATCACCTAGGGGAGCCTAATAAATCCAACTTTTTAAGTAGCAAGGCTCTATAAAATATGCATCTCATTTTGATCTAAAATTTTAATAGCAAATCTCTATTAAATTGAAATAAAATTCTCATGTAGCAAAGTTGTACCAAATTACATAATGAAATTCTATTGAATCTTATTATGAGCATTGAGAAAATAAAAATTTATCTCAACTTGGTGTAATGAGACACTACCCATTTGATTATTGGTTTTCATGTGAAGGCCATCAAAGTTTATGTGAGACAGAATCTATTGATTCCAATGCCTCCTATGGTTTCATTCAAATGTGCACGGGGGAAGGCTATTTGATTGGATCAACATGATTTATCTCTCCTCATCTCTATTGCATTTCATTTTATCTTTTTGTTTATTAGATTCAACTTTAGCTAAATATTTATTTTTATATTATTTGCCTCTAATTAGTAATTTTTTTTATCATTTTTAGAATCCCTACACCTTGTTGGTTATAATCATATAGTCTATCATGGATTTTCAAATTTAGAAACCATCTTTCTACATCTATATGTAGAAACTTTATAGAATTGTAGTACTAGCAATACTACTGTGCTATGGTTTCCCTGTCACAAAGACTATAAATTTTATAGTCTATCACTCTATTCTAAAATATGAAAGTATTATTTATAGTCAAAAGCATTAGTGATGCTTTTGCACACTTGTGGCACTTTTATCCATCTTTTATGAATAGGAGTTTTGTGTTAACCAAGTGGATGATAGCCATCCTCTAACTCAACCAACCCCTTTCCATGTATCATTTTAGATCTCATTTGTTTGATGGTGTTTTAAAGAGTAGAAGTCAGATCTATAGAACCAAAGGTAAAGTCTCCACATGATGATAATACTTCTACAGTAATAACATTACTGCTAAACAAGGAGCTAATTTTTGTTTTCTATTTTCATATATTTACTAAAAGTAAATAGAAAAAAAGGGATATTCATAATGTTTGAGAGGAACATCTTTCAAGTACTTTATCATTTTTAAACCTAACACCTAGATTAGACTTTACGTTAACATCCAAATAGTGAGTCATGTATAAACAAGGGTTTAATTATTACATCCTTCTTGCACTCCTGCATAAGTAAAGGGAAAAGAAAAACATATTTGTTCTATCATAAAAAAACATGTCTCATTAGTTGTTTATTGCATTTTATTCTTGTGTGTTTTGTGGTTAAAACTTCTTTTAAATTTCATACTAAGGTAAAGTAGTCTAAAGTGAATCTTAGGAAAAAGCAAATGTTTTCAAACCCAAACACTAAACATAGACTCCTTAGAAAAATTATTTTAAGAATCCCTATCACTTATGGAAGTAAAATTAATACCCGTTAAAAGTGAATCCTTAAAATTGTGTTTCACAAAACATTAAGAAAAATATTTCAATAATTAACTATAAAATCATCACTTAAAAATAAGTAAATTAAAATCACATATTTATATCAATATTATTAAAAAATATAAAATTAATAATATAATAAAATATATATTCTACTATAAAATAAAAAATAACAAGTTACACATTAACCATCTTGAAACTACTGACTTGGCCATTGGAAAGGTGATTTCAACCCTCAAAGAACAACACCATGCACTTAGCCTCTTGTTCTTCTATGACAATTTCGAAAACGTTTCTGCCCTAGCTGGTGCTGAGGTGTCCTTCGACACCAAAAATGATGTCAAAGATACTGTAAATGATGAAGACGTAATGGATATTGCTAAGGAGGCTTGCATTATTGTTCCCAAAGATAGCAAGGAGATTTATGCGAAAGATACTGGTCCGAAAGGGGCTGCTTCATCCCTCATGTAGTTGGATACTCCTCTTGACGACTAATGGTTCTTCCTCTAGTTTTCTGGGTCCTCTACGATGGTGGATCATGTCTCTTTTGGTTCCTTTTTGGTCGAGGACCGTTCCTTTTTGAGATCTGATGTTTCTCTTAGTGCATGTTTGTTCAAGGTTGTTGAATCATTTTAGTTTGAGGTGTAATTTTGAGATTGTATTTTGTTTCATCTGACAGTTTTTAGTGTTTTTCTCCTGTTCCTTTTTTATTCTTTTTTATCCTTTGATGACCCTCTATTGTATAAGACGTTAGAATGCCTTTCAAATGCCCTGGTTTCAATAAATTTATTAATCTACCAAAAAAATATATATATATATATATATATATATATATTCTACTATAAAATAAAAAAATAACAAGTTACACATTAACCATCCTACATATCCTAGAAACTTGGCTATTGTTAAAAAAAAAACCTATAGCAATTGCTGAACTAGCAATAAGCTCATATAATTAACGCATATAGATTCTTATACCAGCAAATGGACACAATCATGTCTATTTGGACTGAAAACCATAAATACATATGATCATCGTTATATAAATGAATTTAATGAAAAATAATATAATTAAAATAAAAAAGTTTTCTATTGAGTGATTTTAGGTGTGCTTTAACTTTTTTAACTTATTAAAAAATATTAAAATAATATATTATAAATATATAGTATTTATTTTAGATAAAAAAATTTTTTTTAAAATCATAAGTAATGTTTTACATATTTTTTATTAAAATTATATTATATTATTTAACATTTTAAATTATTTGTTTTAAAGAAAAAATAAAATATTAAATTAAATGACAATTAAAATAAAAATAGAAGAAATAAATTTGAAAAGAATGGACTTTAAAAACATCTTAATCTAGGTCCGAGGTGTAGACCAATTGGTTCGTCCAAACTCCATAAGGGGGTCAGAGGTCCAAGGTTCAAATCTCGGGCCTTGCTGGATTGAACGCTTGTCCCTTTCCTAGTGCTTTCAGCGGCATAAAAGATTTAAAATGATTGTGACATGGTGGTTATAAGGGCAGACTGCACGAAGATCTGTGTTATGGCTTATGGGACAGACAGCACAGAATACTATGACGGCCATAAAAGTTGAACAGCCTGCCCGGATTCGTGGCGGCCGATTCCACCGTGTAAATTAAAATAAATAAAATAAAATAAAAAAACATCCTAATCTATGATGAAATAAATTTATTATACCGAGTAAATTAAAAAAAATAAAAATAAATAAAATAAAATAAAAAAACATCCTAATCTATGATGAAATAAATTTATCAAAATACTAGTCGATTTTAGAGGAGGAGACAAAAGACTATCATATTTATGTCTTCAATCTTCATTATCTAAATGTAAAAATGTACAAGAGACTTGTTAGTATTTAGTCTGAAAGGAATAAATTTCAGTCACAACAACGCCACTATGTGACTGACTGAAATGAATTTGGAAGCTAGTAAAAAGGCTGTTGTTGAAGCTGGAATTCTGGACCACAGTAGGAGATAAGAAGTTGATATGACGAAACTTCAGTGGGGGCTTATGGAATATTTTTCAATGATTAGGGTGCCTCAATGTGTCTTGTAACCTCTGCAAGAAAACACAGGAAAAATTAAACAGCCAAGAATTGGAAAGGAAGTTAAATTCATATTGGCAGATGGGTCCCTGCTCTAAAAGGTAGAAGTTCTATGCGTTGAAAGAAAAAAGTAAATGGATGACAGACAAGAATACCTGTGAGTTTGCTTCTGATAACAATACAAGATAAAATGAATGTCTTTATCTATGTCTACTGGTGTTATAAGACATTTACCGGCTCAGCCAACCTTGTGACAGTGAAGTTGATAGATCATACCATTTGACCTCACTAAAATGCTTATGCTAAATTAGTTATTGAAAGTGTGGTCATCATTTTAAAGAGTATCATTATCAACTTTCTCTCAGATTTAGTATCACTATCATATTTTGAAAGTATGATTATTAGATTTTTAAAGTTCTATAAAGAG
Source organism: Wollemia nobilis (assembly GCA_028583015.1). NCBI lineage: Eukaryota > Viridiplantae > Streptophyta > Pinopsida > Araucariales > Araucariaceae > Wollemia > Wollemia nobilis. The sequence goes on along the minus strand of JAQPPZ010015288.1, from coordinate 4,463 downwards.
GAGAGACCTGATAAGTGTGGTCGGCATTTTATAAAGTATCAAATGTGATTATTGATTTTGTAGTTATTAATTTTTTTTTAAGACTATGACTCTTAGATTTAGTATCACTATCAACTTATTAAAGTATGATTATTAGATTTCTAAAGTTTTATAAAGAAAAGAGATCTAGTAAGTGTGATCATCATTTCATTTTATAGAATATTAATCATTATATTTTTTTTAAATGTGATTATTGATTTTATAGTTATTAGTTTTTTTAGACTATGACTTTTTCTTTTTTTTATAGAAAACATCTTAAAAGGGATGCCACTTTCGGGTAAGACCCAAGGAGGCAGGGGTATCTATTCCGCCAAAAACTCCCAGGACTCGGACATGGCCTACCACCTTTGACATACTCAAGGAGCAAACAAACACACAAAACCAATTTAAAAATAAGTAAATAACAACAAAAATAATAAAATAAAATAAAAAACATGCTCCTTGAGTGTGTCAAAAACAAAAGCACAACCAAACACGCACAAAAAGAAAAAAGAAACCACAACACAAACCACATAGAAAAACACAAGAACCACATAACAAAACACAAACAAGACAAAAACAACAAAACACTACAAAGACATAACCCAAAAAAAATATGAAAAATAAACACAACCAAAACCTAAAAAATTAAAAAATAAAATAAAAATAAAAATAAAAAACAACCAACAACAAACAATAAACAAAAACAAAAAACATAGAAAACACTCACATAAAAACACGAAATAACACAAACAAAGAGAAACCCAAGAACAAGAACGAAAAAAACACAAGAACAATAACAAAAAACATAAAAACAAAAAACAAAACAACAAAAACACAAGAACAACAAAAAACAACACAAAGACCACAAAAACAAAACAAAATAAAAAACCCACCCACCTTAAAAAACTAAACAAAAAAAACAAAAAACAAAAAAGAAATAAAAATGAACAAAACAATGACCTATCTATACCAGAAGACTATTAAGGTAAGAATCAACAGAGGAAACAAAATAAAGAATAGAATGAGCTAGGGAACTAAAAAAAATTGAATGAACCAAAGAGAAGCCAAAAAAAAAAAAACAAGAAGAAACTAGGTACCTTCAAAACTGGAGTCATCCAAAGAAATGATAGAAAGAAGAGCTTCCCTAATTTGAGAAGCCCACCATATAGGAGGGTGGCCATAACAAGTAAGATCACCTTTGTCCAAAGCCCAATTAGCTAAAGCATCAAGCACTCTTGTTTTGATCTCTGACCACATGATTGTAATCAACTTTCAAAAATCCCATCCGGATTAACCGAATCTTCTCAATGATTCTTTTTATTCTCCAATCCACCTTATGATTCTTAGAAGGATTCTTCAAGAGATTAATCATAAGTTGAGAGTCGGACTCAACTAACACCTTTTCCCATCCAACCTTAGTAGCCTCTTGAAGGCCTCCGAGGATACCATGCCCCTCAGCAAGGTTATTGGAAAGAATACCCAAATTCTCAGCAAAAGTAAAAACTAGGGAGCCATCTAAAAGTCTACCAATTCCTCCCACACTGGGTTTTCCAGGGTTCCCTCTAGAGGCTCCATCAGTATTGACTTTTCCAAAATCCTTAGGAGGAGGTTGCCAATTTCTATTCCTATCCATCTTACTAATACTCACATTCACTTTAAGTTGGTTGCCCTTAGAAGGTTTAATCTTCAATATTTGCATCACTTGATCCCATCTTTGGTGGGAGTTTTTGGGGGTGATTAAGGAGATGATGGACTGATTCAGCTAAGTTGGCTATGGTCTTTTGCCAAATATAGTGAATATCCTTCCTATCTTGATTAAAAATTCGGTTGTTCCTTTCATTCCAAATATTCCAAAGAAGAATGGTAGAACCCATCCAAACTAATCGCCTAATAAAATGATCAACACCCTCTTGATTAGGCCAATCCCTCCAAAGTTGTTCAAAAGTAAAAAAATTGGACCAATGTAAGCCAAGTAAAGTGGCCATTCTCCTCCACAACTCAGAGGCTAAAGTACACTCAATAAAAAGATGGTTGATATTTTCTACATTCTCTTCACACATTTCACATCTAAAAGGGCCATGAAAACCATGCTTCATAAGTTGCTCACCAGTAAGCACCCTATGATGCAATAAAATCCAATTAAAGAACCTCACCTTAGGCCAGAGCTTTTTGTTGAGCAAGGTGCAGCAAAAGTATTGTCAATGTTGTCAACACAGACAGTTGATGCAGTTGATGTAGTGGACAGGATTTCAGAGGTCAGTCAGAACATGTACAGTGAATTTCCAAGAAGACAGAAGTGGCCCAAATTCAAAAAATCAAAGAAAAAGGCAAGTAAGAAAACTGTCGTGATATCGCGACAGGTTGAGAAGAAAGAAGGTAGAAAGCAAAACTGTCACGATTTTGCGACATATCTAAGGAGAGAGAAAATGAAGGCCAAATTGTCGCGATTTCGCGACATGAACGAGGAGAGAGAAGACACAAGCAAAATTGTCGTGATTTTGCGACATGAACGAGGAGAGAGAAGATGCAAGCAAAATTGTCATGATTTCGCGACACGGTTGAGGAGAGAGAAGGCGCAAGGAAAACTGCCATGATTTTGCGACATGTTGGCAGAGAAGGAGGCAAGTAAAAAAATTGTCATGATTTTGCAACATGTTTGAAGAAGAGGCGCAGGCAAAGAAAACTGTCGCGATTTCGCGACATGCTCGAGGAGAAGGAGCTCGCAAAGAAAAGTGTCATGATTTCATGACAGGTTCCAAGATAAAGCATTAAGGAGAGAAAGTGTCATGATTTCATGACAAGATCGAAGAGAAAGCGCCAAGGAGAGAAAGTGTCACGATTTCACGACAGGATCGAAGAGAAAGTGCCAAGGAGAGAAAGTGTCGCGATTTCGTGACAGGATCGAAGAGAAAGTGCCAAGGAGAGAAAGTGTCACGATTTCGCAATAGGATCGAAGAGAAAGTGTCACGATTTCATGATAGGGTCAAAGAGAAGTGCAAGGAAGAGAAAGATGTCGCGATTTCGTGACATGTTCCATTTTCACTGGCCAAAGACAGAAAAGGCACAAGGCAATGAAAGTGTCACGATTTTGCGACATGTTTCGATTTCACGGGCAAAAGGAAGAAAAGGCACAAGGCAGAGAAGTCACAATTTTGCGACATGTTCCGTTTTTATGGGTAGAAGGAAGAAAAGGCACAAGGCAGAGAAAGATGTCACGATTTCGCGACATGTTTCATTTTCACGGGTGGAAGGTAGAAAAGGCACAAGGCAGAGAAAGATGTCGCAATTTTGTGACATGTTCCATTTTCGTTGGTTGAAGCCAAGAAGAGTAGCAAGAAGGCGAAAGTGTCACGATTTCGCGACATGTTTGGTTTTCGCTAGAGCAAGCCAAGAAGAGTAGCGAGAAGGCGAAAGTGTCACAATTTCGTGACATGTCTGGTTTTCGCGAGTGCAAGCGAAGAAGTGGACAAGGAGGCAAAAACTGTCATGATTTTGTGACATGTTGTATTGTCGCGGGTAAAATGCGTGAAGGGTAGAAAGATACAAAAGTGTCACGATTTCACAACAGGTCGCAACAGCACAATAATAGACAATTGACTAGAATAGAACAACAATTAAAGGGGCAGTTGTAGAAGAAAAGAATGCAGCCGAAATAAGAAGAGGTAACTGAAGTAAATGTGACAGTTATAGATGCAGTCATGTAGCTTTTTAAGAACTAGAGTTAACTGGAGTAAATCGAACAGTCACATTAATAGAATCGTAAAATACATGCATGCACAAAAATGAATTCGTACAGTCATGGTAGAGATATACGTTGCATGTAACGTAATAATGCACACTCTATAAATACAGAAGAAGTTGCATTTGACAAGTGGCAGAAGAGAATATTAAAAGAACAGTTACAGGTTGCATGTGTAAATATGGAAGCTAAAAATAGAGACTTATTTGTTATAAAAGTAGGTCTACGTGAAGTTTATTGTTGTTGTTGTAAGTGAAAATTTACTGTGTAAAGAGGGTTAGAAGAGGGATAAGAGAGAGATAAGCAGAGCCGTGAGATCATGCAAAGTTTAATCGAGTTTAATTAATTACAGACCAGTCAGGGTCGTGTAAACAACGAAGGCATTTTTATGTCATTTAATTAAATCAGAATTGCAGTCCAAGTTGGTGCTTGGCATTAGGGGTTGGTGCTCCTATCCGTTGCAGTAAAAAAACAAGGGGTTGGTGCTCCTTCCAGTGGGTGCTAGTAAAGTGTTTGTAAAATTGGTGTTTTGCAAAGGCTGGATTTGGATTGAAGTCCAAGCAATCATTTTTGAGGAGTAGCCAAATTGGTGAACCTCGTTACATTGTGTGTTGTGGTGTGCTCTCTTGTGTTTACTACTTTATACATTTTCTAGTTCTCTTTGCTTCAGTTTTAAGAATTGCATATCAAATTTTTAGCTACA